>CM019063.1:459437802-460101670 GCA_009667805.1 Leptobrachium leishanense
CTGGTTTCTGATAGTGTTTTTTTAAAAAAAATCACTTGGTAGTGTAGGGGTTAATAACGGATGTGAATCTCTCAGTTTTGTCGATTAGAAGCTGAAGAAGCTGCAGTGTTTTTTTATAATTTAAGGGCCAACAACCAAAAATCTTGTGTAAAGTTATGTCAGTAAAGCAGCCTACTTTCATTTTACTAAACATGTTTATACAGTATAAACTTTATTTCATAACAAATTATATTCCCTTTTGGTATATTCTGTATATACATAAAGTGATAGTTCACTTACACACAGTTAAGAAAGCTAAATGCAATATTTTATATATTGGTGACAAATAATAATAAATGCATTGTAACAAAAAAAAATCAACATATGAGAAATAATGCCTGATTCAGGGAACAATTCTATGTATTTATTTGCTAAATTGAGTGGGTTTGTATTTTCAAATGCATCTGTCCGCAACTAAAAGAAATGTGAAAACAGTGGGAATATATTTTGAGTGGGAAGTGTGTGCTCTACAGTAGCTAGGGTTAGAGATCTCAAGTAGGGCATGGATCACCAGTGACGAAAATATAATCTTATATAAATTATTCTAATAATCCATTGCCCTAAGTGTGAGAATAGAATGTCTTAGAATGCAGGAAAACAATTTAAAATTGAGATCAATAGATGTAACATTATATTAGCAGAATGTAGCATGCGGTCAAAAAAATTTAACCGTCTTGCTTTCACATTCCTTATTATCATGCAGAAATCATTTATTGCTAATCCGAACAAATTCTTCTTTTAGTTTTCAGAGTTCAATTATACCTTAGACATATTATTTCTAAAACCAATTTCATCAAGCTTCTTATTTTTTCTATGAAAAGTTTGGAAAGGCTTGCCGAATAAAGACATTCACTTTTTTTGTTGAATACGCTTCAGTTTCTCGTGATTTTATGCAAGTTTCTTTTCCCTTTCATTTTTTTCATTACTACTCTTCTTTTTTTTTTGAGAAAGTATTTTACCAGGAAGGATATATTGAGATTTCTCTCGTTTTCAAGTATGTCCTGGTGGCGAGTACGTACCGTTAGGTGTCTTGCCCAAGGACACTTACTGGAGAGGTGCTCTTGCCAGGATCGAACCTGTGTCTCCAAAGTTATACAGCAGTGATGTTACCTCACCTCCACCCACTCTTGTTCAAGAGTGCTGGAATTAGGGTACACACTTACTAAAGCTCCACAGGACCCCTTGATGCTGAAGAAACTGTAAAAAATAGGTAAATAGTTTCAAATGCTAAAATGTTTGTTTTACTAGACAGGAATACGTTTAAGACCCACTGAAATTCCCGGTTAATTATCTCGGTCAGGTCCTGAATGAGCGGGATTATTTCTATGCTCCCTAAGTGAAAGCAAATCTTGGCATTAGTTTTGGCATCTTGGCTTTGATTACTTACTGTAGATGTAGTCAGATTAGCAACATAAAATGATATATACTGCCAGGCAACTAGAGAAACACAATAGAATTAGGAAATGATAAATGTCCCAAATGATATAAATGGATTGCAATTGTATTCTAAGTGCTAATTCTTCTCCATTAAAATTAATGATGTGGCATATGAAATATCGTCAAACTCCCATATTGATCAGAAGTGAATTATCCTTGTATTCTCTTATAACTGTTAATGTAGCAATCTGTGCAATTTATGAAAAAGTTTTTGCAAACAATTCTATATATATATATAGCTACTTGTCCCCTTCCAAAACATTTATATGCAATTTTACGTAGAAATAAAATAACAAAATTCAGGAAAATACCATACTTCTTTAATTCAAGAATGGGGTTCCCCTAAGAAATAACATAATTCTCTGTAACGTATCACTACTGTCACTTTGCACTACTGTAAACAAGTTACAAGTAGGGATGAGCGTTCGGTTCAGACAGTTCACAATGGACCACAATGCACTTTCCACTGGCCGGAAGCTTGTAATTGGCTACACCCTTGCACCTAACCACAGGTCAGGTGCAAGACTATGCAATCACGGCTCAGAGTCCTGATTGGGCAAAATTGCCCAATCATGGCTCACAGAGCTAAAATCCCGCATCACACTATATAAGCTCTCTGCTGCAGCCACAGCGTGTGTGTTTGCAGGAGTGAATCAGAGAGGAGAGTGTTCTGTCAAAGTTATCAGTGATGTTGTAGGGATTTCTGGAATTAGAATCTGTGTTGGCACTGCCAGGCTATCAGACGTGTGTGTTGCAGTGAGTATGTAGGGAGATTTCTGGAATTTGAATCTGTCTTGGCACTGCTATCAGGAAACAGTGGTATCAGTAGTTTACCAGAGTTCAGCAAATTTGAATCTGTCTTGGCACAGCCAGGCTATCAGGACAGTGTGTATCACTGACTTTAAGCATTGTTCTGTAAAAATCTGTATATATTGATCTAATTCTAGATACCATACAACACAGTTTAATCAGAGTTCATCTGTTTATCTATTGAGAGTTAATCTGGCTGTTGCCAGCTATCAAGGTGTTGCAGCCTGCAGGAAGGCGAGTGAATCAGAGAGAGAAGAAGAGGACATGCAGCCTTGAAGGGGAAATATTAGTAAAATCGCCGATTTTATATCAGAGTTCTGAATATCTTTAATCTATCCAGAGTTGAATCAGACTTCTGTATATCTCCAATCTTTTATACCAGAGTTGAATCAGACTTCTGTATATCTTAATCTATATATCACTTACCATGTCAGAAAGACCAAAAAAAGGACAAGCAGACACTCCCAGACACAGATAAGAGGGCAAGCAGCCTCTGTGTCGGGAAAGCTGTGCCCCTGGTCGTGGTACGTGGTGCATCCTCTGCAGGAGCACGCTTGTCCTTTCTAACTGGTGCTGGCCGTCTTAAGCAGCAGCAACATACAGAGGATTTGCAGGATTGGCTAACCAGGCCATCCTCATCCTCCGAGTCCTCTCCCAACCAGGCTTGTAGTGGTTAACAGTAGGGATGTGCGTTTCGGGTTTCGGAATTTCGGATTTTTCACGAAATTTCCCGATTCGGGTCTTTCGATGCGGCCGAAATTCCGAAATTTTTTAGATCCAAAAAATTCGAATCCGAAATGTTTTCCGAGCCGAATCGAAAAATTTTCGGAATTTCGAATGGACTTGAAATGTGTCAAATCGAAATCTATTGCTTTGAAACGAGAACAGACTTTCCGAAAAAAGGAAAAATTTACCAAATCGAAAATTTTTCAGAATTTTCGAATGGACTTGAAATGTGTCAAATCGAAATCTATTGCTTTGAAACGAGAACAGACTTTCTGAAAAATTTGCCAAATCGAAAAATTTTTGGAATTTTCGAATGGACTTGAAATGTGTCAAATCGAAATTTATTTTCCCTCTATTCATGATTTCAGTTCCATTCGGGATGTCGGTTCCATTTCGGTAAGTCTGGACATCGTATATTTAACTAGTATCGGTTATATCGCTGATTCTGTAAATTTTTTTATTGTTTCCAAACATCCGATAAGAATTTTCGTATTTGGGTCAGATCCGATTCGTCCGCGGGTCGCGCATGCGCTCGGCGCATGTCGTAACTTTATTGAGCCAGTTTATTGACAACGTTTTGAACAAAATATTGTTTTTATTATTCTTCATAATGGCCGCTGCCAGGAGAGGAGTGCTGTACAAGCACCTCGTCATCATCTCATGATGAACCACCGGCACCCAGGAAGAAACGGCCCAAAAATATGGCATTTGAGGAATGTTGGAGCTGGTCCGCATCTTTGATAGCAAAGATTATGATTGCCGGAAGGGACCTTACCACAGGAAGAATAACGCCAGGAAGGATCGTATCTTAGAGAAGCTACGCACCACCATTTTGGAGATGTTCGGGGAAGGACCGGACAAAGGACCAGCTCAGGAAACGCTGGTCTGATTTAAAAGTACGCGAGCAGGAGCAGCTGAGACGCATCCGCCGCGTCATAGCGAAACGTAAGTGTCATGTTATATTGTAAAGCGCTGCGCAAACTGTTGATGCTATATAAATCCTGTATAATAATAATAATGTGCTTGCATGTGCTAATGTGCACAGAAATATGTTGATTTATCTAGTCCTTTTTTCATGCAATGTGATTCTGTATAGCTTTGCGTTTTCACAACTCGTCATACATGCATTTTTGCCATAGCTCTTCTTTTTTGTGATTTTACGTATTCGTGAAAATTGTGATATTTGATATATGTAGATGAAATTACAATGCTGCATTTCTTTTGGCACTGTGTGTATAGTCTGTAGTGTGTTGGGGGGGAGGTTGTTGTGATTGAGTGATGCATACGAGATGACCCGCAGCTTGCCCAATATTGACTCCCACCTGCGCATCAATAAAAATCTCTGCGTCTCTGCTAAGTGATAGGATGGGACATGTAGTTCTTCTGAAAGTGCATCCAAACAGAGCTGTGTTCAATACAGCCTCAGCAGCTGCTGCAGCAGTGTCATTGAATGCTTTAGATGCAAATTTCAAAACAAAATGGTGGATTTCTGTTGTTGTTTCTGCAATATCCAGTTATTATTAGCAGAAACTGAAAGTGAAATTGAGGCTGAGGCCTTCTATAAAATAACTAAAAGCAGTCGCACAATGCGCTTTGTACGCACACAACACAAATAATAGTTTTTATTGAATAAACGTAATGTTTACTTCTGAAAAAAATATATAATTGAACGGTAATATATGTGTATGTGCAGAGGAAATAAATAAATATTTTGTGACTTTAGAACTATGAGATGGGAGTAGTGGTGGGTCAAGCTGGTAGTGGGTAGTGGAGGGGTGTCGCAATACTTTCGGCAATATAGTGTATAGATATACCATTTTTTCCAGTCTGCATTATTTACGTGTTATTTTTTGGGATTTGGCAGAAGACAGGAAGAAGGCCGCCGAATCTGCCCGGGCAGGGACCAGTGCCCCAGCGGAGGAGGAGGGGAGCCACGGGCGTCCACCAGCGCTGGTATATACTGTTTTATTTAGCAACGACTTTTGGTCAAAAACAGAAACATTTTTTGTTTACTGTATTTTAATTTAATTTTTTTATGTATAGCACAAGAGGAGCAGGAGGAGGAAGAGGAGGAAGAGGAGGATGGCGATGATGGAGAGAGGGAGCCGATGCAGCAGGAGGCCGCGAGTCCAGGTTTTTATTTTACTGTTGTATTTTGCATCGACTTTTGTTCAAAAATAAATCAGTTTTGTTGTTTACTGTATTTTTTATTTCTTTAATTTCTTACATATAGCACTGGATATGCAGACGGTGGTGGTGGGGGAGGACTCAGAGGAGTCGGAGACTCAGGAGGCCGTCAGCTCTGGTATATACTACTGTTATATTTTTTCAAGACTTTCAGTCAAAAATAGAAGCCTGCTTTACTTACTGTATTTTCCTTCTTTCATTTGTTGGATATATAGAAGGAGAAGCCAGACGCCGACGGGAGGCGATCGGCAAGCTTCGCCTGGCAGCTACCGCCATCAACTCCCTACAAGAACTGCTCCAGGAACTGCGGGAGCACATAACCAATGCCGCAGACCTCCTGGAGCAGCAGTGAGACCAGTGGCAGCCTCCTCCAGAATGTGCCTCAGCTGCTCCTGCTCGCGTGCCTTGAGGTCGGACCAGCGTTTTCAGAGATGGTCCTTCGTCCAGTCCTTCCCGAACAGCTCCAGGATGGTGTGGTGCGTAGCTTTTCAAGGATACGATCCTTGCGGGTGTTATTCTTCCTGCCGTAAGGGCCCTTACAGCAATCGTAATCTTTGCAATCCAAGATGCGGACCAGCTCCAACATCTCCTCAAATGCCAGTAACTTGTTGGGCAGTTTGCCATCCTTGGCATGTTCCCTTCCCTATGTTAGTTGTAAATAAATTTTCTATTTTTTCACTATTTTCCTGTTTGTGTGCGTTGCTTTTCCTTACTTAATAAGTTAATATGTATTGCTTGGTTTCCACACTGTTAAAATTATATGTACATAAATGTATTGACATTTCTATGGACCCTTTGTCATAAATTTGTCAACATATTTGTGGCCATGAATGTGACTGTGCACATTCTACACTTCCTGCCTGGCCAAAAAATGTCACACACTAACACAACCTTGTTGTACGGCCTTGAGATTTGATTACCGAAGTGGCCTGGTTTTTTGTTAAGCTTAGGCGATGTCACAACAACACGGATTTTTGTCCACAGTCACATTCATTGTATAACCAAGAATTTATCAAAAAATATTGATGGCAGCACTGCGTGAAGTCTTCTCCGACACAACCCAAAGATCCTTAGTGCGGCTCAGGTCTAGTTTATTTGTCCCTGTTTGCAGCTTCACACAACACCTCCTCCCAGCTATGAGCTCTCTCTTCCCACCGCTGCCCGCTAAGACGCTGCCCGCCAACATGGTCACGTCTTTGCAGGAAGACAATAGCGTGGGGAACAGCAGCTGCTGACAGTCCCAAGACCTCGTCACAATGACGTCAGTTTTGGAGTTAACCCCTAACTGTGACCAATGGTGGAGATAGGGGGTTCATTGGAACCCCTATCTCCCGATCCGCGGCAGCTATCGGTTGGTTAATGTTTGGTATCTTTGGATCGACCAGAGCATGCCTTTCCAACAATACCAAACATGACAATGTTAAAATTTTAAAAAATTTAAATAAAAAATAAAAAAAAACAGGTTTTTTGTTTTGTTTTGTTAATGCAGCAATATTGTTGCCATTTCAATTATAATGTGAACAATGATGCTGCACTAAGGATTTTTGTATGGGGTGCGTTTGTTAAAAATAGTGTAATTGTCACCCAAAAAAAATATAACAAGTCCCCTTTTCAATTTTTTTTTAACAAACGCAACTCATAAAATATAACCGCAAACACTCGCATGTTAAAATGTGAAAAAAACACTTTACACCTTGTAAAACTAACATTGAAAATTCTAATTTTATTGCATTTTTGTTATATATACAGACAGGACATGACGCATACATATGATAATGATATATTATGAATCATCTGCCGAGTCTGCCGGAAAGAACGATATATAACATGTCTGGGTCATATTATAAAAGAAGGCTTCAAAACGCGTTTAAACAAGAGGAGCGAAACTGTTAAAAAATTAGCTCAGCAGCAGACCGCAGTGCCGCACACAGGCGTGAAGGAAGCCGTGAAATGCCTCAGCAGCGAAAGGGTTAATTTATATTTTTGTCTGTTTTAAATCATTTTATTTTATTATTTTTTTTCATTTCAGATCATTTTGATCAACTATTTTTCCGTTTTAAAACATTTTTGTTCTGGTTTTTATTTTTAAAGTCAGACCATTCGGGTCAGTTTACCGTTTTTTAAATCGTTTTGTTCTTTTTTTTTTGTTCCTTGGCTTTCATACCATTTTTTTAATGTGATTAAATAAAATAAAGTTGTGAAATGTATATTCATAAGAAAAAAAGGATCTTTATTTAATAAAAAAAAAACCACGATAGAATCGCCAGAATTATCGTATCGTCAGAATGAATTATCGGATCCGAAAAACAAACCAAAAATTTATTATAAAAAAATATATAAAGTATAAAAAAGTAAACATAGTACTTTACATCAAAACGAATAGAGTTAGACACTTTGAAACGAGGTGAACAGACGTTCCGAAAAAAAAGAAAATTTCCGAAATCACGAAAAGTCGATACATAAAAACGAGCAAAGTGACCCGAAAATACGAAAAATGGTCGATATTCCAAAAAAATGTACACAATCGAAAATTTAAACATCAGAACAAATCGAACCGAAAAAAAAATCGGTGCACAAGCCTATTAATATCTGACATCCCGATGTGAAACATCAGGACTTTTGCATTAGATTTCGACCATTTTTATTTTTTTAACTTCTTGGATAGTCGAAAATCGAAATCTATCCAAAAAGTCCCAATGTTTCACATCATTCTGAACTTTGTTTGGATAGAGTAAGTCCGTGGCGTGCGGCCGTTAAATGTATATACCAGTGGCGTCGTAACATGGGGGCAGGGGTGCGGCCCGCACCAGGTGACACCCGCCTTTAGGGTGACACCGTCACCCTAAGGGCGGGTGTCTCACCCTCCACCGCGTTTTTCGCTCTCTGCGAGCGTCCGAAGCATGCAGCTTTGGCGCTCGCCTGGAGGAAACACGTCACCAGCCAATCGCAGCTGGTCACGTGGCTCCCCCTGGCGAGCACCCAAGCTCCGCGCCACCGGACGCTCTGAGGGAGCGAAAAAGGCGGCGGAGGTGAGCTGGGGCCATTATCATGAGGTGCTGGGGCATTCCATGTGCTGGAGCAAATCCATGAGGAGCTGGGGCATATCCATGAGGAGCTGGGGCATTCCATGTGCTGGGGCATATCCACGAGGAGCTGGGGCATATCCATGAGGAGCTGGGGCAAATCCATGTGTGAACTGGGGCATATCCATGAGGAGCTGGGGCAAATCCATGTGTGAGCTGGGGCATATCCACGAGGAGCTGGGGCATGTCCACGAGGAGCTGGGGCATGTCCATGAGGAGCTGGGGCATATCCACGAGGAGCTGGGGCATATCCACGAGGAGCTGGGGCAAATCCATGTGTGAGCTGGGGCATATCCACGAGGAGCTGGGGCATATCCAGGAGGAGCTGGGGCATATCCACGAGGAGCTGGGGCAAATCCATGTGTGAGCTGGGGCATATCCATGAGGAGCTGGGGCAAATCCACGAGGAGCTGGGGCATGTCCACGAGGAGCTGGGGCATGTCCACGAGGAGCTGTGGAATTTCCACGAGGAGCTGGGGCATGTCCACGAGGAGCTGGGGCATATCCACGAGGAGCTGGGGCAAATCCATGTGTGAGCTGGGGCATATCACGAGGAGCTGGGGCAAATCCATGTGTGAGCTGGGGCATATCCACGAGGAGCTGGGGCATGTCCACGAGGAGCTGGGGCATGTCCACGAGGAGCTGGGGCATATCCACGAGGAGCTGGGGCAAATCCATGTGTGAGCTGGGGCATATCCACGAGGAGCTGGGGCATATCCAGGAGGAGCTGGGGCATATCCACGAGGAGCTGGGGCAAATCCATGTGTGAACTGGGGCATATCCACGAGGAGCTGGGGCAAATCCACGAGGAGCTGGGGCATGTCCACGAGGAGCTGGGGCATGTCCACGAGGAGCTGGGGCATTTCCACGAGGAGCTGGGGCATGTCCACGAGGAGCTGGGGCATATCCACGAGGAGCTGGGGCAAATCCATGTGTGAGCTGGGGCATATCCACGAGGAGCTGGGGCAAATCCATGTGTGAGCTGGGGCATATCCACGAGGAGCTGGGGCATGTCCACGAGGAGCTGGGGCATGTCCACGAGGAGCTGGGGCATGTCCACGAGGAGCTGGGGCATATCCACGAGGAGCTGGGGCAAATCCATGTGTGAGCTGGGGCATATCCACGAGGAGCTGGGGCAAATCCATGTGTGAGCTGGGGCATATCCACGAGGAGCTGGGGCATGTCCACGAGGAGCTGGGGCATATCCACGAGGAGCTGGGGCAAATCCATGTGTGAGCTGGGGCATATCCACGAGGAGCTGGGGCAAATCCATGTGTGAGCTGGCATATCCACGAGGAGCTGGGGCATGTCCACGAGGAGCTGGGGCATGTCCACGAGGAGCTGGGGCAAATCCATGTGTGAGCTGGGGCATATCCACGAGGAGCTGGGGCATGTCCACGAGGAGCTGGGGCATGTCCACGAGGAGCTGGGGCATGTCCACGAGAGCTGGGGCATATCCACGAGGTGCTGGGGCAATATACATGAGGAGCTGGGGCATATCCATGAGGATGTCGGATGTCGGCCAAGCTTCGGGAACTCCCCCTGAGGACTGGCGTCATCGTGCATAGCACGATGACGCCAGTCCTGGAGTTAACCCCTAGCTGCCACCAATGGTGGAGATAGGGGTTCCAAAATGAACCCCCTATCTCCCGATCCATGGCAGCTAGGGGTTAAAGTTTGGTATTGTTGGATCGGCCAGAGCATGGCCGTTCCAACGATACCAAACACGAATGTGAAAAACGTTTGTAAAAAAATTAAAAATAAAAAAAATTTTTAAAAATTTATAAAAAAAAAATAAACAATTTTTTTTTCTTTTTTTTGGTTTGTTAATGCAGCAATATTGTTCCCATTTCAATTATAATGTGAACAATATGCTGCACTAACGATTTTTGTATGCGGTGCGTTTGTTAAAAATTTTGTAATTTTCCCAAAAAAAAATTGTAACGAGACCCCATCTCTATTTTTTTAACAAGCGCACCCCATACAAAATATAACCGCAATTGCTCGCATGTTAAAATGTGAAAAAAAAACACTTTACACCTTGTAAATTATTGAAAAATCATATTTTATTGCATTTTTTGTTATAATATACAGACAGGACATGACGTATACATATAATAATGACATATTATGAATCTGCCGAGTCTGACGGAAAGAACGTTGCGCGCTGCAACTGCTTTCTTGAAGTCCCACCAGAGGTTCTCAATTGGATTTAATTTAGGTGACTGCGATGGCCACTCCAAAATGTTCCAGCCTTTAATCTGCAACCATGCTCTAGTGGACTTGGAGGTATGCTTGGGATCATTGTCCTGTTGAAAGGTCCAACGTCTCCCAAGCCTCAGGTTTGTGACGGACTGCATCACATTGTCATCCAATATCTCCTGGTACTGAAGAGAATTCATGGTACCTTGCACACGCTGATGCTTCCCTGTACATGCAGAAGCAAAACAGCCCCAAAGCATGATTGACCCCCCGCCATGCTTCACAGTAGGCAAGGTGTTCTTTTCTTCATAGGCCTTGTTCTTCCTCCTCCAAACATAGCGTTGATCTATGGGCCCAAACAGTTCTAATTTTGTTTCATCAGTCCACAGAACACTATCCCAAAACTTCTGTGGTTTGTCCACATGACTTTTGGCATACTGCAGTCGACTCTTCTTATTCTTTGGACACAGCAAGGGGGTGCACCTGGGAGTTCTGGCATGGAGGCCTTCATTACGCAGTGTGCGCCGTATTGTCTGAGCTGAAACTTCAGTACCCACATCTGACAAATCTTTTCTCAGTTCCTCAGCAGTCACACGGGGACTTTTCTCCACTCTATGCTTCAGGTAGCGCACAGCAGTCGAAGTCAGCATCTTCTTTCTGCCACGACCAGGTAGCGTTTCAACAGTGCCCTTTGCCTTGAATTTGCGAATGATGCTTCCTATGGTCTCTCTTGGTATGTTTAACATCTTTGCAATCTTCTTATAGCCATTGCCCTTCCTGTGAAGAGTAATCACCTCTTCTCTTGTCTTCCTGGACCATTCTCTTGACTTCACCAGGTTTGTAACCACACCGGTAAATGTCTAGAAGGAGCTGAGTATCACAGTCATTTTAAAGCTGCCTAATTGGTGCTTATTATGCTTTATTGCTGCTCAGTGACATCCACAGGTGTTTTCAATACCTGATTGAAAACACTTGAATGAACCTCTGTTCTTCAGAGTGGTAGTCTTTAAGGGGTTGAATAATTGTGTCAATGAATAATTCACAAAAGAAACATTTACTACTGTATTACAAAACCAATTGATGTCATTTTAGTTGCATATGGTTCTTTAAAAAGTCCTTGTAGGATTTCATTCTGAATACAATTACAAATGTACACTAAATTCCCTAAAACCCTTTACAGCATTGGGGGTTGAATAATTTTGAACACAACTGTATATATATATATATATATATATATATATAATCACTAGTATAGCAGTCTGTAGTGATACCTTTTTTATTGGACTAACGTTACATTTAAAATACAAGCTTTCGAGAGTGATCCTCCCTTCGTCAGGTCTAGAAGCTTCTAGACCTGATGAAGAGAGGATCACTCTCGAAAGCTTGTATTTTAAATGTAACGTTAGTCCAATAAAAAAGGTATCACTACAGACTGCTATACTTGTGATTTTGGCATCTGAGCTAACATGGCCTACCTAATCTATATACATTCAGGTCCAGAAATATTGGGACATGGACACAATTCTAACATCTTTGGATCTATACACCACCACAATGGAGTTGGAATGAAACAAACACAATGTGCTTTAACTGCAGACGGTCAGCTTTAATTTGAGAGTATGTACATCCAACTCAGGTGAACGGTGTAGGACTTACAGCAGTTTGCAGATGTGCCTCCCAC
The DNA here is from genome assembly GCA_009667805.1 of Leptobrachium leishanense. NCBI lineage: Eukaryota > Metazoa > Chordata > Amphibia > Anura > Megophryidae > Leptobrachium > Leptobrachium leishanense. The sequence continues at coordinate 459,449,968 of CM019063.1, forward strand.
TTGTTAAGGGACCAAAGGTAATGGGACAATTGGCTTCTCAGCTGTTCCATGGCCAGGTGTGTGATATTCCCTCATTACCCCAATTACAATGTGTAGATAAAAGGCCCAGAGTTCATTTCAAGTGTGCTATTTGCATTTGGAACCTGTTGCTGTCAACTCTCAAGATGAGATCCTAAGAGCTGTCACTATCAGTGAAGCAAGCCATCATTAGGCTGCAGAAACAAAACAAACCCATCAGAGAGAGATAGCAAGAACATTAGGCGTGGCCAAAACAACTGTTTGGAACATTCTCAAAAAGAAGGAACGCACCAGTGAGCTCAGCAACACCAAAAGACCCGGGAGACCACGGAAAACAACTGTGGTGGATGACCGAAGAATTCTTTCCCTGGTGAAGAAAACACCCTTCACAACAGTTGGCCAGATCAAGAACACTCTCCAGGAGGTAGGTGTATGTGTGTCAAAGTCAACAATCAAGAGAAGACTTCACCAGAGTGAATACAGAGGGTTCACCACAAGATGTAAACCATTGGTGAGCCTCAAAAACAGGAAGGCCAGATTAGAGTTTGCCAAACAACACCTAACAAAGCCTTCACAGTTCTGGAACAAGATCCTATAGACAGATGAGACCAAGATCAACTTGTACCAGAGTGATGGGAAGAGAAGAGTATGGAGAAGGAAAGGAACTGCTCATGATCCTAAGCATACCACCTCATCAGTGAAGCATGGCGGTTGTAGTGTCATGTCGTGGCATGTATGGCTGCCAATGGAACTGGTTCGTTTGTATTTATTGATGATGTGACTGCTGACAAAAGCAGCAGGATGAATTCTGAAGTGTTTCAGGCAATATTATCTGCTCACATTCAGCCAAATGCTGCAGAACTCATTGGACGGCGCTTCACAGTGCAGATGGACAATGACCCAAAGCATACTCCAAAAGCAACCAAAGAGTTTTTGAAGGGACAGAAGTGGAATGTTATGCAGTGGCCAAGTCAATCACCTGACCTGAATCCCATTGAGCATGCATTTCACTTGCTGAAGACAAAACTGAAGGGAAAATGCCCCAAGAACAAGCAGGAACTGAAGACAGTTGCAGTAGAGGCCTGGCAGAGCATCACCAGGGATGAAACCCAGCATCTGGTAATGTCTATGCGTTCCAGACTTCAGGCTGTGATTGACTGCAAAGGATTTGCAACCAAGTATTAAGAAGGGAAAGTTTGATTTATGATTATTATTCTGTCCCATTACCTTTAGTCCCTTAACAAGTGGGAGGCACATCTGCAAACTGCTGTAAGTCCTACACCGTTCACCTGAGTTGGATGTACATATCCTCAAATTAAAAGCTGACAGTCTGCAGTTAAAGCACATTGTGTTTGTTTCATTCCAACTCCATTGTGGTGATGTATAGAGCCAAAGATGTTAGAATTGTGTCGATGTCCCAATATTTCTGGACCTGACTGTGTGTGGTGTGTGTGTGTATATATATATATATATATATATATATATATAATATTTTTTCTCTATAGCAACACAATGAATGCATTTAGAAGGCACATTAACTAAATATTTGCCTACTATACATTGAATATGTTGGTGCTTTATAAATATAATTGTAATGTTTATATAATGTCACTTTGTTTTATTTGGCTTTTTTTCTTTGCTCCCTGTAATCTTTATACCAATGGAGTACTGGATCATCAGTGGTATTGTTACATGGTATAAACTGGTTTTAAATTATTCAATTAAAGTCCAATATTTTCATTCTAATTTCAGTTGGTTATTTTACATATACATTTTTAATTTTTTAGCATTCTATACACTTATTTATATCCTATTCATGTTGCTTCTTATTACACATTCAAGAAGGAAACAATCCTATTTCTCTGAAACATTTATTCCATTTTCTTCACCATATACACAGAATATAAAACCTTACATTGCTGCAGCTCATTTTCTGTGGCACACATTTATTTTCTCCAAACTCCTGTCAACACTTCTCTAATATGTCTACAACTTTTTTCCTATGGTGTTTTCTTTTGAAATTCCCAGGCCCTCTGTCTATCTGAAGTTGCTAATCTTCACACTGTCAAGTTCTTTATAAAATGACAATTGATCAGAATGGTGTTCCAGTGAGACTAAAAATCACCTACTAGTACACAGACATAAATGTTTATAAATGTATTCCTGCAGTCTGATAACTATCACTTAAAATCTAAAGCTACAGTTTACCACTTCAACTTATAACACAGTAAATATAGAGACTAGTCACTGGCGTGCGCAGCCAATTACATTAGGGTGTGCACCCATAGAACATTTATTAACTGAAAACTAACGTATAGAAGATTTTGCAAAAAATAGTCAGTTTTAATGTTATTTATCATGAACCAGATAAGTTCTAAAATGCCAATGTAGGAGGTGAAAAAGGACCTTGTCTTCTTGGGCACACCAGGCAGACCCCCTGTGCACACCTATGGGCATAACCAATGTTTATGCTGAGATACAGTCACTGTTCATGTAATTTATCGTGAAACCGATAAGGAACATCCAAAATATCTATGTAGGGGGTCAAAGATGAACCATGCACCCAACATTAGGGTGTGCCTGGGCACACCAGGCACACCCTGTGCGCACACCTATGAAACTAGTGCTTAATATTGTTGGCGTCAGGCTCAGCGCTGGTGGTGCCCCAGTCTGGTTGTATTAAGCCCAGTATGCAGCGAGGTCAAGGTTATTGGCAGACAGTACCTTGCGGTATAGCGTGGTGTCAAGAGAGCTAAGCAGGAATCGTAGTCAGGAGACGGTTTGAGGTTCAGGGGCTGGCAGAGAGGATGCAGAGTCGGTGGGCAAAGCAGAGGTCTGGTACACATAGAGAATAGTGATGAGCCGAACACCCCCGTGTTCGGTTCGCACTCGAACCAAACTCAATGCAAGTCAATGGGACTCGAAAGTTCGATTTTTTGAGTGCCCTCCAAGAGGGCATATATGCAAGATATTTGCCATAAAAGGTGTATGGGGGTCCGGGTAGTGCCCTGGGGTACAGGAAACAAGGACAAAAAGTTTAAAAAAAATACGTTTTTAAAGGAACAGTGAGTTTTCCATAAAATAAAGGTTAAGAATAAAAATGAAAAATTCCTTTAAATATCGTGCCTAGGAGGTCCCCGTAACCTGCCCCTGAAGTGGCGGAATTATAGGATGTATAGAAACATTTAAAAACAAAAAAATGACATTTCAAATGGCGGTAAATATTTTTCCTTTAATCTATTCTTAACAACTGCTTGGGGTGGCAGCCTGTATGAAAAGAGGAGACATTTTAGGACACGCAGAACAAGTTTAGTGATTTTTTGGCTAAATTATGGTGAAACTTATGCAGGCTTTGGATGAAAGTAACAATAGATGCTTTAAAATTGAGCCTTTAGTGTCGGCAACAGTGCCGTCACACCGTAACCACTCTGTGGTATTGTGGATGAGTGCAGGGGTGGACCCTGCGGTCCAATATTAAAATGATATGTATCTGGTATAGGCATCAGTGGCAGTGCACCCAAATAATAGGCCTTTGGTGGCAGATAGCGCCTTCACAACGTAACCCCTCTTAGGTATTGTGGAAGAATGCAGGGGTGGAGGTTTAGGTAATGCAGAAGAGATCCCTGATCTATTCAGTTACGTCGGCATCAGGGGATTGATAGCTGTTGATCCAGGAATGATTCATTTTTATAAATGTCAGCCGGTCTACAGAGTCGGTGGACAGATGCACTCTTTTGTCTGTGACAAAACCTCCAGCGGCACTGAACGTCCTTTCAGAAAGCACACTGGATGAAGGGCAACCTAGTAGCTGCATAGCATATTGGCTAAGTTCTGGCCAGTGATTCAATCTCAACACCCAGTAAGCCAGTGGATCATCTGCTGTAAAGGTATCCAGGTCTGTCCTTGCCCCTAGGTAGTCCTGCACCATACGGTGAAGACGCTGGCAATGGGTGCCTACATTTGACGTCCCTGGGTGTCGTGGACTAAAAAAATTTAAAAAGGCATCAGTCAAGCGGCCCCGGCCATCACGCTCTTCCTCTGATCATCCGCAGCCTCAGAAGCACCTGTGTCATCACTTGGTAACCTACCAGTGCCTGGAAAAGGTGTTATACAAGTGTCGCTTTAGAGCATCCTCAAGTTGTTTCATCCTGTGCTAACTCCGTGCGGGCAGGATGAGCTCTGCAACTTTACCCTTGCATCGTAGATCAAGAAGACTTGCCAACCAGTAATGATCCCTCTCCTTGATAGCACGAATCCTGGGGTCCTTTACCAGGCTTTGCAGGATAAGGGAGCCCATGCAGCGTAGGTTGGAGGTGGCATTAGCTTCCGAGTTTTCCTGGTCAATGAGGATGACCCCATCGTGCACTTCCTCCTCCCAGCCACGTACTGGTCCTTGGGTTCTGGGCACACAAAACCCTCCCTTGAGGAATCCCCACCTTCAATGTCCCCACTACTTAAATATTCCTCATCCTCCTCCTCACTTGACTCCTCTGTTCGATCAGGCACCCAGGTGGAGTCAGTGACCTCATCATCGTCATCACCCCCTATCTCCTCGTCACTGGAGCCAACTTGGCAGTATTACTGCAGCTGCTGGGGGAACATGAATGCCAGTTATTTGTGTGTCACTGGCAACCCCTTCCTCTAGGTTGATTACACTCCCTTCTTCAACCTCAGAGTTTGAATCAAAGCACTGTAGTTGCTGCGCATCCTCAAGCAGCAGGTCACTGATATTGTAGTCAAACAATTCAGCTGACTCCTCCATGTGTGATAGTGAGGCTACGGCAGGAGTAGCTGTGGACATGGAGTCTGAATTAGATGTTTTGGCAGCTGAGGTGGACTGTAAACCACTACAAGCCTGGCTGGTAGAGGACTCGGAGGATGAGGATGGCCTGGTTAGCCAATCCACCAAATCCTCTGTATGTTGCTGCTGCTTAAGACGGCCAGCACCAGTTAGAAAGGACAAGCGTGCCCCTGCAGAGGATGCACCACATCCACGACGACCAGAGGCACAGCCTCCCGACACAGAGGCTGCTTGCCCTCTTATCTGTGTCTAGGAGCGTCTGCCTGTCCTTTTTGGTCTTTCTGACATGGTGAGTGATATATAGATTAAAGATATACAGAACTCTGATTCAACTCTGTTATAAAAATTGGTGATATGCAGAACTCTGATTCAACTGTGTTATCTAGATTAAAGATTTCCAGAACTCTGGTATAACTCAGTGAGACACCCTGATTGCTGGCAGCCAGTGACAAGACACAGATTAAAATTCCCAGAAACCACCTATAAATCAGTGAGACCCCATGATGGGTGGCAGTGACAAGACACAGGTTATAATTCCCAGATATCTGATACAATTCTGTGAGACCCCTTGATGGGTGGCAGTGACAAGACACAAATTACAATTCCCAGGAACCTCCTGTAAATCAGTGAGACCCCCTGATGGTGGCAGTGACAAGACACAAATTACAATTCCCAGGAACCTCCTGTAAATCAGTGAGACCCCCTGATGGGTGGCAGTGACAAGACACAGATTACAATTCCCAGATATCTTGTAGACGTGAGACCCCCCCCCCAATAGCTGCTGGCAGTGAGAAAACACACTAACAGAACAATCTCCTCTCAAAAGACACGTGGAGGGGCTGCGAGGGACACCTTATACAGTGTGCTGCGGGATTTAGCTCTGTGAGCCCATGATGGGACAAAATTTGCCCAATCAGGACTCTGAGCCGTGATTGGCATTGTCTTGCACCTGACCTGTGGTCAGGTGCAAGGCTGTAGCCAATTAAAAGCTTCAGGCCAGTGGAAAAGTGCATTGTGGTGCATTGTGGGCAAACTCGAACCGAACACGCGGAAATGTTCGGAGTTCGTGAACAGCCGAACAGCCAATGTTCGATGCGAACTCTGAACAGATCGAACCGAACAGCTCATCTCTAATAGAGAATAGGCAATCATAGGTCTTTTCAGGTCAAGGTATAGGAGATAATGCTGAAGTTCAGAGGGAGGGGCAGAGAGAACCTTTATTTCAGACACAGGGGTGTGGTGTGCATGTGTTCTGTGATTAACTGAAGGTTCTGGTTTTGTGCTGAACCTGAGGGCAGCACTTTTCTGGATGTGCTGCAAGCACGGATATGGTAGCAAACAGCAGGCATGGATCCTGGCAACAGCAGGCATGGATCCTGACATATCGCCCTCCCCCCAAGGAGCGACCTCTGGACGCGAACAGGATTGCTTGATGACTTGCAAGAATCAGTAAAAGTTCATATAGGTTCATCATCGGAAGGTGCCAGATCCTCAGTTTTTTCAGTAGCCAGGGTACTGGCCTTCCTCTGATGTCTCCTTCCTTCTGTTTTGGAGGGCTTCACCAGAGTAGCTTTATAGAGGCGGACAGCAGAAGTCTCACAGGTAAGGTTTTCCAGGATGGGTATTTCTTCTGGATACAGGAATGGCAGAGACTACAGGAGGATTATGCATACCCAGTGATGTGGTTGTGATTAGTCTCTTGCGGGTATGAATGATGGGGGTGTCCACTTTACATATTCCTGCAATCCTTCTGAGATATTCAGATACCCCTGAGGGAGTATCCAGATTGGAAGCTGGCACAGGTATGATGAAAGGAATGGATTCCAGGGGTGACTCCAGGATGGCAGCATACCATAGCTGGTGAAGCTGGATAACCTTCACTAATTCAGTGAGGGCACTGACCTGGTTAGCAAGGCTGGTCACGGAAGAGACAATAACACCAACATCGTCTGCAGTAATGACTTTGGGGGACTCGACTGAAGTCATTTGGGATGCAGTCTCCGTTGCAGGTACTTGGGGTGCAGGCTCCGCTTGAACGAGGGTCTCAGGATCCCCAGGTTCGATCTCCTGGATGGCGAGCGACGGCGCTAAACCAGTATTGCCGGTGTTAGCATTACAGGAACATGGAGACCTCTGAGGGGGCTGGATAGCCAGGGTGGAAAATACAGCACCACAGAATACAGGATATAGAAACATAGAAAATGTCGGCAGATAATAACCTTTCGGCCCATCTAGTCTGCCCAATTACATGGATACTTTACCTGGATTTATCTTTTGTTTAGGATAGCCTTATGCCTATCCCATGCCTGCTTAAATTCAATCACTGTTTTGGCCTCTACCACTTCTACTGGAAGGCTGTTCCATGTATCCACCACCCTCTCAGTAAAATAATGCTTCCTGATGTTACTTTTAAACGTTTGCCCCTATGCCATAGGTGAGTGTCTGGCAGTACTGGAGACGGAGTTGGAGTTGGCAATAGCGGTGCCAATATAGCCATTATTTTTCTCAAATGCCAGCAATAAATCTTGCAGTGAAGGTAGATTTTCCAGATCCTCGTCGCTGGATTCCCACTCTGGATAGCATGGAACTGCAGATTTTCGTCTGACACTTGGCTGGTGAATGGCAGCACCGATACTTCTGGCAGGACCACCTAGAGGCCCTTTGGCACATCTTGCCATATGGCGTTGACGCTTATGATCGCATGAGTTCACTGGGGCTGTCTCCACCTCGCTGCCTGAGTTGATAGAAAACCATTCATCAGCAGATTCTGATTCATGCAAAGAGTGGCACAGTGATGGTGGTGGCGGGTCTTGCCTGGGCATTTGATACACCTTGGCGGAAGTGGGTGCAGCTGGTATTTGCTCCACAGGTTGAACGTGAACCAAAGCTAAAGGGAAAACAGACACAGAAGCAGGCGAATGGTTACCCGTAGCAGTGATGGGAGTAGCAGTACTACCCATGAGGTGTTGTCTGGACATGGACTTCACACCTGGAGTCTGGATACACAATCTCCATTCCTGGATTAGAATCCACAGGCACAGTGGGATCTTGCTCCATAGGTATGGGATACACAGGTTCCATGGTCACAGTGTTTTCAGTATCCATTGGTGTCACCAGATCTTCCTCCTCACTTGGTCTGGTAGTCTTGAACTCCATACGCCTAGGGTCAGCAAGCATAGAGGGTAGCTTCTTTCTGGGTATGGGTGCACGTATGGGTGCTGGAGGTTCTCTGGTGGCAGGCCTGGACTGGGGTTCAGCCTTTGGAGCAGGAGCAGTCTGGTTTCAAGCCTGGGCCGGGGCTCAGCCACAGGAGCAGGAGCTCTTCTAGTTTCAGGCCTGGGCCGGGTTTCAGCAACAGGAACATGAGCTTTTCTAGGAGCAGGCTTGGATACAGGTGCAGTCTTTGTGATTGGGGTTTGCCTTGAAACTGTAGCCGGCTCGGGCACGGGAGCTGGCCTTCTTTGGGGTCTCACGGGACAGTTCCCCAAGAAATGCATGGAATCCCCACAGTACATACAGAGGTTCTGTGTTTTTCTCTAAGCACGTTCCTCTGCAGTTAGCGGGCCTCTTTTCCCAGGTGGGACACTCACCCCCAGAGAGATGTTATGTACAGAGTATCTAAAGTTCCAAATATCCGCCATTAACTCCAATAGCTGAAATTCGAAGCCCTTCAGGGCTGACAGAATCACTGCGCGCTCAATGGTGTGTGACTTCAGCATTCTGTCAGGCTCAGCGCTGGTGGGGTCCCAGTCTGGTTGTATTAAGCCCAGTATGCAGTGAGTTCAGGGTTATTGGCAGACAGTACCATGCGGAATAGCGTGGTGTCAAGAGGGCTAAGCAGGAATCATAGTCAGGAGATGGTCTGAGGTTCAGGGGCTGCCAGAGAGGATGCAAAGTCAGTGGGCAAAGCAGAGGTCTGTTACACATAGAGAATAGGCAATCATAGGTCTTTTCAGGTCAAGGTATAGGAGATAATGCTGAAGTCCAGAGGGAGGGGCAGAGAGAACCTTTATTTCAGACACAGGGGTGTGGTGTGTGTGTGTTCTGTGATTAACTGTGAAGGTTCTGGTTTTGTGCTGAACCTGAAGGCAGCACTTTTCCTGGATGTGCTGCAAGCACGGATATGGCAGCCAACAGCAGGCATGGATCCTGACAGTTGGCATCTACAAATAAACAAATGATATCATGAATGTATACCTTCATCTATTTTATATATTATCTTAAAATCATAGCATTTACAATTTCTAGAAAAAGTATGTAAACCCTTTAGAAATAACTGCATTTATATTTATACACATTTGTCTTAAAGTCTGGTTTGATGTTCACCTAAGTTACAGTACTCAACCAAACAATATAAAGAAAACACACATTACTGTGTTTTGTATCATGTACATATAGAGTGCATCATTCAAATATTAGCAGTATAGGTTGCAAAAAGTATGTGAAACCCTAGGCTAAAGACTACAACAAAAGCTAATTTGAGTAAGAAATTGGAAAACCTGGGGCTCTATTCTAACCTTAGCATAATCTTAACCAAAACTGTTTTAATATAACATCTGAATAGCGTGCAATGGCTCCCATGAGATTACACCAGCTCTGTTTAACCTTACACCAAGGTTGGTATAGAGCCCCTGGTGTTCAATTAATGAAATAACATTGACTGGAGTTGTGGGTTAGAGCAACGTTAAAAAAGCCCTCAAACATTTTGAGTTTGCTGTTCACAAATAGCATCTGTTAATGTGAACCATGCCTTGCAAAAAAATAAAATAAACTAAGAAGACTTGCAAGCAAGAATTGTTGATTGCATTAACCTGTAAAGGGATACAAAGCTATCTCAAAGAGCTTAGATATTGATCTGACCACTGTTAGACAAAATGTCCATGAAAAGCGATGATTTAGTACTGTGACTACTCTCCACCCAGTAAAGATGACTCAAAGGCCACACTGCACAATTCTCAGTGGTGGAACCAAGAACCCTACAGTAACAGCTAATGTCACATTTGGTGTACCCGGGGGGCAACAGTATGAGCTCAGGATGCAGTGACACACAGGCAGATGCTTGAGTGAGGTTCAAACGGGGGTTTATTAGTATAGCATGGCATAGTAACAGAATGGTATCACTGTAGATGGGAATCCTGAGTTAGGGAAGAGAGCAGGGAAGGGAAAGGGCCGGACTAGGTAAGGTAAGAAGGAAAGACAGGGATGAGGTGGACTGTAAACAGAGGGCAACCCAGCAGGACTTACTAAAGGCACGGGACAGCAGACAGGCAGGACAGGAAAAGGTCTGGAAGGGTGTAGGCAGGGACACTGAAAGCAGAGGCTTGAAGGGAACACAGCAGAGGCTTGAGACTTGGAGGGTATATGGCTGGAGGCTTGTAGGAAACAGAACAGGGTAGAAAGTAGCAGGTTTCTTGCTTAACAGCTTACACCAGTGCTTGGCAATGCTGAAGCACTGCATCATGGGAGCTGCACCCTTATGTAGGGAAACACAAGGCTTGCAAGTGGGAACACATGTGGTTGCTTGATGCATAGTAAAGATGTGAACAGGACCTAGCAGGAAAGGTGCTGTCAAGGTGTTCAGGATGGAGCAGCACTGGTTTGGGCATTCCTACAGCGGCATGAGCCGCGACAGCTAAAGACTTGAATACATTAATTTATTAAGGATTTTACCAGGAAGGATACATTGAGATTTCTCTCATTTTCAAGTATGTCCAGTGGAACTGGTTAACGTCTCTGTTCATGAAATACTATACTATATATAGTATATACTAGGCTATACTATACAGAGAGCACTGAACAGAAATGTGTCCATGGTAGGACAACATGAAAAAAGCCTCTACTTTACAAAAAAATCATAACTACGTGCCTGACGTTTGCTATAGACCAGACCTCAAAATTTCCACTCGCCTGCTCGCATTCGGGGAGTGGAAATTAAATGAGGGCGAGTGTGGCTGACTAACCCTTCTGGCTTCTGGGTTGGTAGTGGGCTGCCGCCGCCGCCTTCTTATTTAACAGCTCCGGTATTGGACGCTCGGAGTCCAAATCCGGAGCTGTCTGATCGATGCTGCAGCATGCCCCCCACACCCGTAATGCCTGCTTAAAAACAATGAACAAAAGATACAAAACAGGTGACCTGGTTAAAAACAATGAAGGGGGACCTGCTTAAAAACAATGAGCAAAAATACAATAAAGGGGACCTGCTTAAAAACAATGAACAAAAATACAAAAAAGGAGGACCTGCTTAAAAACATTGAAGGGGACCTGCTTAAAACCAATGAACAAAAATACAATAAAGGGGACTTGCTTAAAAACAATGAATGGGACCTGCTTAAAAACAATGAAAAAAATACAAAAAAGGGGGACCTGGTTAAAAACATTGAAGGGAGACCTGCTTAAAACCAATGAACAAAAATACAATAAAGGGGTCCTGCTTAAAAACAATGAATGGGACCTGCTTAAAAACAATGAACAAAAATACAAAAAAAGGGGACCTGTTTAAAAACAATGAAAGGGACCTTCTTAAGAACAATGAACAAAAAAATGGAGACCTGCTTAAAAACAATTAACAAAAAAAATAAGAGGGTGTGTGTTTAGGGGCGGTGTTAAGTTCAGGGTAGGGGTTAGGTGGGGCAACTGGTGGCGAGTAACTCTTAAGGCCTGGCTAGTAACTTGGGATTTGAAATTTTGAGCCCTGCTATAGACCATTTTGATATTTCACAGTGCTACAGAGAAAATGTTTTGTGGGCTGAGTTGTTGGGAAGAACACGCAACACTATGTATGATGTAATTTGGGCACCACATACCAACATGGAAACATCATCCCAATGGTTAAGGATGTTGGTAGGAGCATCATGATTTGGGGCAGCTTCAGGGCTGTGCACTAGCTGTAGCTCAAAAAAATGTAAGTAAATCCACTACAGAATGGCTTCAAAAAAATAAATATTGCCTTTTAAAGTGGCTCAGTTAGAACTCAGACCTTAACATCACAGATTCTGTGGACTGACCTCAAGAGAGCTGTTCGCACAAGACGTCCTAAGAAAAAGGCAGTTCTGTAAGGAAAAGTAGTCAAAAATTCTCCTGACCTTTGTCCATGTGTGATCTATAGCTACCAGAAATGACTGTTTGAGTTTATTGCTTCCAAAGAAGGATCAGCTAGCTACTAAATTCAGAGTATTGCCTTTTCAATGTCAACTTGCTTGATCATGTGGGTTGTAAAGAACGGATATACAGCGGACAAAAGGACCCCGTCTTTTCCTTGCTCACATTTCAGATGATTAGTGCATCATTACCTCCAAAGCTACACCCCACATGTGAAATGAGTAGGGGAGTTATTACTGCAGCTTTGCTTGATTTATAAGTAAAAGTTGCTGCTTTAGAACAAAAAAATGGATTTGTTTATTTTTTTTCCAGTGACACCTTGCGTGAAGGTGGGGTGTTAAAAAATGGAGATACAAGGGTCCAAAGTAGTAAAATAGTTGTATAGTAGCATAGTACTAGTAGTGTAGCAAAAAGACATCAGGACATTCCACTCATGTAATCTACAGTTAAGGGGGTTATAGCAAGCACATACACTCATTTAAAAAAAGAAAGTGCACCCTTTTTAAATTCTATGGTTTTACCTATCTGGACACAAAAACATCATTTGGCCCTTAGCAGTTCATACAATTAGGTAAATATAACCTAATTTGAACAACAACACATGACATATTACAACGTGTCCTGATTTATTGAACAAAAACTAGGTCAAACTGGAGAAGCCATGTGTGAAAAACATACAGGGTTATTGAGAGAAAGGTGAGAATCAGAAGAGAACAATCTAGACAAACCGGACGATTTGGAAAGGTTGATAAATGGAGAATTTTCTGGTTTGGCTATTTTGACCTAGAATTTTCACTTCTCCAGTCATTCTCCTGAGTTTCACCATTCTTTGAAAAGACCCTTAAGTATACCCTTACTACTTCCACAGGTAATAAAAGGATAAGAAGCATCCGGGTGCTACAAATCAAATGCCCTTGACTAATTGATCATCAGCACGTGTGTCCAGCTCTATAAAAGCATACGTTTAGGCGGTTTGCTGATCTGAAGTGTGTGTTAACACAACGCCATGGAGGAAAGACATCAGAAATGATCTTCGAGAAGCCATTGTTGCCGACCATCAAACTGAGAATGATTGTGAAGCCATTTTCAAACTATTTAAAGTCCATCATACTACAGCGAGGAAGATTATTCACAAATGGAAAACATTGTAGATAGTTGTCAATCTTCCCAGGAGTGGACAGCCGAGCAAATTCACCCCAAGGTGAGACTGTACTCAGGAAAATTTGAAAAAAAAACAAGAGTTACATCTCAGACTCAAAACGTACAATCCAAAAAAGGAGCAAACCTATGGGACCAATATAATCTCCCTTTTGAGGTAATCACCTTCAATGAAAGAAAATACAAAAAACATATGACCAAAGTAATCTGGATCCACACTGGGTGATATACCTCTACACCACTTAATTTACTCAAGATTTCAGAAATACAAAGGTTTTTTAATCCCTAACACAACAATGAAAACCCACTTGACATACATTTAAACAGCACACAAAAATTTACTGGAGCATGGGGAATAGACATGTGCACAGCACAAAATTTCGTTTTGAACTAATGGATTAGTGCTAAAATGCAATTTATTTAGTTACTAAAGAAATTTGTTTTCAGTTCTTTAGTATGAAAACTAATTTCATTCATCCGAAAACCAGTGGATACAATTACTATTGTAGTGGCTCCTCAGAGGGCTGAGATTGCTGCTTGTTACAGTATCTCTCACTCTCAGCACAATGTGTCATGCAAAGCTGTTACAGTAACTGACTGCTGCTCATCACAGTGATCAGAGTTTCCGTAAAACTAGTAAATAATATTTTTATATATAAGAGGTTAGAACAATATTATTTCCTTGTTTTACTGAAACTCTGAGCGCTGTTACAGTCAGTTACTGTAACAGCTGAGCCTGATACATTGTACTGCGAGATAATATAACAAGCTGCCGATCTCAGCGCTCACAGCCACTGGATTTAAAGGGCTAAAAAAAGGCTAGTCCTCTGTATACTGTATAGAACATCCTTCTGCATTAATTAATACCCCTCTCTGTATAATGTAGATAACATCCTCCTGCATTAATTAATACCCCTCTCTGTATAATGTATACAACATCCACCTGTATTAATTAATACCCCTCTCTGTATAATGTATAGAACATCCTCCTGAATTAATTAATGTCCCTCTCTGTATAGAACATCCTCCTCAATTTATACCTTTTTCTGTATAATGTATATAACATCCTCCTGCATTAATACCCCTCTCTGTATAATGTATAGAACATCCTCCTGCATTAATTAATGCCCCTCTCTGTATAGAACATCCTACTGCATTGGCATGTGGAGGATGCAGAACTTCGGAATGCAATGCTTATCCAGCACAGGAATGAGAACTTTTACTTAAACTTTGTATCTCTGTGGGGGAGACAGACAGGATTATAAAAGCAGGGGAGAGGGAAAATATTAACGTAAATCAGTCTGAAAGCTCGGAGAAGAGATGAGTTGTGCAAATTTATTTTTATAATAAAATAAAGCACTTTAAATCCAGGGAAAACATTCAAATAAATCACACTGAAGGCTCATAATGACAGAGTAACTGTGAGAGATGGATACTAATGTATCAGACGTAAAAAAAAACCTTTATAACAAGCAGCACTGGGAGAGGAGAGGGACTTCATATAAAATGTGTATTATAGATGAGGAAAGGGGGATAGTGCTCCTGGATAATATAAAACGTATCAGACCTAAGCCCCTATTATGCAGAGTGGGAGGGGAGATAACACACGTTTATAAAGTCCCTCTTTTCTCCCAGCGCTGCTTGTTATAAAGGGGTTTTTACTATCCAGCCCTCCTCTGTCATTAGCTCTCAGTGTGAATTATTTGAATGTTTTCCTTCTCCAGCTGCTTTTATCATCTTGTCTGCCTCATAGACATGCAAGGGTTAAGTAAAGGTTTCCTCTCCTGTGCTGGCTGTCTGTGCTGCGAGTGAGTATTCTGGAGCTCTATCACTGTCTGAGTTTCGGGTAGGGGTTGGGAAGGATTACGCATACAAACCTTTTCTGTAGCTTTGCGATGTTGCGCTCTTCATTGCTGGTCTCCTTCACTCATCAATGTAATATCACAAAAAGGACTGAAACTAAAATGTAGTGCATTTTATTTTAGTTTCTTTCGTTTTTTGTACTGAGCAGTTTCATTTCTCTTGAGTCATACTAAACCTAAATTATCCCAAAATTCTGACTAAATCGTTTTAGTACTAAAACGAATGCACATGTCTAATGGGGAATGAAAACTACCTCCGGGGTGGCAATCGTATGCTCAAACTAATTTATTGCAATGGTGTTTCTTGGCACTGCAATTTAGGAAAACATTGGCGCTTAGTGGATAATCCCCCTAAAGCTCATATGGGAGAGTTGCCTCACCAGAAAGACATAAGAGGTATTGGGATTTCTTAAGATATGGGTAAAATATGTTTTAGCTCAAATAAATAATTGCTTCAACATGCATTTTAGTGTTGTTGTCAAATATGTCACAAATACCACAAATTCAGTTTCGATCACGAACCCCTTCACTATGTGATTGTGTACATGATCAGTGGTAGCAGCCCAAGATCATGTTAACAGGACCTGGGGCTTTGCTGTATGATTGCAAATGAAATTTGATGCCTTAAGATATATTTATTAAACAGTTAAATACAGGGATTTTTTTAACATTGAGAGCTATGATGGAAAAAAGGCTAGTTTCCTTTAAATTACTTAGGAAACCTAAAGATTAACCCAAAAATTCTTGAAAAATGGCAAAATAATCCTAACAAATAAATAAATGCAGACACTTCTTGCTGTAAGTGAAAAAAATTAACAGTTTAATAAATATTTAATAATATATTACTCACAAAAACGGGAAAAGGAAATAACGAAATAACCCATTGAAACAGACTGCCAAATCGACCCGAATTGACCAAACGAAACAAAAACCTGCCGAAAAGACCCGAAATGGAAAAAACTGGCAGAAAAAAAAAACGGCTTGCACATCCCTAATTTCAGCTACATTGGAATCTTGCTGCATTGTTGTGGTCCATGGTCGGCATGTTCCAGTGCAAAAAATAGACAATAGAGGTAAAATACAAATATAAATACAAAGTCAAATACAAATGGCCAATCCAAACCAATTTAACAAAAAGGAGGAGTGGCCAAGTGGTAAGGCTTTGGTCTTGTAAACCAAAGATTGTGGGTTCGATCCCCATCTGTGCATTCTGCTGCTCTTTGCTTACGGACATTTGTTATTAACGAATATTAATTTACAATAATTATGGTGGGAGAACAGGGCTCTGGCAAGGAAGCAGCATTAACATTTGTGACCCAGTCAAGGTACGTAGATCTGTTACAACGTGTACTGAAATTTTTGTGATTTAATTATCATAGGACGGTGCTCTTCCACTCGACAAAGTCAAAAAGCAAAAATACTGCATATGGCAGACATTAGGAAAAGACAAAGTCCATGTGACCCCACTCAGCATATATCCAAATGAGACAAAATACTAAATTAAAAAACGAAAGGCAAATACAAATGGCCAAACATGGTTACACAAAAGGTGCAGTGGCCAAGTGGTAAGGTGTTAGTCTCGTAAACCAAAGATCATGGGTTCAACCCCCATCTGTGCCTTCAGCTGCTCCTTGCTTATAGACATTTGCTATTACAGAACATTAACTCGGAGGCAGTGAAATCGTCTGATAGAGAAACGGTTAATATATTCACAGACCAATGAAGTGTCAGTGAAATGCCATGAATTTTGGTGATTCAATTCAACAGGATTAACAGGCGAATCTCATAGGATTCAATGTAAAAAGAAAATCACCTTTTAAATTTTTTTCATTCAAGCGTTTATTTCTTTTATTTCCATCAAAAAGCCTTTTTATTTATTTATTTTTTGGATTTTCTTTGCAAAATTTTTTACTCCCAATTTTTTTAACGACTTTTTTAAAATTCTGCAACAGACTGTTTTATTATTTCCATGCATTTTTATTGTGCTACAACAAATTTTAAATTAAAGAATAGCAGGGTTCAGTTTTTGATTTTTTTCTGCAGTTTTGCCCAGACTGAATTCACCAAAAGGTTGGCGAACTGCAATTGACAAAGCACACTGAACCACAAAGCATCTTTCTGAATAACCTCTTAAATGATAACCTCTTAAATGTAGCTAAGTTAATATTCTGTAATAACAAATGTCTAAAGGTAAAGAGGCACAGTTGAGGATCCAACCCATGAGCTTTGGTTTATGAGACTGACTCCCTGCCCCTTGGCCACTGCACCCTCTAGTTATCATGCTTCGGATTGGCCATTTGTATTTGCCTTTTTTTTTTTTATTTGTATTTTGCCTCATTTGCCTATTTTGGAACATGTTGACCATAGACCACAACGATGCAACAACAAGATTCTAATGTAGTGGAAATCTAAAATACAGAGGGGCCCAGTTCACCAGTTGTTATCTTTGCCCTTTTTTAAATTCTGTATTGAATTCTGGCGCAATGTGTATATTATCAGGTCTATTCAAAGAAAGGTGAAACTCAGGAGAACTGGCAGGAGAAGAGAAAAATCTAGACCAAATAGCCGATTTGGAAAGTGACATAAATGGGAGACGTTTTCTGGTTTTGCTATTTTGACCTAAAATTTTCACTTTCTCTAGTCATTCTCCAGGTTTTCACCTTTCTTTGAATAGACCTGTAAGTTTCCTTTAAAGCTATCAGTAGTCGCACCATTGTTGATCTGATCATGTGACCGTCAGGAGAGAGTGAAAGAAAATGGTGGAGGCGTGCTTGACTAAAAACAATGCTAGATCATTTTGAAGTGGTGTTGTAAATTTGAAAATGTGTGTTTCACCGAACTGAAAAAGAAAGAAAGTCTCCTGTTTTCTTAATAGGAGTTTAACTCCACATAAATGTATTAAAATGATGTCTCAATATTAAAAAGGTCTATTACAAAATAATAATAAATGCCTTTTAAAAAAAATATAACAAAAATTGTCTTAAAAAAAAACAAAATTGCAAAAAAGGCCTTTTACAAAATAAAATAATAAAAAAGGTTTACCTGTTTAACCTTGTCAAATTCAAACACTGAAAATTAGAGCATTTTGCTGAAATTTAGGTGCAATTCATCGTTCTGTGAATACATACAGGGTTATTCAGAGAGAGGTGAAAACCGGGAGAATGACTGGAGAAGTGAAAATCCTAGGTCAAAATAACCAAATCAGAAAAATTCTCCCATTTATCTCACTTTCCAAATGACAGTGGGTCTGTGGAAAAACCAGATGGTATTGAAGGGGTTAATTAAATGGTGCCTGCGTTGTTTTTTTTTCCAAACCTAAACCAAGTCTGTAGAAATATCTTTATCTTAAAACAAATACTTTTATTCAGAATTCTCAAAGAATTTTGGCAACACTTTTTACACAATAAATGTACAGAAAGAAAGATATAGGGCACTATTACACTCTTCGCGCACAATTTTGCGCGTGCGCAAAAATGCATTAACGCGAGGGGCAAAACCCTTTGCACTGAACGTCGTATTACAACGTTCACGCACAAAATGCGCGTTAACATCTAACGCGAGGGACCCTGCGCGAGCGCAAGTTAGTGCGCGCATCCCATACTTAACATTGTGTTTTGCAAACAAATGCGTTTGTGCGCTGGTGCGCGCATGGTATTACAATCTATGCGCAAAATTTAACGGACAACGTTTGCGCGCATAATCTTAACGTCTTTGAAAAGCGGGTGGTAACTGCAAATCTGAACGTCCTGGCCGAAACCAAATACACCAGCCCGAAAAAAAAATACAGCAAAGTATAGTCACACATTCTACACATACCCAAACAATAAAATTGAGAAGTTTTGCGTGTTTTTATTATTGCTGCAACATATATACTCAGATTGATTTTGACAGGCGCAAAAACTGAACGGGAGACAATTATGGTTCTTAATTCTGATTGGCTGAATCGCGTGTAAAAACAGTCCGCCCACCGTTTTCTGCGCGCAGCGTTAATGCAAATCTTTTTTACAAGCGTTATTTTTTGACGGATGAAAAAATGCACTCGGATTTTAATACCAGCGTTAATTTACGCACGTTAACATATGACGCTGTGCGCAAAAAAACCTGCGCGAGCATTTTTGCGTTAGGGATGTAATAGAGCCCATAATGAGTATATATAAACTCTGTAAAACAAAAAAGATCTTCTAAAATTAACTTGTTCATAAAAACAGTAGCAGTAAACATGATTTGATTTCAAAAGGCTGGGAGTACCTGAAACTGGAATAGAGCAGAGAATTGTGGTTCTACATTAGTATGTGAATGAGCCTATACAACAACGTCTTCTGCATAACTATGTGAAACATTCTATTTTATTTCGCATAAATATAATGAATCGTATGTGCTGACTCAGGCATCTAATTGTAAATCAGGATTGGTTTCTTTCTTCAGGTTAATGAATTTTACATCAGGTTAACATAGATAATACAGGCAATAAACTATTGGAAAACATAGCATATATTTCTGTCAACTGAGTATCTTTATCAGTAGTCATTTCACATGCTATGCTTTTAATTCATTGAGAGAAAATGGCATTTTAAGCCACCGCTTTAAAGGGAATGATAGCTATAAAATTATTTAGAAGTGAAAAAATGTCAATTTAGTAAAGGTTAAATATGCAGCACATCCAGAGAGTCTAAAAGGTCACATCCAGAATATAAAACTATATGGGACC
This sequence comes from Leptobrachium leishanense, assembly GCA_009667805.1. NCBI lineage: Eukaryota > Metazoa > Chordata > Amphibia > Anura > Megophryidae > Leptobrachium > Leptobrachium leishanense. Next base: position 459,469,613 of record CM019063.1, read on the forward strand.
TGGGGGTAATTTTAGAGATTGGTTATTGATAGGAAAAAAGAACAAATGAAAGACAAGGAGGTCACAAAGTAAGACTCAAGCTTGATATAAAAAAGGGTAACATAACACTTACTGCCAAATAAAACCATAACACATTTGACTACCTTCATTTACGTATTACAGAGCCATTATTTCCAGCCCCTGGAAGTTTATATGGAGGGTGAAATTGGTTCTAAAAGCGGTTGTGAAGGTAGAAATGGTTTGGGTAAGAGATTATGAAACTTTAGAATGTAAAGGGTAATTGTTATGGTATGTTGCTTGAGAGAAAGGAGATGGGTGCGTGGGAGTATAAATCTGTCATTTTGAAGTAGGGTGAATTATCAGAAGACAAGTAATGTTTTTCACTGGCAATAAGTCACATACATTGGTAGGACTGCTCACTAAACCTGCAATTGTGGAGAAATGACAGTGCTTTACAAATTATTCCTTCGAGTCTGACTGATGGTGTCTTTTAACTTGGCAGCAGCACATCCACATCACTGTATCTCCCTCCAGGCTACACAATTTACCACCTTCGATTGTTGATAACTGAAAATAGAATTGCATGATTGTAGGGTTCAAGAGGTGCAAGTGGTGGATCTCACGAGAGGATGGTGATATATGACATTACTCAGTCAAGGTAAGAGTAACATGAATTACCATCAGCTAGATATAAGGAACAAATTGATGGCCACTGTGTCCACAAATCAGATAAAAGTGCCTGATTTAGCTAAGAAGGAAAGAGTGCAGAAAGTGATGGGATTACAGCCAGGTAGTATAATGACTAATTAATAGAACAGTACAAAGTACTATGACAAGCAAATTTTAGTTCTCAATAGTTCTCTGTTTTCAGTCACCATTGAGTTGCCCACTGATAACCATGTGCCTGCAAGGGCCCTATGTAACCACAAATAAATAATAACACTGAAAATGTCTTGTTCTGTGGAATAATATTTATTATAGGCCACAGCTTTCAATATTTTCCATATTTATAAAATAACAATATAAAGAATATAAAATTAAAGACAGTGCTGTATGAGTTCTCTCCTTCTCTACCTGTACATTTTCAAACCTACCCCCAACTTAAATCTGTTTCCATCTCACTTCCTTCTCACCAGCAAATTATCCATTCTAACAAGAACCCTTCCTCAGCACGGCCTAACAACCCCATTGTGACAAAGGGGAATAAAATAACCCACAATCGCCCAACCCACTTAAACATAACCACAACACAACCCAGAATAATCCCTATACTTAAAGGGAGGGAGGGTGGGGGTGCTGCTCTCCAGGTTACCTAAGGAAAATGGCACGCAGAGCAACTGCGCTTGCGCCTTTTCAATACTACTCTCGACTACACCCACCCGCATTCCCACTTTCACTAACTCACCTAACTTAACACCTTGCATGTTGGCCTCAGGGGCAATTCAAGGGCCCTCCACCTGAGTTGTTCCTAGCCTTCATTATCATGTTCCACAAGTCCTGTGATCTTGGACAATCAAGGGGTTATCCACTAAGCTCTATTGTTTTCCAGTGAGATAATTTCCAGTAGACAAAATGAAGACATTTCGTAAAACTAAAGTCCAAAGACTAGAGTACCAGGAGAAGATTTACTTTGAAGTTTCTCCTTTTGCTCGCTGGTTTATAGTTTTGTGAAATGCTGGCGTTTTACATCACTACCATAATGGCATTTTTCAATGGTATTTTCAAAACTGGCAAGTATGTGTTGACCACTTTGTTAGTGTATGCACTCATAATTGTCATGGGCTAACATTGCTCATGATTCACTGGATACCACTGCATTTGCACTTTTAATACAAAGTACAGGAAGTGTTAGTGTATCGTTATTGGCCACCAACAGGAGTTGTGGCTCTGCTTGTAATCGCAGGGGAATCACAGACATTTACGAGTAGAGCTTTAAGAGATAACAACTCACGCTTGACTCACCTACAAATACCAACAGCTTCAAATTAATCTGGTCATGGTGACTAGGCTGTTGCGTTACTATTAGGGATGGGCTGCCTGTTTGAATCGGTTCGAAGTTCGATTCAAACATCGGCTGTTCGAAAGTTCACAAACTTTAAACTTTTCGGGACGTTCGTGGAAAGTTCAATAAAAATTTTTTAATAAAATTCCAAAAGTGCTTAAAAGATCCTAAAATATCTAAATATAAAGAGACTCTTTACTGCAGAATATAATAATAAACGGTTTATTAGATATTGAATTAAAACGGGAATATTTTTAACATTGAAGCCTATGGGATTCTCCTGACTAAACCACCAAACAGCAGGGCATTTCGATAACTTTTCACTGCTGATTTTTGTTCTCTGAATAGACGAAGCAATGCTCCTCTATGGGGATTTCACTGCCCTTGAACAGGCACCGACCAGACACCGTATGTGCAGGCAATTCGCCAACATTTGGCAAACTGCCTGCTCTCTGAATAGCCGAATGGCCAGGAAAGGTAACCGTACGCTGAATTTCAGTGATCGATTACCTTTCGGACACAATTCGGATCTCTTTGAATAACCCTGTTAGATTCTCGGTGTTGTGCACCACCGACTAAGACACAATTTTTCTGCATTTGAATGTAACAGGTGCAAATCATTTCAATATTTGACCGCACTGCACTCTTCCACAATACCTCAGAGGGGTTATGGTGTGAAGGCACTAGCTGGCACCAAAAGCCCAATATTTGGGTGCACTGACCCGTGTACCGGATGCATACAGGGCAGCCATCAGAAATGATGGGGCCCCTTACTGAACCTCACGATGGGGCCCCCGTAAACTTACTCAACCTCTAACAGCTTTTTGCCCCCTTCCAAAACAAAAAAAGGACATAACACAGTTCCACAGCATTAAAACTCACAGTATTGTGTGGTGTGTATGAGGGTATCTGTCAAGTCTGGGGCTCAGAGTGGGCCCCGACACCCGGCGGTGCCATCGACAAGCCGGGTGCCAGGAGTTGTGCCAGCTTCCGGAGCTCGCAGGCTGGTCAGGTGGTGGGGCGCGGCATGATGACATGCGCCTGCCGGTTTTAAATACAGACAGCGAGATCCGGCTCATTGCCCTGTCGGGGAGTTTGCTTCCCTCAGTGCTGAGTGTCTCCTGGCGATTCACTACATGGTCGATTTTTCAGTCATGTTAAAAAACATTTTTCATTGTTTCCTGTCCCCAGGGCAGTACCTGGACCCTTTTATGGCCAATATCTTTCATATATGCTCTCTTGGAGGGGACCTTAATATTCGAACGTTCGAGCCTCATTGACTTGCATGGTGTTCGCATTGTGTTCGAGTTTGCAGTCGAACCTTTTTGGGTGTTCGAGTTTGAATGCGAACCAAACACGGGGGTGTTCGCCCCATCACTAGTTACTATTATCAATATTGTTTCAATGTACATTATACTGAAAATGTTGCTTCTGGCAGTTTTTACTTTTGTATTAGTCTAAATCTATATTTTAAATCTATTTACGTATATATGTTTCAAGATACATGTTTACGTATATGTGTTTTTTGCTACCACACTAAAGCTTATACATAAAGACCACATTGCACAATATTCTTTTACCCAGACTTTATTTCAACCAGCCATTCTAGATTTTAAATTTCCACGGGAATAGGGCCCTTGTTTCCTCCTGTACTGGTTTATCAAATGTTGTTCAGTCTCAATGTATTGTAACCCTGTCTATATCGTGGCCATTGTTCAGCATTGCAGAAAAATATGCTGGCGCTATATAAAATATAATAATATTAATAATAATAATAATAATCTGTGGTCATCGCTTAAGCCACATGAGAAAAATCTTACGTCAATCAAAAATCAAATGTAGCAGAAATGCTGAATGTGTATCAATAAAATTGTCATTTTTGTCTCATAGAGAGTACATAGGAAAGGATTTTAATGTTTTTTAATCTTTAAATTGCGCTTCCTCTGTGACCCGCAAAAGCTATGCCAAAACAATCATAAATATCATTTATAACGATTTTACTCTACTGTAAGAAGGATATAGGTTCACAGTTTTAATACTTTTTATGTATCTCAGAGATGTTGTTGCTTTGCTATTATAGCAATATCGCTCCTTTAGATGTCAGCTCAGTATCTGCAATAGGAAACCTTTTATTTTCTCAGCCGTTCATGCTTCAAGCTTTCTGGTTACTAGCTAATAAAAGAAATGTTAGGGATATGATGTGGATTTTACACACCTATGGTTCCAACTACTTCAAGAGATTACATTTTGTAGTGTGGAATATAAGAAACTGATATTTGGACATATTCAAAACAGGGTAAGGAGGGAAAATATCTGTAAAAGCTCAAAGTAAAAAACATGCCCATTGAATATAGCGCAAATCATTCGGGTATTAACATGAAATAAAATATTTTTGTTTTTTATTTTACCATGTAGAAGCTAATTACTTAATTTAATTTTTGTTAGATGAGTCATACAGCGCAAAATATAATTTGGACAAATTTTAGCATGTTGTTCTTTTTGCAGCAGCTTCTATAGAAAGCAATATTTCTTGTTTATTTTAAGCTCAAGATTTTATCTGTTCCATTTGCACACTATAAATGTAATTTAATACTGTTCCAAACTCTTCCTGGGTGAGAAAAACACTTGTGCCTCGATTTAATTCAGAACGTTATTTGAAATAGGCACCTTTTTCAAATGTATTTCAGACATTTTTCGGTTAGTGAGATTTAAATTTGGGTTTACTAATATATCAATTCCCATAAAAAGTCTAATTAAATATCACCTCTCGATCAGAGTATCGGCTATAGCGATTCAAATCAGATTTATTGGTATGCCGATTTCCAAAAAAAAGTTGCAAATCCTGAGAGGTGTTGATAAATGGAATTTAAGGCAGAAAAATAGAGGAAGTAAGATTGAAATAGTTTTTTAAATACTATATCATATGTTTTTTAATAGACATGTTTAAAAGGTATGAATCTGTGTGATGCTGGCCAAAATATATATTTTTTTGAACCAGCTGCATTTTTCAAATCTCTACTATATTAATTTTTTTAAATTGAATCGGCCAATTTTTTTAAAAAAAGCCTCAAGCAGCCGATATTTTCATTAGAAAAATCAGTAAATAGATTTATATTGAGCTATTAGTGACCTATTATTTGGCTGGTGTCAAAATTTAATGCCAACTCTGCTATGTAAATTCTTCTTGCATTTTGAACTTCTTAGCAACAGTTTTTCCTTCTCACCAATCATAATCTTGCTCTTTACTGTGCACCCCACAGCTTTTCCTTAGCACTTGTTTTCTCTTTGATCCTTTTTCTTTGTGACCCCAGCTTGTGCCTGCTAATGAATCCATTTGATGCATCCTTTTTTTCTAGGTAGCCTTTGATCTTCACTTTACACTTCCTCTCTTGGAAATTGTAACACACTCCATTGTAGCACCAAGTATGTCTTCAGAATGCACAGCTATCCCTACAATCTCTACCTCCTTTCTGCATTGCATCATGGCTAAATAAAAATAATAATTGAACAGTGAAAATAAAAGCATAATCCCCACACAAGATATCTTAATTTTCATGCGAGGTAAGGGGATGTTAAATTGTATTTATGAGCTCCGGTTGTACCATTATTCGCCACAGTTATGACATAGCCAAACTACAGTGAACATCTCTTCAAACAACGGTGATCTAATTTTATGAATAAATTATGTTGAAGCTATTCAACTTTTTTGTATAGCTGGTCTTTTTAAGGCAACTAGTAAGCGTCAACAGAATTTTAAAGCAGTCTATTAAATAATAGTTTTCTTTAAAATTCTGTTGGCGCTTTCTAGCAGCCTTTACAAAGGCCAGCAACTTTTAATAATAAAAGCTTTGGATTCATTCTAATGAAGTGTTGCATTCATGCTACAGGAGAAAAGATATTTTAAACAATTGGGTGCGTCTATTTGTTGCAGCAGTTTAGGGAAAATCCTTTCTTGTTCCATCATGATGGTGAGCCTCTGCACAGAGTCGTATTTTTATTATTTTTGGATATGTGGGCTTAATTGGATATAGGGGTCTCTTCTATGTGATCAAGCTCTTAGGGGTCTAGGTTTTTGGATGGGGAGCGTGTGGTCTATGTTGCATAATATAATATTATGAACATGTTTTTTTCTAGCTTCATTTTTCAATAAAGTAAGAAGTTGCATCTCAGTCTCCCTTTCATTTTTGAGTAAACCAATAGAATTGTTGTTTCTGTGGAAAAAAAAATGTTTTGGAATTGATAAGGTAGATCTGGGTTTGCATGATGGTAAGACTTTGCAGTAAGCGTTAGTTAACAGAGAAGCAATTTCAAACTAAATGAATATTGACATGCATCTCTTCAACTGCTTCTAGGAAAAATGAAATGGCCATGCACTACATTTTCACAGTTATGTATGTATGTTATGTTATTAACAGGCCAATTATAAAACATGATGGCAAAACAAAATCATACGAAGATGAAGAGAGAGGAAAAGAAAAAACATGCAGCTAAGAAGAAAATGCAGTGAGATATTACCGTCCCAATATGTACGTCCCCAGGACGGCACAAAGCGATGAAGTATCAAAGGATTGTAGAACTCTGGTGAGGTTTGTGGTGTGTTCGGACAAAACTCATTGGATGGATTTGATTTACTGAAATAAATTGTATTTGTACTAGATTTTCCTGGTGGTTCTCCTTTTCTGAGTTGGTTCCTGAGACATTCTGAATATCATATCGGATAAACCCATTTTCATTTTCATTCTGGTGTGAACCTAATTTACCTTGTGCTCTAGTACTATGGCTGAAGTTATGAGTTAGCCTATGAATGTATTATTTTTCATTTACTCTATATTTTTTATTTTGTAGTGACATACAGATTTTTTTCAACAAAAAAAATCTTATATACACATGAAAATGTTCCTTGTGCTTTAAATGCTTCTACAAATTATCTGATATTACAGTTTAAAAGTATTTAATAAAGGCTTATGATTCTTCCATCTGTCCAAATATGACTAATATGTATAAATATACTCATGCTTATCTGAATATTAATATTTGTAACTAAAATAGTTTATATATATAAAAAAAAAGATAATCCCATGTCAAGCATTTTCTAAATCTCCATGAAGAAATTATATGGGAAATGTGACATTAAGATAAATTAACAATTGAATTAAATTTATTTATGATGGTTTCCGTTTGTCTATTGGACTTGCCCTTTGTCATCACGCCATTTGTCAATATTATAAAATACTCTTGGTATTGTTTGCTCTTGGAAAAACAAAATATGTTTCTTCATGTACAGTGCTAAATCTGGAACCACTATCCCATATTGCCTGACAATGTGTTGACATTAAAATGAAAACCTCATTCATATTATAATGCAAGTGACACTCACGCAGATAAAATCACTTTAAATAGAGTTTCCAATACATAGATTTTTACTATTAAGGATCATTTAAATTAAAATAGCTAGATTGGGGGGGGGCGGCCGGCAGCCAGCGTGGATGGATGTGTTTGCTCAGAGCTCCCGCTGATCAGGCTACCACGGCTCAAAACGGCAGCGATTAAGAATCAACATTTCTCCTACCTGCTCTGTACTACTCCAGGCTCATGATGGCTCCCGCAAAAACCTCAAAACTGGCAGACCCTGCACATTCCGGCAAGATCTTGTGGCTCCCTAGGCCCTCGATCCCCGAGCTCTCCTAAATCCCTAACCGAGGAGGATGCAGCTGCAAGACCCCAGCAACAACACCTCCCAGCCTCTGCTCCAGCTACCAGCCAACAGATCCAGGCCATGCTCCACGATCTTCGATCCACCATCCAGGATGATTTTCGGACGATTACAGCCTCTATACATCAGGAAATTCGGGACTTGGGTGAGCGTACTGATTTATTGGAACATAAATCTGATAATCTGTGTTTGGCGCATAACGATCTAGTGGATGCGTATAAAGAGTAAAGACAACGCATGACGCTCTCCAGCATAAAGTTACGGATTTAGAAGATTGCTTCCGAAGGAATAATATCCGTATACGTGGCGTTCCAGAATCGGTCGAATCTGAAGGCCTGGCTGAGTATCTGCTTGACCTCTTTCAATTGTTATTGCCTGATGCGGACAAGGCGGCCCTGCTGCTGGATAGGGCACATCGTGTCCCGAAGCCACGTAACCTGGATGCTGCGGTCCCTAGGGATGTTTTAACCTGTATCCACTTCTACCACGTGAAAGATTCTTTGATGGCGGCGATGAGAAAGGCTCCGACTCTTCCTGAGATGTACACTGGAATTTCCTTTTTCCCAAGACTTTTCGGCTGCTACAATGCAAAGACGGAGGGAATTTTTACTGGTTACCAAAGTACGCCGCGATCACCACGTTCCATACCGATGGGGTTTTCCTTTGAAGCTGCTGGTTACCTATCGTGGAACCTTGTCCGTGTTCCATACACTTCAGGATGGAATTTCTGTTCTTCATGTTTGGGACCTGATGGGCAAGATGACCCCTCCACGACTAGTCTGGTTTTAGTGTCTTTTTTCATATTTTTGGGGTCTGTTGCTGGACCAGGGAAGTCTTGGTCTTAACGTAAGATTTTTGCATTCGTCCCTTTTGACTGGCCTGACGGTCAGCCGGTTTGATGGCGCTGTTTTTTGTCATATTTTGCTGGTACCACCCCCCAACTCCCTCCATAGTTTTTGGGGTAGGCCCACTTTCTGACAGTGGCCGCGGAGTTCTTTTCTGTACAGGGAGCGGTTGTCTGTTGCATCGACTCCGGATCTTTTCTGTTTTTTTCTTTTTTCTCTTTTTCCTTTTTGTTGCCGTTTCTTTTTTCTTCCCCATTGCACCACTCTGGTATGACATTGTGAGATTGAGTGGGACATGTATCTTACTCTATGCCGAGACTCTTGCTTCGCTTTGTTTTTGGTTTCTGCCTTCGTCATTTAAGTATTTTTATGTACATCTGAGATGGGTATGAAAATTGTGTCTTTAAATGTTAAAGGGTTAAATATTCCTTACAGACGGTATTCACTGTATGCAGACTTACGTTATGATTCCCCAGCGGTAGTATGTCTTCAGGAGACTCATTTTAAATGTTCTGCCCATCCTAAACTATATCTTCCCAATTACTCACATCACTTTCATGCCCCTGCCCCGGTTAAAGCAAGAGGTGTATCAATATTGATCCATCGTGAGGTTACATTCACGCTACACAGGTCAGTGATAGATCCCCAAGGGCGCTACTTGTTTTTGGTATGTGACATTGATCGCGTCACCTACACAATTGCAAACTTTTACTGCCCGAATGTCGATCAGCTGACCTTTAAGAATGCACTCATAAAACTGATGCGGGTTAATACTGGCAGACTGGTGGTATGCAGCAATTTTAACCAGTCCCTGGACTTGACCTCTCGGCCAACTTGCCTTCAACAGGCCTCGGTGCAGAAGTTTGCCACTCTTCTAGCAGAATTTCAACTGTTTGATGTCTGGTGCCTTTTCCATCCCACTGAGGTGGATTATTCCTTTTATTCTGGGGCGCATAAAATGTACTCGAGAATTGACCATTTTTTTCTTAAACGTGATGTATTGCTGAGTGTTTTATGTTGTGCTCTGGGTGCCATATCTTTGTCGGATCACGCTTCGATTACTCTGTCTCTTCGGGATGACTCAGCGGCCCGGGGATGTGCCCCGTGGCGGCTTAATGAATCTCTGCTTTCTCGCCCCGAAGTAGTAGAGGAGGTGACTCAGATTATGTCGGATTATTTTGTTGACAATAACTAGCCGGAAGTTTCCCCTTGACTCTCTGGCAGGCTCATAAACCTGTGATCCGAGGTGTGCTCATTAAATGGGGTTCCCATTTTAAAAAGCTAGCTACTGCCCATAGATTAGATCTCCTGCGTCAAATTCACGACGCTGCGCTTCAACATAAAAGAACTAGTGACGTAGCCTCACAAACCTTGCTTCTTGACCTGCAAACTCAACTGACTGATTTGGATAAGACAGACTACTTATGGGCTGCTTGCCGCCTACAAGCCCGTCATTATCTACATGGCAATAAAGCCAGTAGACTAATGGCTAACAAGCTTTGACAACGCGCAGCTAAATCTAAACTGGAGAAAATGACTGGGAAGAATGGGGACTTTGCTTTCACCCTCAACAAATAGCTGATTGCTTAGCAGACTATTATTCTGATTATATAATTTGCGCGATGACGACACTATCCCTAAACCTTCTTTGATAGATATTGTTCCCTTTTTACAAAGCTTACATCTCCCGACTTTATCCGACGACCAACATTTGGCCCTAACTAACCCGATTTCCCATCTGGAGCTCTCCTCGTCGATTGCTTTCCTTAAATCTCACAAGGCTCCTGGCCCTGACGTGTTCACTTTCCTTTATTATAGGTCATTTAAAACTTAGTTATCCCCATTTCTCTTATCTGCGTTTCAACATATTTTTCATTCTGGCCATGCGTCCTCCGACTGGCTATCCGCTACCATTGTTACTCTCCCCAAAACCTCTCCACCGGCCCCAACCTGCTCTAAATACAGACCCATTTCATTACTTAACACGGATACTAAGTTGTATTCAAAAAGTTTTGCGAATAGGATAGCGGACTTCTCGCTAATTGCTGACGATCAAGTAGGCTTCATTAAACATAGGCAAGGCCCTGATAACACAATTAAGGTAACCTCATTAATGTATATGGTGGCTCTTATGGCGACCCCTACTTTACTCTTGTCACTAGATGCCGAAAAGGCATTCGATCGCCCCTATTGGTTATTCCTAGAACATACTCTATTATAATGTAATTTTCCGAGAGTTAATTACTGCTATCATGTCACTTTATGCGAACTCAAATCCGTCTGCGTCTGTCTTAAACGTGGGTTTCCTCTCTAAACCTATGTCTATTACCAATGGGACTAGACAACAATGCCCGCTCTCCCCTTTGCTTTATGCGTTAGCCCTTGAACCCCTGGCACAGGCGATTCGGCAAGCCGATGGAGGTGGAGGGAATCCCCGTAAGCCCATCCTTCTGTAAACTTAGTTTATTTGCTGATGATATCCGGGTAACGATGACCAACCCCCTCACGTCTTTACCGGCTCTACAACAGGTCTTAGACACCTACGGCAGGTTATCTTACCACAAACTCAACATAACGAAGACTCAAGCCCTTCCATTTGCTATTCCTAGCTCTGACATTGCCATACTGAAACGCCGTTACCCTTTTGACTGGAGATCAGACTCCTTGACATACTTGGGAATCAAACTATCTTTTTCTAGGAATTCTCTTTTTGATTTAAACTACAAACCTCTCCTCTCTTTAACTAAGACATTGTGCTATAGATGGTCTAAGGCTGAACTCTCCTGGGTGGGTAGGATCCATACTATAAGGCTGGGGTCAGACGAGAGCAGTTTTAACGTGCGTTCTGGCGCACTTAATCACGGCCGCACTAGCAGCAAATGACGGGCAATGACAGCCAATATACGAAGTACGATCGCACGAAAGTCCGGCCGCGCAACGCAAGTGGAAAATGAACGCATTTTTTCGAGAACGCAGAACCCCTAGTACGGACGTACAGAATGCGCTGCGCCCGTTAGCGGTGTGTGTGTGTGATTTGGAGACGTCAGACCCTGCTTGTGTCCGGCCAACATAATGTCCAGACGCAAAAAGTTTCCTGGTTTGGATTCGTAAAACATACGCACGAAAATGCACATCGTATGACCGTTTTCGTATATTCCGTGAAAAAATACATCAATGCGTTCGGACGCACTTTTTTACGTTCGCGGGGAAAAATGCTTTCGTCTGACCCATGCCTTAAAATGATGTTGCTGCCGAAATTGTTGCATATTTTCAGAGCCCTCCCTTTACCTGCCCCATTGCTGTTTTTTTAAATTCCTTCTTTCATCTTTATCCTATTTTGTATGGCGGGGGAAATGCCCCCGTCTTAAGGCCGATGTTTTACACGCTCCTGTTGCGCTTGGCGATTCTGCTCTATTATAGGGTGGCAATATTGGTGAACCTAGGCCATTTGGTTTCCCAACTCAATGTGCCTCAGTGGTCTTTACTGCTTTACTCTCAGTCGCTCCCTTATGATTATATTACGCTGGTTTGGTTGCCTAAACATAGGAAGGGGGCCCAGACGTGGACACCTATGTTTTTCAAACTGCTCTTGGATATTTGGGATAAGATGCGGCCTACTTTGTCCGCAATACATCCACTGGCTATGGCATCCCCTATTTCAGTATTCTCCCATTTAATTCCTAACTTTAATCATCGCTTTTGGTTTTTGAAAGGTATACATCAGCTCAGTTGTTTGTATGACTCCCAAGGTCTTTTGTCCTTTCCCGCCCTCAGTCATAAATTCTCCTTAGACCCGGCTTTCACCTATCCGTTCCTGCAGCTTAGGTCCTACCTTTCCACATACCATATGTTGAAGTTTCTTGACCAGACAGTGATTTTAACTCCTTTTGAACAATATTGTGTAACTCCCTCTTTAGATGTTCATCCCCTCTCCCTCATATACAGCCTTCTGGTGTCCTCCACTGTATCATCTAAGTGGCGTTTTAAAGCAAACTGGGAAAGGGATTTGGGGAACCAGATTTCAGAAACCACTTGTGCGGATAGCTTCCTCCTTGATACTTCTAAATTCCGTTGCATATCCCTTGTGGAAGCCAGAAAGAAGGTGTTGTATAGATGGTATATTACTCCTGACAGAGAACGTCATTTCAACCCTAAAATGTCAGCAGTATGCTGGAGGTGTGGGGAGGATGTAGGCTCCTTTTTTCATATTTGGTGGACTGCCATCTGATTGCTCAATTCTGGGTCTCTGTTGATCAGTTCAGTTCTGAAATTGTAGGCTCTGAGATCTCAGTACTCCCTGAAGTTCTCCTCCTTCAGATTATGCCTGACTCCCTTTCCCATTTACAAAAACAATCCTTGGCCCATGTGTTATCTGTCACTACCTTTGGTGGCGGCTAGATGGAAGTCCTCCTCTCTCCCTACTCTTAAAGGCAGGGCTAACCGTTTAAATGCATTGAGGCTCCTACATGGAATAGCCAGGAATTTAGCAGGAATACCGCAAACAAGTAAGGATCACTGGTCTATTTGGGATATCTATAACGTTAAGCAGGTTCACTGATGATATATAGGTCTCGCTCAAAAGATTGATTTTGATTCTATTTGTTTGATTGCAATGTTCCTTACCCCCTTCCCCCCTTTTTCTTTTCTATATCCTTTTTCCCTTCGGTTTATTTTGTAAATACAAAACAATAAAAATGTTATATTTTAAAAATAATAATAAAAAAAAAATAGCTAGTGTAGCGCTCACTCCCGGAGGAGCCGCTGAATTTAAACCTCGGGTCAGTCTCACCGCACTAGGGAATAAATATACATCAGCACTGTTGTGGATTTTATACGTTATATAGTTTACTGATCTCAAATAAACTGGCATATATAAAGCAGCACGGTATACATATATATTTAGAGGTGTTCGTAATGCGAGAAACGCGTGGCGGAAAAGGAAAATACATATTAACCCCTACGTTGTTGGAATGTGAGTCCCGTACAGGTTGTGTCCCAAAAAGGTGTACGTGTATGCATGTGTTGGTACCCGGGTACAAGATTCAACTGGCCAGTGAATAATTTACAGGTGTCTTCGACTAGTCACGTTGGGGCCCTGTAGGTTTAGACAAACTTGCAGCGTGTTTTAGTATTTTTACTGTGGCCGGGAAGGCCTCTCACCCATCCGCCAGTTACTCTGCGCTCTGCTCGACCCAGGACGTCTCTCCGCTTGGCTTGACTGGGACTCTGTGCCACCGGATCCGCTTGTCTTGCTTGTCCGTTTCTGCCACAAGATGCTCAGCTCACCGCCTGCACTCCCATTAGGTCATCTGCGGTCTCCTAACTCGGGGTCCTTCAGCTACTCTGTATCTGTATAAACTTATCAGCGGTGGATCGCTAGGTCTCTGACAAGTAATGTGAACCGATCTCCAGCTCCGCAATGCCGCACCTGCGCTCCGGCCTGGTCACGATCGTTGTCTGTCTCACGTGCGTCTTGCTCTCTTGCTCCTCGGCGCGCTCTGGGTTTCCCCTGCACGAGGCTGCGGATGTAAGTCTGTTTCTCCCCACCCACTTCCGGTTCCCGGCGCAAAGCATGCTGGAAAACGTAGTCCCATTGTCCAGTGTCTCTTACATTGCGCTTGTCTCCCTCTGGTGGCCAAAAATAAGTACTACAGCAACAGTGTTTTAAACCAGCGCTACACTAGATTGAAATATTTGACAAGATGTACCAATAAAATGCAGTCTTCTTAAACTGGTCACCAATAAACCGGGTTCTGTGTTACAGGTTTGGAGTAAATTATGGTTGTATGTATAAAACAACTAGTATGATATACATAAATGTTAAAAAGTGATATGACAGGATGGAAAAGCAAAATTCCTTAACACTAGGGTTTTGCGAGCCAATATTCATTACAGAATACTTCTTCTGGAGCCAAGAAAAAGTAGAGACTTTGGTGTATATTGAGTGATTAGGAAGATATAGGTCAATGGGGCTAGATACAGGTTTATTTAGGGTTACGTGTTTAGGTTTGTATATACACACACACGCGCGCGCGCGCACATGTGTGTATTTATCATATTTTCACACCCAAACATTTTAGATGACTCTGTGCACAATTATACACTGCTATCATTGTCACACACTTGCTCCTGTGGTGGGAATAAAGAACGTGAGCTAGTGCATTAACTTTAAGGACCACTGACATACATTGTCAGGGTCTGCAACAGGGGTGGCAGCTCAGGTACAGGGGGCCTAAGCCTAGTATGCAGGGGTGTAGCTGGTCTGGCGTAGGTGGGTCTGAGGGATGGTTTACAAGCAGATGCAGACCAGTAGGAATAGTTGATTGATTAACCAGAAGGCAAGGTGGGAGAACTGGGACTGGTATCTGGATAGGGATCAGGGTAGGCCAGGTTATCTGGCTCAGGTATAATGTGGGTTCAGAGCAGGGTGTAGTACCTCTCTGTCTCATAGAATGAGCTGCAATAATGGAGCAAGGAGCAGAGTGAGTGTGAAACCTTTATTCTGACAGAGGGGTGTGGGGTGTGTGTTTCAGGTGATTAACTGTTTGAGTACTGATACTCAACAGAAGGGCAGCACCTTTCATGTAGCTGCCACTTGCACAAAACAATGCAGGGATGGCTCCTGACATACATGGTATGTCTTGGTCTTTTATTCCCCCCCTCCCTATACTCACCTCTTTGTCCAGGCTCCCACGTTGGAATGACTTCTCTGAAGTCTGCCCATTGTTTTATGGGCCCCAACTGTCATGATGTCATCGCCATGTGCAGGGGAACCTGAGAGTGGAAACCTCTCCCTCCCAAATAGCTAGGGTTAGAAGAAAAAAAAGGTACCACTGGAAAGGGCAGAGTCTGTCCTTTTCAGCAGTACCTCTATTTAACCCCTTAGGTGCCAGATCACAATTCGTCACCAAATCACAATTTGAACTCGGAAGTGGCTGACATCTTGGATGTCAGACCAGCCTCCGGGTTACCCCCCACCCACTGTCATCATCGCTGTATGTGCGATGATTTCAGACGGCCAGTTAACATCCTAGCTGCCAAGTGGAGCTAGGGGGATCTTTGGATCAGAGGGTCATACGTGGTATCGTTGAAATGGCCTGATCAGGTCCTTTCCAATGATACCAAACATGACTACATTTGCTGTAAAATTAAAAAATGTAATTAATAGAAATATTATTTAAAAAAGTGGGGGGTTTTTTAAGAAAAAAAATTGTCTGGGGATATAATAAATCTCAATGTATCCTTCCTGGTAAAATACATTGCAAATAAATAAATAAATAAAATGAGCTCAGCACAGAGGTGAAATTGCTCAGCAGTGAAGGGGTTAAAAAGCAAAAACATGTAAAAATTGTGTATTTCTAATCTCAGGACAACTATTTAGCCAGGGTAATTTTTGGCGGTTGTAGATTTTGGGGATTGAATTTCAAAAAAGTAAGTTTTTTCCATTTTTTCATATTTCATATTTTTTTTATAGTAAATTATACGATTTGATGGAAAAAACGAAATCTTTAGAAAGTCCATTTAATGCTGAGAAAAACGGCATATAATATGTATGGGTTCCATAAACGAGTAAGAGGAAAATTAGACCTAACCACAAACAGCGCAGTGGGTACTTTTGGACGGACAATCCTAAAACTGCCTGGTCACTAAGGGGCTAATTGAAAAGCAGACAATTGCGCTGCTTATAAATACAAAGAAAAAGACCTTTCCAGTAAAACCTTACTTGACCTTCTACACTTGATTTAGGGCTTTCAACCAACACTCCCCATCACTTCTGATTTCTGTCAAAATATGCTGTCGTTAAGGACTGTAGCTGCAGTTGTGATTTCATGACATCAGCATACACAGATTAGGAAAAAGAATTAAATGGCCTGGGGAGCTTTGAGAAGGTGAGTAGCCGCTAGAGCATCATAAATATCCTTAGGAGGCAAAAGATCAGTCTATTTTTCTGTTAGTATTTTGCAAACGAATATAGCTGGCATACATTATAATACTATATTATAAAGTATGATGGCATTGGACGTGAAGAAGCAACAGGTTATTCATGCTATGTCTTTTTACAAGATGTTTTGGAAATAAAATGTGAAGAGCTAAATGTGCATTCTAATTAACTAAATAACTATTTACATTTAATTTAAATAATGAACAAACATAGGGGCTAAATATAATTAATCATTATGCTTCAGACTGTATTTGTTCATTTTTTTAAAATAGCTTTCTTTATTTAATGTTGCATAACATGACATAACAGTCAACATGAGTTATTGCTATTAATGTTATATACTGTGTAGTGTAAAAAATGAAAGGGAAATCATGTTCTAATTCTACTGCCTTCAAGATAAAAGTAATCATCATTAATGCCCTTGAAATACTATAAATAAAAATTTAAAGTATGTGTCAGTTTACTCCTCTTTTTAAAGGTAACCTTCACTAAAAGGTCATTTTAAAATCTCATCACAGAGCCCTCTACTGCTCACAATTTATACACTTTATAATAGTTATTTTTTCATAGTAATACAATAAAATGAATAGTGATTACAAAAGATTTTGTAGAAAGAATGTGAATTAAATGTTTAGTTTTAAAAATATATATATTATATTACAAATAATAACTAAAATTAGTTGCATGAAAAAGAAAAACTTTGGATGAAACTCCTCACAACAGTTAGGTAAGAAAAAAGAAACTGCAATAGTAATTCAGATCTATTCTAAATTATAAATTAATTTTAAATAATAAAAGTAAGACATACTTGTTACTAGACTAACAGGAACAAATAGCACTTAAATCATCATTAAACAAACTTATGGGGTTATGCAAAGAGCACCGAATTGGCCACCAAATTGCACCGAACGGTGAATTTCCCCGTATGGCGCAATTTCGGCTTTTTTCAGATGCGTTCAGTGTTTTGGCCGGATTTTCGGATGTGGTCAGTGGAATTTCCCTGCACTTCGAGGACCCTACAGTGAATGCTGAATTTACCGCAGGGTTCGGCAAATTAAGGTTGCTGAAGGAGAGAGCACCTAAATGTTGTTGAAATTTCGGTTCTCTCTGAATAACCACTTTAGTTACTATTGTGGTCCGCAAAGTGTAATTATTATTGAAAAAAACAATGATTTAAGTTTCAGTCATTAACCACCAATGTTCACCATCCTTTCAAACAAAAACTAAACAAAGTAAAAATCACTATTGTTTTGAAAATCGGCTATCTAGAGAAGGGGAATTCAACAGCGGCAGACGAAGTTGCATGAAACAACAATACTATCATTACTCTTCCATAAAATGAGTATGCTATGCATACTCTCCATTACACATATGCATGGCCAGAAAATTTGATTCAGTTTGGTTTGGCAGATATCGGTTTTTCAATACAGTATTTCAGATTCGGCAGCACTTTGGAACCAGGCAATATGGACAATCTATCTTTCCGATATTACAGAAATGGGAAAATGTTGAAAATATTGGAAGTATTTGATAAATTTGAAGGCATTTGATGATTAAAAATTATCATTTCAGTAGACAATAGGGCAACCCTTTTTAAGTGTTAATAATAATCTCACCCTCATACAATACAGGAAGGAACCCTTTTCATGTGTTGCACATTGCACTCTTACACTCAACACATGAACTGCACTGCAACATAGGGGGCCCACAGGCATATTGAGGAAGCCAGCAGACGGGATCTGTCTCTAAACCCAGTCAGTTACTCAGTGTTTTTTGTTTATTTGTTGTTTTTTTTAAAAAGGTGGGGGTACTCACCATAAAGCGTCAGTCAGCGAGCAGCCAATGAAAAGTTGGTTCACTCTCGCATGAAGCTGGTAAATAGAGGGCGCATGTCAGGGTGCAGCCAACGAATAGAGCCAGGGCCAGGCCATGACATTGTGTTGCCTGGGTCCAAAGGTGAAATGCTGCTGCTGGTTATCACTGAGCAATAAAACTCACAGTAATGTGCAGTGTGAATGAGTGTATCACAGAGCTGCACAGCAATAAAAGTCAAAGTAACTTGTGGTGTGAAAGAGTATCATAGAGCACCACTGCAATAAAACTCACAGTAATGCGCAGTACGTATGAGCGTATCACAGAGCTCCACAGTGCAGCAGCAATGTCCACTTTATAATTGAAAAATGAACAAAAGTGGTGCACTACAAAGATAATATATATATTTTTTTTAATTGTCACATGAAACCTGGTCATGTTTTGTATCACTTTAAAGGCCATTCTCTCACATGAATCTCTTCCATAGGGAATTCCCTGGTGCAGGGGACGTCCCACAGCTGATGTTATCACGCCAATGTGTGCCAACATCAGTGGACGGGGATAGGTCCCGCAGGTGGGGCCATGATGTCAGCCCCCTACTGGAGAAGTCTGTGATCAGGGCCAGGCTAGCGCCAATCAATGGAACTTCTACTATGGGCTGCAGACGTCCACGTCCTCTGCATCCTAGTGGAGGAGAATCTTCCCTGCCAGTAAGTACGGAGTAGCGTCACATACCAGCAGAAAAATAGCCCTAGCAGTACTTCTTTATAATGCCGGTACGTTTAGGAGACCTGTGGCTGCAGCCCCCCGGCTCCTGTTCCTCTGGTCCATCTGCTCCTCCAGTCTGTCTGCTCCTCCGTCAGACAGTGGCTCCTCTGCCCCACACCTCATCTTCATGCTAAGCCCTGATTGGGCAAAGTCCTGCACCTCACCTGGATTTTGCCCAATCATGGCTCTAATTTAATACTGAGCCCTGATTGGTCAAAGTCCTGCACCGGACCTGGATTCAGATCTGAATTAGGAGAACTGTGAACACATTTTGCAAAGGCATTTTGTATTATGGAATGTCTGCGGTCGACACTCGAACGGCCGTTGTTCGATTCGAACTCATGTTCAAATCGAACACTCGGCCCATCCCTATAATTTCATATTTTCTGTTTGCATGTTTGTACATGTTTGTGGTCCTTGTGTATCAAATATTGTAACGTAATGTAATATAGAATTGAGCTTTTATTAGCGGGGGCTTGTGAGTGTACATCACTACATAATTTGCAGATTTCTCTTTCAATAGAATGATTGTAGGAAAGGAAATGTTTTCCTGGGACCGGTAAAGAATACGACAATCTACGGATTTTGAGCAACAATTTATTTTAGACAGAAATCATGCTCCTATTGTTAGGAATACACACATTCCCCTGGTCTCAAAAATTCTATTTGGTTAGTGCAGTCATTGTATTTAAACCTTCAATACCAAATGATTTTCTATAAAACCACTTCCTAGACCTGGTGGTATAATGGAAAATGGCTTTCCATTACCCACGCGGTAAAGAGGCCTCTCTCTGCTGGCCAAACAGCACTACTAGATTTACATTTTAGCTTGAGCTCTGTGGTACCATGCAGGAAAATCAGATCTCAAAGCTATTCAAAAAATATCAACACTTCTGCTGTCATGTCCGATGTGTTTATAATTGGGGTATATCATGAAGCCCATCTGCAAATTAATTTTGTTTACCTTAAGCGAAATTTGTTTGTATTGCTCCAGAATTACACATCGAGTATACTCTGGGCAATATCGCTGATTTAAATACAGTGCAAGAGAGGTAGATCAGGCACTCTAAGAAATGAATGACAATTTGTCTAATAGATCAAGGCGTGAGTGTGACTGTACAGCCTTTGTCATGGCTTGAAAAAAAACGTTATGTCACTGATTGCCTTAATAAATATTCGTAATTTTGTTTGGAATATCTGGTCTTCTTCTCCCTACTGGATCAAATAAGAAGTTATAGATGATCCTGAGTTCCAAAGTCTTTTCATTGCTGAGGTCTACAGTGTGCATCCTCTTGTGTGTTTGTACTAGTTTCAAAACAATGATTGGATGTTGTTCATACGTTTGTGTTTCAATTATTACTGTTTTTTTATAGAGCTCAACAAGATCCTGGTTAATAAAAGATCACAGACTGCACCCTACACATACTTACTTTCTTCTATGTTCTTGTAAACAGAAAAAGCAATGCTATCTGCCATACGGAGACTGCGCTCATTTGCATTACAATGCTTTTACCTTCATGTCTCAAACTGAAATACTTCATGATTGAAATATGTGAGTTCAGATTTTTTTCCAGTCAAGGATGGGATCCTGACTTTTCTTTTTAACTTTTTTTTATGGAAATGAATATTTGGTAATTTAAGAGAAAAAAAAAAAATTGTCTATATGCAAATTCAATAACTCTACCTTCAGGCTGTCTGGTTGTAATATAAAGCATTCATATATGCTTACTCTCGGGCTTGGCAGTTTTTTTTTTTTAATTTACAAACTTAACAGCTTTTAAGAGCAAACATGAAGAACCCATTATGAACTGAAATTGCGCTTGCAATTTACAACTGGATTAGTTCTTTGCAATATCTTAACCAGATGCAAAAACACAAAGCAACAGCCTAATGCGATTGTGTGCTAGACCAAATCTACAATGAATTATTTTAATAATATTATTTGCATTGGCAAAAATGTAGCTCTAAATCATGTAATGCTCTTCTGCACCATTCAAGTGCTTTATTTTCAGCAAACTGTGTTTACGTTTTACTATGAATAAGAGTTCTCATATGAATAATTTTGCAATTGCTATCTCCATCAAACGACCTCAAAAGTAATAATGTGATTGAATAGCCTTGAAGATTTTTTATTGCTATAATGTAACATATTTATTATATAGAGCTATTTTCTTTATCTATATTTATTATGTGTTGGGACAATATCAAATGGCACACTGACCACAGTCACTTCTCTCAAATATCTAGGTATGTGGTTGGACCCTAATCTATCCTTTGGCCCCCACATCGAAAAACTCTCATCTAAACTTTACCCCAAGCTAGGTGCCCTGTACAGAAACAAATCCTGCCTGAGTCCCGCGGTAAGAAAGCAGATTGTACAGCAAATGCTTATGCCGGCTATTGATTACGGAGATGTAGTGTATGCAGCCGCCCCGAAAACACACCTTCATAAACTTACTACACTGTATAACTCATTCTGCCGCTTTGCGCTACAATGTAACTACATGACCCACCATTGTGACATGTTAAAACAGCTAAACTGGCCATCGCTAGAATCCAGACGCACCCTTCACCTTTCTAGCCTGGTGTTTAAGAGCATCTCTGGGAAGCTGCCACCCTACCTGAATAGACTGCTTCCCCCAGCAGCTCCCTCATCCTATAACCTCCGATCCAGGACCAGCACCTTACTTGCAATACCACAATACAAAAAGACAGTGGCTCGGTCCTCATTTTCCTACAGAGCACCACAATTATGGAATAACCTCCCAGACACCATCAAATCTTCCACCAGTCTTAAGTCACTCAAAATTTCCCTATTAACATACCTCAATACAGAATGTGCCTGTAAACATGTAACCTAGTGACTATATTTCCTACATATTTATCTTCTGTTAATCTGTATATTTGTGTTGTTAATATCTTACATTGTATTACTTTGTATTTCTGTAAATGTAACACTTCAATGTACTTGAACCCAGGACATACTTGAAAACGAGAGAAATCTCAATGTATCCTTCCTGGTAAAATCCTTTATAAATAAATAAATAAATAAATTAAGAACAAAAACAAAGTTTACGAGGTTACTGAGGATAGGCAGCAATGCGAATGGTCTGCTCCATTCAGGTTTCATAAGGTTTTGGCTGGATGGTGCCATTACAGAGAAGACTATTCCATATGAAAATCACACTGCTATCACCCAAAAAGGATGGCCAGAACTGAAATGCCAAGGAAGTCTCATCTCCTTGAAAGGTATAGCAACTCAGGACAATCATTTTAACCTAGTTAAGCCTTGTTAGGAGGGTATATCCAGGACCGGCCCAACGATGGTGCAGGATGGAGCACCTGCTCCAGGCGGCAGATATCGTCAGCGGCCCCGCGCCGCTGCACTATTTTTTTTATGAGCGCCAGCGGCTACGCCAGCGGCTACGTTGGAGTGACGACGCAGGCACAGCCCGGCATCGTGAAGAGGATCCGCCCACACGCACTGTAATCCCGCGCTTCCATGGCTGGCTGGCTGCATGTGTGTGGTATCTTGCCAGACGCTGGGGGTTCTCTGAAGAGGACCCCGTGAAACAAAGAAAGGGTTCCACCTGCTTCCTCTGGACCGAGTCTTTGCTCTTGCGGCTCCTGAAATCTTTTACGCTTGCAGGATATTCTTGCCTTCGTAGCTCTGCACATCCAGCAGCAGGGCTATATAAATGGGTGGAAAAAGATTTCAAATTCTGCCTCCTGTATAAATCATGTGGCTGATTGTGTGGGCTTTAAAGCTGGAGGGGAGGGACAAATGACCCAAAACTCAGACAGGTAAAGGATGCTGTTTTATATATTTATTTGTCTTTATTTTGCAGTGGGCTGGATTAAAAAGATACTGCAGGCTATATGCGGCCCATGGGCCATTTGTTGGACTGCAACTGTGTTTATATACAATGGACTAAAGGTAAATGACCAGTAGGATAAAGATTGGGTTCGGAGGATAAAATGCTCTCCTGCTTGCTCAGTGTTTTCTATCTTTTTTTTTTTTGTGCTAACAAACAATAGGCGTGTAACAAGAGAACACCGTGAGATGATAACACTGGACCCACAGCTGTCTGTACAGCTCTTGTTCAAATGTAGAGACGTTTTGTCCCTTGGAAAGGATCTATAATTCACATTCAGGGTGTTTGGTGCCCCATTCCTTGCAATCATCTTTTTGGCAGTATGCACTGCATCATTGTGTAACTCCGTATAAACTCTCCGTTGCTGGCTGCTCTTGTCCTGTAAGGTTCATTCTCAGGTTACTGTGGATGCTGATTTTTGAAAACATTACTTTGTTTCTGAAATTTATCATAACTATGATTCAGAGAATTGAAAGCTGGTCTTATCCTCTCCGGAAAAAAAGGCTTGTCTTTACTGAAAGGTTGATTTCCTTCACAATGTTGTATTTAAGTAATGATGAGAATGGACAATTTGGGCAGAGTAAATGTGTGGGAAAACAGGGGTGTACTACACCTTTTTTGGAGCCAGGCACAGTTTTGAGCAAAGATTCTTGTTTTATGAATACAAAAAAATTAATGGCCTAGGGAATATTCTAGGAGTCGATGGTTACTTGGATTTGTTGATCCCTGCCATAAAAAAACTTATGTGGATATTTTAGGGTTAAAAGGGGAGGTGGCCAGACGTTATTGACCTGTTTTTTTTTTAACACTTTTTATTCTTTAAGCCAGCGCCACATTCCCTTGGTAATGGTCAGTATGTGACATGCTGGTTTCCTGTAAGCTGCAGGGCTCATGCTCTCCCACAGCCCCAAAATGTGCACATCTCGGGGAAAGAGTGAGCGGGATCCCTGGGGCCAAACCTGATGCTCAGCAGTGTCCGCCTGTGTGAATGTGACAGGCTGGGCTGCTGTAGCACCTCGCATACCCTGTATAAACACACAGGGCTGCTGCAGCACCATGCATTCCCTGTATAAACACATCAGTTTAATGTTTTTTGTGTTCTTGTCGTGGATTCAAATGATAAGCAAATATGCAGTATACATTACTGAGTTTTATTGCAGTGGATTCTGTGATACGCTCATACACACCACACATTGCTGTGCGTTTTATTGCTGCGGAGCTCTGTGATACGCTCATACATGTCACGTTTTTTTTTGGGGGGGGCAGCATTTCATTCTTCACTCCAGGCAGCACAGTGGCTTGGGCCGGCCCTGGGTATATCCAAATACCTGACCAACAGCCAAGAGATGACAAAGCCCTGGAACAACTGCTTGCCAGCATGGAAAACCTGGGAGAGATCAAACTCTGGACAGACCTTCGAGGACATGGAGGAGTGTCTGAATGGAACCAGCCACTTCTCTGCAGCTCCAGCTGCAGTGGGCTATAAAAAATAACAGACCAATTACAGATGATTTAGGAGCGTTGAGAGGACTCATGACTAGAGTGACAACTGTTTTTGAAATTGAATGGGTGACAGAGGACCTGTCAATCAATAGTGTCCACTTTATAATCTCCCCACACATCCAGATCCACCAGCTCCTCAGCACAGACTCTGAGGATGCCCTATCATCAACCTGCTATGTCTCTATTTTGGTCGGTTATGTGTACTTTGTACAGATATCCAACTTTTAATTGGTTCACTAGCAAGAGATTTTCCAGAAAACAACTGTCAGGACAGGAACCAGTGTTTTGTTGTTTTTTTCATTTTAATATCCATTTCATTTAAAAATACAGTAAGAAATATCCCAAATGTATTCCTTACTTTCCTAAGATATATATATAAAAACTATGGGGAGTAGTTCTACAAAGTAAATACAAGTTTTTTTTATTTACTTACTAATCCTAATATTATTATAATGCTGCTATTATTTATATTACAACCTTCTAATAATAGCAGCATTATAAATATTTATAAAAAGGAGAGGAGAGAGAGAAGTTTTATATCTGCATATATATAAAAAAAAAATTATATGGCCAAACAGGGAATCAATCCTGGGTCCTCATGCTTATCAAACAGGGGCTTAACAGGCTGAGTCACCAGCTCAGGAGTGTAAGGCAGGGGTCTTTAAGGGGTCTTAACACTCCACTGCAGCCAGCCAGGTAGAGCTGTGTGCAGCTGCAGCTCTGGCTGAGGTGGGAGGGCTCTGGGAGGAGAGGCTGGCTGTCTTTAGCATGCGCACGGATCGGGTAATTTGTGCGCACGCAGAAGGAAAAGAAAAATTGACTCGTGGGAACGATTTAGCAGATCGTCCCCACGACCTGATAAATTGTGGCCAGGCTTTCATTTTTTTTTCTCCTCCTGACTAGGGATGAGCTGTTCGGTTCGATCAGTTCGGAGTTCGACTCGAACATTGGCAGTTCGCAAGTTCGCGAACTTCGAACTTTTTGGCGTGTTCGGTCCGAGTTGGAAAAAAATTAATAAATTTGAAAAAATTATAAAAATACTAAAAAAATCTAGAAATAAAGAGACTCTTTACTGCAGAATATTATAAGCAAAGGTTTATTAGATATTGAATTAAAAAACTACCCAGGGCAAGAAGGCATGCATGTGGGCGATGATTAGCAATGGACGGACTGTGTACATCGTCAAGAAGCGGCATGTATAATAGCATAAACGTGTTACATACACAATAACACACATTACATACATCTACCAACATATGTCAACACATGCTGTAGCGTAATGTATTATCTGTTTGTCAGACAAATGGACTGTCATAAAATTATTCTGGCTCTATTTAAAATATTTGCACACGTGTACATTTTTCTGAAACTTTCACACCTCAATGGGTGATGTGGATTTTTTAGCTTACAAGGAAAGCATGCTTTACAGTCTGCCTAATGTGTAGGTGCAAAGATTCTCACCTCTAAATGACCTGTGCTTACAGCAGGGCCCTCAAATGGCGTAAACAACAGGTGTTAATTAGTGGAATTTTGGAAATAACATCTGCTTCTAATTAGTCTGGTCTCATGAATTTGATACATTGCCTGCAGACTGGATGTGGCTGCACATGTATGAACTCTGTATGCTTCTGAATTCTAAGAAGTGTTCATTTTTACTACATGATCCTCTGATATGCTGTTTAACCCCTTAAGGACCAGGGCTCTGTAAAGCCAATCATTAATAATGTAGATGTTACGTCATTTGTCATCAAGGGCTTAATAAAATCTTTATCACACTCCTTAGATTTAAACGTAATATTCCAGTATTTGCATGTCATGTACCTCTCCCGAAGGGCCTATGTGAGCATACAATTATTATTGTGTTAGATCTATAGTTTTATAGTATAGTCCTGTCTGTATGTTAGAACAAAATATGCAATAAAATATGAATTTTCAATAAGTTACAACGTGTAAAGTGTTTTTTTTTCACATTTTAACATGCCAGCAATTGCGGTTATATTTTGTATGGGGTGTGTGGTTAAAAAAATTAGAAATGGGGTCTCGTTACATTTTTTGGGGGGGGAAATTACGTGATTTTTAACAAACGCACCGCATACAAAAATCGTTAGCATCATTGTTCACATTATAATGGGAAATGGGAACAATATTGCTGCATTAACAAACCAAAAAAAAACTTTTTTTTTTAAATATTTTTTTATTTTTATTTCTAATTTTTTAAACAAAACTTTTTACATGGTCATGTTTGGTATCGTTGGAAAGGCCATGCTCTGGCCGATCCAACAGTTAACCCCTAGCTGCCACAGATCGGGAGATAGGGGGTTCCAATGAATCCCCTATTTCCACTATTGGTGGCAGTTAGGGGTTAACTCCAGGACTGGCATCATTGTGCTATGCACGATGACGCCAGTCATCAGGGGACATTCCTGGAAGCATGGCCGACATCCGACATCCGGCACCCAAGGGGTTAAAGGCAGGCACGGTTTGGAAGGGCAGGCTGTGCCCTTCCAAACCGTGCCTGTCTTCAGCCGCAGGACCCGGCGATCGGGAGGGAGAGAGGACCTCCCCTCCTCCCTTTCAGGCACCTCCTCCACACACTTGGGGGGGCGCTTGAATTAGATGTCATCGCGCCGCCGCAATGACATTTAATGGTGCCGGCGGCAGTCCCGGGCTGACATCGAGGATGTCAGCCCGTACTGGGGGGCACAGCGATCGTCCGGAATCCGACCGATTGCTGGCCGCAAAGGGAGGACGCACTCAGCGCGTCCTCCGCACACAACAGTACCTGCGGGTGGACACACTGAGCGCGTCCTCCACAGCGAACGGGTTAAGGGTGGCTAGGTGTCGTGTATGGGTCCCTGATGGCGATGTTTCTATACATCCTACAAATCCGCCACTTCACGGGCAGGTTATGGGGACCTCCAAGGCATGATATTTGAAGGAATTTTTCATTTTTATTTTTAACCATTATTTTATGGAAAACTCACTGTTCCTTTAAAAACGTCTTTTTTTAACTTTTTGTCCTTGTTTCCTGTCCCCCAGGGCACTACCCGGACCCCCATACACCTTTTATGGCAAATATCTTGCATATATGCCCTCTTACAGGGAACTAGGGATGTGCGTTTCGGGTTTCGGAATTTCCACAAAATTTCCCGATTCGTGTTTTCGGATCCGGCCGATTTTCCGAATTGGATCAGACCCGAAAACCGACAGATCCGAAAAGTTTTCCGAGCCGAAACGAAATATTTTCAGAATTTTCGAATGGACTTGAAATGTGTCAAATCGAAATTTATTTTCTCTCTATTCATGATTTCGGTTCCATTTGTGATTTCGGTTCCATTTCGGTAATTCTGGACATCGTATATTTAACTATTATCGGTTATATCGCTGATTCTGTAAATTTTGTATTTGTAAATGCGTATCACTTGTTTTTGTTTCCAATGATCCGATAATTCTGTCGATACGATAATTCCTTCGTAATCGGGTCGGATCCGATTCGTCCGCGGGTCGCGCATGCGCGCGCGCAGATGTCGTAACTTTATTGAGCCAGTTTTGACAACTTTTTTGACAGGCCAAAAAATATTGATTTTATTTATCATGGCTGAAAGAAGTAGAGACGAGTCCCATTCGAACCCCTCCTCATCTGCTTCCACCCCAGAGGCACCACCCAGGAAGAAGCGGCCAGCAACATGGCATTTGAGGAGATGTTGGAGCTGGTCCGCATCTTTGATTACAAAGATTACGACTGCCGTAAGGGCCCTTACGGCAGGAAGAATAAAACCCGCAAGGATCGTATCCTTGACAAGCTCCGAACCACCATCCTGGAGCTGTTCGGGAAGGACCGGACGAAGGACCAGCTCCGAAAACGCTGGTCCGACCTCAAGGCATGCGAGCAGGAGCAGCTGAGGCACATCCGTCGCGTCATAGCCAAACGTAAGTGTCATGTTATATTGTAAAGCGCTGCGCAAACTGTTGGCGCTATATAAATCCTGTATAATAATAATAATGTGCTTGCATGTGCTAATGTGCACAGAAATATGTTGATTTATCTAGTCCTTTTTTCATGCAATGTGATTCTGTATAGCTTTGCGTTTTCACAACTCGTCATACATGCATTTTTGCCATAGCTCTTCTTTTTTGTGATTTTACGTATTCGTGAAAATTGTGACATTTGATGTATGTAGATGAAATAACAATGCTGGATTTCTTTTGGCACTGTTTACTGTAGTGTGCCTGGGAGGGGAGGTTGTTGTGATTGAGTGATGCATAGGAGATGACCCGCAGCTTGCCCAATATTGGCTCCCACCTGCGCATCAACAAAAATCTCTGCGTCTCTGCTAAGTGGTAGGATGGGACTTGTAGTTCTTCTGAAAGTGCATCCAAACAGAGCCGCGTTCAATACATCCTCAGCAGCTGCTGAATTGTTGCAGCGCAGCAATTCAGTTTGCTACAGCAGTGTCATTATTGAACGCTTTAGGTGCAAATTTCAAAACAAAATGGCGGATTTCTGTTGTTTCTGCTATATTCACAGTTTTATTAGTAGAAACTGAAAGTGAAACTGAGGCTGAGGCCATCTATAAAATAAATAAAAGCAGTCGGCACAATGCGTTTTGTACGCACACAACACAAATAATAGTTTTTATTGAATAAACGTAATGTTTACTTCTGAAAAAAATATATAATTGAACGGTAATATATGTCTATGTGCAGAGGAAATAAATAAATATTTTGTGACTTTAGAACTATGAGATGGGAGTAGTGGTGGGTCAAGCTGGTAGTGGGGTAGTGGAGGGGTGTCGCAATACTTTCGGCAATATAGATATACCATTTTTTCCAGTCTGCATTATTTACGTGTTATTTTTTGGATTTGGCAGAAGACAGGAAGGCAAAGGCAGCATCTGCCCCGGCGGGCACCAGTGCCCCAGTGGAGGAGGAGGGGGAGCCACGGGCGACCACCAGCGCTGGTATATACTGTTTTATTTTGCAACGACTTTTGGTCAAAAACAGAAACATTTTTTGTTTACTATATTTTAATTAAATTTTTTTATGTATAGCACAAGAGGAGCAGGAGGAGGAAGAGGAGGAGCAGGAGGAGGTCGATGATGGAGAGAGGGAGCCGGTGCCGCAGCAGGAGGCCGCGAGTCCAGGTTTTTATTTTACTGTTGTATTTTGCATCGACTTTTGTTCAAAAATAAATCAGTTTTGTTGTTTACTGTATTTTTTATTTCTTTAATTTCTTAGATATAGCACCGGAAGAGATGCTGACGGTGGTGGTGGAGGAGGAGGAGTCAGAGGAGGAGGAGGAGTCAGAGCCTCAGGAGGCCGCCAGCTCTGGTATATACTGTACTACTGTTATATTTTTTCAAGACTTTCAGTCAAAA
Organism: Leptobrachium leishanense; assembly: GCA_009667805.1. NCBI lineage: Eukaryota > Metazoa > Chordata > Amphibia > Anura > Megophryidae > Leptobrachium > Leptobrachium leishanense. Next base: position 459,499,451 of record CM019063.1, read on the forward strand.
ATAGAAACCTGCTTTACTTACTGTATTTTCCTTCTTTCATTTATTGGATATATAGAAGGAAGAAGCCAGACCGGACAGGTCCTCCAGTGTCAGGATGAGGAATAATAGGATGGCGATCGGCGAGCTACGCCTGGCTGTCACCAACATAGATGCCATCCAGGAGTTGCTCCAGGAGTTAAGGGAGCATATTAACAATGCCGCTGACATCCTGGAGCGGCAGTGAGACCAGCCTCCTCCTCCCCTATGTTTGTTTGTGCCCCAGTTGGGCAGTTTGCCATCCGTGGCATGTTGTAAATAAATTTTCTATTTTTTCTATATTTTCCTGTTTGTGTGCGTTGCTTTTCCTTACTTAATAAGTTAATATGTATTGTTTGGTTTCCACACTGTTAAAATTATATGTACATAAATTTATTGACATTTCTATGGACCCTTTGTCATAAATTTGTCAACATATTTGTGGCCATGAATGTGACTGTGCACATTCTACACTGCCTGCCTGGCCAAAAATGTCACACACTAACACAACCTTGTTGTACTGCCTTGAGATTTGATTACCGACGTGGCATGGTTTTGTTAAGCTTAGGCGATGTCACAACAACATGGATTTTTGTCCACAGTCACATTCATTGTATAACCAAGAATTTATCAAAAAATATTGATGGCAGCACTGCGTGAAGTCTTCTCCGACACAACCCAAAGATCCTTAGTGTGGCTCAGGTCTAGTTTATTTGTCCCTGTTTGGAGCTTCACGCAACACCTCCTCCCAGCTATGAGCTCTCTCTCTCCCACCGCTGCCCGCTAAGACGCTGCCCGCCAACATGGTCACGTCTTTGCAGGAAGACAACAGCGTGGGGGAACGGCAGCTGCCGACAGTCCCAAGACCTCGTCACAATGACGTCAGTTCTGGAGTTAACCCCTAACTGCGACCAATGGTGGAGATAGGGGGTTCATTGGAACCCCCTATCTCCCGATCCGCGGCAGCTATTGGTTGGTTAATGTTTGGTATCTTTGGATCGACCAGAGCATGGCCTTTCCAACAATACCAAACATGACAATGTTAAAAATTATAAAAAATTAAAATATAAAAAAAATATAAATAAAAATATAAAATTATAAAATATAATTTTTTTTTGTTTTGTTAATGCAGCAATATTGTTCCCATTTCAATTATAATGTGAACAATGATGCTGCACTAAGGATTTTTGTATGGGGTGCGTTTGTTAAAAATAGTGTAATTTTCACCCAAAAAAATATAACAAGTCCCCATTTCAATTTTTTTTAACAAACACAACTCATAAAATATAACTGCAAACACTCGCATGTTAAAAAGTGAAAAAAACACTTTACACCTTGTAAAATAAACATTGAAAATTCTAATTTTATTGCATTTTTTGTTATAATATACAGACAGGACATGAGGCATACATATGATAATGATATATTATGAATCATCTGCCGAGTCTGCCGGAAAGAACGATATATAACATGTCTGGGTCATATTATAAAATAAGGCTTAAAAAAAACGCGTTTAAACAAGAGGAGCGAAACTGTTAAAAATTAGCTCAGCAGCAGACCGCACACAGGCGTGAAGGGCAGCCGTGAAATGCCTCAGCTGCGAAAGGGTTAATTTTGTTTTTTTGTCTGTCTTAAATCTTTTTTTTTTTTTTTTTTTCCTTTCAGATCATTTTGATCAACTATTTTTCCGTTTTAAAACCTTTTGTTCTGGTTTTTATTTTTAAAGTCAGACCATTCGGGTCAGTTTACCGTTTTTTAAATCGCTTTGTTCATTTTTTTTGTTCCTTGGCTTTCATACCATTTTTTTAATTTGATTAAATAAAGTTGTGAAATGTATATTCATAAGAAAAAAAGGATCTTTATTTAATAAAAAAAAAAAAATAGAATCGCCAGAATTATCGTATCGACAGAATTAATTATCGGATCCGAAAAACAAACCAAAAATTTATTATAAAAAAATATATAAAGTATAAAAAAGTAAACCATAGTAGTTTACGTCAAAACGAATAGAGTTAGACACTTTGAAACGAGGAGAACAGACGTTCCGAAAAAAACGAAAATTTCCGAAATCACGAAAAGTCGATACAAAAAACGAGCAAAGTGACCCGAAAATACGAAAAATGGTCGATATTCCGAAAAAAAAATGTACACGAAAAACGAAACAGAATCGAAACAGAAATCAGTCGAAACGAGCCGAATCGAAAATTTTAAACATCCGAACAAATCGAACCGAATCGAACCGAAAACAAAATCGGTGCACAAGCCTACAGGGAACTCTAAAAACCGAACTTTTGAGTCCCATTGACTTGCATGGAGTTTGGTTCATGTTCAAACTTGAACTTTTGAAATTGTTCGAATGCGAACCGAACACGGAGGTGTTCGGCTCATCCCTACTCCTGACACCAGCAAGGCTCCGTAGATATTGGATAAAAACTGGCATATTTTTAACATTGAAACCTATGGGATTCACCTGATTTAACCTGCTGAAAGAAATCAAGGCTTTTCACTACTGCTTTGTGTTCTCTGAATAGATTAACCATTGCTTCTCTATGGGGATTTCATTGCCATCAAACAGCACCGTATTTCGCTGGCAATTCGCTATTATTTGGTGAAGTGCCTGCTTTCTGAATAGCCAAATGGCAACAAAATTGCACCATACCTGGAAATCCACTGTTCGGTTTAATTTCGGGACCAGTTCGGCTCTATCTGAATAACCCGGCTGGGTGGAGTAGAGGTAAAATCACTGCTCTAGGGATGAGGCGAACACCCCCCGAGTTCGGTTCGGGCCCGAACCCGAATTTTTCCAAATGTTCGGGTCTGAACCTGAACCCCATGCATGTCAATGGGGCTGAAAATTCGGTTTTTAGAGTGCCCTCCAAGAGGGCATATATGCTACATATTTGCCATAAAAGGTGTATGGGGGTCCGGGTAGTGCCCTGGGGGACAGGAAACAAGGACAAAAAGTTTTAAAAAATACATTTTTAAAGGGACAGTGAGTTTTCCATGAAATAAGGGTTAAAAATAAAAACTAAAAATTCCTTCAAATATCGTGCCTAGGAGGTTCCCATAACCTGCCCGTGAAGTGGCGGATTTGTAGGATGTATAGAAACACTTAAAAACAAAAAAATTATGTTTCAAATGACGGTAAATGCTTTTCCTTTAATCTATCCATAAACAACTGCTTGGGGCGGCAGTCTGTATGGAAAGAGGAGACATTTTCGGACACGCAGAAAAAGTTTACTGATTTTTTTGGCTAAATTATTGTGAAACTTATGCAGGCTTTGGATGAAAGTAACAATAGGTGCTTCAAAATTGGTCCTTTAGCATCCCCAACAGTGCCGTCACACCAAACCCCTCTGAGGATATGAATCTGATACAGGCATCAGTGGCAGTGCACCCAAATATTGTGCTTTTGGTGCCAGGCCTGCAGATACTATCATACAGTAACCCCTCTGTGGTATTGTGGAAGAATGCAGGGGTGAAACTTGCGGTCCTATATTAAAAAGATATGCATCTGGTAAAGGCATCAGTGCACCCAGATATTCTGCCTTTGGTGTAAGACTGCCAGGCCAGCAAGTATCATCATACAGTAACCCCTCTGTAGAATTGTGGAAGAATGCAGGGGTGGACCATGTGGTCCTATATTGAAAAGTGTTTTATCTGGTAATGGGCGTCAGTGCACCCAGATATTGTGCCTTTGGTGCCAGGCCAGCAAGTATCATCATACAGTAACCCCTCTGTAGTATTGTGGAAGAATGCAGGGGTGGACAATGTGGTCCTATATTAAAAAGATATGATTCTGGTCAAGGCGTCAGTGCACCCAGATATTGTGCCTTTCATGGCAGCTAGTGCCTTCACACCGTAACCCTTTTGTGGTATTGTGGAAGAGTGCAGGTTTGGACCCTGCGGCTCAAAAAATTAAAATAATATAAATCTGGCACAGGCGTCAGTGCAGCCAAATATTGCGCCTTTCATGGCAGCAAGTGAATTCACACCGTAACCCTTTTGTGGTATTGTGGAAGAGTGCAGGGTTGGACCCTGCGGCTCAAAAAATTAAAATGATATAAATCTGGCACAGGCGTCAGTGCAGCCAAATATTGCGCCTTTCATGGCAGCAAGTGCATTCATACCGTAACCCTTTTGTGGTATTGTGGAAGAGTTCAGTGCTGGAGGTTTTGTGGATGCAGAAGACATCCCCGATCTATTCCGTTACGTCAGCATCAGGGGGTTGATAGCTGCTGATCCAGGACTGATTCATTTTTATAAATGTCAGCCAGTCTACAGAGTCGGTGGACAGACGCACTCTTTTGTCTGTGACAAAATGTCACGAATCCCCCTGAATACCAAGATAGTGGTCCCTTTACGTAGACCGCTCTCTACCCTTCCGATCCTTGAATGGTCGGCACAACTAGATAGATAATTAACCAGACAATAGACAAGCAAGGTAAATACCAGACAGAGGTACTGTCACGAATCCCTCTTAATACCAAGATAGTGGTCCCTTTACGTAGACCACTCTCTACCCTTCCGATCCTTGAATGGTCGGCACAACTAGATAGATAATTAACCAGACAATAGACAAGCAATGGTAAACACCAGACAGAGGTACAGAATAGAGTACTCGTTCTCCCTAGGACCTTAGTAATATCAGAGGTAGCCTGATGTGTGCTTAGGGTGCCACATAGACTGACCTCGGTACCAAAGTTAAGAGCAGAACCGTGAGAAGAGTAAATGCCAATACCAAGGGTTATACACAGGGTGGTTCATTCGCCAATGCCAGGGGTCATACACAGAATGGTTCGTTTGCCAATGCCAGGAGTCATACACAGAATGGTTCGTTTGCCAATGCCAGGGGTCATACACAGAATGGTTCGTTTGCCAATGCCAGGAGTCATACACAGAATGGTTCGTTTCCCAATGCCAGGAGTCATACACAGAATCGTTCGTTAGCCAGAAGCAAGGTCAGACACAGATATATTAGCCAAAAACACAAGAGCTCTGCGGGAAGTGAATACCACGTCAGGGCACCGGCGAACTAGTGAAGCCGGGTTTTAAACCCGGCGGGTCCGCGTCATAACGCCAGGCTCCGCCCCCCGGCGTCCCACGTGAGCGCACCCGGTGGCGTTATTATTCGGCGCCTGGCCAGCGAGCAGCGAGGAATCTGCTGCCAGGCGCCCCAGAACAGAGCCATCCGTGACACAAAACCTCCAGCGGCACTGAACGTCCTTTTAGAAAGCACGCTAGATGAAGGGCAACCTAGTAGCTGCATAGCATATTGGCTAAATTCTGGCCAGTGATCCAATCTCAACACCCAGTAAGCCAGTGGATCATCTGCTGGAAAGGTATCCATGTCTGTCCTTGCCCCTAGGTAGTCCTGCACCATATGGTGAAGACGCTGGCAATGGGTGCCTACATTTGACGTCCCTGGGCGTCGTGGACTAAAAAAATTTAAAAATGCATCAGTCAAGTGGCCCTGGCCTTCACCACTTTTCCTCTGATCATTCGCAGCCTCAGAAGCACTTGTGTCAGCACTTGGTAACCTACCAGTGCCTGGAAAGGTGTTACACAAGTGTCGCTTTAGAGCGTCCTCAAGTTTTTTCATCCTGTGCTCCCTCTGTGCGGACAGGATGAGCTCTGCAACTTTACCCTTGTATCGTGGATCAAGAAGGGTTGCCAACCAGTAATGATCCCTCTCCTTGATAGCACGAATCCTGGGGTCCTTTAGCAGGCTTTGCATTATTAGGGAGCCCATGCAGCGTAGGTTGGAGGTGGCATTAGCTTCCGAGTCTTCCTGGTCAATGAGGATGACCGTATCGTGCACTTCCTCCTCCCAGCCACGCACAAGCCCTACTGTTTCTGGGCACACGAAACCCTCTCTTGAGGAATCCGCACCTTCAATGCCCCCACTACTTAAATATTCCTCCTCTTCCTCCTCCTGTCTGATCTGAGTAGGACCCGCTGGACTGCTGTCTGCGGAAAGACTGGGGCCTTGAGAGCTAGGGAAGGCCTCCTCTTTCTCCCGCTGCTCTGCCTCTAGAGCCACATCTATAATTCCCCCCAGAGTGTGCTCCAGCAGGAACACTAAAGGAATTGTGTCACTGATGCATGCACTGTCCCTGCTCACCATCCTCATTGCCTCCTCAAATGGTGACAGTACAGTGCATGCATCCTTGATCATCAGTCACTGCGGGGGGGGGGAAACCAAGTTGACCTGAACCTGTCCTTGTGCCAAACTCACACAGGTACTCGTTGATGGCCCTCTGCTGCTTGTGCAGACGCTGCAGCATTGCTAATGTCGAGTTCCACCTGGTGGGCATGTCACAGATCAGACAGTTTGTGGGAAGGTGGAATTCTCTTTGAATTTCTGCCAGGCGAATGCTTGCTGGGAATGACCGTCTGAAGTGGCTGCAGACTTTTATGGCCTGGCTGAGAAGCTCTGGCAGCCCTGGGTACTTGGTTAGGAAACGCTGTACCACTAGATTTAGGACGTGTGCTAGGCATGGTACATGCGTCAATTTACCCTTGCGTAGGGTGGAGAGAAGGTTGCTGCCATTATCACAGACGATCATTGCCAGCTCAAGCTGGCGTGGTGTTAACCATCTCTGCACCTGGCCCTGCAGAACTGACAGAATTTCTGGCCCGGTGTGGCTCCTGTCCCCTAAACAAACCAGCTCAAGCACAGTATGGCTTCTTTTTGCTTGAGCCATTGCGTAGACCCTGTCAGGCATCAGTTTAACTGCCACTTCGCCAGAGACAGAGAAGGAGGAGGAGGAGGAGGAAGAGGGAGAGAAATTACGAGCTTCAGGACAGTGGGAAAATGCATTATGGTTAATTGTGATGCATTGTGGTCGAACTTGCTTCGAACACCCGGAAATGTTCGGAGTTCGCGATCTACCCGAACAGGCTAAGTTCGGGCCGGACTCCGAACTGTTCGAACCCGAACCACTCATCCCTACACTGCTCTGCATGGATAGAGCCTGTGGAGAGACGGACTTGATCCCGGCAAGAGCACCTCTCCAGTAAGTGTCCTTGGGCAAGACACCTAACGGTAGACATGTGCATTCGTTTTAGTACTAAAACGATTTAGTCAGAATTTTGGGATAATTTAGTTTTAGTATGACTCAAGAGAAACGAAACTGCTCAGTACAAAAAACGAAAGAAACTAAAATAAAATGCACTACATTTTAGTTTCAGTCCTTTTTGTGATATTACATTGATGAGTGAAGAAGACCAGCAATGAAGAGCGCAACATCGCAACATTCAAAGTTCTGCACCCTCCACATGCCAATGCAGTAGGATGTTCTATACAGAGAGGGGCATTAATTAATGCAGGAGGATGTTCTATACATTATACAGAGAGGGGTATTAATGCAGGAGGATGTTATATACATTACACAGAGAAAGGTATAAATTGAGGAGGATGTTCTATACAGAGAGGGACATTAATTAATTCAGGAGGATGTTCTATATATTATACAGAGAGGGGTATTAATTAATGCAGGTGGATGTTGTACACATTATACAGAGAGGGGTATTAATTAATGCAGGAGGATGTTCTAAACATTATACAGAGAGGATCCTTTTTTTTCAGCCCTTTAAATCCAGTGGCTGTGAGCGCTGAGATCGGCTGCTTGTTAGATTATCTCTCAGTACAATGTATCAGGCTCAGTTGTTACAGTAAGTGACTGTAACAGCGCTCAGAGTTTCAGTAAAACAAGGAAATAATATTGTTCTAACCTCTTCAATATAAAAATATTATTCACTAGTTTTACTGAAACTCTGAGCGCTGTGATGAGCTGCAGTCACTTACTGTAACAGCTTTGCCTGACACGGGGCAATATTACAATGTTGGTGCTAACTTAACCAGAGCTGTTGTAAACTGAAAGCCTCTATAGGCTATAATGGCTCTGGGAAGTTTACAACAGCTCTGGTTATGTTACCACCAAGTATGTAATATGGCCCACATTGTGCTGAGAGTGAGAGATACTGTAACAAGCAGCGATCTCAGCCCTCTGAGGAGCCACTACAATAGTAATTGTATCCACTGGTTTTCGGATGAATGAAATTAGTTTTCATACTAAAGAACTGAAAACGAATTTCTTTAGTAACTAAATAAATTGCATTTTAGGACTAATCCATTAGTTCAAAACGAAATTTTGTGCTGTGCACATGTCTACCTAACGGTACATACTCGCCACCCAGGTCATACTTGAAAACGAGAGAAATCTCAATGTATCCTTCCTGGTAAAAATCCTTTAAAAAAAAATTGGAGGTCACAGAAGCCAGGGAGAGCCATAATGGGTGGAGGAGGCACTCGTGATACCAATTAAATTCACAGGTATGTGATAAATGGACCTTGTGATTAACACATGATTAATAGATACAAATGAGCATTGATATGAACATAAAGCATGTGAATCACCAGGTTCTGGTAATACAGAGTACATGTCTGCTCACTACAAGTATTGAGCTTGTGATGTGGAAGCAAGGTGGAGAGTGGGTGTAGCCCTTTATTCAGTTTGATCATGTGGTATGTGGTGTGTGTGTTAACTGTTTGTTTTCAGGATTCCAGTACTGAGGATGAGCAGTGTAGGATGAGTGCTGCCAAGGAACCTGTATTATGCAGACATGGCCCAGAGTCCTGACAGGTTCATTGCTGTTTTAATCTAGAACTCAGCATAATTTAATATTAAAAATTGTATTTTAAATACTTTATTCTCAGAAAATCAACAATAATGCCAAGGAAAAAACTATTTTAATTACAATGCTTTTATTTGATGTTCTTGAGCCCAGGACAAACTTGAAAACAAGAGAAATCTCAATGTATCCTTCCTGGTAAAATACTTTATAAGTAAATAAATAAAATAAATAAATTCTGCAATAAATACTTGTATAATAGTTAGAATTGCAGTAATCTAATTCCTATATAAGCTGCCTCTAAAATGATTATTATAAACTAATAAAAGTAACGTTAAACTTTAATTTTAACTTTTCCTTAATTTAAAAACCTATTGCTATATTGGCAGAAATAAATTGTGTTTCTACAATAATGCTGCTGCAATTTACTACCACATATGTTAAATATCATAATAATCATGAATTTTAAGGGTTTATTTTGTAAACACCAATTGATTACCAATGGCAAGACTATGTTATGCTTTGCTATACTTTAGACATTTATTAAGTTAAAGAGACAGCTGCTTACAACTCAGCTGCAAGTTGATTGCCATTTGCTTGACTGTAAGATCCCCTTCTCCTGACTTTGAATGGAATTCTGACTGCTACCACAGTTCAAATTACAGTTACAAGCATTTATAAAGTGCCAACAAGTTCCGTAGCGCTGTACAAAGGGAGAGATAGAATAACAAATATACATACACATTACACACACAAAACAGTAGGAGCGATGACCCTGCTCGACAGTTTACAATCTAAGAGGAGAGGGGTGACACACTATGTGATGGTGAATAGAGTACAAGTAATGGGTGCATGTGGGCAGTGTGAGAAGGAGCAAGAAATGAACAATGGGGGATTAGGGAGTGAGCTGATAGTTGGTTATCACCAGACGTCATGTCCAGGAGGAAAGACTGTGTATTGCCTAATCAGCAATTAATGTATTATCTAAACAATAGGACACAAGACTGATTTTATAAAAGTAAAGTGAAAAACCTTATTAACCTCCCTGGCGGTATTCCCGAATGTGACTCGGGGTTAAATTTCGCTACCACGAACGGTAACCCCGAGCCACACTCGGGCTGGATACATACTCACCTCCTCCTGGCTCCCTCGCTGTCCCCCGCAGTGTGATCGGGGTGAGCTGCTTCCTGGAAGGCTCCCTGCGAGTCACATGGTGCAGGGGGGCTGGACCACAGCAAATTTCATTCATAATAAACACTGAATACAAAATGCTATGTTTATGAACGGCCACTAGGTGGCAGTACAGGATAAGAAATAGACCATACATCGTCTCACCCTTGTTCTCAGACAGATTTCAGTGTTTTTTGTTGTATTTTATTGAATATCATTTATTTGCATTATTTTGGATAATAAATAAATTATGTCGTGTTTCAAACTTTATCGGACTCCGTGTATTTACTAATTTTTTAAATTAATTAATTAATTTATTTATAAATGATTTTACCAGTAAGGACTCTTGATTTCACAGATTTCAGTGCGTGATTCCTAATTATTACAGGCTAACTATGTACAAAAACACGTTTCCTTTAAAAAAAAATTGAGACGCTTTTAGACACAAAATTTTGAAAAAATTAGACCGCCAGGGAGGTTAAACAGTTACAGGGTTATTTACAGAGAGTCGATCTGACCCCGAAATGGCACCGAACAGTGCATTTTCTCGTACAGTCCCATTTCGTCACCATTCAGCTATTCAGAAAGCAAGCAGCTCGCCAAATTTCGGCGAATTGCCAGCAAGTACAGTGCCTGTTTGACAGCAGTGAAATGCCCATAGAGATGCAATGGTTAATCTATTCAGAGAACACAAATCAGCAGAGAAATGTCAGAGAAATGCCCTGATGTTCGGTGGTTTCATTCGGCAGGTTTAATCAGGTGAACCCCATTGGTTTCAAAGTTAAAATTATTCCTGTTTTTATTTAATATCTAATAAACAGGTTATTCTTTTAATCTGCAGTTAAACATCTCTTTATTTGGTATTTTATGGGATTGTCTTTTATTTTTTTTAAATAGCGTTTCTTTTTTCTGTATCAGACCATTTTATTATCATTCATAGTACCTTATATGTTAATTCCAGACATTTTCGTTCAGTAGTTTTTATGCAAACAGCGTTTCAATTTTGACACTTTCAATCTTTTTTCTTTACTCCATTTGTCAGATTGTCGGCTTTTTCCGTTGGCTAGTCAGCGATGTGTGCGGCAGATCGTCGGCTTTTTCCTGACATGTTTGCCATGATTTTTGCAGCGATTCAAGTGATCCGATACTTTGGATCATATCGGATGTGGTTTTCCAGTGGAATTTCAGCAGTTTTACGGTGGGTGTTCGGCGGTTTCACAGTGGTTTTGCGGTGGATTTTCAAGTCCCTTTCCTGCACTCCGTGGATCCTGCAGTGAATGCTGAATTCAGCACTGGGGGGGGGGGGGATATGATTCCCCAAAGTGCAGGGAAGTGCAGGGAATGAGAGAGCACCGAAATGTTGAGGACATTTCAGTGCTCTCTGAATATCCCCCATAGTTAAAAAAGACAATATTCCAGTTCCACTTCAGGACTATCATTGAGACATAGAATGTAATTGTCTTGTAGCTTTAAGCCAAGTGTAATCTCATATACACATGTGCGTAGTATTATTACTTAGCATTTATGCAGCAGCAACTTTACAATACGGGTCATACAAACAAAAAGATATTCGGCAACAGAGCAAGCAGAGGACCCTGTGTGTGGGATATCCATCTAGAAAGCATAGCACTTTATGCAAAGCACTTTGCCAGGTGATCTGAAAACATCAAATTTAACCCCTTAACGCTGGTGCTCAGCAGGAAGGGGTTAACACCGGCTGGGCATACTAGTAAACTAGCATACCGCTGCCAGGTGCAGTGGTGGTCCTCTGCTTTGGCCCTCCAACGCAGCTGATGGATGTCATCGGCTGCAGGGGGACGGCCTGAGGCAGCCCTAGAAGTCAATGGGGCGTACTAGTACACCCTGTGTCTCAAAGTCCACCTTCCACAGGTATGCCCTCTGGTGGAAAAAGGGTTAAAGTGGGGATCTCATACGCTGCCCCTCCCCTACTGTCCAGATGCAGTGAATTTGAAGTTAGTGGCCAGAGATATATTTATGTCTTACATTTATTATTATTATTATTTATTAAGCACCAACACATTCCGCAGCGCTGTACAAGTTGTAATGGGTAAAGACAGGACAATTCTACAATACATACAGGAGACAGGTCAGTATTCCTGCTAGCAGATACATGAGGATATGCCTATTCCTGTGGGAATTTACAATCTAGATTTAGACATTTACACATTCCTTTCTCCTAATTGATTTTTAATTACTCTCTTCATAAACTCTCATATTAATACTTAAGATACAAAATGCAAGGTGTGTCATTTGAAGTAAATTTACAACAGTTTTTTCAAACCACTGAACTTGAAAATGATGTTGTACTCTGAGAACTAAATAAATGAATTTTATAGTTAGGACCTAGGACCTTTATTCAATAAAGATTCATAATCCTGGAATATTCAGCAAGCTTATTCAAAACAAGTGCACAATTTTATATTGAGTTTTTGTTTGGGTCGTTTGTTATCTTAAGAATAGGGATGAGCTGTTCGGTTCGATCGGTTCGGAGTTCGATTCGAACATTGGCCGTTCGAAAGTTCGCGAACTTGGAACTTTTTGGGACGTTCGCCAAAAGTTCGAATATTTTTGTTTTTTTAAAAAGTATAAAAAATGCTTACAAAATACTAAAAAGTCTAGAAATAAAGAGACTCTTTACTGCAGAATATTATAAGCAACGGTTTATTAGATATTGAATTAAAATGGGAATATTTTTAAAATTGAAGCCTATGGGTTAAAACATTCTTGTTGCTAAAACATCAGGCAGATACGGCCCTCTAATCAGGCACTGTAGAGTGCAGCCTGCCGGGGCCTCCCAAGGATCCCCTTGAGGAGCATGCAGCCGCCGGATGACAGAGCTACGACTGTGCAGGATAGCTGCCCGGGTGCATGTGGCAGAGACAGGTGGCGCAGGGAAGGAGCCACTGCACCTGCGGCCACGGCAGACCCCCCCACAACCAGGATCCAGGGAGCCCCCACTGACCACCAGGCTAAGGTAAGGCGACACATTTCTAAAAAAAATAAAATCCGAGGACATTTTTAAATGTCCCCGGGAACATAAAATAAAACTGTTTTTTTTTCTTTGCTGAATGTTTTTAATTATATATTAGATACATTCAGCCAGGTAGAGGGGGGTGGCATGTGGGCTGCACAGGGTCTCAGGCAGTGGTTTTGTTTTTTGTGTGTATATTTTTAGCAAATTTATAGGGGAAGGTAAAGGCAGGTATGATATATATATATATATATAGATAAGCTATATATCTATATTCTTATGAATTCCTCGATGTTCCGCCACTCAGAGACTCTTTGTTGTAAAAATTAATTCCTTTATTGGATCATAAGTACAGCATCACAGCATCGACGTTTCAGTCCCGTAGGACTTTCATCAGGACATATAAAAGGCATTCAAACACACTCTATATATACATAAGTGTTAATCAACAATACATAACAGGTGAATCAAGGCAAGTATAGAGCCAGAAATGTGAGAGCTACTCACAGGTCATTAAATCACAGCTGAGTGTCTAGTAACCACTTTAGAAACCAACAGAGATATTCAATCCCCCTCATAAGGCTGATTAGATAAAGTTAATGAAATTCAAAAAATGGCTACTGGCTCTCCAATAACGTGGTAAATCACTATATCACCGGAGCATGATCCATTCACTACTGGGTGTGCAGAGATCGAGTTTGCTATATTCTTATGAATAAATATATATCCAGACTTGTATTACACACACATTTTGGCAACTAATTGCCCCCCCCCAATTTGGCTGATCCCTCCAGAAGAAATGTTGAACCCGATAGAGCAGAGAATAATATATATATTCTCTGCTCTGTCTGGCTCAACATTTCTTCTGGAGGGATCAGCCAAATGGGAGGAGTGGCGCATTTAGTTGAGATTGTCCACATGCCACCCCCATTTGAGTATGTGTATATATGGTCTGAGGTCTGTGGGTGGGTGTATATATATATCTGCGTGTTGATATATACGTATATATAGGTCTGCGTGTTGATATATATACGTATATGTCTGTGTGTGGTATCAATGCATACTTACTCTATACACAGTGCTCCGTGTCCCTATAATATATATGATCATGGGTTACCTTTTTTATATTTTTATACTATTCCTATTAAATTAACAGTAATTTTTGATGTATTTTATTCAGTAGAAACTTTTTTTGCCTATATAACATGTGCTTTGTGAAAATAACAGTTTTGTGTGTACATTTTAATTCAGTTAGTGGATTCCTGTCCAGTGCGGTGAGAAGCAAACGTAATGCAGTGTAGGCACGCTGCGAGGCAGACCAAAATGTTTGCTTCTCTTCGCTTCGCTACGCTGTGCGTTGCTACACGCTCAGTGTGTCTCAGCCTTTATACCCGCATCGCTAGCTTACTGAATCAGTTTGTATACTTGTTACTGACCCTGCTTGTTCTGAGGACCCGATCTGTTGCCGACTTTGCCTGCCATTTGACTATTCTCTTTGTGTATTCCCTGCCTGTTCTGTTTGCTTCCTGTTGCTACGGGTGTGCGCCGATTCTCACCATATCCAGTAGCGCAGTACAAGTGCCTAAACATTGCTGACCCGGTTTTGTTATAGCTGCTGATGTAACTGAATAGATTATTATTATTATTATTCTTTATTTATAAAGCGCCAGCATATTCCGCAGCGCTGTACAATAAGCACAGTATAGACAGGGTTACAATACATTGAACAACATTTGACAAACAGTACAGGAGGAGATGAGGCCCTATTCCCGTAGGAACTCACAATCTGGGAGGGTTGGGGTTGGAAACAGGAGGAGAGGACTGTAAGGTGAGAGTGATTGATGGTTGTGTCAGTGAGTTGGGTGGTAGGCTTCCCTAAATAGGAACGTTTTAAGGGAGCGTTTGAAGGAAGAGAAGTTAGGGGAAAGTCTGACAGTACGAGGGAGAGCGTTCCAGAGAGTGGGGGCTGCGCGTGAGAAATCCTGCAGTCTATCATGGGAAGAGGTGATGCGGTGAGAAGCTAGGCGCAGGTCACTGTTTGACCTTAGGGAGCGGGCTGGGGTGTATTTTGTGATTAGTGAGGACAGGTAGTGGGGAGCTGAGTTAGTGAGGGTTTTGTAGGTAAGGATAAGGATTTTGAACTTAATTCTGCAGTGGATGGGGAGCCAGTGAAGGGACTCGCAGAGGGGAACGGCAGAGACAGAGCGGCGGGTGAGGTGAATTAGCCTGGCGGAGGCGTTCAGGATGGATTGTAGGGGGGAGAGGCGGGACAGAGGGAGGCCAGATAAGAGATTATTGCAATAGTCGAGTCGGGAGATTACCAGGGCGTGTATGAGCTGTTTTGTGGCGACAGCGGTAAGAAATGGCCGAATTCTGGAAATATTACGCAGTTGGTATCGGCAGGAGGAGGAAAGAGACTTGATGTGGGGGATGAAGGAAAGAGCAGAGTCAAGTGTAACTCCAAGACAGCGAACTTGGTTTGATGGGGAAATGGTGATACCCTCCACCGTGATAGAGAAGTCAGGAGGTGGGGAGGCATTGGAGGGAGGAATAAGTAGGAGTTCAGTCTTCGACATGTTGATCTTTAGGTGGTGGGAGGCCATCCAGGAGGAGATGCCAGATAAACAGTCACTGACTTTTGAAAGGACAGGGGGAGAGAGATCAGGGGTAGAGAGGTAGATCTGAGTGTCATCAGCGTAGAGGTGGTAATTGAAGCCAAAGCTGTTGATGATTTTGCCCAGGGAGGAGGTGTAGATGGAAAAGAGCAGAGGACCAAGGACAGAGCCTTGAGGTACACCAACAGATAGAGGCAATGAGGAGGAGTTACCAGCAAAGGACACACAGAAGGACCTGTTGGATAAATAGGATTCGACCCAAGCGAGTGCAGTGTCACCGAGACCCAGAGAGTTGAGGGTCTGTAGAAGGAGGGGGTGGTCAACAGTGTCAAAAGCAGCCGAGAGGTCAAGCAGGATGAGAATAGAATAGTGGCCGTGTTTTTTAGCAGTTAGGAGGTCGTTGGTGACTTTGGTGAGGGCAGTTTCAGTTGAGTGTAGGGGACGGAAGCCAGATTGCAGGGGGTCAAGTAGGGAATTGGAGGACAGGAAGAGGGAGAGGCGGTTGAAGACTAGTTTTTCTAAGAGCTTTGATGTGAAGGGAAGCAGGGATACAGGGCGGTAGTTGGATGGAGAGTTGGGATCTAGGGATGGTTTCTTTAGTAAATGGGTAACTAGCGCGTGTTTGAAGGCGGATGGAAAGGAGCCAGTGGAGAGAGATAGGTTGAAGATGTGTGTGAGAGCAGGGGTGAGGGAGGAGGAGAGGGGAGGAATTAGATGTGAGGGAATGGGGTCGAGCGGGCATGTGGTGAGATGTGAGGAGGACAATAAGGAATTGACTTCCTCCTCAGTGGCTGGGAGGAAGCGGCAGAGGGTGGTAGAGGGGACCTGTGGGAGTGGAGGTGGCAGATAACTATCTTGTGTTGGGATGTTGCGTCTGATATTTAGAGTTTTACTGAGGAAGTAGTCTGCCAGGTCTTGAGCGCTGAAGGCAGCTGTGGGGGGAGGTGCAGGTGGGTAGAGGAGGGTGTTGAAGGTGGACCAGAGCCGTTTAGGGTTGGAGGACAGCGTAGATATAAGAGATGAGAAGAAGGATTGTTTGGCCAAGTGGAGGGCAGAGGTGTATGACCGGAGAATAAACTTGAAGTGAACAAAATCAGCTTCAGAGCGGGATTTCCTCCAGGCACGCTCTGCAGTGCGGGAGCATCTTTGCAGGTAGCGTGTCTGGAGGGTGTGCCAGGGCTGAAGCTGGCGGCGTGGGGCCTTACAGAGTCGAAGAGGAGCAAGAGTGTCTAGAGCAGAGATAAGAGTAGTGTTGTAGTGATTAGTGGCAGCATCAGGGCAGGTGAAGGATGAGGTATGAGGGAGGTGGTGAAGTAGGTTGGAGAATTGATGGGGGTCCACAGCATGTAGATTTCTGCGAGTGTGTGTGCGGGGTGGGGGAGCAGGGTGTTTAGGAAGTCCAGATAGGTTGAAAGAGAGAAGGTGGTGGTCAGAGATGGGGAAAGGGTGACAGTTGAACTCAGAAATGGAGCAGAGGTTGGAGAGACAAGGTCAATAGCGTGACCATTGCGGTGGGTAGGGAGGAGGGAGGATTGTGTGAGTCCAAGGGAGGATGTGAGTGAAAGAAGTTTGGAGGCAGCAGGGGCGGAAGGATCGTCAATGGGAATGTTGAAGTCGCCGAGAATTAGGCATGGAAGATTAGAAGACAGGAAGTGAGAAAGCCAGGTAGCAAAGTGGTCAAAGAACTGGGAGGTTGGTCCCGGTGGGCGGTAGATGACTGCCACCCTGAGAGCCAGAGGAGAGAACAGGCGGATGCAGTGTGTCTCGAAGGAGGAGAAGGAGAGGGATGGGGTGGAGGGAGATGCTGGTAGGTGCAGGTGGGAGAGAGCAGGATTCCGACCCCGCCACCATTTCTCTCACCCGGTCTGGGGGTACATGTGTATAGAGAGTGTAGAGAGCAGAAGAGAGAGAGCCAACAGAGGGAGTTAGCCAGGTTTCAGTTAAAGCTAGGAGGTTGAAGGAGTTTGAAAGGAAGAGGTCGTGGATTGCTAGATCAGGGATCTCTTCTGCATTGCCAAAACCTCCACCACTGCACTCTTCCACAATACCTCAGAGGGGTTACGGTGTGAATGCACTTGCTGCCACCAAAGGCACAATATTTGGGTGCACTGCTACTGACGCCTATACCAGATTCATATCATTTTAATATTTGACCGCAGGATCCAACCCTGCACTCTTCCACAATTCCACAGAGGGGTTACGGTGTGACTGCACTGTTGCCGACACTAAAGGCCCAATTTTAAAGCACATATTGTTACTTTCATCCAAAGCCTGCATAAATTTCACTATAATTTAGCCAAAAAAATTACTAAACTTGTTCTGCGTGTCCTAAAACGTCTCCTCTTTTCATACAGGCTGCCGCCCCAAGCAGTTGTTTGTGAATAGATTAAAGGAAAACCATTTACCGTCATTTGCAATGTCATTTTTTGGTTTTTAAATGTCTCTATACATCCTACAAATCCGCCACTTCACAGGCAGGTCATGGGGACCTCCTAGGCACGATATTTGAAGGAATTTTTCATTTTTATTCTTAACCTTTATTTCATGGAAAACTCACTGGTCCTTTAACCCCTTCGCTGCGGCGGACGCGCTCAGCGCGTCCAACCGCATGTCACGTTCCATGCGGTGGACGCGCTGAGCGCGTCCTGCCTTTGGGGTCAGCGTTCGGCCAGGTTCCGGCTGATCGCTGGCCCCCCTGGTGCGGGCTGACATCCTCGATGTCAGCCCAGCATCCGGAACCGCCGCTGGAGTAATTAGGTGTCATCGCGGCGGCGCGATGACACCTAATTCAGGCGCCCCCCGCATGTGCGGAGGAGGCGCTTGAAAGGGAGGGGGGAGGTCCTTCGGACCTCTCTCCCTCCCGATCGGCGGCGTTGTGGGGGTTAACCCAGGCACCGTTTGAAAGGGCACAGCCTGCCCTTCCAAATGGTACCTGGCATTTACCCCTGGGGAGCCGGATCACGAATCGGCGCTGAAAAGCACCGGTTCGTGATCCTTTCCCGGAGCTGGCCGACATCTTGGATGTCGGCCAAGCCTCCGGGAACTCCCCCTGAGGACTGGCGGGACGCTCAGCGCATCCACCGCATGGAATGTGACATGCATAGCACTATGACGCCAGTCCTGGAGTTAACCCCTAGCTGCCACCAATGGTGGAGATAGGGGGTTCCAATGAACCCCCTATCTCCCGATCCGTGGCAGCTAGGGGTTAAAGTTTGGTATTGTTGGATCGGCCAGAGCATGGCCGTTCCAACGATACCAAACACGAATGTAAAAAAAGTTTGTAAAAAAAAAAAATTAAAATAAAAATAAAAAATATTTTTAAAAAAACAAGTTTTTTTTCTTTTTTTGGTTTGTTAATGCAGCAATATTGTTCCCATTTCAATTATAATGTGAACAATGATGCTGCACTAACGATTTTTGTATGCGGTGCGTTTGTTAAACATCGTGTAATTTTCCCCAAAAAAAAATGTAACGAGACCCCATCTTTAATTGTTTTAACAAGCGCACCCCATACAAATATAACCGCAATTGCTCGCATGTTAAAATGTGAAAAAAAAAAACTTTACACATTGTAAATTATTGAAAAATCATATTTTATTGCATTTTTTGTTATAATATACAGACAGGTCATGACGTATACATATAATAATGACATATTATGAATCTGCCGAGTCTGACGGAAAGAACGATATATAATATGTCTGGGTCATATACTAAAATAAGCCTTCAAAACACGTTTAAACATGA
The DNA here is from genome assembly GCA_009667805.1 of Leptobrachium leishanense. NCBI lineage: Eukaryota > Metazoa > Chordata > Amphibia > Anura > Megophryidae > Leptobrachium > Leptobrachium leishanense. The sequence goes on from CM019063.1 coordinate 459,518,627, forward strand.
TGAGCAAAACCGGTAAAAATGACCTCAGCACAGGGGCGGGAAAAGCCTCAGCAGCGAAAGGGTTAAAAACATTTTTTTTTTAACTCTTTGTCCTTTTTTCCTGTCCCCAGGGCACTACCTGGACCCCATACACCTTTAATGGCAAATGTCTTGTATATATGCCCTCTTGCAGGGCACTCTAAAAATCGAACTTTCGAGTCCCATTGACTTGCATTGAGTTCGGTTCGTGTTTGCGTTCGAACTTGAACTTTTGAAATTGTTCAAGTTCGAATGCGAACCAAACACGGGGGTGTTCGGCTCTTCACTACTTAAGAATTCTTTATAATGTACCTTTAAATTTGGTTTCAATGGATTGTGTGAAAATTTCAGTTTACAGGAAAATAATCGAGTTTTCTCTTTTTTATGGGATAAATATGAAATGATAAGTGTTTGTTAGCATACTGTAACAAAACATATGTTTTCTTCAAAAGTACAATAGTATTGCTCCACCTTGAACAAAACCGGCTGGGTGTAGAGGTAACATCACTGCTCTATAACCATGGAGACTGTGGAGACACAGGTTTGAATCATAGCAAGAGCACCTCTCCTGTAAGTGTCCTTGGGCAAGACACCTAAGGGTATATACTCACCACCCAGGACATACTTGTAAACGAGAGAAATCTCAATGTATCCTTCCTGGTAAAATACTTTCTCAAAAAAATAAATAATAATAACATGAGCACAGGAGAGATGATGAATCTATTGTATTGCATGTTCAGACCATAATACCTTTAAAACGTTTTTTTTTTAACTCTTTGTTAATAGATGTTTACTCCAGGACTACAGAATGAGAAATGCTGAAACAATGCGAGGGCAGTGAAATCCCCATAGAGAAACAATGCTTTGTCTATTCAGAGAACACAAAACAGCAGTGAAAAGTTGCCGAAATGCCCTGCTGTTCGGTGGTTTCATTCAACAGATTTATTCAGGAGAATCCCATAGACTTCAATGTTAAAAATATTCCAGTTTTAATTCAATATCTAATAAACTGTTTATTATTATATTCTGCTGTAAAGAGTCTCTTTATTTTAGAATTTTTAGGATCTTTCAGGCATTTTTTGTCAACATTTTTTTTCTTGAATTATCATTCATTGGATCTTATGTAAATTCCAGACATTTTCGTTCAGTAGTTTTTTTGCAAACAACGTTTACATTTTTAAACTTTCAAGCGTACTGTTTTGTTTTTATTTTCACGTCATTCGTCTGCGTGTCGGGTTTTTCCGGTGGCTGCTCTGCGCTGTGATCGGCGGCTATTCTGGTTTGTCCTGCGTGTTTGGCGTTGTTAATCCAGCTGTTTTCTGTGGGTTTCGGTGAGTGGATAAAGGCATCAGACAGGGTCGCCATTCAGGAGGAATATTAATCTGGTATAAGGAGGAGCTACACGAGAACATGAAAGCAATCAAGAAAGGAGACAGCCACATCTGGATAAAAATTAGTAGCTCCATCCTCACCTCTCAGTCAGACATCTTCCTATGTGCAGCTTACATTGCATAACCAGAGTCTCCATACTCCAAAACAGACACCTATGAGGTGGTACAGAGTGAGGCCTCCCATTTCCAGTCCCTAGGACACGTGCTTCTCTATGGAGACCTCAACGCCAGGACAGGAAGAGAAAAGGACTATGTGACTTCAGATGGGAACACATACATTTTGGGAGCCGCAAACTACTGTCAGGAGTCAAATACAGGTGCAAAGAAACAGCTATGACAATACAACCAACAAGAGTGGAAGAAAATTGCTGAATTTGTGTCGGAGTCTCGGGCTTTACATCCTTAATGGCCGCACCAAGGGAGACTCTCTGGGAAGGTATACATTAAGCTCCCATGTAGGAAACAGTGTGGTTGACTATGCAATCACGGATATGAACTCCACTCACATCAACGCCTTCACCGTCACCCCACAAACACACCTGTCAGACCACAGCCAACTACTGCTTTATATTAAATCCTCAAACAAACCATCCTCAAAACCCCATCAGAGCGGACTGTACAACCTCCCACCATTGTTCAAATGGACCAGACACTCTACCATAGCCTACAGAGAAGTCATCAACAGACCCGACATCAAAGATCAGCTAACAGTCTTTCAAAACCATACCTATGTACTAAGTCCCCAGGGGGTGAACCAAGCAGCAAAGGACCTCCACAGCATACTACACACCATCGCAGAGACCTCCAACATTAAAAAAGTCAACTTCAAGAAATCATCCAATAAACAACCCAATAAATGGTTTGACAAAGAATGCAGAACACTAAGAAACAACCAACGAACAGTCTCAAATAAAAAACACAGAGACCCCGACAACATTGACCTGAGGATCACACATGGTGTGCTGCAGAAAAACTATAAACAAATCCTCAAAAAGAAAAAACAAAACCTCATCTCCCAAAACCTTCAACAACTAGAAGAGGCTCTTCAGGATAACTCTTTCTGGGAAACCTGGAGTCAAATCGGCTCAGGATCCAAGAAAAAACACCTCCACATCCAAAATGGCAACATCTGGCTCAACTACTTCAAGAGCCTGTACAAAGACATTCCCAAAGAGGAGCTAACTGGGGAACAGGAACACATCATCAGAAGACTACATGAACTGGAGGAAAAAATCAAGGATTTCCAAAACCCGTTAGATACACCCATTACACCCCAAGAAGTAGCAGAAAAAATTCAAGATCTGCGAAGTAAAAAAGCCAGCGGGATGGATGGAATTCTTCCAGAGATGATTAAACACGGCTCTCCAGAAGTACACGCCGCAATATGTAAAGTTTTCAACCTGGTCCTGAGCATTGGATTCTACCCTCAAGTATGGAACCAAGGCCTCATAACACCCATCCATAACAGTGGAGACCAATATGATCCAGCCAACTACAGAGGGATATGTGTCAGCAGCACACTGGGAAAACTGTTCAATAGCATCCAGAACAAAAGAATCCTCAGCTTCCTGACACAGCATAACGTCCTCAACAGACGCCAAGCGGGGTTCATGCCAAACCATCGCACTACAGATCACATCTACACCCTGCACAGTCTCATCAAGGACCATGTCCACAATACAAAACATGGGAAAATATTTGCTTGCTTTGTGGACTTTAAGAAGGCCTTTGACTCAGTGTGGCACCCAGGCCTTTTCCTCAAACTGCTGGAGAGTGGAATAGGAGGGAAAACATATGACGTCATCAAGAGCTCATATAATGAGAACTTCTGCAGCATAAAGGTGAATGGGAAGAGAACAGAGTATTTCCGGCAGGCTCGTGGAGACAGACAAGGCTGCAGCCTAGGTCCAACCCTCTTTAACATCTACATCAATGGACTGGCTGAAGCTCTAGAATCCTCCTCAGCACCAGGACTAACTCTACATGACACCGAGGTGAAGTTCCTGTTGTATGCAGATGACCTCCTATTACTGTCACCAACAGAGAGAGGTCTACAAGACAGCCTGTAAGTGCTGGAAAAATACAGTGCGGCATGGGCACTACCCATCAACCAAAAGAAAACAAAGGTCATGGTTTTCCAAAGGAAGAACGCAAAAACCAAGAGTTCCTGTTTCACACTTAATGACTGCACTCTTGATGAAGCCAACAGCTACACATACCTCGGCCTAGAAACAAACCGATCGGGAAGTTTCAAACCAGCCATAGAGGCCCTAAGAGACAAGGCGCGTAGAACCTTCTATGCCATCAGGAGAAACCTCTACAAACTAAAACCGCCTGTAAGAGTCTGGCTTAAAATCTTTGATAGCGTCATCACTCCAATCCTCCTTTATGGCAGTGAAGTTTGGGGCCCCATCACCTACCCTGACCAACCCAAATGGGACACCAGCCCAACAGAAATATTCCATCTGGAATTCTGCAAGCACCTCCTCCAAGTCCATCGGAGCACCTCTAACAATGCTTGCCGGGCCGAGCTGGGCAGACTCCCCTTACTTCTTGCAGTACAGAAGAGGGCGCTATCATACTGGGACCATCTAAACATCAGCAGCCTCAACTCATACCACCATAAAGCCCTACTGGCCAACAAGGACCATCCAAAACCATGTGGGCTGCAACAACTCATATCCACCCTGATCATCCAAAGCCCCCATGAAGGCAACCTGACAAAATATCAAATAAAGGCCCTAATTAACGATTCCAGGGAAAACTATATCAGAGAATGGAGACATGATATAGCAAACTCCAAGAAACTCACCATTTACCAATCCTTACAGAGGGAATACAAACTGGCCCCATACCTGGAGGTACTACAAGACCCCAAGGACAGACAGATCCTGAGCCGGTACAGACTGAGCGCCCACAGCCTGGAAATTGAATCAGGGCGGCATAGACAGACCTACAAGCCCAGGGAGAATAGACAGTGCCAGCATTGTGACCAGGAGGCCCTGGAAGATGAGGTCCACTTCCTCCTACAGTGCCCCAAGTACTCAGCACTGAGGGAAACTCACTTCCAGAGACTCTCCTCTCTCATCCCGGACTTCACCTCTATAGAAGAGACGAGGAAACTCCACATCATACTGGGAGAAGAGGAGCCGGCGGTGAAAATATCTGTCCAATACATCGCAGAATGTCACAGACTGAGAGGAACATGAGAGATCCTGGACTTATAAATCCCCAACACGGACTCGCCCCCATCCCCCTTCACATTATCTCTTACCCCTGATAATGTCCATGGACTTGCCCATTCCCCCCCCATATATATGTCCCACTACCCCCCTCCTCCCCATATGCTTTGGCAATGCTAAAATGTATTTGGTCCTGCCAATAAAGCTTATTTTGATTTGATTTGATTTGATTTAGTGGTCGGCAGATTTTTTGCTGCCAAAATTAACACTGTTTGACAGGAGGATTGCACCATCTGCTGGCCAAACAGCGCTACTACAGCGCCATAATAGAGCTTGGGTTTCATTATTTTCTTGAGGAAGAAAAAGGAGTTCAAACTGTTTGGCCACCTTGGGTATCATGCCCAAAGTGTTAAAGCTTTCCGGGCACATTTTGGACCCCAAATGCAAATTAATTTAATTTGCAATAAACAAAATTCCTTGCAATGCTCCAGGATTACACCGCAATGACTATACTTGATATGGGGGCACCAACAGGTGCAATGCTAATTTAGTAGTCGCTCTAGGTAGTGAAGTGGTTAAATGAATGAGAGTGGTGGTTGTCAATATTTAATGGTAAAATAAGCATATTGTAATCAAATGAAACCTATTCAAAGCCTGATATGCAATGGTAACACATGGCTATGCCTCATTAATTTGAGCAGCTTTAATTGATCATGGAACTTTCATACAATGTCAAATAAACATACGCATCATTTCATTAAGTATGTTCCTGCTGGTAAAACTGCTGCTTTAATTCACTTAAGAATAAATCACGCAAAAAAATTTGCATCTGTAAGCTGAAAAAAGCATGCTAATATGCACTTGTCTGATATTTTAATCCTAGCAGGAAAATCTAAAGTTATAAAAAGAAAACTAAATGTGATGAGTGCTATTGTTTTTAAATATATACATAGCACTGGTTTAAAAAGTAAATTAACTACACACATATGGTAGACTTCATGTTGATTACTAGAATGAGTCATCATTACTAAACAAAAATGAATGTTTTCATTTTTCGTGCACATAACTGCGGAGTTAACTTCAGCCGGGTAAGGGGCGGATCCAGACACAGGTTTTGGGGGGGAGGGCATTCTACCAGTATTGGCCAAGAGTTGGTGTTGGGTTTGCAGTGACAGGCGGATATATTTGCCCCCAGCTCACATGGATATATTGCCACCAGCTCACATGGATATATTTGCCCCCAGCTCACATGGATATATTGCCACCAGCTCACATGGATATATTTGCCCCCAGCTCACATGGATATATTGCCACCAGCTCACTTGGATATATTTGCCCCAGCTCACGTGGATATATTTGCCCCCCAGCTCACATGGATATATATATATTTACCCCAGCTAACATGGATATATATATATATATTGCCCCGCTCACACATGGATATATTTGCCCCCAGCTCACATGGATATATTTGCCCTCAGCTCACATGGATATATTGCCCCAGCTCACATGGATATATATGCCCCCAGCTCACTTGGATATATTTTCCCCCAGCTCACTTGGATATATATATTGCCCCCAGCTCACATGGATATATTTGCCCCCAGCTCACATGGATATACATATATTGCCCCCTGCTCACACATGGATATATTTGCCCCAGCTCACACATGGATATATTTGCCCCAGCTCACATGGATATATTTGCCCCCAGTTCACATGAATATACAGTATATATTGCCCCCAGTTCTCACCTCCTCTGCTGCCAGGCTCCTCTGCAGCTGCTCTGAGTACCCACCGGCCCTTCTTCTCCCTACAAGTGGCAGCTGGCATGCAGCTTGGCCGCTTCCCGGGAACCACCTGACCAGTGCAGCCACACTCTCGCGAAATTGCGGAGTTCACATGAACTCTGCGATCTCATGCGTTGGTCAGGTGGTTCCCATCCCAGGCGAGCGGCCAAGCTGCATGCCGGCGGCCACTCATAGTGAGAAGAACGGCTGGCACCTGCGATTTTCTCAGGGGGGGGAATTGTCCCATTGCCCCCCCCTCTGGATCCGCTCCTGGGCTGGGTTACCCCTCCATATCAAAATGTTTGAGAAAAACTCATGCAGTTGGTTAGATCTTTGTTAGATCAGGTTAGATCAATTGTTGTTTGCGTTAGATCACACATAGAAGAAGAGATATTAACAATTATTTTATAAGGGGGGACTAATCAGTCATCAGCCCCCTTATCAAAAAATTTACCAAACAGTTAGCTATTTTGGAAGCTTTTCGTTAGATCAGGTATGATCAAGTGGATTTAACGTTAGATCACACATAATTGCAAAAGATATTTCACATAAAAAAACGAAGATTTTATAGCCCCCCCCCCCTACATAAAAGTTTCTGGCAAAAAAAAAATTCAGGTTTATAGATCTTTGTTAGATCAAGTAAGATCGAGTGGTTTTAACATTAGATCACACATAATTACAGACTTATTAAGTGATTAATGAGCAGGGGCTAACCCCCCTTTAATCACTTAATAAGTCATGTCTGATCTAACATGCATGTTGCCAGTTGTGTTTCTTGAACAATTTGTAGGATTACACAGGTAGCCTGTGTAGTTTGACTGACAGGCTGGGGGGACAGCCACCGCCAACTGCTGCGGCGGGCCCTTCCTCCATCCCTTCTACGCATTAGAGTTTCGGCCGTCCCGCTGGCAGCCAATGATGCGTGCCAAATGGAGCAGAGGCATAGCTAGAAATCTCAGGGCCCAGGTGCAGGAACCATGATGCCCCCCACCCTAGGCACAACATATTTTGTTCCCTCTCCCGTCAACATGCATTGGTCCCCTCCAGGTCCACAATGTTGACTGATTTTTTCCAGGTTCACTATGACCTCTTCAGTCCATCCCATTTTTAATGTAATGTGCATTATGTGTATCTTACAGAGCTCCACAGCAATAAATCTCACAGTAATGTGCAGTGTGTATGACCGTTTCACAGAGCTTCACAGCACCTGTGGACTTGTTGAAGGTCAAGTCCATAGAAACCTCGAACTCCCAGAAACACCAGGGACTGATATATGTAAAATAAAATAAAATAGAAACCAGCTGAGGAAGCCACACAGTGGCGAAACGCGTACTGGTTAGCCTGTAATATCAGGTTTTCATCAGGGTACCTGCTGTGTCAGCTCCTGCTTATTTTATTTTATTTTATGTTTGTTCAATAAATTTTAATTTTATTTTACATATATCAGTCCTTGGTGTTTCTGGGAGTTCGAGGTTTCTATGGACTTGACCTTCAACAAGTCCACAGGCGTTCCAACCTAGAGCTTGGTTCTAAAGCTCCACCAAATGTGAGTGAATTTTCTTCACAGTACACTCACATTACCATTATCAGATCTGCACAAAGGAGTCTTTTTGTTTCTATCCGCATGTACACATAACGACCGTAAGAAGACTCCTTCCACCTAGAAAGATGTGGGTCACCTTTCTATATTTATAGAAGAAAAGGACCCGATTGCCTCAACCCACTTACAGCCAGTGTTGTGGCTCTACAATTGTGAGTGGGATGTGTATCATTTAACATTTCTCACATTATCCATTATGTACTACTCTATTATATGTTTTTCTTCCCACATGCTTATGGACGTATATTGAAAGAGAACATCCTGACTCTCCATAGCGATTGTTATCGCGCCGCCAGATACGTATATTCATTGTAATATTTGCACTCTGGTTTGGGGGAAACCTCTGACTGCTGGCTGGCTTTGGGAAGTTGGTTGTTGCACAGGTAGGGGCGCCTACCACTTTGGTTTCGGTTTATTAACGCCCACTTGCGTGAGCATTAACGTTTGCTGTGGTGTTCACCACATATTACAATCCAAACGCAAACAGGTTAAGTAATCAAATTTGTAAGAAGAAGAATTAATGCAGCATATGAATCCTCACACTCCCGTGCAGCACCTTTACAGTATAATTAATGCAGCATATGAATCCTCACACTGCCGGGCAGCACCTTTATAGTATAATTAATGCAGCATGTGAATCCTCACACTGTCGGGCAGCACTTCTAGAGTATAATAATGCAGTGTCTACAGTCTGACACTAGCTTTAACTGGCGCGCTGTGTGCAGCTTCTGAGAAGATATGCTATTAGTGTAGCGGGGAAGCCGGCTGCTCATTTTGCATCGCTCCCTCTACACTAATAACATATCTTCTCAGAAGCTGCACACAGCGCGCCAGTGTATGCAGCTTCTATCATTGTGGGAGATGGGAGGCTGCGCTTGTTGGTGGATCCAGGAATCAGGTGAGTTTTAGAAAGAAAAAAAAAGATTTTATTTTATGTTCCCGGGGACATTTAAAAATGTCCTCGGATTTTATTTTTTTTAAAAATGTGTCACCTTACCTTAGCCTGGTGGTAAGTGGGGGCTCCCTGGATCCTGGTTGTGGGGGGGTCTGCAGTGGCCACAGGTGCAGTGGCTCCGTCCCTGCACGGCCTCTCTGCTACATGCACCAGGCCGGACAGCCCGCACAGTCGCAACTCTGTCATTCGGCAGCCGCTCGCTCCTCAAGGGGGTCCTTGGGAGTCCCCGGAGGGCAGCCCTCTACAGTGCCTGATTAGAGGGCCGCGTCTGCCTGATGTTTTAGCAACAAGGTGTGGGAAATGTTGAATCCCATAGGCTTCAATGTTAAAAATATTCCCATTTTAATTCAATATCTAATAAACCGTTGTTTATAATATACTGCAGTAAATAGTCTCTTTATTTTTTGATTTTTTAGGATTTTGTAAGCATTTTTAAAAAAAAATCTAATTTTTTTTCAAACTTTTCGCGAACGTTCCGAAAAGTTCGCGAACTTTCGAACAGCCGATGTTCGAATCGAACTTTGAACCGATTCGAACCGGCAGCCCATCCCTACTACTGAGATGGACAACATCTGGTCACTAATGTATTTGTCGAAACTGGCCAGGTTCCAATGGTACATCCTGACCAAAAAGGTGTCTTGCCCTAGGCTTATTTTGATATTAACAATTGAGAAACTGACATTTAAAACAAAGAAATAAAACTGCAGTATGTGTTTTATAAAATGGTTTTGATGGTACTGCACAAGTAATCCAATTACATCTTATGTTAGTGTCCCTTTAAAGGGAGGTGAAACAAAAAAAGAACATGAGGATGTGAGGCTGGGGAGCAGATTGATTGCAACAATTGCAGATGCATAGCGTTAATGAAGGGAATAATTTGAGAGAGATTAAATCCTAAAATTGGGATGAGGAAAGGGTGGGGGGAGGAAGGGCAGAGGTGTAAGCAATAAGAGGTTCTAGGGAAGCAGATGTAATCTTGAGCAGCATCTATAGGATTTCCTTGAATGCTTGCGGTTGCATCCTAGTGGGAGAGCCATTTTTAACAACGAGTTACCAAAGCTATTGTAAGAGCTAGTAGTTGAAAAGTACCAATCAGGAGCAATGTTTGACCTGTAAAATCCACTATTTTAAAAATATCCCGTAACTCACAATGTCAGCTCTGTAAAATACACTATTTACAGTAAACGTGCAACGAGGCTTGGTGTTGCTATTACCAACCCAAAATCATAGTGCTCACAGAATCATAGTTAACCCCAAAAGTACAAGACTCTGCCATATCAATACAGGGGTATTCTTTTCATGTTATAGAAAGGATAGAGCAAAGAGAGGAGGAGGAATTGTTATTTATGTTGAGGAGTCCATAAAGTTCACCCCTTTACAGAACTCTAGCTCCCCTGCCACCTTTGATTTCCTCTCTGGTTTAATTGAGATCCCATTCAGTAAATCAATCATTGTTGCTGGATTCTATCGTCCACCGAGCTCCCCAGTGCACTCCCTCTCTGACATAACTCAAATCCTTAATAACATACTTGCAAAAAACCAAAAAAGTGAACTGTTTGTCCTCGGCGATTTTAATACAGATTGGTTAAATCCTAAAAACAATAAACACTGCTCACTGTTTAAAACTTTGCAGCTAACTCAATTAATCTCCTCCCCCACTCACATTAGTATGAAAAGCCCTAACCATACCTTGCTGGACTGGATTCTCTCCTCATATCCTGATAAAATACAAGAGGCAGACGACAGACCACTGTCTTGTGTACTGCGTGCGTAAAATAAAGGCCACAAAATCTCCCCCAAAGGTAATAACCACCAGGTCTTTCAAGAAATTTATTCTTGAATCCTTCCTAAGTGATCTCAAACAGCTCCCATGGTACAGACTAAACCTAATCCCATACCTAGACTGTGCAATTTCATACTTTCAGTCCTAGCTCCTACAAGTCTGGAATTCCCATGCCCCACTCCGTAAAGTGCGAGTAAGAGGGACCCTTCTCCCCTGGGTTACAGCTGATCTTACACTAATGTACCAGCTTAGAGATTCACTGTGGTCAAATTTCAAGACTACTGGTTCCATGAACGATCACAATGAATACCGAAAATGCCGGAATGCATGCACAAAACAAACAAAAATGGTGAAAACCCATTACTTCAATTACAATCTAAACAATAACATATCAAACCCTATAAACTTTTAGAAAACCATAAGTAACATACAAGCACACCCTGCCCACTCCCACCGGCTGCTGTCAAAGTAAACAACCAAACCGTGCAACACCCCCTAGATGTAGCAAATGCCTTTAATGATTATTTTGTTGGCTGTGCCACCACCCTGATTGCTAAACTAGGAAATGACACGCAATCAGAAAGGCCGCGCGCAGGTCAGGCCCCTCCAACTGTGCAAAGACCCTGTATCAGACAGGAATTCAGTTTTAGACCAGTGCCTGTCAGTGTCGTTACTAAACTTCTCTGTAACCAAATAATAAAATAGCAGTCTGGACCTGATCAAATACCAGCAATGCTGCTGAAAATCAGTGCACCGGCAATTGCAAATCCTGTCGCAACCCTAATCAATGAATCACTGGCGACCTGATACATACCCAAACTCTGGAAGACTGCGAGAGTGGTACCTATCCATAAAAGTGGTGACAGTACTTTGGTATCCAATTACCCTCCGATATCATCGCTCCCTGTAATGTCAAAAATTTTGGAAAAATGCATCTACACACAATTACGTAATTATTATCAATATTGGAACTACTTAACCACGGATCAATCCGGCTTTCGTCCAAATCACCCAACTGCAACCGCCCTTTTAAAAGTCTGCAATGATATCCAAGCTGGGATGGAACAAGGAAACCTAACTGGAGCCATCTTCCTTGATTTTGCCAAAGCCTTTGACACAGTAGACCATGGCATCTTGTTAAAAAAACTTAAAGACTCTAGTATTGGTGATCGCACGCTAACCTGGTTTCAATTATATGTATCCGACCGATGGCAATATGTGTCCATTTCTGGAAGCTCCTCCCTCCCCCTCCCATTCCCTTGGGGTGTACCCGAAGGCTCGATACTCGGCCCCCTGCTATTTACAATATTCATAAATGATCTGCCTAACATCTGCAAAGCCTTAACTGTACACATGTACGCAGACGACACCGTAATCTATACCAGCAAACCAAATCTCTCACAACTGGAGGCTGTGCTGCAAAAACAATTCAGAGAGGTAGAAAAGTGGATCAAACACAACAAACTTTTTTAAAATACTGACAAAACGGTAACGATGCTCTTTTGGAACAGCACCTAAGCTACATAAATTGCAAAATCCCCATCTATGTGTGGGGACAAAATCAAATGGTACACTGACCACAGTCACTTCTCTCAAATATCTAGGTATGTGGTTAGACCCAAATCTATCCTTTGGCCCCCACATCGAAAAACTCTCATCTAAAATTTACCCCAAACTAGGTGCCCTGTACAGAAACAAATCCTGCCTGAACCCCACGGTTAGAAAGCAAATTGTACAACAAATGCTTATGCCAGCTATTGATTACGGAGATGTAATGTATGCAGCAGCCCCGCAAACACACCTTCAGAAACTTACCACATTGTTTAACTAATGCTGCTGCTTTGCGTTACAATGTAACTAACTACATGACCCATCTTTGTGACATGTTAAAGGAGCTAAACTGGCCGTCTCCGGAGACTAAACGCACCCTTCACCTTTCCAACCTGGTGTTTACGAGCTTTTCTGGGAAGCTGCCACCCTATCTGAATAGACTGCTTCCTCCAGCAGTTCCCTCGTCCTATAACCTCCGATCCAGGACCAGCACCTTACTTGCAATACCACAATACAAAAAGAAAGTGTCTCGATCCTCATTTTCCTACAGAGCACCGCAGTTATGGAATAACCTCCCAGACGCCATCAAATCTTCCCCCAGTCTAAAGTCACTCAAGAGCTCCCTATTAACATACCTCTATACCAGTGGTGTATTTTGGCCTAGGCCGACTAGGCCCAGGCCTAGGGTGGCACTTTACAGGGGGAGGCGGCCCGCACTGGGTGGCCCCACCCCTAAAAAAACAAAAAATATATATTTATTTTTACTTTTGCAAAGTATTTTACCAGGAAGGATACATTGAGATTTCACAAATTTTCAAGTATGTCCTGGGTAGGCAAGGCCTAGGCTTTCACTTTCCAGGGGGCAGCAAAAAACCTCACCACTAAATGGGTTACTCACAGAGCACCGAAATGACGCCAACTTTTTGGTGTTCTGTAGTTCCCTGCACTTAGGAGAATAAAATTTCCCCACCCTGCAGTGAATTCACCATTCACCGCAAGGTCCCCAAAGTGCATGGAGTCGGCCGCTGAATGCCGCCACCGCAAACCCGTGGCCTGCTGTTTTCAAAAGAACTACTGAACTAAAATGTCTGGAATTTACATATAAGATCCTATGACTGATAATAAAAAGTTCTGTTACAGAAAAAAGAAAAACAGCTATTAAAAAAAAGGGGGGAAATTTTGCCCAAAAAAATCTGAAAAATTACTAAAAGGTACTAAAACAAAAATCTGTAAATAAAGACTTTTTACTGCAGATTAAAATAATAAATGGTTTATTAGATATTGCATAAAAACGGGAATATTTTTAACATTGAAACCTATGAGGTTCGCCTGAATAAACCTGCTGATTGAAACCACCGAACATCAGGGCATTTCACTGCCATTTCTCTGAGTCTCAGTACCACATGACTGGCTGAACCACGTGAAATGCACGCGCGCAGCTGCCCTCCCTTTCGTTAACACAGACTCTATTCTGGACTGAACACCCACCGGGAAGGGAATCAAAGCTACAGTGCACCCTCTGGCAGTGGCACCCCACTGCTGACAAGATGGCTCCACAGCATAATTGCTGTGTGCTCATATACACTCGGTTTGCTGGGAGTTTTATTGCAGTGGATTCTGATGCACTCATACACACCGCACATTGCATTGCTGGGAGTTTTATTGCTGTGGATTCTGATACGCTGACACACACCAAACACTGCATATTACTGTGAGTTTTATTGCCCTGGAGCTCTGGGATACGCTCATACACACTGCACATTACCATTACTGTGAGTTTTATTGCTGTGCAGTTCTGTGATATGCTCATACAGAGTGCACATTTCTGTGGGTTTTATTGCTGTGCAGCTCTGTGATACTCTCATATGCAGTGAAAGTTTCTGTGGATTTTATTGTTCAACCAATTAGAGCAGCTGTGATCCAGTATACTTGACATGTGTGGTTGTTCTTTGTAAAAATGCTTGAATTTAAACATTTCATAATTTTCTTTATCTCAATAGATACATTTGAAATGGTATACAAAATATACAAGTAGGCACTTGTTATCCACTTTTAATATAAAGAGAGGAAAAAGCGGAGCTCTAAGAGGAAAAGGTGGAGCTTTAAGATGAAGGGTGGGGATTAACCAGGAAGAGGTGTGCCCTTGACAGGAAGGGGTGCCTCAAATTTAAATTGGGGGAGGTGCACGAGTTTAGTCAGGCCTAGGGCAGCACAAAACCTAAATACACCACTGCTCTATACGGAATGCACCTGTAAACATGTAACATAATGACTATTTCCTACATATTTATTTTCTGTTAATCTGTATATTTGTTTTTGTTTGTTTGTTTTTTTAATATCTTGCATTATATTACTTTGAATTTCTGTAACAACTGTAACATTTAAATTTTCTTGAACCCAGGACATACTCGAAAACGAGAGGAATCTCAATGTATGAACATAAAAGCTCCAAGGTGGAAAAGAACCATTCTCAGACCTGGAAATAGGTTAGAATTTGAAAGTATATTTAATTTTTATTATACGGATATTCCGAAAAACACAAATAATACAATAAATACAACAACAATATACTAGAAACATATAAAATTGCACATAGATTGTTGAATAATAGGTAATGAGTTGGAAACTGAAAAAGCTGTTGACTGTTGATAATTATCAATGGATCACTGCTAACATAACATTCACCTGGCTAGTGGCGAGAAAAATGTCTGTAGAATAGCCAGTTACTACAAAGTAGCCCTAGCACAAACAGGTCAGTATAGATCTTATGTTATAGACATTAAATGATGCTTGAATATCAGAATGCAAGAAAAAAAAAAACATTCTATGAGTCCCAGAAGACCCTATGGTAAAGTATATGCAAGTGCAGAAAATGAATTAAATAACTAAAAGCCGCATTTTATTTTATAGCCATTTTACAGTAAACCCTCATTTTTACTTCAAACAGGTAACATGCATCCGTGCAAGTGTATTTATACATGGACTTGATTTATTGGCAGCTGTACTTATATAAAGTATTTTAATGGGGAATGGCCAATTTTTTAAATTTTCCTCCTATTTAAATCGTGCAGTCATTGCATGGATTTCATAGCTACCTCAAGCTTAAGGCCAGCTGCTTTTCTTGCATTTCTGCCCCCTATCGAAAAACCCGTATTTCTGCATTCCGCAAGCAGTCGACCTGACCTGAATAGTAAGTTGGCGTGTCAGCTCGAAAAGCGGTCGACCACCTCTCAGTGAGAAATAAACCATTAGTACATCCCACCCATTGTCCTAAAACCCCAAGCTACAATTCACTTAAATCTAATCTCCAACCTAAGATCCCTTACTTCTTCCCCTAATTTTAAAAGTATTTAAACATTAATGCTCCAAACAGTTCCATTCAAAATGTCAACATCAACATTTTAAATACAAATCTACCAGCATGTTCATTAAAGTCACCTTCTTGGTCAAGGTGCTGTCCACATATGCACAAAACACTGTTATTGTGTTCTCTCACCCTTTTTAACATGGAGAATACTTGAGATTATCAATACAGATTTATCTACTTTACTAAAAATACTATTACATTTGTGGAAATGTCCATATTTCTGTACTTGTGTAAAGTAAACTACATTGGGCTGTCTGTAATTGCTGTGATGCATGCTCAAATACAATGAGAATAAATTATATATATATATATATATATATATATAGAATGCAACTCACAAGATCACGGTGGCACTCCAGGACTGTAAAGATTCTTTATTCAATCCAAAAATCAACGTTTCAGCCTCTCCCCTGACTTTCATCAGGATATACTCGGGGAGAGGCTGAAACGTTGATTTTATGGATTGAATAAAGAATCTTTACAGTCCTGGAGTGCCACCGTGATCTAGTGAGTTGCATTCTGAATATCGAGCCGAGCGGCAGGCACCGGGCACTTTTTGGACAATAAGCATGAGTACATGGTAGACGTTTATATATATATATATATATATATATATATATATACAAGGTGGAAAGCCTGCCCAGAGGGCAGTCTATTGTGGATATACTGCCCCAGCTCATGGATATATGCCCCAGCACGTGGATATATGCCCCAGCACGTGGATACTGCCCCAGCTCGTGGATATTGCCCCAGCTCGTGGATATATTGCCCCAGCTCGTGGATACTGCCCCAGCTCGTGGATATTGCCCCAGCACGTGGATATATGCCCCAGCACGTGGATATATGCCCCAGCACGTGGATACGATGCCCCAGCACGTGGATACTGTCCCCCAGCTCGTGGATACTGCACCCCAGCTCATGGATATTGCCCCCCAGCTCATGGATATTGCCCTCCAGCTCATGGATACTGCCCCCCAGCTCCTGGATATTGCCCCCAGCACTCATGGATATTGCCCCCCAGCTCATGGATATTGCCCCCCCAGCTCATGGATATTGCCCCCCAAGCTCTCATGGATATTGCCCCCCCAAGCTCTCATGGATATTGCCCCCCCAAGCTCTCATGGATATTGCCCCACAGCTCATGGATATTGCCCCCCCAAGCTCTCATGGATACTGCCCCCAGCTCATGGATATTGCCCCCAGCTCATGGATATTGCCCCCCCAAGCTCTCATGGATATTGCCCCCCAGCTCATGGATATTGCCCCCCAGCGCTCATGGATATTGCCCCCAGCTCATGGATATTGCCCCCCCAAGCTCTCATGGATATTGCCCCCAGCTCATGGATATTGCCCCCCAGCGCTCATGGATATTGCCCCCCAGCTCATGGATATTGCCCCCCCAGCTCTCATGGATATTGCCCCCCAGCTCATGGACATTGTCCCCCAGCGCTCATGGATATGCCCCAGCTCAGACCCCAGACCAGACATGGGGCGGCTGTTCGAATGCTCTATCGGCATTCGAACAGCCGCCCCATGAGCTCGGCGCCATACTTACCTTTCTGAGCGGCGCCGGGGAAGTGAAAGTGTCCAAGCCCCGAGTGTCCAAGCGCGCATCCAAGCCCCGAGCGGCGGAGGGACCTTTCCTTCGCCGCTCGGCGGGTTGGATGCGCGCGGCAGCCGGGTAGAGGCTGCGAGCGCAGCCTCTACCCGGCTGCTGTGTGCATCTTGTAACCGCCGCGGCGAGCCGGCAGCCGGCTCGTGCCGCGGCGGTTGCATGCGCGCGCAGCCAACCGCCGCTGGTTGCGCGCGCATGCGCAGAGTAAGGCTTGGCGACGGACACGCCAAGCCTTACTCTTTTATTAGTATAGATATATATACACACTATATTGCCAAAAGTAATCGCTCACCTGCCTTGACTCGCATATGAATTTAAGTGACATCCCATTCCTAATCCATAGGGTTCGATATGACGTCGGTCCTCAGCGCCTGTCCTCTTTCTCCTGCGCCCTCTGGAACGCTCGCTCTGTGTGCAACAAACTCACAGCAATCCATGACCTCTTCCTTTCAAACTCCTTCAACCTCCTAGCTTTAACTGAAACCTGGATAACTCCCTCTGACACGGCCTCCGTTGCTGCTCTCTCACATGGCGGTCTACACTTCAGTCATACCCCAGACCGGGTGAGAGAAATGGTGGCGGGGTCGGAATCCTGCTCTCTCCCACCTGCACCTACCAGCATCTCCCTCCACCCCCATCCCTCTCCTTCTCCTCCTTCGAGACACACTGCATCCGCCTGTTCTTCTCCTCTGGCCCTCAGGGTGGCAGTCATCTACCGCCCACGGGACCAACCTCCCAGTTCTTTGACCACTTTGCTACCTGGCTCTCTCACTTTCTGTCTTCTAATCTTCCATGCCTAGTTCTCGGGGACTTCAACATTCCCATTGACGATCCTTCCGCCCCTGCTGCCTCCAAACTTCTTTCACTCACGTCCTCCCTTGGACTCACACAATCCTCCCTCCTCCCTACCACCGCGATGGTCACGCTATTGACCTTGTCTTTTCCAACCTCTGCTCCATTTCTGAGTTCAACTGTCGCCCTTTCCCCATCTCTGACCACACCTTCTCTCTTTCAACCTATCTGGACTTCCTAAACCCCTTGCTCCCCCACCCCGCACACACACTCGCAGGAATCTACAGGCTGTGGACCCCCATCAATTCTCCAACCTACTTCACCACCTCCCTCATACCTCATCCTTCACCTGCCCTGATGCTGCCACTAATCACTACAACACTACGCTTATCTCTGCTCTAGACACTCTTGCTCCTCTTCGACTCTGTAAGCCCCACGCGCCAGCTTCAGCCCTGGCACACCCCCCAGACTCGCTACCTGCAAAGATGCTCCCGCACCGCAGAGCGTGCCTGGAGGAAATCCCGCTCTGAAGCTGATTTTGTTCACTTCAAGTTTATTCTCCGGTCATACACCTCTGCCCTCCACTTGGCCAAACAATCCTTCTTCTCATCTCTTATATCTACGCTGTCCTCAACCCTAAACGGCTCTGGTCCACCTTCAACACCCTCCTCTACCCACCTGCACCTCCCCCTCAGCTGCCTTCAGCGCTCAAGAGCTGGCAGACTACTTCCTCAGTAAAACTTTAACTATCAGAAGCAACATCCCAACACAAGATAGTTATCTGCCACCTCCACTCCCACAGGTCCCATCTGCCACCCTCTGCCGCTTCCTCCCAACCACTGAGGAGGAAGTCAATTCCTTATTGTCCTCCTCACATCTCACCACGTGCCCGCTCGACCCCATTCCCTCACATCTAATTCCTCCCCTCTCCTCCTCCCTCACCCTGCTCTCACACACATCTTCAACCTATCTCTCTCCACTGGCTCCTTTCCATCCGCCTTCAAACACGCGCTAGTTACCCCTTTACTAAAGAAACCATCCCTAGATCCCAACTCTCCATCCAACTACCGTCCTGTATCCCTGCTTCCCTTTACCTCTAAGCTCTTAGAAAAACTAGTCTTCAACCGCTCTCCCTCTTCCTGTCCTCCAATTCCCTACTTGACCCCTGCAATCTGGCTTCCGTCCCCTACACTCAACTGAAACTGCCCTCACCAAAGTCACCAACGACCTCCTAACTGCTAAAAAACACGGCCACTATTCTATTCTCATCCTGCTTGACTCTCGGCTGCTTTTGACACTGTTGACCACCCCCTCCTTCTACAGACCCTCAACTCTCTGGGTCTCGGTGACACTGCACTTGCTTGGATTGACTCCTATTTATCCAACAGGTCCTTCTGTGTGTCCTTTGCTGGTAACTCCTCCTCCTCATTGCCTCTATCTGTTGGTGTACCTCAAGGCTCTGTCCTTGGTCCTCTGCTCTTTTCCATCTACACCTCCTCCCTGGGCAAAATCATCAACAGCTTTGGCTTTAATTACCACCTCTACGCTGATGACACTCAGATCTACCTCTCTACCCCTGATCTCTCTCCCCCTGTCCTTTCCAAAGTCAGGACAGTGACTGTTTATCTGGCATCTCCTCCTGGATGGCCTCCCACCACCTAAAGATCAACATGTCAAAGACTGAGCTCCTATTATTCCTCCCTCTAATGCCGCCCCACCTCCTGACTTCTCGATCACGGTGGAGGGTATCACCATCTCCCCATCAAACCAAGTTCGCTGTCTTGGAGTTACACTTGACTCTGCTCTTTCCTTCATCCCCCACATCAAGTCTCTTTCCTCCTCCTGCCGATACCAACTGCGTAATATTTACAGAATTCGGCCATTTCTTACCGCTGTCGCCACAAAACAACTCATACACGCCCTGGTAATCTCCCGACTCGACTATTGCAATAATCTCTTATCTGGCCTCCCTCTGTCCCATCTCTCCCCCCTACAATCCATCCTGAACGCCTCCGCCAGGCTAATTCACCTCACCCGCCGCTCTGTCTCTGCCGCTCCCCTCTGCGAGTCCCTTCACTGGCTCCCCATCCACTGCAGAATTAAGTTCAAAATCCTATCCTTACCTACAAAAGCCTCACTAACTCAGCTCCCCACTACCTGTCCTCACTAATCACCAAATACACCCCAGCCCGCTCCCTAAGGTCAAACAGTGACCTGCGCCTAGCTTCTCCCCGCATCACCTCTTCCCATGATAGACTGCAGGATTTCTCACGCGCAGCCCCACTCTCTGGAACGCTCTCCCTCGTGCTGTCAGACTTTCCCCTAACTTCTCTTCCTTCAAACGCTCCCTGAAAACATTCCTATTTAGGGAGGCCTACCACCCAACTCACTGACGCAACCATCAATCACTCTCACCTTACAGTCCTCTCCTCCTGTTTCCACCCCCAACCCTCCCAGATTGTGAGTTCCTACGGGAATAGGGCCCTCATCTCCTCCTGTACTGTTTGTCAAATGTTGTTCAATGTATTGTAACCCTGTCTATACTGTGCTTATTGTACAGCGCTGCGGAATATGCTGGCGCTTTATAAATAAAGAATAATAATAATAATAATAATAATAATAATAATAATAATAATAATAAAATAATCCACCTTTGCAGCTGTAACAGCTTCAACTCTTCTGGGAAGGTTTAGCAGTGTGTTTCTGGGAATTTTTGACCATTCTTGCAGAAGCGCACTGTCAGGTATATTGGAAAAAAAAGGTAAAATGGATGCCTGTAGCCATTTTGTTTTTAAAGATAGTCTTTTCTTTCAAATTTCTCTAGTTAGAAATGAACGAGATTTTTTTTTTACAGAGTTCATGGCTGGGTGAAGTCTTATATATATTTTTTTAGAATTGCCAGACATGAAGGAATCTAAAATGTCTTTGTGTGATAATACTAGAGCTAATTGCTAAGACCTGTTATAATTAAATTTACTGGTCTGTTTTAAGTTTTTAAAACAAAAGATATTTTCTCTTTGGGTATAAAGAAATGAGAATTTAAAATCTGTTTAAGGTAAAATATATATTCACAAAATATATTTTTATAATCAAGGTATATTTTATTATATTTACAGTAGGAAATATATATTCCAATAAATATTGTATAAATATATAATTGGTAATAGTAAAATTACTGAGGAAAGATTCTGTTGATTTTAGCCAGAGAAAAGAATCCAGCTGATAAAGGCTCAGTAAGTAATTTAGAAAGGAGTTAGGGATATAAATTAGATATGATGGGTAGAGACACAGTGTCTGTACTGGAGAGAGAGGTTCTTTGTTACGTCAGATTGAACTTTGACCTGAGATAAGAATATTAAAAAGAAATAGTGGAATTAATTAAGAAGTGCAATACTGCCCTCCAGAGGATAGTAAATATTAGATTTGATATACCAAGGATATTGCTAGTGACGTCAAATTGACTATAATAAGCGGCAATGTTGGTTGCAAAGTATTGAGAGACTCACACCGCAATGCATTCAGACGTCCAGTACACATGACACTCTGAGATTCCGAGACTCCGAGAGTCCGAGATTCCAACATTCAGAGACTCACACCACAATGCACGCAGATCCCAGGACATGAGGCAATCAAGACTCTCACCAAATCTCTGACTCTCACCAAATCTCTAGCTCACATGTATTGATTATCTGATATCGATAATCTTCACATATTCCAAAACAAAGCATTACATAAAGAATATTACAAGACTTATCAAAATCCAGATTGGAGAGGTAATGTATGAAATTAAGCAATTAATTTAATTATATATATATTTGTAGATATTCTTGCAACATAGACTGAGATTTCTCAGATACTGTTAGATCCAAATTCTAAATATCTTTATTCTGCAGATAGAGATATGAAGAAGTGGACATAAGGATTTATCCTAAAGAAATGTTGTAGGATTGATACCAATATATATATATGGAATTTGGAAATTACTGTGATTAAAATTAATAAGCAAGGAATTATATAACTACACAATAAAAAGAAAGATTAGAAGTTTAATTCTCGAGATTAGGGGAGGATTCACTAAATAAATTTTATTACTTATCCTTTTAAATTAGCTCATCTTTTGTTGATCCATGTAGCATAGAGATATATATATATATATCTATAAGAGCTGGCTGGTTAAACATTGTTTGCTGGGAAATGCATGTTGTATTAAGCAGAAATGTTTATTAACCATTTGTGTATTAGTTACTAACTGATAAGGTAAATGATATTAATCATGTATGCAGTTACTAACCGGAGATACATATATTGTGAAGCCAGTTTTTATATGCTGATGGATTGTGGTTTATAAATTTTGGTTTATGATATGAGATTTGAAATTTTTTGTATACGTAATAAATATATATATGTTTTTATCCGATTATTGATTATTGTATTTTTCAAAGCAAAACACAGACAATTAAAAGAATTTAGGAGAATTTCTAGGAAGTATAAACGATTGATATTTGTGTCTCGTATAAATTTCTTATGAAATAATAATCCCTGACATATTGGAGGCTTGGCTGATAAATCCAATATATAACGTGTTGTATTCACGGGCAGAGATTATATCCGACAGCATTTGTGAGGTCACACACTGATGTTGGAAGAGAAGGCCTGGCTCTCAGTCTCCGCTCTAATTCATCCCAAAGGTGTTATATCGGGTTCAGGTCAGGACTCTGTGCAGGCCAATCAAGCTCATCCACACCAGACTCTGTCATCCATGTCTTTATGGACCTTGCTTTGTACACTGGTGCACAGTCATGTTGGAAGAGGAAGGGGCCAGCTCCAAACTGTTCCCACAAAATTGGGAGCATGGAATTGTCCAAAATGTCTTGGTATCCTGAAGCATTCAGAGTTCCTTTCACTGGAACTAAGGGGCTAAACCCAGCTCCTGAAAAACAACCCCACACCATAATCCCCCCTCCACCAAACTTTACACTTGGCACAATGCAGTCAGACAAGTCCTGGCAACCGCCAAACCCAGACTCATCCATCAGATTGCCAGATGGAGAAGCGCAATTCATCACTCCAGAGAACGCGTCTCCACTGCTCTAGAGTCCAGTGGCGGCGTGCTTCACACCACTGCATCCAACGCTTTGCATTGTACTTGGTGATGTTTGGCTTGGATGCAGCTGCTCGGCCATGGAAACCCATTCCATGAAGCTCTCTGCACACTGTTCTTGAGCTAATCTGAAGGCCACATGAAGTTTGGAGGTCTTTAGCGATTGACTCTGCAGAAAGTTGGCGACCTCTTCGCACTATGCGCCTCAGCATCCGCTGACCCCGCTTCGTCAGTTTATGTGGCCAACCACTTCTTGGCTGAGTTGCTGTCGTTCCCAAACACTTCCACGTTCTTATAATACAGCTGACAGTTGACTGTGGAATATTTAGGAGCGAGGAAATTTCACGACTGGATTTGTTGCACAGGTGGCATCCTATCACAGTTCCACGCTGGAATTCACTGAGCTCCTGAGAGCGACCCATTCTTTCACAAATGTTTGTAAAAACAGTCTGCATGCCTAGGTGCTTGATTTTATATATCTGTGGCCATGGAAGTGATTGGAACACCTGATTCAGATTATTTGGATGGGTGAGCGAAAACTTTTGGCAATATAATGTATATATATATCTGTAGGTAGATTTGAAAATGTAACCTATTTGATCCTGAAACCTGAGCAGAACAGTTATACCAACCTCATAACACCTTTGTTTATGTTTTCTAACTGAAAGATTGATGAGTAGAATTTTAAGCAATGTTTTTTAAGTGTAGATAGGACTGAGCAGCACAAAGGATAAGTAGGCTATTTCACAGAGATTCAGACAATTGGTACAAAACAAGTTAAGATTAAAAACCTAATTTCACAGTGCCCCAAAGAATCAGTGCATGTATTAGGAATCATTATTTCATAATAAAACAAATCGATACAAACAATAAATTCATTACCCTAGAGCCAACATGAAATAGCTCTGGCTGATTTGAGTGAAAATAGTCAAAATGTATCAAGCAAGATAGCACTTCTCCTTAAGGCTGTTTGCAACAGATAGTTTGTTTCTGTGACTGTGCAGAGTAATTTAAAAGTTCACTAATGTTGATAAGTATCTTCTGATGTGATTCTCATAATATTGAAATATTAATAAGCAATAAAGTATTATTATGAGCATGTCTCTATTAAGTGACTTAAATTTGTCAACATAAATAAATAATAAATAAAATAAATACTTCTTACATGTTATCCCAAACTTATAGTTTGCGTTTTATTTTTAGATGCTTACGAATCTGCTGTCTAGTCTTTTTGTTAGACAACTACGTCATTCATCCACATAGCTAGAGTGATCATTAGACAAGCCAGAAAATGCTGTGTAGGAAATATATAGAAAATTAGGTCTAAGCAACTTTTTGTTTCATTAGGTTAGGACCCACCTTGAAAGAGGTTGACGTGACATGGCATGTGGGCTTAACACTTCAATGGCCATTCAAGTAAACTAAAAACCTCTGTTTTTGTTTAACATGGAGCCATAGGGATAAGCACAAATGACAACGGGCTACATAACACACTTGGTGCTAACGTTAGCGCTCACCTGAGTGAGCATTAACATTAACCCAGGTAGCCAATGCAGATTACAATCCAAATGCTAACGGGCTAAGAAACCTGTTAGCGTTTGGTACCTTGCTCTTTTCAGCGCGAGGTTACTGTACTTTTCGCTCCCTATGCTTAATATGGTGAGCACAAAGTGTTAATCAGCGTTAGGATTACAAAGTCCTAACGCTGATTAACGTCCAGCTGCGGTTAGCAAAAAGATAACCACAGCCAGGACTTGGTGCTAACGGATTCCGCTGGTGCAGAATCTTTTAGCACCAGCCTGAAACCCCCCAGAAAAATCCAGATACTCACCTCCTATCCCGCGGCGAGGACCACGGCTTCGCCCGCCACCTCCATCCAGCGGGAGCAGGGAGAGACTGGGGGAAAAAGTCCCCCAGTCTCTCCCTGCGGATCACTACGCCAACCTGCCGATATCTGGCAGGTCATGTGACCGCCACAGTCTGTTTCAATGGAGTCCTATGGACTTAGCGCTGCTGCGCTCATCCCAGGGCTTAGCCCTCGCTAGCAATGCAGGCAGCTTTCTAAGCGCCTGCATTGTAATTTTGCAGTAAAACGGGGGCGCTAGGGAGATAACTGCAGGTGCAGTTTTTTCTTCCTAGCGTCCCCGTTTTACCGCAAATTATGTAATGTAGCCCAACCTTTTTCTTGTTATAAAAACAAGAAATAATGGTGGAGTCAGCGCTTCCTTCAACTGTCAGTCTTTTTCCAGGTCTTCCACTTTTTAGGGTTGACTGGTACCTCAAATTAAACAGAGAGAGACCATAGTGCAACAAACGGAGTGCAAAAAATAAATAATGCAAGAGAAATATTACTCACATTCTGGGGTGTCTCAATCAGACACTAGACTTATCGGCAACGAGTGATATTAGCGGGAGCACCGTATCTCCCATGCAGCCATCAGAATGCTGTCAGTAGCGCATAATAATGAGGATGCAGTAGACTTAAAATTAAGCTAGTTTATGTTTAAAAACAATAAAAACGAACGGGCAATGCAACCAGACACGTTTCGCGAATTGAATCGCTTCTTCAGTAGGACACCGAGGCATGTGGGCTGCGCGGGGTCTCAGGCAGTGGTTTGTTTTTCTTGTGTGTATATTTTTAGCAAATTTATAGGGGAAGGTAAGGGCAGGTATGATATATATACATATATATATAAAAAATGAACAAAAAGGTTTTTGCATTCACGGTTCACAGTAAAGTTCCTCTCACACCCGGTGCTTTAGCAAAGGCTGGACTTGGTACAGATAGCAAAGATGCAAGCACTCATGGGATTTGCAGAATAGTTTTCTTTAAAGAATCCAAACAGGTCAACGTTTCAGCTCTTTACAGAGCCTTCATCAGGACAAATATACATACAACCCAATCCTGTATCCATATATATGGACACTCCAATTAAACAACAATCACAAACCCCCTCCCACTGAAATCGTCCTCCAACCAGTAATGAGAGAAATCCACAATCCCAACAACATGTGTGCAAGGAAATTATCACTATGCGCCCACAATTAGCGTCAGACAGACAAACATCAGTCTCTTAACGACATCATAATGCACCATCTGGTATTTCATTTCATGCGCCAGCAGGGCGATCTTACCCCCGCCACTCCAAACTCTTGCAACAGACCAGGTGAAGGAGATTGAACTCCAGAAGTCTCTGATCCCGGAAACCACCACGAGTACCTGTCGGCGCTCTGCGCCGTACAAACACGTCGGACCGGTTGCCTAGGCAACCCCGGCGTGTTGCCTCGGACGTAGCCAAGACACACTTGGCTCGGTCCCGCCCCCTCTCAGACTCGTGGTTGAGTAGGATAATCTGCAGGGGAAGGAGAAAAACATTACCCTCCTTAAAAACAAAATAAAAGTACAAGCAACAGCTGATGTATGCACACAGCAGATGGCTCACGCCGGCTCAGATTAAATTGTTAAACCCCACACTAGGAACTACCCTACCGATGATATCAATATATAGATTGATTTTAAATTTGGTTTTTAATTCTTAATTTTTAATTTTTACATTTTTACAGTTTTTACAAAAAGGCCAAAAGGGAGTTTCTTTCATTCAACCCCCGAGGGAAAACGGTATCCAAACGATGGATCCATCTTGCTTCTCTCTGAAAGAGAATCAAAGCCCGATCTCCCCCCCTCCTCGGGGGTGGGACATGATCTATTGCCAAGAATTTCAACGAGGACAAGGGGTGACCAGACTGAAGAAAATGTCGGGCCACCGGCTTGTCCGACCTGCCATCCCTATAAGCGGTCCTGATGTTAGATCGATGGTTGCGAATTCTTTCGCATAATTGGGTTGTGGTTTTACCCACGTAAGCCAAGCCACAAGGGCATAAGATCTTATAGACCACATATTCTGTCCTGCAGGTAATAGAGTGTCTAATGAGAAACCGCTTCCCTGTATGGGGATGTCTAAATTCACTAGACGGAGTCATATGACCGCAAGTAACGCAGCCTATGAATGAAAGAATTCATTGAATGAAAGAAACTCCCTTTTGGCCTTTTTGTAAAAACTGTAAAAATGTAAAAATTAAAAATTAAGAATTAAAAACCAAATTTAAAATCAATCTATATATTGATATCATCGGTAGGGTAGTTCCTAGTGTGGGGTTTAACAATTTAATCTGAGCCGGCGTGAGCCATCTGCTGTGTGCATACATCAGCTGTTGCTTGTACTTTTATTTTGTTTTTAAGGAGGGTAATGTTTTTCTCCTTCCCCTGCAGATTATCCTACTCAACCACGAGTCTGAGAGGGGGCGGGACCGAGCCAAGTGTGTCTTGGCTACGTCCGAGGCAACACGCCGGGGTTGCCTAGGCAACCGGTCCGATGTGTTTGTACGGCGCAGAGCGCCGACAGGTACTCGTGGTGGTTTCCGGGATCAGAGACTTCTGGAGTTCAATCTCCTTCACCTGGTCTGTTGCAAGAGTTTGGAGTGGCGGGGGTAAGATCGCCCTGCTGGCGCATGAAATGAAATACCAGATGGTGCATTATGATGTCGTTAAGAGACTGATGTTTGTCTGTCTGACGCTAATTGTGGGCGCATAGTGATAATTTCCTTGCACACATGTTGTTGGGATTGTGGATTTCTCTCATTACTGGTTGGAGGACGATTTCAGTGGGAGGGGGTTGGTGATTGTTGTTTAATTGGAGTGTCCATATATATGGATACAGGATTGGGTTGTATGTATATTTGTCCTGATGAAGGCTCTGTAAAGAGCCGAAACGTTGACCTGTTTGGATTCATTAAAGAAAACTATTCTGCAAATCCCATGAGTGCTTGCATCTTTGCTATCTGTACATATATATATATATATAGATAAGATATATATCTATATTCTTATAAATATATATATCCAGACTTGTATTACACACACATTTTGGCAACTAATTGCCCCCCCATTTGGCTGCTCCCTCCAGAAGAAATGTTGAACCTGATAGAGCAGAGAATAATATATATATTCTCTGCTCTGTCAGGTTCAACATTTCTTCTAGAGGGATCAGCCAAATGGGGAGGGGCACATTTAGTTGAGATTGTCCACATGCCACCCCCATGTGCGTATGTGTATATATGGTCTGAGCTCTGTGGGTGGGTGTATATATATATCTGCGTGTTGATATATACGTATATATAGGTCTGCGTGTTGATATATACGTATATGTCTGTGTGTGGTATCAATGCATCCCTACTCTATACACGGCGCTCCGTGTCCCTATAATATATATGATCAGGGGTTACCTTTTTTTATATTTTTATACTATTCCTATTAAAATAACAGTAATTTTTGATGTATTTTATTCAGTAGAAACTTTTTTTGCCTATATAACATGTGCTTTGTGAAAATAAAACGGTTTTGTGTGTACATTTTAATTTAGTTAGTGGATTCCTGTCCATTGTGGTGAGAAGCTAACGTAATGTAGTGTAGACACGCTGCGAGGCGGAGCGGAGTGAAGTCAAGCCTGCAAAATGTTTGCTTCTCTTCGCTTCGCTATGCTGTGCGTTGCTACACGCTCAGTGTGTCTCAGCCTTTATTCCCACATCGCTAGTTTACCAAATCAGTTTGTATATTTGTTACTGACCCTGCTTGTTCTGAGGACCCGATCTGTTGCCGACTTTGCCTGCCATTTGACTATTCTCTCTGTGTATTCCCTGCCTGTTCTGTTTGCTTCCTGTTGCTACTGATGTGCGCCGATTCTCACCATATACAGTAGCGCAGTACAAGTGCCTAAACATTGTTGACCCGGTTTTGTTATAGCTGCTGATGTAACTGAATAGATCGGGGATCTCTTCTGCATTACCAAAACCTCCACCACTGCACTCTTCCACAATACCACAGAGGGGTTACTTAAAGTGTGAAGGCACTTGCTGCCACCAAAGGTACAATATTTGGGTGCACTGACACTGACACCTATACCAGATTCATATCATTTTAATATTTGGCCGCAGGGTCCAACCCTACACTCTTCCACAATACCACAGAGGGGTTACGGTGTGACGGCACTGCTGCTGCCGCCCCAAGCAGTTGTTTATGAATGAATAGATAAAAGGAAAACCATTTACCGTCATTTGAAATGTTATTTTTTTTGTTTTTAAATGTTTCTATACATCCTACAAATCTGCCATTTCACGGGCAGGTTATGGGGACCTCCTAGGCACGATATTTGAAGGAATTTTTCGTTTTTATTCTTAACCTTTATTTCATGGAAAACTCACTGTTCCTTTAAAAACGTTTTTTTTTTCCTTGTTTCCTGTCCAACCAGGGCACTACCCGGACCGCCAAACACCTTTTATGGCTAATATCTTGCATATATGCCCTCTTGGAGGGCACTCTAAAATTCGAACTTTCGAGTCCCATTGACTTGCATTGAGTTCGGTTCGTGTTCGAGTTCGAACTCGAACTTTTGAAATTGTTCGAGTCCGAATGCGAACCGAACACAGGGGTATTCGGCTCATCACTAATGACAGCCTCTCTATTGATTTACGCACATTTTTTACATTGATTTTTACAGGTTTTAATTTACCAAAACTAAGTGTTTATCTGTTGGTGTTATCACGTAACGAATCTAGTATCAATTTTTTTTCTTCGTTATGGACTGGACCCATCACCTAGCTAAGCAAATGCATCATGTTGATTTACAGGCATTAAGTAACCTAAACTGCACTTTCAGCAGATCTGTACATTTCACATTCCATTAGGCTTTATGTTTAAAAAGAGATGGAAAATGCTCCATCTGTGTAACTATTGCTGTCCTCAGCAGGCTGAAATAAAATAAGATATTGTGCTGCTGTGATCATTGCAACCTTTTTTTTAAATTATGATTTGTCATGCACTGTGTGTCTGGAAGAAGGGAAAAAAATGCAGGCGATAAGATTTGTTTGGAATTATTGTAACATTTAAAGTTTAACATTACATTTCGGCGCACTTTGTTCTTTTATAGTAAGTTGTTGTTGGTTCATTAGCTTTCATATATTGTATTGATATTGCATTAAATTTCTGGACAATAAATCAATGCCAATATAAAATATTCACATGAATTTCATCTTCTGCTATGTGCTCACTAAAACTCCAGAAGAATCTCATCCAAACTCATATTTTAATTCAGACATATTCCAAACACACAGTAACACAGTAGGAACTAATAGACATTATAAGGGGGGTTTCAAGCTGTCGTTGAAGAGATAGCAGTATGTCAGGTGTAGAACTCGGCATGCATATACATGAGAAGCCATAGGTCTCTTTTTAACATAAAACATGTGTAAAAACAGCAATGATGTTCAACAATTTTTTAGAAACTGCTGATAGCTAAACTTTAGGTAAACATGAAATAGATCACTTCGAAAAAGTCATTCTTTTTTACAATAATGCTATCTACTTGCCAAGTAAATGCTGGGATTTAAATACCAGGACTTAGTATTCTATCTTTCAAGGAATGTAGTGATCAGGAATGATTTGTGTCATAAATCATCATATTTAAATATTATTTGAATGTTATACCAAAGAGCGAGCACTAGGAGCAGTGTTGTAGGCTTTTTGCCCTGTGTAGCTAGCTGTGACATTGCTAACTCTGCCTACTCTGGAGTGGTTACCTCATATGTTGACTCCTACTGGGAATAAAGTTGTATACATATTGTTGGTGGGTGGCATGTCAATCTGGCGGTTGGAGACAAGACTCTAGCCCAGCCTTCTTTTCATTCAACCAGGAGTTCCAGTAAGGGATCAGCCCTTTTGGTGCTTTGACTTGGACCTGAGATCATGGTTGTGCTATGTGCTGTGCATATCTGGATGGTTAAATGACTGTTGCTCTTGTTGATCCGTTTGTATATCACTTACCTATGCTGAGTATTTGTATTATTGTGGTGTCCAGGGTTTAGTTTAACATTGTTTTAATGATTTATCTTTTTGTTTAACCTTTTATTTCTATTTAATTATCTTTTAAAGTAAATTAATTTATGCCTATCACTGTGTGTGTGTGTTATCACTCATTACTCGACATTTCATGCTATCGGCTGGTACACCTTTTAAAAATAATTTTTCACAACACAGGAATCAATGTGTATGTGAGCAAAGTGCATTAATGGAATCTGTCTTAGAGATAAAAAGCATATGAAGAGTAGTTTTACTTTGCATTTCATGTGATTACAAAATAAAATTACACAGATGAGCAGCTGAAATTTTAACCCGTAGTGGAACCACCCCAGAAGGCCACCATAATAACGTACTTTCTAAACACAAGCTGCAATTACTAAGCCACTTTACTATAAGAGACTCAGATCAATTTGAGTGAAAATATGTTGTTATACTAGCTTCTAAACATCGAGGGCTATATTACAATCCTAGCGTTAAAATGCGGGCACAAGGGAGGAAAAACTGCGCACGTAGTTTTCCTCCTTGCCCCGCGTTTTAATGCCGGATTACAATGCAGGCGCAAGAAATGCTGCCTGCATTGTTTGTGAGCGTTAGCCCCTAGAATGCTCGCGGCAGCGCTGAGCGCAGCATTCCCCCCTGCCGGTCACATGACAAGCCGGATCTCGTCAAGCGAGATCTGGCCGGTCGACATAGTGATATGCAGGGGGAGACTGGGGGAATTTTTCCTCCAGTCTTTCCCTGCTCCTGCCGGACGGAGGAGGCGGTTGCAGCCGCGGTACTCGCCGCAGGACAGGAGGTGAGTATCTGAGTCTTTTTTTGTTTTTTTTAGGCTGGTGTTAACGGATTCTGCAGAAGCGGAATCTGTTAACACCAAGTCCTGGCTGTGGTTAACTTTTTGTTAACCACAGCCGGACGTTAATCAGCGCTGGGACTTTGTAATCCTAACGCTGATTAACACTTTGCGCTCCCCATGTTAAGTATAGGGAGCACAAAGTACAGTAACCTCTCACTGAAAAGCGCAAGATACCAAACCCAAATGGGTGTAAGGATCAACGCCGGCGGCGTAATAAAAAGCCTAAACCCAGTGCTGGCTCATAGTAGTGGGACTTTCATATAGCAGTACCACTACTCACCTCTGCCTGTGCATCGCTCAGGTGTTGCCTAGATCACCTACTATTCCTGCATAAAAACCAGGCCACACCTGAAGCCCAACGCTTCCACATTGTCTTGGAAATATCCAAGCTGCAAGGAGCTACCTGTTGGGCCTCCTAGGAACCCATACTCTGCTGGATCCTATTTTCTCAAGACTATCTGTTATATCTCTCCTGGACTTATTATTTGTAAACCTCCTGGATCTCCTACTTACTACAGACCTCTGGACTTGTTATCCTCCTGGACCTCCCAAGTTTTCCTTGCCTGGATTATAGGATTTGCCCATATCTCCAAGGACTCGGATATATATACATATATATAACCTAAGTACACCTTGTTGTATTGTATCTTTTTGATCTGTAGTTTCCCTTTATACCTGTATATTCTGCTCTGGTTCCCTCTAGCCCTGTAACCTGTATATATTCTGCTCTGGTTCCTCTAGCCCTGTAACCTGTATATATTCTGCTCTGGTTCCCTCTAGCCCTGTAACCTGTATATATTCTGCTCTGGTTCCCTCTAGCCCTGTAACCTGTATATATTCTGCTCTGGTTCCCTCTAGCCCTGTAACCTGTATATATTCTGCTCTGGTTCCCTCTAGCCCTGTAACCTGTATATATTCTGCTCTGGTTCCCTCTAGCCCTGTAACCTGTATATATTCTGCTCTGGTTCCCTCTAGCCCTGTAACCTGTATATATTCTGCCTGGTTCCCTCTAGCCCTGTAACCTGTATATATTCTGCTCTGGTTCCCTCTAGCCCTGTAACCTGTATATATTCTGCTTTAGTTCTCTCTAGACCTGTAACCTGTGTATACATATATACACTTCTTCCCTATTCCTTAGCTTTTCCCCTCCTATTCAGTATTCTCCATCTATTGCATACCTCTTCTATATCTATTATTGCCTTTGCTTTATTGTGTGATTACAATAAATCATTATATATATATATATATTGTGCTGTCTATCATAATGTTTATGCTTTAATAAGAAGAATCAGTGATAGATTTGTGTAAAGTTGTAATGTACGGTACATTAGTTATAGTGGAGTGTAGCACCATCTAGTGTCCTTTTGTGGTAGTACGGCTGTTAAACCATTTCATATATATTAGTAATGTATAGGAAGGAAGTTATCATTAATCAGAGAATGCTGGGTAGAATCTTGACAGGAAGTGAAGCATTCACCATTTTGTGTCTGAAAGTTATTACTGGAAGCGAGGCATGTGTTTCTCATCCATCGCCATCTATCCCTAGAGAGCTAAAAAAGTAAGTTTACTGTATCATCAAGTAAGGAAAATGCTGTTATGCATGCAATGTGATGTTTATGAAGTTTGTTTTTACTGTATTACAGTTTCACCTGGCTTGTCTTAATAAATCTGAGATCAAAATAAATATGGAATCCAAGTTTGTGAGACAAGAAGGTTTAGCTCGATGTCTTCGGACAGAACAGTGAAATTTTTGAGCCGACCTCTGAGAAGAAGATAAGCTGACTGCGAAGTCTGTACAGCCCGGGGCTACACAGCATCCATACAGTCAGAAACTTTAAAGAAACATACCTGCGGCAGGCGAAGCAAGCAGCCAAGCTACACAGAGGCGCGCAGCGTCGTCACGAGCGGTCTCTATACAGCAAGACAGTTTCTTCCCCGCAGCCATGCCTCACAGTGAGACATCTTCAATCAAAACAAGATCACAAGCAAGCTCATCCAAGTCATTTGTCGCAAATGCAGCAGCCATAGCCCGTTCGAAAGCGGAAGCAGCAAGAGCCAGGGTCGCATTCGCAGACCAAGAGCTACAGATGAAAAAGCAGGAGACATCCCTGAAATTACAGCAAGCTATCTTAGAAGCTAACATGGAGAGGCTGGCAGTGGACCGAGATGTTGCCGTTGCCATTGCAGAAGCAGAAGCATTAGAAGCAGCTGTCTACATTGAGTCAAAGGAATGTAGAAGCATGCCGAGTTTAGAGGAAGACAGTCAAGATGCAACGCAACGAACCTCAGAATATGTCCACCAGCACTATAACCCAAGCAGCATCCCACAAAAAGAAACAAACAGGACGTCGGTGAGTCACAACAGATAAAGCAAAGACGAGATGACCTCGGAACCCAGTGCGACAAGCAAGAAAGGTCCGACAGGGTGCCAGACTTTCCCGTCCCAACCAGACCTTCTATTCCACAAGGTACCCAGCCGTCATACAACTACCAAACACCTGTCTTCACTCCAAAGGTGTATGCAACGAGTCCGTATGAAATGCCAATCTTAAGCAGGTATGAGCCCAACACACCTAAAGAGGAGACTTCTATCAGGTATGCCTATACACCACACCAAAATACACCAGCAACCTACTCCAATCACAATCAGGCTACCATAGACTTTGCAAAATTCCTTGCGAAACGTGAGTTAGTTACCCAAGGTCTTGTCAAATTTAGTGATCGCCCTCAACACTACAGGGCGTGGCGATCCTCTTTCCAGAGTGCTATTCATGGTCTAGATCTATCCTGCAGGGAACAGATAGACCTCCTAGTAAAGTGGCTCGGCAATGAGTCTGCTGAACAGGCCATAAGGATCAGAGACATTAACATAAATCACCCTGAGATAGGCCTTACAAACATATGGGACAGACTGGATAGGTGTTATGGTTCACCAGAAGCTATAGAGAATACACTGTTTAAAAGGATAGAAGACTTCCCTAAAATGCCCAGCAGAGGTTATCAAAGGCTCAGAGAATTCAGTGATCTGTGTATGGAGTTACGAGTGGCTAAAGCAGAAGGGGACTTACCTGGCCTTTCTTATCTTGACTCTGCCAGAGGGATTCACTCCTTAGCACAAAAGCTTCCTTATGAGTTACACGAAAGATGGATCACTCATGGCTGTAACTACAAACGAGATCGCAATGTGCCTTTTCCACCCTTTAGTGAGTTTGTAGACTTTGTAGACAGACAAGCAAGAATGAAAGATGATCCCAGTTTCATTTTTCCAGTGTCTTATTCCACTTCCTTTGGCCCCAAACAACCCAGAGCTCCAGTAGCCGTGCACAAAACTAACATTTCTTCCCAAGGTTTACAGAGTCTCAACTAGAAGATCGAGACAGCGACCCTACAAAGTTCTGCCCTCTACATAAGATGCCACATCCTCTACAGAAATGCAGAGCCTTCAGGACAAAGACTATCCAGGAGCGCAAAGCTTTCCTCAAGGAGAACAACATTTGTTTCAAGTGCTGCTCTTCATCTACGCACTTCGCCAAGGACTGCAAGGTCAGTGTCAAGTGTACAGAGTGTGGCAACACAGAGCACAACACAGCTCTACACCCAAGGCCTACTCCAAGTACCCTCCCACCTGTGCATGGTAATACAGAGCAAGGCAGGGAAGCCAAAGACTCTAGTACAGACGCCATGGCAATCACTTCACAGTGTACTGAAGTCTGCAAAGGAACTACAGGCGGCAGATCCTGCTCCAAAATCTGTCCTGTGAGAGTTTACCCAAAAGGACGCAGAGACAAAGCGGTCAAGCTCTACGTCATTTTGGATGATCAGAGTAATAGGTCACTAGCGAGATCTGTGTTTTTTGACATTCTAAACCTTAAAAGCCCGAGCAGCCCTTACTCCCTTAGAACGTGTGCAGGTACAGTGGAAACGGCGGGGAGAAGAGCTGACGGGCTACAAATTGAATCTATGGATGGTAAGACATGCCTACCCTTACCGACCATAATAGAGTGCAACCATATGCCAGACAACAGGTCAGAGATTCCCACACCAGACGCAGCAGCTCACCACACTCACTTAAAGCACATAGCACATCTCATACCAGAACTAGACGATCAGGCTCAAATAATCTTACTTCTTGGGAGAGATATCTTGCAAGTCCATAAAGTTAGAAAACTGATAAACGGTTCCCAAAACGCCCCATATGCCCAAAAACTAGACCTCGGGTGGGTCATTATAGGTGATGTTTGCCTAGGTGGTGCTCACAAACCGGCATCTGTTAATAACCTGCTCACTAGTACCTTCGAGAATGGTCGTCCTTCTCTTCTCCAACCCTGTCAGAATCACATCCTCATAAAAGAGCTACCACACAACAACACCTACGACGACGACCAAAATGACTTAGGAAGCACAGTGTTTAAGAGGACAAAGGAAGATGACCAGGTCGCAATGTCCATAGAGGATAGACTCTTCTTAGAACTTATGGAAAAGAGTATAGAGAAAGATGTGACTAATAGCTGGGTTGCACCTCTTCCCTTTAGACCTCAAAGACGACGTTTGCCCAACAACCGAGAACTAGCACATAAACGCCTCTCGTCCCTAAGACACAATCTCCAAAGGAAACCAGAGATGAGTGAACATTTCTTTTCCTTCATGGAGAAAATATTCCAGAACGGTCATGCTGAGATAACCCCAGACCTCAAAGACACAGAAGAATGCTGGTACTTACCCATATTCGGGGTTTACCACCCTAAGAAGCCAGGGCAGATTAGAGTGGTGTTCGATTCTAGCGCCAAGCATGAGGGTGTCTCTCTAAATGATGTCCTTCTCTCGGGCCCTGACCTTAACAACGGACTGTTAGGGGTGCTTCTTCGCTTTCGCAAAGATTCAGTTGCGTTCATGGCAGACATACAACAAATGTTCTACTGCTTTCTTGTTAAAGAAGAACACCGTAACTTTCTGAGATTTCTCTGGTTCAAGGACAACAACCCTTCTGGAGACATCACAGAATACCGCATGAGGGTACACATATTTGGCAACAGTCCTTCCCCTGCTGTTGCTATATATGGCCTCAGACACTCTGCTAGAGTAGGCGAGGCAGAGTATGGGTCAGATGTCAGACAATTTGTAGACAGAGATTTCTACGTAGACGACTGCTTGAAATCACTGCCTACAAATGAAGCCGCTATCAGTCTCCTCAAAAGGACTCAGGCAATGCTTGCCTGTTCCAACTTAAAACTTCACAAGATTGCTTCCAACAGTAGAGAAGTCTTGGAGGCCTTTCCTGTCGAAGATCGTTCTAACGAGTTAAAGGACTTAGATCTAGGCACAGACTCACTTCCCATGCAACGCAGTCTTGGTTTGCTATGGGACTTAAGATCTGACACCTTTACCTTTCAAGTAAACACAGAGGAAAAACCCTTTACCCGTAGAGGCGTCCTGTCTACCATAAATAGCCTGTATGATCCTTTAGGTTTTGCAACACCTATCACTATCCAGGGTAAGGCACTACTGAGAGACTTGACCTGTGAGTCGTTAGATTGGGACCACCCTCTCCCCACTGACAAGAAGAACCTATGGACAGAGTGGAAGGACTCACTGACAGTTTTATCTAACCTTAACATCCCACGCCCATATGTCCCTCTGTCATCTGAGGACTATCAACGCAAAAACTTTGTGTGTTTTCGGATGCTTCCGTTAAGGCAATTGCTGCTGTAGCTTACCTGAAAACCATAGACAATAAAGGACAATGCCACATAGGGTTTGTAATGGGGAAAGCCAAACTTGCACCACTTCCGAGCACACCATACCCAGGCTGGAGCTTTGTGCTGCAGTTTTGGCTACAGAGCTAGCTGAACTAATTGCAACAGAGATAAACGTAGAAATTCAAAAAGCTGAGTTTTATACAGACAGCAAAATAGTTTTGGGTTACATCCATAATGAAATTAGACGTTTCTACGTCTATGTCAATAACAGAGTATTGAGGATAAGGAGGTCTACCCTCCCAGAGCAATGGCATTTCGTGCCCACAGACCGTAATCCTGCAGATTTAGCGACCAGATCTGTAGCAGCCAGCCGCCTTGAGAGTACTTCGTGGTTCACAGGTCCCACCTTTCTACGCAGTACCGACTGTAACATTAAAGACCCCGCCACATTCGAGTTAATAGATGCAGACAAGGATCAGGAAATTCGCCCTCAGGTATCTACTGCAGTTACAACAACTTCTCTTAACCAGTTTAAAACTCACCGTTTCAATAGGTTTTCCACCTGGAGGTCATTAGTTAGAGCTATTACTTGCCTGAACCACATAGCTCAGTCCTATAAACAAAAAACACTGACTCCAGACAATTGCAGAGGTTGGCACCACTGCAAAAACGGCTACTCAGCGACTGACCTAGAACAATCTAAAAATTGGTTAATATCTGTTGTACAAAGAGAGGTCTTTGCTAAAGAAACGTGGATCTTCAACCCACCTCACTCTTCTCACATGGGAGGTGTCTGGGAGAGGATGATAGGCATAGCCCGCAGAATTCTTGACTCTATCTTCCTGCAAGTAGGAACTGCAAGGCTTACTCACGAATGTTTAGTGACCTTTATGGCAGAGGTTACAGCTATCATTAATGCCAGACCTTTGACACCAATTTCAAGTGACTTTGAAGACCCGGTGATCCTCACACCCGCCATGTTGCTCACGCAAAAGACTAATCTTGCCGGTGCTCCAGCTGGAGAGTTTTGTGAGAAAGATCTTTACAAGCGACAATGGAGACAGGTACAAGTTCTTGCCAATACCTTCTGGAGCCGGTGGAAGGAACAATGTATATCTACTCTACAAGTGAGGAGAAAGTGGCACACTGGAAAGCCCAATCTTAAACCTGGAGACGTTGTGCTAATGAAAGACTGTCAGACGCTAAGGAACATGTGGCCTTTAGGTCTGATCACCAAAGTACTCCCAAGCAAAGATAATCGTGTCCGTAAGGTCGAGGTCAGGACCTTTCAACAGAATGAGGTTAAAGTGTTCTTAAGACCAGTGAACGAACTTGCTCTGTTGTTTTCTATGGAAGACTCTGCTAGTGACGTCGTGTGACGTCAGACGGGGAGTGTGCTGTCTATCATAATGTTTATGCTTTAATAAGAAGAATCAGTGATAGATTTGTGTAAAGTTGTAATGTACGGTACATTAGTTATAGTGGAGTGTAGCACCATCTAGTGTCCTTTTGTGGTAGTACGGCTGTTAAACCATTTCATATATATTAGTAATGTATAGGAAGGAAGTTATCATTAATCAGAGAATGCTGGGTAGAATCTTGACAGGAAGTGAAGCATTCACCATTTTGTGTCTGAAAGTTATTACTGGAAGCGAGGCATGTGTTTCTCATCCATCGCCATCTATCCCCAGAGAGCTAAAAAAGTAAGTTTACTGTATCATCAAGTAAGGAAAATGCTGTTATGCATGCAATGTGATGTTTATGAAGTTTGTTTTTACTGTATTACAGTTTCACCTGGCTTGTCTTAATAAATCTGAGATCAAAATAAATATGGTATCCAAGTTTGTGAGACAAGAAGGTTTAGCTCGATGTCTTCGGACAGAACATATATATATATAATCTGCTTTGCAAGACTTCTTCATTGCACATTGGCTCGTACCTACCGCCCCGGAACCAGCACCTTACAATGGGTTACTTAACCCGTTTGCGTTTGGATCGCAATATGCGGTAGACACCGCAGCTAACGTTAATGCTCATGCAAGTGAGCGTTAATGTCAGGAATGTAATGTGGCCCCGAGTGTGGTTCTGCCACTGTTGGTGTTTTCTTTTTTGTGCTTTTTGCTGTCAAACACGAATAAAAGAAAATTGTTCTCTCCTACGAATCCCTACCATTAACGGATTCCAGAACTATACATTTGGTTATATACACTTCCAACGTACCCTCTTTTGTGTAATTGATACTGCAAGAAAATTAGACATGTGCATTCGTTTTAGTACTAAAACGATTTAGTCGTAATTTTGGGATAATTTAGTTTTCGTATGACTCAAGAGAAACGAAACTGCTCAGTACAAAAAACAAAAGAAACTAATATAAAATGCACTACATTTTAGTTTCAGTCCTTTTTGTGATATTACATTGAGTGAAGGAGACCAGCAATGAAAAGTGCAACATCGCAACATCCAAAGTTCTGCACTCTCCACATGCTAATACAGTAGGATGTTCTATACAGAGAGGGGCATTAATTAATGCAGGAGGATTTTCTATAAATTATACAGAGAGGGGCATTAATGCAGGAGGATGTTATATACATTATACAGAGAGAGGTATAAATTGAGGAGGAAGCTCTATACAGAGAGGGACATTAATTAATTCAGGAGGATGTTCTATATATTATAAAGAGAGGGGTATTAATTAATGCAGGAGGATGCTCTAAACATTATACAGAGAGGAGCCTTTTTTTTTTTTAGCCCTTTAAATCCAGTGGCTGTGAGCGCTGAGATCGGCTGCTTGTTACATTATCTCTCAGTACAATGTATCAGGCTCAGCTGTTACAGTAACTGTAACAGCGTTAGAGTTTCAGTAAAACAAGGAAATAATATTGTTATAACCTCTTATATATAAAAATATTATTTACTAGTTTTACTGAAACTCTGAGCACTGTGAGCAGTAGTCAGTTACTGTAACAGCTTTGCCTGACACGGGGCAGTATTACAAACTTGGTGCTAACTTAACCAGAGCTGTTGTAAACTGAAAACCTCCATAGACTATAATGGCTCTGGGAAGTTTACAACAGCTCTGGTTAAGTTAGCACCAACTATGTAATATGGCCCACATTGTGCTGAGAGAGATACTGTAACAAGCAGCGATCTCAGCCCTCTGAGGAGCCACTACAATAGTAATTGTATACACTGGTTTTCGGATGAATGAAATAAATTAGTTTTCATACTAAAGAACTGAAAACAAATTTCTTTAGCAACTAAATAAATTGCATTTTTTAGGACTAATCCATTAGTTCAAAACGAAATTTTGTGCTGTGCACATGTCTAAAGAAAATGATTTGCTCCTTCCAGTAGTTTCTGGATTTTTTTATCCATACTTTCTAAACATTGCATGCCAAAATAGAACAATTTTATCTAATCTGTATTGAGTAAGTAATAGCTCTAACAGGTGCAAATGTACAATTTACACTTTGCACCTTCCACCAAATACTTAACAGTGACTAAAATGCTAAACATGACTAACCCAAAACCTATTTCTTTAGATTACCTGTACTTAATTGATCTGATGGACCTATGCATCACAGGAAAACTACAATTATACTCTTTTTTTTGTACATCATGACTTATTTTCTTATTTTGCTGCCTCCCTCTCATTCTCCTGTCCTTGGGATAGAAGGTAAATGCCAAAGTACAAACAGTGTATTGGGAAGTTGGTGCTCCTGAAGTGACCACTGTTTCTGCAGACTACATACAAAAACCAACAAAGATACGAAAACGTTATTTTAAACATTTTCGACTTGTTGACTTTGGTGTACATTTACACAGTGGTTGCTGTCACATGTTATTGCCATTTGTTATAATTAAAGCTTCCAAAACTGATATTTTTATATGTGTCACTGGGGCTAACAGAGAACTGTATCACCATGTATAGAAAGATAAACAGAGCGCACCATTAACATGCATATCACTAATAATGCTTGAAACTTACTTTATCCATGGTAACTGTATATAAGCAAAGCTAAAGGAATTGTTTTGCACATTTTATTGAGCGTATAAACTTATTACAAAAGTCCTAACGAGCATTTTTAGACAATTCCCTCTACAGCTATTTGAAGCTGACTTAGATGAACCATAGTTTATGAAGACAGTCAAGGAATGATTGTTTTCAAGTGATAACTTGTTTTAGGCTTCTGTGATGGAATTTAGATTGTAATTTAGGCATAACCACTTTGTTCCTGTTGTAGTTTTGCCAGACAATTATTCTGGAATTTAACAGTCACTGCAAACCCTAAATTGTTTTATAGAATGCCTTATATGTAATCCACCCCTAGATATAATAATAATTATGTTACTATTCATAATTATCCTAACAGAACTGAAAAGTTTATGCGTAATAGGTGTGCTATAATTTAAAATGTCTCTCTTTGTCTCCAAGTTGTCTTACATATTAAAGAATGTTATTCAATAGTATTCAAGAGGAAATAATTTAACTAGCTTAGGTTACCTAATATAAAATGAGCTATCTTTTCAAATGCATATAGCTTATTCTGCCACAGTATTATTAACCACTTGGCTGCTAAGGATGCGCTCAGAGCGTCCAGCCAAGTGGTTCTCCTGTGCTATGGATGCGTTGAGCACGTCCTAGCACAGGAGGCAGCAATTGGCCGGGATTCCGGCCGATTGCTGCACCCCCGGTGCGTGCTGACATCTCGGATGTCAGCCCGGTACTCCGGGACCCTGGCGGGGGAATAGATGTCACCATGCTAGCGAGTGCGGGGAAGGTGCGTGAAAGGGAGGGGGAGGTCATTTGGACCTCTCTCCCTTCCCTTTCCGTAAGGGGCAGCGGTCAAAGGCAGGCACCATTTGGAAGGGCACAGCCTGCCCTTCCAAACAGTAAAAACACAGGGGTGACTCCAGTGGCGCAAAGAGAATCTATTATTATAATGATAGCTACTATACGTCGGTACGGTATAGAAAGGAGCTTACAGAGGCTAGATGACAGATAATGAAGAAAATAATTCTGTATTAAAGTAGAATATCAGAGGAGGTTATGTATCCTGAATGAATGATAATTGCCCAATATTCAATGTGGAATATAAGCACAGTCAAAAAGAGACCATTGATAAAGTGCTACCGTGAGTTAAATCCTAATATTGTGCAAGGTGCAAACAAAAGTGCATATATTGCAATATCAGCTAAAAAGTTGGTATTGACACCAACGTGCCAAGAGAAGTGCCTATGCAAAGGAGTCAATTCATAAAAGACACTTCATAAAAGACACTTCATAAAAAACATTCGTAAAAACCACACATCTTGTGCAAAATACAAATATAAAGTGCATACAGGATATTAATATTGACAATAACAATACGTCAATAAAGTGCAATAGTGTCTATTAAAAATTGGGGGTGGAAAAAGTGAGGACAACAGTCTTGCGAAAGCTGCAAAAAAAGTGCACGCCAAAAAATAGGCTATTTGTGAGTGGAGAATAGGACTAAATAAAGTCTATATATGCCTCTCACTCTTAGCATCCAGGCATATGTGGAAGTCCAAATTTGTATCTTTTCCTTGGGGTCCTGGTACGTTCCTAATCCTCAGAATAAGGAAGGAAAAAAATAATAGTACTGTATTGTCTGGGCTCACTGGCTATGATGTGTACCAAAAAGGGGGGTACTTACTCTTTCCAGAGCCTATAATATCCAGGCTCTGGTTCGAAGTACACTGGGCCAAATAAAGAGTGGCCTCTTCCCTTCTTTGGTTCTCTTATTCGCCTCAAATACAGGAAATTTGGAGAGACAAAGCAGTCATAGCGTAACTTGCAAAACAGCCAAGTAGGTAAAGTATAAAAGTGGTCTCACTCACCGATGTTGGAGCCTTGTTAATCCAGGGTCAATTTAGTGGCATGCGGTACTCCTTAATCGGTGGGTACCATCACCTCTTTGGCAGCCTACGGGTGTCTCAGGTGGATAGATGGAGTAGTGTTCGTGTTATACACAAAAGCTGACTAAGTGTCTGGTATACAATACATAGGAACAACTACAGACTTAGTAGATA
Source organism: Leptobrachium leishanense (assembly GCA_009667805.1). Lineage (NCBI taxonomy): Eukaryota > Metazoa > Chordata > Amphibia > Anura > Megophryidae > Leptobrachium > Leptobrachium leishanense. The sequence continues at coordinate 459,562,287 of CM019063.1, forward strand.
AAAAAGGGGGAATACTTTAATATTAAAATGGTAAAAAAGATAAATACAGGATACTTAAATCAGGGGGAAAGGATCAAGGGGATGAGTGGATACACGTTTCAGCAGCTAATGTGCCTTCATCAGTCCATTATCAGGAAAAAGGGGCAATCTGAGGCACTCCACGAGTCTTCAGATCAGACTCGTGGAGTGCCTCAGATTGCCCCTTTTTCCTGATTAAGGACTGATGAAGGCACATTAGCTGCTGAAACGCGTATCCACTCATCCCCTCGATCCTTTCCCCCTGATTTAAGTATCCTGTATTTATCTTTTTTACCATTTTAATATTAAAGTATTCCCCCTTTTTTTATCTACTAAGTCTGTAGTTGTTCCTATGTATTGTATACCAGACACTTAGTCAGCTTTTGTGTATAACACGAACACTACTCCATCTATCAACCTGAGACACCCGTAGGCTGCCAAAGAGGTGATGGTACCCACCGATCAAGGAGTACCGCATGCCACTAAATTGAGCCTGGATTAACAAGGCTCCAACATCGGTGAGTGAGACCACTTTTATACTTTACTTACTTGGCTGTTTTGCAAGTTACGCTATGACTGCTTTGTCTCTCCAAATTTCCTGTATTTGAGGAAAATAAGAGAACCAAAGAAGGGAAGAGGCCACTCTTTATTTGGCCCAGTGTACTTCGAACCAGAGCCTGGATATTATAGGCTCTGGAAAGTGTAAGTACCCCCCTTTTTGGTTCACATCATAGCCAGTGAGCCCAGACAATACTGTACTATTATTTTTTTCCTTCCTTATTCCGAGGATTAGGAACATACCAGGACCCCAAGGAGAAGATACACATTTGGACTTCCACATATGCTTGGATGCTAAGAGTGAGAGGCATATATAGACTTTATTTAGTCCTATTCTCCACTCACGAATAGCCTATTTTTTTGGCGTGCACTTTTTTTGCAGCTTTCGCAAGTCTGTTTTCCTCTCTTTTTCCACCCCCGATTTTTAATAGACACTATTGCACTTTATTGACGTATTGTTATTGTCAATATTAATATCCTGTATGCACTTTATATTTGTATTTTGCACAAGATGTGTGGTTTTTATGAAGTGTCTTTTATGAAGTGTCTTTTATGAATTGACTCCTTTGCATAGGCACTTCTCTTGGCACGTTGGTGTCAATACCAACTTTTTAGCTGATATTGAAATATATGCACTTTTGTTTGCACCTTGCACAATATTAGGATTTAACTCACGGTAGCACTTTATCAATGGTCTCTTTTTGACTGTGCTTATATTCCACATTGAATATTGGGCAATTATCGTTCATTCAGGATACATAACCTCCTCTGATATTCTACTTTCATACAGAATTATTTTCTTCATTATCTGTCATCTAGCCTCTGTAAGCTCCTTTTCTATACCGTACCGACGTATAGTAGCTATCATTATAATAATAGATTCTCTTTGCGCCACTGGAGCCACCCCTGTCTTTTTACCTCTTTCTAACACATTTCTGTGAAGGTTTTGTGTTCCTTTTTCAAGTAGGCTGCATCCACACTGTAAAATTATTATCCCATTCTGAATTTAGCGCCTCCACTGTATCACCCCTTTTGTCTATGCCTTTCCAAACAGTGGCTGGCTTTGACCTCTTGGGGGCCGGATCGCGATTCGGTGCCAAAAAGCGTAGGATCACGATCCTCTCCTGAAGCTGGCTGACATCTTGGATGTCGGCCAATCTTCCAGGATCTCCCCCTGACGACTTGCGTCATCGTGCATAGCTCGATGACGTCAGTTCTGGAGTTAACCCCTAGCTCCACCAATGGTGGAGATAGGGGGTTCCAACGTGGCATCTTGTGGATAATGTTTGGTATCGTTGGATCGGGCAGAGCATGGCCTTTACAACAATACCTAACATGACCATGTTAAAAGTTAAAAAAAAAAAAAATGAAAATAAAAATAATAAACAGGTTTTTTTTGCTTTGTTTTGTTAATGCAGCAATATTGTTCCCATTTCAATTATAATGTGAACAATGATGCTGCACTAACGATTTTTGTATGGGTGCGTTTGTTAAAAATCGTATAATTTTCCCCCAAAAAAATGTAACAAGTGCAACTCATAGAAAATATAACTGTAAATGCTCGCATGTTAAAATGTGAAAAAAAAACACTTTACACGTTGTAAATTATTGAAAATTCAAATTTTATTGCATTTTTTGTTATAATATACAGACAGGACATGACGTATACATATAATAAACATAAATTATGAATCTGCTGAGTCTGCCGGAAAGACTGATATATAATATGTATGGGTCATATAATAAAATAAGGCTTCAAAATACATTTAAACATGATGAGCGAAACCGGTAAAAATGAGGTCAGCACACAGACGTGAAATAGTTCAGCATCGAAAGGGTTAAACTACTGTGAAAATATATTTTGTGTAAATTATTTTTTAAAACATTGTGGGAGTTTATATAGATCAAGCCATTATTGTTAACATGTGAGCAATTAAGTATAACTGCCCCCTCAGTAATCATAATTGCTCCCATTCTACTTCAGTCAAGCCCTGAACCATGCTTGCAGCTTGGAAGTTGCAGCTGCATACTGTAAATCAGAGCTTTCTATACTTTGCATAGGAGCATTAATTTACCAGCAGCCAGAGAATAACGAGTAATTCCACAGTCTCTCATTATTCTCGTTTCACGTTGGTATTCCCTCATAACTAGGTGTTAAGTGATTTTGCATTTGTGGCCAACAATTGTGGTTTTAGTCCTCAATTTTTGGTGATTGGTTCCATGTAGATTTCTCGAAGTGAAGTATCTGAATCCTAGGCACTCAGACACTGCCCAAGTGCTGGAATGGGCTGCCCCCCATGCCTGCTCAGGTAATTTCTCCCTCTTTCGACTTCTTCGGTACGAAATCTGACCTGTGTGGATGACCTAAACAAGGATTGTGTACACCTATATGTCTGAGTATTCTGCTATCCTCTGGTGGTATGTGGGGCTTAGTTGGGGAGGAATATGCGACTGTCTGTGACTGTGTGGATGAGTGATATTTGGAATTGGTTATATAATATGGAGGTGTATAAGGGGCTGGATATGGAACATTGGAATGTATGTATCTGACAGCTTCACACACACACTTTACTTCTCACTGAATTTTATAATGGCAGGACGTGGTTTCATTGGATTTCTTGTGTTTCTCCTCCACCCAGATGAACGTGGTGAATATATATAAAAATTAGCTTATCAGTCTTTCCAAGACCAGTTCTAAAAAGGAACTGTAATATTTTCAAAATGCTGAGGTTATCGAACAGGACTGCAATCTTCGATCATTTTTCCCTTGCGAACCTTTCACTGGAGAAATTCACCTGAGAGCAGCCCATCAATGTTGTTGGAAGAGACAAGACTCCCTCCTTAGACCACGAGGCATCTCACCCCTTGGACAACTTGTTGACTAAGTGGTCTGACATCATGGGAAGCATTCAAACATTACTGTGCTAACCCAGGCACCTCACACCCACCCATTCTTTGGTTCTCAATGATTACAAGCATATGTTGTTTTTTCCCCCCTTTAATATTTGTAATGGACAGGTTGTAGATTATGCACTCATCACAGTTGTTAAGTTTTTTGTTCAAGTAGTCATATTCCAGCATGAACAACTGCACACCACCCTCGCAGAATTCAAAGCAGCATAAATAAATTCCAAGAACCCATGTATTAAATCAAAAGTGGATTTATTCCATCACCAACAAGGACGACGTTTCGACCAGAACTGGTCTTTGTCAAATCTAAAGAGTAACTGTGCAAAACATCAATTAAATAGTGTTAGGCTAGGGTCAGAGTGGGGCAGTCGGAACGCGCGTGCAGGCGCACTAAATCACGGCGGCAGTAGCAGCACATAACGGCCAATGACGGCCAATATACGCAGTACGTGCGTACAAAAGTGCGCCGACACCACGCAACCGGCAAATGAACGCATTTTTCTCAGAACGTGAAACCGCTGCTACAGACGTACAGAGTGCGCTGCGGCCGCATGGCAGCGTGTGTGCGTGATTATGAGACGTCAGACGCTGCTAGTGTGCGGCCTACATAACGTTCAAACAGCCGGATTTCCCTAGAATTGCGTTGGTGAGTACCTGCGACTGTGGTCGTCTGACCACTTAAGCGTATTCCGTGAAAAAATGCGTGCGCACGCATCGACGTACATTTTGACGGTGGCCGCAGAAAATGCGCTCATCTGTCCCTAGCCTTACAGATTGCCAATCAAATAGTTAATTGACAAAACAGTGAAGAAATTTGCATTTGTTAAACACCACAGTATAAAACCAATAATGTCTGATTGCTATCCTGGATACAAGATTACTATATCTTTTAACTATTAAATTTATCAACTTTATTAATGACACATTATATATTAAACATGTTCCAGGTTTCTATATAACAGACAATAGTACAAGCCTATGACGAAACAATATATATAAAAAAATATATATATATAAAAAAAATATTACACTATCTACAGTAATTCTTACAGCTCCATGCAGGGTTAAATCTGTGGAGACATAATAGAGTGGTTTAGACATCGTGAGTAGGGATGAGCCGAACACTCCCTGAGTTCGGTTCGGAGCCGAACCCGAACTTCCCAAATGTTCGTATCCGAACCTGAACCCGAACTCGAACTCAATACAAGTCAATGGGGCTGAAAATTCGGTTTTTAGAGTGCCCTCCAAGAGGGCATATATGCTAGATATTTGCCATAAAAGGTGTATGGGGGTCCGGGTAGTGCCCTGGGGGACAGGAAACAAGGACAAAAAGTTTTAAAAAAAGTTTTTAAAGGGACAGTGAGTTTTCCATGAAATAAGGGTTAAAAATAAAAACGAAAAATTCCTTCAAATATCATGCCCAGGAGGTCCCCATAACCTGCCCGTGAAGTGGCGGATTTCTAGGATGTATAGAAATATGTAAAATCCAAAAAATGACATTTCAAATGATGGTAAATCTTTTCCTTTAATCTATCCATAAACAACTGCTTGGGGCGGCAGTCTGTATGAAAAGAGGAGACATTTTCGGACACGCAGAAAAAGTTTACTGATTTTTTGGCGGTGAAAAGCAGGAGAATGACTGGAGAATGGAAAATTCTAGACCAAATAGCCGATTTGGAAAGTGAGATAAATGGGAGAATTTTTCTGGTTTGGCTATTTTGACCTAGAATTTTCTCTTCAGTCATTCTCCTGAGTTTCACCTTTCTCTGAATAACCCTGTCAGGGTTATTCAGAGAGTGGTGAAGAGCAGGAGAATGACTGGAGAATGGAAAATTCTAGGTCAAAATAGCTAAACCAGAAAAATTCTCCCATTTAGGCTAGGGTCAGGCTAGCGAATTTTTAACGTGCGTTTAGGCGCACTTAATCACGGCCGCACTAGCAGCAAATGATGGGCAATGACGGCCAATATACGAAGTACGGTCGCACGAAAGTCCGGCTGCGCAACGCAAGTGGAAAATGAACGCATTTTTTTGAGAACGCAGAACCGCTAGTACGGACGTACAGAGTGCGCTGCGTCCACTAGCGGCGTGTGTGCGTGATTTGGAGACGTCAGACCCTGCTCATGTCCGGCCAACATAACGTCCAGACAACCAAAGTTTCCTGGTTTGAATCCGTAAAAAATCACGCACAAAAATGCACATCGTATGACCGTTTTCGCGCATTCCGTGAAAAAATACGGCAATGCGTTCGGACGCACTTTTTGACGGTCGCTGCGAAAAATGCGTTAGTCTGACCCTAGCCTTATCTCACTTTCCAAATCGGCTATTTGGTCTAGATTGTTCTCTATTCCTGCCATTCTCCTGGTTTTCACCTTTCTCTGAACAACCGTGAGAGAGAGGTGAAAGCCAGGAGAACTGGCAAGAGAAGAGAACAATCTAGACCAAATAGCCGATTTGCAAAGTGAGATAAATGGGAGAATTTTTCTGGTTTGGCTATTTTGACCTAGAATTTCCTCTTCAGTCATTCTCCTGAGTTTCACCTTTCTCTGAATAACCCTGTCAGGGTTATTCAGAGAGCGGTGAAGAGCAGGTGAATGACTGGAGAATGGAAAATTCTAGGTCAAAATAGCCAAACCAGAAAAATTCTCCCATTTAGGCTAGGGTCAGACTAGCAAATTTTTAACGTCCGTTTAGGCGCACTTAATCACGGCCGCACTAGCAGCAAATGACGGCCAATGACGGCCAATATACGAAGTACGGTCGCACGAAAGTCCGGCTGCGCAACGCAAGTGGAAAATGAACGCATTTTTTTGAGAACGCAGAACCGCTAGTACGGACGTACAGAGTGCGCTGCGTCCACTAGCGGCATGTGTGTGTGATTTGGAGATGTCAGACCCTGCTCATGTCCGGCCAACATAACGTCCAGACACCCAAAGTTTCCTGGTTTGGATCCGTAAAAGATCACGCACAAAAATGCACATCGTATGACCGTTTTTGCGCATTCCGTGAAAAAATACGACAATGCGTTCGGACGCACTTTTTGACGGTCGCTGCGAAAAATGCGTTAGTCTGACCCTAGCCTTATCTCACTTTCCAAATCGGCTATTTGGTCCAGATTGTTCTCTTTTCCTGCCATTCTCCTGGTTTTCACCTTTCTCTGAACAACCCTGAGAGAGAGGTGAAAGCCAGGAGAACTGGCAAGAGAAGAGAACAATCTAGACCAAATAGCCGATTTGGAAAGTGAGATAAATGGGAGAATTTTTCTGGTTTGGCTATTTTGACCTAGGTTTTTTACTTCTCCAGTTATTCTCCTGCTTTTCACCGCTCTCTGAATAACCCTGTGAATGTTTAATCCCGAGGTGAAAAATAACATTGCTTTAGATGTTATTTTGAATTTTTTTCAAACACCAGTTAAATGCAGCATATTAGGAAGTTTTAGGAGGGAAATTAATTCTCAAATATCAATCAAAAGCAGACACCACCCCACCCCCTCAGTACCTCAGTATAGTGTGCATTGTATCAAATTGATTACCAGACTAAAAACACCTGGTGTTATGCCCGTTTGTGAACAGAGGTCATTTAGAGTTGAGAATCTTTCCACGTATACATTAGTTTTTAATTCAATATCTAATAAACCGTTGCTTATAATATTCTGCAGTAAAGAGTCTCTTTATTTCTAGATTTTTTAGTATTTTTTTAAGCATTCTCTATACTTTTTTCAAAATTTCTTTTTTTTTCGAACTCGAACCGAACACACCCAAAAAGTTCGAAGTTCGCAAACTTTCGAACTGCCAAAGTTCGGGCCGAACTCCGAACCGTCCGAACCCAAACAGCTCATCCCTAATCGTGAGACTATCCCTGAAAACATAAAAGAACTGTCTATCCAAAAAGATTTTTTATATATAAAAAAATTTCAATGGGTACCAATGTAGCACCAATGTATGCAAACATTTATATGTCAGAGTTTGAAAAAAATATTGTATATGAATGTGACTTCTTTAAACGCTATGTACATCATTGGTATCGTTACATTGATGATATCATATTTCTCTGGGAGGGCTCAGAAGAATCCATACATGAGTTTGTGAGCACTTTAAATGCAGGGTCAAATTCCATCCAATTCACAATGTCATATACAGTTGTGTTCAAAATTATTCAACCCCCACTGAAATTGAGTGTTTTGGCCAGTTTGACATTGATTTTGATCATTCAGTCATCTTGCTTACAATTAAATCAAAGAGGCACATGTAGGTCAGACAAATATAACATAACATTTATAATGAAATAAAGACAAATGTCTTTTCTGTGCTCACATCATTATCAGTTTTATTAAACCCCCAAGTGACATTCAATCTTAGTACTTAGTACAACATCCTTTTACAGTTATAACAGCTTTTAAACGTGAAGCATAGCTTGACACAAGCGTCTTGCAGCGATCTACGGGTATCTTCGCCCATTCGTCATGGGCAAAAGCCTCCAGTTCAGTCACATTCTTAGGCTTGCGCGCTGCAACTGCTTTCTTTAAGTCCCACCAGAGGTTCTCAATCGGATTTAAGTCAGGTGACTGCGATGGCCACTCCAAAATGTTCCAGCCTTTAATCTGCAACCATGCTCTAGTGGACTTGGAGGTATGCTTGGGATCATTGTCCTGTTTGAAAGGTCCAACGTCTCCCAAGCCTCAGGTTTGTGACGGACTGCATCACATTGTCATCCAATATCTCCTGGTACTGAAGAGAATTCATGGTACCTTGCACACGCTGAAGCTTCCCTGTACCTGCAGAAGCAAAACAGCCCCAAAGCATGATTGACCCCCGCCATGCTTCACAGTAGGCAAGGTGTTCTTTTCTTCATTGGCCTCCTCCAAACATAGCGTTGATCCATGGGCCCAAACAGTTCTAATTTTGTTTCATCAGTCCACAGAACACTATCCCAAAACTTCTGTGGTTTGTCCACATGACTTTTGGCATACTGCAGTCGACTCTTCTTATTCTTTGGAGACAGCAAGGGGGTGCGCCTGGGAGTTCTGGCATGGAGGCCTTCATTACGCAGTGTGCGCCATATTGTCTGAGCTGAAACTTCAGTACCCACATCTGACAAATCTTTTCTCAGTTCCTCAGCAGTCACACGGGGACTTTTCTCCACTCTACGCTTCAGGTAGCGCACAGCAGTCGAAGTCAGCATCTTTTTTTCTGCCACGACCAGGTAGCGTTTCAACAGTGCCCTTTGCCTTGAATTTGCGAATGATGCTTCCTATGGTCTCTCTTGGTATGTTTAACATCTTTGCAATCTTCTTATAGCCATTGCCCTTCCTGTGAAGAGTAATCACCTCTTCTCTTGTCTTCCTGGACCATTCTCTTGACTTCACCATGTTTGTAACCACACCAGTAAATGTCTAGAAGGAGCTGAGTATCACAGTCATTTTAAAGCTGCCTAATTGGTGCTTATTATGCTTTATTGCTGCTGCTCCGTGACATCCACAGGTGTTTTCAATACCTGATTGAAAAACTTGAATGAACCTCTGTTCTTCAGAGTGGTAGTCTTTAAGGGGTTGAATAATTGTGTCAATGAAGAATTCACAAAAGAAACATTTACTACTGTATTACAAAACCAATTGATGTCATTTTAGTTGCATATGGTTCTTTAAAAAGTCCTTGTAGGATTTCATTCTGAATACAATTACAAATGTACACTAAATTCCCTAAAACCCTTTACAGCATTGGGGGTTGAATAATTTTGAACACAACTGTAGTATGACACAAATAAGCTTTCTAGATACTTTGGTGGTCAAGAGAGAGGGGAAATTGATGATGGATCTTTTCCGGAAGCCAACAGATAAGAATTCATTGCTTAGATATGAGAGTGCACACCCTGTTACACTGTTAGACTCACTCCCCAGAAGTCAACTCTTGTGGGTTGATAGGGTGGTGAGTCTACCATAAGACAGGGAGAGAAGACTTGAAGAAATGGTTGACAGGTTTAGGGCCAGAGGATACCCAAATAAAATAGTTAAACGAGAATTGGCTAAGATTAATCAACCACAGGTAAGGCCCCGTAATCAGAGTCAAAATCTTAGTAGAATTGCCTTTGTGAGGCCGTGGCTTTACCGCTGAGTGGAATGGCCGCATGTTAGAGGAGCTCCTGCGCTAACAGGGTTATAGAAGGGAGATCCTGCTAACAAGGGTGCATTATGACCCATAGGAAACGCTCCCAGACACCCCTCCGCACCAAGACCACTCTTACCTTCGCTAAAACGGCCACAATCGCGAGATTTTTTGAGGAATCCCCGACCTCCGGAGCAACCCCGCACGGATCCAAGATGGCGCCGGTCCCTGCACCATCGCGGGACTCGTCGATGGCTGGCAGCCCCACTCCATCGGAGGACACAGAACTGTCAGTTCGAGATATACTCTGCTCCCTGCCCACCAAAGAAGATCTTGAATCCCTCCTGGCAAAGTTGGAGTCCTCTTTCGCTTCACGCATAGACGCTGTGGTAACGGATGTCCGCCATATTGGAGCCCGGGTCCAAATTTGGAAGGAGACAGAGAAACCACAGAGGACAGACTGACTCGCTTGGAAACAGGTCTGACTTCTCACACTTTATACTTGCAACGCTTTCACCGGGCGTTAGATGATCAAGACAACCGGGGCCGTCAGAATAACCTGAGGTTAAGAGGTCTCCCAGAGTCGCAAGATGGAAAGGAACTGCTCACCGAGGTTCTGAGGCCTATATTTAATTCTCTCTTACACAGACCGATTGACACCCCAATTCACTTTGACAGAGCGCATCGCTCTTTAAAACCAAAAGGTGCACCGAATACGACACCAAGAGATGTTATCTGCCGGCTACATTACTACCGCCAAAAAGAAGATATTCTACAAGCCGCGCGTTGTCAAGATGTCAAAGACTCCTTGGGGAATGTCTTGCAACTATACCCAGACCTCTCCTGGCACACGCTTCAGGCATTCCGACTACTGAAACCGCTCACTGAAGTTCTACGGGACCGTCAAGTTAAATACAGATGGGGTTCCCGTTTTCCCTCCAAGTTACCCTGGACGGGGTTTACTATGGGATCACCAATGCCACAGATCTTCCACCACTGTTAACGGCACTTGGCATTGATAATCTGGACATTCCAGACTGGTACGGTGGACAGACCCTAGACTTGGTCCAACATCAGTTCCAGCCACAACGCCCTAGGTGGCAGACCCCTTCTAAACGTGGTCATGGTATTTCCCGCTCGCAGCAATCATCAAATTCCCAACAGGACCCGGGATGAAAACAACGCTTGTTGCCTTTTTGCTGCTCCTTTCAACACCAGCACATATTTATCACCCTTTCCATGAGAATCTCCACATCCATGACTGTTTTCACCCTACGGATTGCTTTTCTTTTTTCCTCATGGACCCCCAACCAACTGGATCTCCCTACTTTTTAAGCTATATCAGATCTAAACATTTACCCTAGCTGGCCTCGGCACTCTATCCCCAACACCTGCCGGAGGTCATCCACTCACCCCTCCAGATGCGGTGGCTTTTGTGCCCCCCTCCTCCCGGGGAGGAGAGGCAAGCTTTAGGGCCTGGACGATAGTGCTCCCATCCGCAGGCTCTACACCGTCTCCGAGTTTTCTCATCTTCAGGTTTATCTTTCTGTTTGTTTGTTCGTATGCACAGTACTCTTTGTCCATATAGCATGTTAATTACTGGTTTTCCACACTTACATATTGTATGTAGGCCATGGGTATTGCCCCTGAAATGTCGTCTTTGTACTGAGGTTTATCAACGGTTTTGTAGGTCCACATTCACTGAACTATGGCCCCAATAACATTCCTTACCTTAAATGTTAAGGGCCTTAACTCCCCTCAGAAGCGGCGCATGGCTCTTATAGATCTTCACCGGCAACGTGGGGAAATAGTGTTTCTACAAGAGACGCACTTCCGTGCGGATGCAGCACCGTCTCTTACATCTCGATACTATCCACAATCTTACTTTAGTAACTATGTCACATCTAAAACTCGAGGAGTAGCCATATTAGTAGCCCGCCATGTTCCATTTGTATGCACTCATCAACAAACTGACCCTCAGGGCAGATATTTATTTATCAAAGGTCTCATAGGCTCCCACAAGATCACGCTGGCCAACATATATTTACCCAACACGGGTCAATGCGGAGCACTACGATCCACTTTGTCTAAACTATCTAGTTTTAAGGAAGGCCTGTTGGTATGCAGTAGTGACTTTAATGTCCCCCTTGACACAAACCCAGAAAGTGTAAAACCGACCCCCAAACCTGAACCCTCCCTCCGCCGTCGGTTTATGCAACTTCTCCACCAACATCAAATGATAGATGGATGGAGGGTGTTGAATCAGTCTGTGAAAGATTTTACTTTTTATTCCCACACAGCGAAAACCTACTCCAGGCTTGATACATTTCTAATGTCCCACCATCAATTACATGCTTTACGTTCAGCCTCCATAGCCCCAATAACATGGTCAGACCACGCCCCTGTAATATGCGCCATTGAAGTCCTCACCACCCCTCCTCCCCAATGCTTATGGCGGTTGAACGAATCACTCCTACGTGACTTAGTGATTAGACAAGATATAAAAGATAACGTAGAACACTACTTTGCGGAGAACTCCACCTCAGACGTGTCCTTGCCTATAAAATGGGAAGCTCACAAATGTGTCATTAGAGGTAAACTAATACAAATCGGAGCACAACGTAAGAAAACACATAGAGAATCCTTTACCACTTTACTTACCCGCATCCATGATCTAGAGACAGAGCACAAAACCTCACGTTCCATTTCGGTGTTTAAAGAACTCACGATCCACCGGGCCAAATTAAACACCATCTTATCAGACCAGGCATTTAAATCATTGCGTCACACCAAACAACTGTTTTATACCCAAGGAAATAGATGTGGAAAACTACTGGCAAGAGCATTGAAACGCAAACAACAAACCACATTTATCCCCAAGGTCCAATCCGACACTGGAACTGATCTCCACTTAAATACTGACATCACAGAAGCCTTTCATAAATATTTCTCAACCCTATATCACCTACGAGACACACCCCCTGACAAAGACGCTATTCAGGCATATTTAAAGGAATCTCTCCACTCCATTCTTACACCAGACATATCACAATCCCTAGACGCCCCATTTACCCTAGAGGAACTATCAATAGCGATTAAATCTACAGCATCTGGGAAAAGCCCAGGCCCAGACGGATTCACCATTGCATACTACAAAACTTTTCAAACTAGCCTAGGCCCTCATTTCATAAAAATGCTTAATGAGTTAAACCAAGACACGAAATTAGACCCTGCAACACTAAGAGCCCATATAGCACTTATCCCTAAACTGGATAAAGACCACACCATGGTACAAAACTATCGCCCCATTTCACTCTTGAATGCAGACCTAAAATTAATGGCCAAAATGATGGCGAATCGTCTCAATCCTTACATCACGAGTCTTATACACCCTGATCAAACGGGTTTTGTCCCCACCAGAGAAGCCCATGATAACACAATACGTGCAATTGACTTAATGCACCTAGCACACACCTCCTCCAACCCCACCATCTTTCTATCGATCGACGCGGAAAAGGCGTTTGACCGGGTAGATAGGGTCTTTTAATAAAAGGTCCTATCGGCACTGGGATTTGGTCACAATGGTTACATTGGATCCACTCCCTTTATAACACAGGCGCCTCTCTACTACGAGTTAATGGGACTTATTCCCGAGACTTCCAATACGTAACGGGACTCGACAGGGTTGCCCTTTGTCTCCACTCCTCTTCATACTGACTCTAGAGCCACTATTGCAGAAAATTAGAGATCATCCTAGCATTACTGGACACATGCTTCCCCTCCACCACTATAAAGTTGCTGCCTTCGCTGATGATATCTTATTATCCCTTACAGATCCTAACCGCTCCCTTGCACACCTCATGTCCGAACTAGACACTTATGGACAACTGTCTAACTTTCGGATTAACCAGACGAAATGTGAGATCATGGGGATAGGCATATCGACATCGACACAGAGGGAGTTGGAAAGATGTTTTCCATTTTGATGGGTACAACACTCACTTAGATACCTGGGAGTGACGCTGACTAAGGACCTAGACCACTTATATAAATCTAACTATGAACCTCTCCTGACAGTAGTACAACAAGACCTTAAAAAATGGAGCTTACTTCATATCTCTTGGCTAGGGAGGATTAACGTCCTAAAGATGAATATACTCCCCAGATTCTTGTACCTCTTTCAATCTATCCCTGTAGGAATCCCATCACAATTTTTTGCCCGGCTGAAATCAGCATTTCTCGACTATGTCTGGAATGGGATACATCCCAGGGTGTCATACGGAGACAGGACGAGACACAGGAATAGAGGGGGTTTAGGCCTTCCGCATATGGAATTATATTACTCGGCGGCCCTATTTCTTAGGTTGAGTGATTGGTGCATGTCCCCACCACACAAGTTATGGGTACCGATAGAACAGAAAACAATTCTAATCCCGATAGCTTCCTTATCATGGCAGACAGCGCCCCTCACAAACCTACTTCGCTCTTCGCACCCTCTTATTTCCCCAATCCTTTTAAAATGGCGAACATTACGAAAATCACTGCAACTCTCAACACATCCATCACCATTATTGCCTCTTACTTTTAACCCACTTTTTCCAGCTGGTATGTCCAACAATTTTCTGCCTACGCTAGTGGAGGGACCGTACCTTCCCCTTCATAAATGTCTAATAAACTCCAAGCCAATCCCTAAACTATTGTTCCTTCCAGATGAATATGCCACTCCAATTTCAGACTACCGATATTACCAGCTCCGACACTTCATAGCGTCATTAGGCCACCCGACCTCTCTTAGACAGGATGAATCCCCCTTTGAGACACTTTGCACTAGTGACTCACACCAGCCTCACATGCTGTCCACTATATACGGTACGCTCCTAGACGCTTCAGCTCCCCTCATTCCCTTATATGCAACAAGATGGAGCAAAGAGATGGGTGACCTGATTCCGGAAGATAAATGGGACATGATATTTCAAATAGCTGCCCACTCGTCCCGTAGTCTACATGTACAACAGTCACATTATAAATTCCTGTCTAGGTGGTACCTCACTCCCTCGAGAGTACATAAAATGTATCCGAACTCTGATGTATTGTGCTGGCGATGTACAAAAGAACCGGGAACCTATTTACATATTTGGTGGGAATGCTCCCACATTCAAGCATATTGGACGTCCATTTTCGCAGAGATCAATGAAATCACGGGATTAGACCTGTTACCCTCTCCACAAGTAGCTCTATTTCACCTGGTTACCCTCTCCCCTATCACATACAGAAAGTCTCTGGCCATTCATCTGTTTAATATGGCAAAATCATTGATTCCCAGGCACTGGCGCTTTACACATACTCCGACAATCTCGGAATGGATTACAGCAGTAGATAATATACGAGTGATGGAGGAGATGTATTTTTCTATGGATAACAATTATGCTAAATATTTTGCAACTTGGTATTGGTGGATGGACTATCTTACTAAACGACCACGTAAACCACCCATACCGGGTAGTACTGACACACCTCACTAAGGTTGCCCTAGGATTCAGACTCTCACCCATTGACCCATCTGCGTTTTCTTGCTTTTTATAACACTGTACTCTACCTTATGGAACTTACAACCAGTACAGCTTTTAAATGGAACACTTGTTACTGTATACAAACTTTTATTTCCCTTGTTTCCCCCCCTTTTTTAGATAGTACTTAATATACGTAATATGATATGTCGCATATTTCCATGTGACAAGATAATGTCATGATAACCATAATGTCATGATAAAGCATTAATTTACTGAGAGGGTGGTGGATACATGGAACAGTCTTCCAGTTGAAGTGGTAGAGGCCAAAACAGTAATTGAATTTAAGCAGGCATGGGATAGGCATAAGGCTATCCTAAACAAAAGATAAATCCAGGTAAAGTATCCATGTAATTGGGCAGACTAGATTGGCCGAAAGGTTCTTATCTGCCGACATTTTTCTATGTTTCTATGTTTCTATCTTGTTTATTCTTATTTCTGTATCATTATTTACAAAAGATGTTTCAAATTGTGTTAATCTTGATGAAGCTTAACAAAAATAAAAATATATTATTTAAAAAAAAAAAAGAATTGCCTTTGTATCTAAGTATGGCACACACACGAACCAAGTAAAGAGAATTTTATCAAAATACTGGTACATCTTGAGGGATGCACATCCAGATGTGCCAGAATTTCAAAATGCCCCTCTTATGTCATTTAAAAGAGGGAGATCAATAAGAGATACACTTGTGCAAGCAGAATTCAAACATGATCCAGGGGGAGGCACTTTTTTGGTAGGCCCAGGAATGGAACCTTCCCGTGTTTGAGCGGTTCCTGTTGTAACGCGGTCATTCGGGGTGATTCTTTCACACACCCCCATTCAATCAGGACATGGGTTCAGGATTAAGGGATACTTCACCTGCAACTCCACTTTTGTGGTGTACCTGTTGAAGTGCCCCTGTGGATTGATTTATATTGGAGAGACCACGCAAAATGTAAAGAATAGATTTATTAAACACAAATCAGATATCAGAACTAAAAAAAATTAACTTCCGGTCCCACAACATTTTGTAGAGGTTGGACACGATATCTCCCAACTACGTTTCCAAGTGATTGACGAAGTACCGAAATTATCAAGAGGTGGGGATAGAGATAAAATGCTTAAAAGGAAGGAATTGTACTGGATATACCACCTTAATACTCTTGCACCTCATGGCCTTAACAGAGAGACAGATTTAGTGCCTTTTTTATAAAGAACTCCTTTTTTTATATATAAAAAATCTTTTTGGATAGACAGTTCTTTTATGTTTTCACAAGGTGGAAAGCCTGCCCAGAGGGCAGTCTATTGTGGATATACTGCCCCAGCTCATGGATATATGCCCCAGCTCGTGGATACTGCCCCAGCTCGTGGATATACTGCCCCAGCTCGTGGATATATTGCCCCAGCTCGTGGATATATTGCCCCAGCTCGTGGATACTGCCCCAGCTCGTGGATATACTGCCCCAGCTCGTGGATATACTGCCCCAGCTCGTGGATATTGCCCCAGCTCGTGGATACTGCCCCAGCTCGTGGATACTGCCCCAGCTCGTGGATACTGCCCCAGCACGTGGATATATGCCCCAGCACGTGGATACTGTCCCAGCTCCTGGATATTGCCCCCCCAGCTCCTGGATACTGCTCCAGCACGTGGATATATGCCCCAGCACGTGGATATATGCCCCAGCACGTGGATATATGCCCCAGCTCGTGGATATTGCCCCAGCTCGTGGATATATTGCCCCAGCTCGTGGATATTGCCCCAGCACATGGATATATGCCCCAGCACGTGGATATATGCCCCAGCACGTGGATACTGTCCCCCAGCTCGTGGATACTGCCCCCCAGCTCGTGGATACTGCCCCCCAGCTCGTGGATACTGCCCCCCAGCTCGTGGATATTGCCCCCCAGCTCGTGGATATTGCCCCCCAGCTCATGGATATTGCCCCCCAGCACTAATGGATATTGCCCCCCAGCTCATGGATATTGCCCCCCCAAGCTCTCATGGATATTGCCCCCCCAAGCTCTTATGGATATTGCCCCCCCAAGCTCTCATGGATATTGCCCCACAGCTCATGGATATTGCCCCCCCAAGCTCTCATGGATATTGCCCCCCAGCTCATGGATATTGCCCCCCAGCTCATGGATATTGCCCCCCCAAGCTCTCATGGATATTGCCCCCCAGCTCATGGATATTGCCCCCCAAGCTCTCATGGATATTGCCCCACAGCTCATGGATATTGCCCCCCAAGCTCTCATGGATACTGCCCCCCAGCTCATGGATATTGCCCCCCCAAGCTCTCATGGATATTGCCCCCCAGCTCATGGATATTGCCCCCCAGCTCATGGATATTGCCCCCCAGCTCATGGATATTGGCCCCCCAGCGCTCATGGATATTGCCCCCCAGCTCATGGATATTGCCCCCCCAAGCTCTCATGGATATGCCCCAGCTCAGACCCCAGACCAGACATGGGGCAGCTGTTCGAATGCTCTATCGGCATTCGGACAGCCGCCCCATGAGCTCGGCGCCATACTTACCTTTCCGAGCGGCGCCGGGGAAGTGAAAGTGTCCCCACTTCCGGTCTTTGAAGGACCCAAGCCGCGGTCACATGACCGGGGCTTGGGTCCTTCAAAGAGCGGAAGTGGGGAAACTTTCACTTCCCCGGCGCCGCTCGGATGCGCTCGGCAGCCGGGTAGAGGCTGTGAGCGCAGCCTCTACCCGGCTGCCGCGTGCATCCAAGCCCCGAGCGGCGGAGGGACCTTTCCCTTCGCCGCTCGGGGTTGGATGCGCGCGGCAGCCGGGTAGAGGCTGCGAGCGCAGCCTCTACCCGGCTGCTGTGTGCATCTTGTAACCGCCGCGGCGAGCCGGCAGCCGGCTCGTGCCGCGGCGGTTGCATGCGCGCGCAACCAACCGCCGCTGGTTGCGCGCGCATGCGCAGAGTAAGGCTTGGCGACGGACACGCCAAGCCTTACTCTTTTATAGTATAGATGGATAGTCTCACGATGTCTAAACCACTCTATTATGTCTCCACAGATTTAACCCTGCATGGAGCTGTAAGAATTAGATAGTGTGTATTTTAGTCCAGCGTCAGATTTTTTTTATATATATATATATTTTTTATATATATATTGTTTCGTCATAGGCTTGTACTATTGTCTGTTATATAGAAACCTGGAACATGTTTAATATATAATGTGTCATTAATAAAGTTGATAAATTTAATAGTTAAAAGATATAGTAATCTTGTATCCAGGATAGCAATCAGATATAATTGGTTTTATACTGTGGTGTTTAACAAATGCAAATTTCTTCACTGTTTTGTCAATTAACTATTTGATTGGCAATCTGTAACACTATTTAATTGATGTTTTGCACAGTTACTCTTTAGACTTGACAAAGACCAGTTCTGGTCAAAACGTCGTCCTTGTTGGTGCTGGAATAAATCCACTTTTGATTTAATACATGGGTTCTTGGAATTTATTTATGCTGCTTTGAATTTGGAATCGTGGAGCAAGGATTTCCTTCCTTTTTTACCCATCTTTTCGTGAGTAGCATCTGGGTTTTATTGTCTACAATTTTCCTCGCAGAATTCAAGGTATATATTAGTTTCTGATTATGGCTTTTCAACTTTAAAAGAACAGCATTAAGTAGTGCAGTTTTGAAAAAGTGAGATAGTGCTCAAATAAAATATATCAATAAATACAATAAAAAAATAATGGGATGCAGTAGATTGTTATAGAGGTTATTCGTGATAAATTCATTTATATATTACCTGTTATATTTCAGCCTTTTATTGCCATTTATAAGCTTAAATTTATATGAAAAAAATCATGCAACAGAGATATACAGTTTATATATTTCTAATCTTTCACACACTTTTATGGAAAGCGTTTTTACATTTCCACAAAATGCAGTTTCAGCCTTCTTGTCCTTTTGATGAATTATTCATTAGCAAATTTAAATTGGGCATTTTCAGTAACAGTAAACACGGACCTTTTGATACTTAAAACTCCACAATAAAATAAATATTCTGGCTGCATATCAGGCAGTAAACTGCTCAGCCACAAATCGGTCTAATTTACATTGCACGTTGAAAGCAATTTTCCCACTATTCGAATGTGCACTACTTGTCAGCATTGTAAGTAATTAAAAGGTTCAGTGGTTAAATATTGCTGCTATAGGCAGTGATTTTAAAGACAGACTTGAGGGGACAAACAGAGCTATACATGTATGGTGATCTCCAAAGTAAAATTTGAATACTGCCTCAATCTGACCAGCTATCATACTTAACAAGCATACTGTATATGGAATCAAATAATACACCCCAAATAGCATTGCATGGATCACATTATGGCATAAAAACAAGCACTTGAAGCTCCATGATTACGTGGCAAGGTGGTGTTATTTCAATCGCGTTAGCATATATTTATACATATAATTTTATTACTAGATTTGTTTTTAATGTGTTCACTAATGCATACATTTAATAGGAAGTTAGATTCTAATAACTGGTGATTAGGAATATACAAGGAATTAAAAATACAATATTTTGTCGCCATGGAGAAAAGTGAGCTTAAATTACTAAAACAATAAAAACAATAAAACAATTAAAAAGCTTTGTTTTTTTATAATTTAAAAAGGCAAACCTGTTTTCAGTGGTCAAAATGATGAGAATCATGTCCCTAACAAAACACATTTATATTGTCTATTTAACATTATTATTGATGTAACAAGGGACTACCAAAAAGTCTTTCTTTTATTTTCTTTTTTGCACGGAAACAGCCATGTAAAATGCAGTGAACTAACATATTACAAAATATTAGAGATGTGCATTTGTTTCGGAAAAATTCGGAATACGGAACGAAATTCTATAATTCGTATTACAGAAGTACTTCCAAATAACGAATCGATAAGATCCGAAATCGAAACGAAACAGTATATAACGAATTTATTTTGTTTTACACTGTGTCATCATCATAAAAGAAAAATTTTAATTTTTTTTTTGGTGTTCCGGAATTCAAATCCATATCAACTACTGAATCAATACCAAATTGATATATCAACTACTGAATTGATCTTAGATTAAAATACTTACAATACAAGTAATACAGTCAGCAAACAACTTTATGGAAAAATTTTATTTTGTTTCTACAGTTTCACAAGCATCTGTCCCTGTTAAATCGACTCAAATACTAAATATGTGAGACAGCTTAATTTAACCCTAGCTTGTCTTTTAACAGCAAAATTTGATTAATTGGGGTTTTATTTAGTGATCCGAAATTCAAATTGATATCAACTATTGAATTGATCTTAACTTACAATACAAGTAATAGTCAGCAAAGGACTTTATGAAAAAATTAATTTTGTTTCACTGTTTAATTTGACTCAAATACTAAATCTGTGACACAGCTTAATATTTAACCCTAGCTTGTCTTGTAACAGCAAAATTTGATTAATTGGGGTTTTATTTAGTGATCCAAAATTCGAATTGATATCAACTTTCGAATTGATATATGAAATTCGAAATTTCGAATCGATCCAAAACTAAACGAAAGTAAATTAGTTACAAAATTCCGAAAACAAAATTATTTAAAAATGAAACTAAACAAATTTTCCAGCCATGCACATCCCTACAAAATATCAGCGGAGGCTTCCATAGTTATAAAAAAAAATTAAGATCTAGAAGATATTCAATGAAAGTTCTAGAGCAGGGATGTCCAAACTCCGCCCCCCCCCAGATGTTCCTAAACTACAGTTACAGTTAGAGTTACAAGTATTTATAAAGCACTAACAAATTCCTTAGCGCTGTACAATGGGAGAGACAGAATAACAAATATACATACACATTACACACATGGAAAAGAAGGAGGGAGGACCCTGCTTGAGAGCTCACAATCTAAGAGACAACTCCCAGAAATCTCTGGCTGCATTAGATCGATTGAGAAGCATGGGAGTCGTAGTTAAGGGACATCTGAGGGGCCGGAGTTTGGACATCCCTGTTCTAGAGTGATGATCTCAAAGATATGGCCCCAAAGATGTTGTTGACCTACAATACCTAGAATGTTTTTAATACAAAAGATTACCAGAGAATCATTGGAGTTGAAAATCAGAAACCTCTGTGGGGCCATAGTTTGAAATGCCTGTTCTAGAATTTGAAAATAACAGAGCTGACCAATTGGCATGGGTCGACTACAAAACTACTATTATTTTTATTAATAAAGAAGAGGAATTCCCAGAAAGGGATACTGAGAAGGATCTGTTGGAGAGGTAAGAGATGAACCAAGAGAGGGTGGCTGTATCAAAGGCAGCTGAGAAGTCAAGAAGGATCAGTATAGATTTATGGCCATTGCTGTTAGTGGCGAGAAGGTCGTTAGTAACCTTGGTGAGAGTGGTTTCTGTTTAATGTTGGGAGCGAAAACTGGATTACAGGGGGTCAAGCAAGGAGTAGGAGAGTAAGATGAGTTATAATTCCTCTTTGCATTGGTTTTAATGTATAAAAATGTTAGGCTTCTACCACGATTCTAAAATTCTGTATTGAAATTTTAAAATTGGCATGAACAAAAGGTCACATAGAATTGACCTTTCACTTGGAATTGCACATCACTTAAAAACTAAGCAAAGGGAATTTTCAAAAGTACAGATACTGATATTAAAATGAGAATTTGCTACAATGGTTTTTGCAAATATGGTGTGTTATATGACTCAAACATGAAAAGACTCCTTGTTTCATTTAAAATACTTTCAAAAGCCTAGCCATTTTATACAACGTTGTCTATCCCTAGCCTAGGTCTCCTCCCTTATTAACAGGTATGTTCCATCAATCACTTTGCACTGACGATGACCTAAAACTATCATCTATATGTACAGCCCAGTCTTTGCCAATAAAAAACTGGATTAATCACATTTCAGGTAGGGAAGGTGATGAAAAACAACAGATGTGATTAGTGATTTGGGGATTTTAACAAGTAAAGAATGAGTTTAATTAACTTTGTAACCAAATTTGGTTAACGATTTCAGGTTAAATTCGTGTCTCTCCAGTTATAAATGTATTAGTTTTGTCCAGATAGAATATTCTCTCTTATGATGGCCTGATACAAACCCTTCTCAAATATATCCAGCTGTTTACCACCCACTCAACTATCCACACACATTCATACACATGGTGCTTATAATAGTATAAGAAACAGGTGCTTACTATAGTGGCTAATTAGTCATGAAAGCATCACCTAATTGCAGCATTTCTCAAAGTTCACCCACACCTTACACTCTGCAAAGCAATAAATCAAAAGAACAAAATGGTGGAAGAATTGTTTTTATATATATATATATATATATATTTTAACAAGTTTGTCCACTCCATTAGTGACACAAAAATTAGACACATATAGCAGACATGCATGTATTTACAGAGTATTTATGATTTACTTTAAAAATCTTACAACATTCAAAAACTTCTATATCTATTATTATGAGCTTAAATCATTTTGAAAATAGTTTCAGGCAGATAGGTAATGCCTGTAAATGAAGGTTTATTGACTTATGTTCATGTTTTTCCCAACCCATGTATATTTAATTTGCAAACGACTTTTAGTGAGCCGGCAAAAAAAGGAGCTCTGAAAGTTTTCTCCCTTTTAATGTATAAAGATGTTCAGAAAGTTCTTAGCTGCAACATGTTCCACTGCTTCTACTCATTTTATTTATAGTGAATAGGGATGAGCTGTTTGCTTCGATGTGTTCGGAGTTCGATTCGAACATAGCCAGTTCGTATGTTCGCGAACTTCGAACATTTCCGCGTGTTCGCAGCATGTTCGCCCACAATGCACCACAATGGACCACAATGCACTATTCCACTGGCCTGAAGCTTGTAATTGGCTACAGCCTGCACCTGACCACAGTTTAGGTGCAAGACAGGTGCAAGACTATGCCAATCACGGCTCAGAGTCCAGATTGGGCAAATTTTGCCCAATCATGGGCTCACAGAGCTAAATCCCGCAGCACGCTATATAAGGCGTCCCTCGCAGCCCCAGTACATGTTTTCTGAGAGGAGATTGTTGTGTTAGTGTGTGTTCTCACTGCCAGTCTGCCACCAGCTAATGGGGGGTCTCACGTTTACAAAATATCTGGGAATTGTTGTAATCTTTGTGTTCTCACTGCCACCAGCAATTGTGGGGGTCTCATTTCTACAAAATATAAAGTTACATTGTGAGCATCATGTGGCCGTCTTGTTAGCCTGGATTGGTTAATCCTCATACGGGACAATTGGTTTAAAAGGAGGAAAGAACATACAGCAGTACCGACTATTTTCTTGCTCCAGATGAAGCAGACGTGTAGCCGGCGAAACATATGTTGAGCTAATGTCCAACTTTTGATTTTAAGTTGTCCATGTGTTGTTAGCATCGTTAGGGTTTAGGATAGAATTTATGAGCATGAGCTCATTTAGCATTAGGGCTAGCTCGGGTAGGCAATTCTTGCTTTGGTGCACTTATTTGAGCGCAAGGGATTTTCCTCTACTCTCCCCTGTGTGGGTGGTAATTATATGTTACAAATGCCTTTCTAGTGCTTACCATCCAGCCCATTACTTAGCCCACTTAACGCATGGTTAGTGGTCAAATTTACCCAATGATGCCGTTTGTGTATATGTTTTTTAAGGTTTAAGATCTGGGAGTGTTATCTGTTCAAAAAAAGTTCATTTAGTGCAAGCCACTCCCTGGTCATCAGTTGACGGGCTTTGCCGCTTGTTATACTGGGTTTTCGAGTTCATATACGTAATTATTCAGGTTTAATCCTGTTGATGGGAGTGTTGTCCATTCAATATAGTGTGGACAGGTGATTGTTTCCTAGGTGGGACTTTGGTCTTACTTTTTCTGTTATATTTACTATGTCAGATGAGGATCAAGCGTGTGAAAGACACCGGACGCTTGGGTACCACGTGCTTGAGGCGACATAAGACCACCTGCCACGCATCCCGTTGGCGCAACACTTTGCGTAGGTCCTCCTCCTCACCTGTCTCTACCCCCACTATATGTCCTACCATGTCATTGACTCCAACCTCAACTGACAGAGATGATGCTACAGTAATGGATGTACCAGGTCCTTCCTCACAATGTGACAGCATCCCATCAGCTGAAGATTTACGCAGTCAGATTACGTTGCCCCAGCTGCTGCAGCATAAGATAAAATGTAGTCCCAACCATCCCCAAGCACAGCATCTAAATGCCAGCTTGGCAAAATTACTCGCATTGCAGCTGCTGCCTTTCCAGCTGGTGGACTCTGCTTCCTTCCGTTAATTTGCTGAATGTGCTGTACCACAGTGGCAGGTTCCAAAACGCCATTTCTTTTCACGGAAGGCCATTCCAGCACTATACCAGCACGTGGAAGACAATGTTATCGAGTCATTGAGAAAGGCAGTCAGCAGCAAGGTGCATGTGACTTAAGGCACGTGGTCCAGCAAGCATGGACAGGGCCGTTACATTTCCTTCACGGCACACTGGGTAACTCTGATTGCAGCTGGGAGGGATCCAAAATGGGGCTCTGTGCTGGAGCTTGCTCATCCACTATGCCTCCAGAAAGCTGCTTGTATGAGGTCTGTCTGCTCCACCACCACCTCTCCCTCTTCCTCCTCCTCCTCCTCCTTCTCTGTCTCTGGCGAAGTGGCAGTTAAACCGACGCGTGACAGGGGCTACACAATGGCTCAAGCAAAAAGATGCCATACTGTGCTTGAGCCGCTTTGCTTAGGGGAAAAGAGCCACACCGGGCCAGAAATTCTGTCAGCTCTGCAGGGGCAGGTGCAGAGATGGTTAACACCACGCCAGCCAGGAATGGTCATCTGTGATAATGGCAGCAACCTTCCCTCCACCCTACGCCAGGGTAAGTTGATGCATGTACCATGCCTAGCACACGTCCTAAATCTGGTGATACAGCGTTTCCTAACCAGATACCCAGGGCTGGCAGAGCTTCTCAGCCAGGCCAGAAAAGTCTGCAGCCACATCAGACGGTCATTCCCAGCAAGTGTTCGCCTGGCAGAAATTCAAAGAGAATTCCACCTTCCCACAAACAGTCTGATCTGTGACATGCCCACCAGGTGGAACTCGACATTAGCAATGCTGCAGCGTCTGCACAAGCAGCAGAGGGCCATCATCGAGTACCTGTGTGAATATGGCACAAGGACAGGTTCCGGTCAACTTGTTTTTCCCCCTCCCGCAGTGGCTGATGATCAAGAATGCATGCACTGTACTGTCACCATTTGAGGAGGCAACGAGGATGGTGAGCAGGGACAGTGCATGCATCAGTGACACAATTCCTTTAGTGTTCCTGCGGGAGCACACTCTGCGGGAATTATAGATGTGGCTCTAGAGGCAGAGCAGCGGGAGGAAGAGGGGGCCTTCCCTAGCTCTCAAGGCCCCAGTCTTTGCGCAGACAGCATTCCTGCGGGTCCTCCTCAGATCAGAAAGGAGGAGGATGAGAAGGAGGAGGAATATTTAAGTAGTGGGGGCATTGAAGGTGGGGATTCCTCAAGGGAGGGTTTTGTGTGCCCAGAAACCCAAGGACTAGTACGTGGCTGGGAGGAGGAAGTGCACGATGGGGTCATCCTCATTGACCAGGAAGACTCGGAAGCTAATGCCACTTCCAACCTACGCTGCATGGACTCCCTTATCCTGCAAAGCCTGCTAAAGGACCCCAGGATTCGTGCTATGAAGGAGAGGGATCATTACTGGTTGGCAAGCCTTCTTGATCCACGATACAAGGGTAAGGTTGCAGAGCTCATCCTGCCCGCACGGAGGGAGGACAGGATGAAAAAACTTGAGGACTCTCTAAAGCGACACTTGTGTAACACCTTTCCAGGCACTGGTAGGTTACCAAGTGATGACACAGGTGCTTCTGAGGCTGCGGATGATCAGAGGAAGAACAGTGAAGGCCAGGGCCGCTTGACTGATGCCTTTTTAAATTTTTTTAGTCCACGACGCCCAGGGACGTCAAATGTATTCACCCATTGCCAGCGTCTTCACCGTATGGTGCAGGACTACCTAGGGGCAAGGGCAGACCTGGATACCTTTCCAGCAGATGATCCACTGGCTTACTGGGTGCTGAGATTGGATCACTGGCCAAAACGTAGCCAATATGCTATGCAGCTACTAGGTTGCCCTTCATCCAGCGTGCTTTCTGAAAGGACGTTCAGTGCCGCTGGAGGTTTTGTCACAGACAAAAGAGTGCGTCTGTCCACTGACTCTGTAGACCGGCTGACATTTTATAAAAATGAATCAGTCCTGGATAAGCAGCTATCGATCCCCTGATGCTGACGTAACGGAATAGATCGGGGATCTCTTCTGCATTCACAAAACCTCCACCACTGCACTCTTCCACAATACCTCAGAAGGGTTACGGTGTGAAGGCACTAGCTGGCACCAAAGGCACAATATTTGGGTACACTGACACCGACGCCTATATTACCAGATTTATATCATTTTAATATTGGACCGCAGGGTCCAACCCTGCACTCTTCCACAATACCACAGAGGGGTTACGGTGTCACGGCACTGTTGCCGATACTAAAGGCCCAATTTTAAAGCACCTATTGTTACTTTCATCCAAAGCCTGAATAAGTTTCACCATAATTTAGCCAAGAAAATCACTAAACTTGTTCTGCGTGTCCTAAAATGTCTCCTCTTTTAATACAGACTGCCGCCCCAAGCAGTTGTTAATGAATAGATTAAAGGAAAACCGTTTACCGTCATTTGAAACGTAATTTTTTTGTTTTTAAATGTTTCTATACATCTTACAAATCTGCCACTTCACGGGCAGGTTATGGGGACCTCCTAGGCACGATATTTGAAGGAATTTTTCGTTTTTATTTTTAACCCTTATTTCATGGAAAACTCATTGTTCCTTTAAAAACGTTTTTTTAAAAACTTTTTGTCCTTGTTTCCTGTCCCCCAGTGCACTACCCAGACCCCCATACACCTTTAATGGCAAATATCTTGCATATATGCCCTCTTGCAGAGCACTCTAAAAATCGAACTTTTGAGTCCCATTGACTTGCATTGAGTTTGGTTCGTGTTTGCGTTCGAACTCGAACTTTGAAATTGTTCGAATGCGAACTGAACACGGGGGTGTTCGGCCCATCCCTAATAGTGAAATTGCCACCAGAGAACAAACTGTATTGGTACATCAATAATATTCACATTAGCCCATTATGGTTGACACATCGATTATATGTAAAGTTTTCCTCATCCTGCCAAACAACTCATGTTCCTGGGGACATAGCACAAAATTTAAAAGCTACAAAAATATTAGTAGATCTAGAAAAACCTTTGATGTTTGCGTTAGATTCAGACATCAGCCTGATCATCAATGGAACTTATTGGGTACCTTCGCTCCTCAATTCACCTGAAGTACAGAGTTGATGGCTTTCAATTCCCATTTCAGTCCTGACCTTGGTACATTACTCTATACCTCTGTAAAATTACTTACCCGCTCAGATAGCAATGATTTGACAGGAAAGTGTCGACTTTAAACATTAGCTAAATAGCATCCTGGTAGTGGCTCCTTTGTCTTATCGATTAATGCTCCACAGTCAAGTAGTCAAGATTTTTTAGTCCAAACAAATTGGGTAATCATTGAAGTCTCCTAGTCCCACATCAGAAAATTATATTCAGGGCTTTAGTTTGACAACTAAAGTGAATAGGTTACACAGAAAAGTACTTATTAAAGATCAGGACAAGGTCTTGTTAACTCTTTGTGCACAACTCAATATATGACTCCATATGCCTAAAAGATCATCATTAATCATTTGGAGATGTCTCCTCAAACCTTCTGCTGTCCAGTCCATTGGCTAATTTATGCAACTATAGTCAGGTCCATAAAAATTGGGACATCGACACAATTCTGACATCTTTGGCTCTATACACCTCCACAATAGAGTTGGAATGAAACAAACACAATGTGCTTTAACTGCAGACTGTCAGCTTTAATTTGAGGGTATGTACATACAACTCAGGTGAACGGTGTAGGACTTACAGCAGTTTGCAGATGTGCCTCCCACTTGTTAAGGGACCAAAGGTAATGGGACAGAATAATAATCAATCAAACTTTCCCTTCTTAATACTCGGTTGCAAATCCTTTGCAGTCAATCACAGCCTGAAGTCTGGAACGCATAGACATCACCAGACGCTGGGTTTCATCCCTGGTGATGCTCTGCCAGGCCTCTACTGCAACTGTCTTCAGTTCCTGCTTGTTCTTGGGGCATTTTCCCTTCATTTTTGTCTTCAGCAAGTGAAATGCATGCTCAATGGGATTCAGGTCAGGTGATTGACTTGGCCATTGCATAACGTTCCACTTCTGTCCCTTCAAAAACTCTTTGGTTGCTTTTGCAGTATGCTTTGGGTCATTGTCCATCTGCACTGTGAAGAGCCGTCCAATGAGTTCTGCAGCATTTGGCTGAATGTGAGCAGATAATATTGCCCGAAACACTTCAGAATTCATCCTGCTGCTTTTGTCAGCAGTCACATCATCAATAAATACAAGAGAACCAGTTCCATTGGCAGCCATACATGCCCACGCCATGACACTACCACCACCATGCTTCACTGATGAGGTGGTATGCTTAGGATCATGAGCAGTTCCTTTCCTTCTCCATACTCTTCTCTTCCCATCACTCTGGTACAAGTTGATCTTGGTCTCATCTGTCCATTGGATCTTGTTCCAGAACTGTGAAGGCTTTGTTAGGTGTTGTTTGGCAAACTCTAATCTGGCCTTTCTGTTTTTAAGGCTCACCAATGGTTTACATCTTGTGGTGAACCCTCTGTATTCACTCTGGTGAAGTCTTCTCTTGATTGTTGACTTTGACACACATACACCTACCTCCTGGAGAGTGTTCTTGATCTGGCCAACTGTTGTGAAGGGTGTTTTCTTCACCAGGGAAAGAATTCTTCAGTCATCTACCACAGTTTTCCGTGGTCTCCCGGGTCCTTTGGTGTTGCTGAGCTCACTGGTGCATTCTTTCTTTTTGAGAATGTTACAAACAGATGTTTTGGCCACGCCTAATGTTCTTGCTATCTCTCTGATGGGGTTGTTTTGTTTCTTCAGCCTAATGATGGCTTGCTTCACTGATAGTGACAGTTCTTTGGATCTCATCCTGAGAGTTGACAGCAACAGATGCCAAATGCAAATAACACACTTGATATAAACTCTGGGCTTTTTATCTGCACATTGTAATGGGGTAATGAGGGAATATCACATACCTGGTCATGGAACAGCTGAGAAGCCAATTGTCCCATTACCATTGGTCCCTTAACAAGTGGGAGGCACATCTGCAAACTGCTGTAAATTCTACACCATTCACCTGAGTTAGATGTACATACCCTCAAATTAAAGCCGACAGTCTACAGTTAAAGCACATTGTGTTTGTTTCATTCCAACTCCATTGTGGTGGTGTATAGAGCCAAAGATGTTAGAATTGTGTCGATGTCCCAATATTTCTGGACCTGACTGTAAATGGTCAGGTCAAAAAAGTCAAGAGAGTATTCCAATCAAGGATATCTTGATGTCAAAATAAATCACCTGGACAAGATAGATTCTTAATCTCCTGATACACCTCCTTTATCTTTGGTAAAGTGTAAATGGTGGTGTAGCTTTATCTTTGACAAGAGCAGCAGTACTATGTAACCTGATGGTTTACTATGTTTGCTACTTACATATAATGTTTAACTTTGCCAATAAAAAAGTCCTCCAAATGTTTGATAAATCAGATGAATCAGATCTTCTTATCTGTTACATTATTCCAGTAAGGTTCAGAAGTTATTTCCTATAATTGTGTTGCGTATTCATCAGTGAAAGAGTGTTTCATTAGTGTTGTTTAATGTAATTATTTTTGAAATATCACATTTGGATGCTGTGTAAGCACCAAGACCGTTTTGCCCTTGAAAGTAACTCTGAAAATGATGTTGCTGAACTTTCTAACTCCTTCTGACTCCTATGCATGGCCTGATTTATGATGTATGTCAGAATAGAGTATATTTAAAATCCAATTAGTAGGATTTCTCACATCTGTACTGAATTTTTTGGTGATAACATATTAAAATTTGTTAGCATTAATTCAGATTCATAACATTGTAACTGAAACTAGAAATCGTCAAGTAATAGTTTAAAAACTTTGAAATTATTGTAAGTTTTTTTCTGTGAGAAATTTGGTATCATTCACATCATCTACCTGGAGAAGGTCTTTGAGAGATCTTCAACAATTCCTTGAATCTGCAAGTGGGGATGAGTGCATTTGTTTTGCAATGAGGAAGAAAAGACAGCATGTGAGTCTGGTTTGAGAATAAATTCTAAACACATGGCTATACAACTAATTTGAATATAATGAGTCAAATCAGAAACACATTGAAGCTTATTTGCATACATATTGAATTTTACATAAAACTTGCCCTGTTTATGGAGGAAGAGAATGGGAATTGTGTCCTTATGCTCTAATGTATTAGACTAAAGACATACACAGGTTTTACTTGGCTCTCAGAGACTTATTATTTTTAGTATCAATTTCAAAGACATATAAAATGCACCTTGGATTTCCATAAGCCTTGTTAATTTTAAACTACCAAAAAAAGGAATACATCTACAGAAATATATGACTAAAAGCAACATATTCTTGAAAATATTAAGCATTTTCAATTTTCAACACTAATAATATTTTTGTTATATTGCAATGTAACTTAAAAAATCATAATTGCTGCCAAGAACATATAATACTTTGTGAAGGGGATAGAGAAGACCAGATGTAATCGACTTTGTCAACTAAAGGATGAGCTCCATTAGCTTTTTTTAAACCAAAAATCTGATTGGCTATTACTTTTCTTATTGCGTATGCCCAGATTCAAAATTCTGGACTTATCTGAAATATATTTGTATGTTTACCACCCACTCAACTATTTACTAATAAAATCTTTATTTTATTCAAAACATGAGATATGTTATTTTGGCTCACATTCTAGCCTTTTTCAAGCATAAATCAAATGACAACTACAGTCATGGCCGAAATTGTTGGCACCCCAGACATTTTTCCAATGTGTGTGTATTGGAACAAAACAAAAAAAGGGAGGCAAAAAAGCAAATTGGACATAATGTCAGACAAAACTCCAAAAATGGTCTGGACAAAATTCTTGGCACCCTTAACTTAATATTTGGTTGCACACCCTTTGGAAAAAATAACTGAAATCAGTTGCTTCCTATAACCATCAATGAGCTTCTTACACCTCTCACCCGGAATTTCGGACCACTCTTCCTTTGCAAACTGCTCCAGGTCTCTTATTGGAAGGGCGCCTTTTCCCAACAGCAATTTTAAGATCTCTCCACAGGTGTTCAATGGGATTTAGATCTGGACTCATTGCTGGCCACTTCAGGACTTTCCAGCGCTTTGTTGCCATCCATTTCTGGGTGCTTTTTGACGTATGTTTGGGGTCATTGTCCTGCTGGAAGTCCCAAGATCTCGGACGCAAACCCAACTTTCTGACACTGGGCTCTACAGTGCGACCCAAAATCCTTTGGTAATCCTCAGATTTCATGATGCCTTGCACACATTCAAGGCACCCAGTGCCAGAGGCAGCAAAACAACCCCAAAACATCATTGAACCTCCACCATATTTCACTTTAGGTACTGTGTTCTTTTCTTTGTAGGCCTCATTCCGTTTTCAATAAACAGTAGAATGATGTGCTTTACCAAAAAGCTCTCTTGGTCTCCTCTGTCCACAAGACGTTTTCCCAGAAGGATTTTGGCTTACTCAAGTACATTTTGGCAAACTGTAGTCTTGCTTTTTTATGTCTCTGTGTCAGCAGTGGGGTCCTCCTGGGTCTCCTGCCATAGCGTTTCATTTTATTTAAATGTCAACGGATAGTTCGCGCTGACACTGATGCTCCCTGAGCCTGCAGGACAGCTTGAATTTCTTTGGAACTTGTTTGGGGATGCTTATCCACCATCCGGACTATCCTGTATTGCAACCTTTCATAAATTTTTCTCTTCCGTCCACCCACAGAGAGATTAGCTACAGTGCCATGGGTTGCAAACTTCTTGATAATGTTGCGCACTGTGGACAAAGGAAAATCTAGATCTCTGGAGATAGAAACATAGAAACATAGAAAAATGTCGGCAGATAAGAACCTTTCGGCCCATCTAGTCTGCCCAATTACATGGATACTTAACCTGGATTTATCTTTTGTTTAGGATAGCCTTATGCCTATCCCATGCTTGCTTAAATTCAATTACTGTTTTGGCCTCTACCACTTCTACTGGAAGACTGTTCCATGTATCCACCACCTGCTCAGTAAAATAATGCTTCCTGATGTTACTTTTAAACCTTTCCCCTCTAATCTAAGACTATGTCCTCTTGTTTTGCTATTTTGTTTCCTTTTAAATATACTCCCTTCCTCTACCTTGTGGATTCCCTTTACGTATTTAAATGTTTCTATCATATCTCCTCTGTCTCGTCTTTTTTCCAAGCTGTACATGTTAAGATCATTAAGCCTTTCTTGGTAACTTTTCTCCTTCAAGCCGTACACAATTTTAGTAGCCCTTCTCTGAACTCTCTCTAAGATGTCTATATCCTTCTGGAGATACGGTCTCCAGTACTGCACACAGTACTCCAAGTGAGGTCTCACCAGTGCTCTGTACAGTGGCATTAGCACTTCCCTTTTCCTACTGCTAATACCTCTCCCTACACAACCAAGCATTCTGCTAGCATTTCCTGC
The DNA here is from genome assembly GCA_009667805.1 of Leptobrachium leishanense. Taxonomy (NCBI): domain Eukaryota; kingdom Metazoa; phylum Chordata; class Amphibia; order Anura; family Megophryidae; genus Leptobrachium; species Leptobrachium leishanense. The sequence goes on from CM019063.1 coordinate 459,595,155, forward strand.
TGCTCTATTACATTGACTACTTACCCTTAGATCCTCTGAAATAATGACCCCTAAATCCCTTTCCTCAGATGTTGAGGTTAGGACTGTATCAAATATTCTATATTCATCCCTTGGGTTTTTACGTCCCAGGTGCATTATCTTGCACTTATCCACATTAAAACTCAATTGCCACAACTCCGACCATTTTTTTAGTTTACCTAAATCATTTGTCATTTGGCTGATCCCTCCAGGAACGTCAACCCTGTTGCAAATCTTTGTGTCATCAGCAAAAAGACATACTTTTCCATTAATACCTTCTGCAATATCACTAATAAAAATATTAAAGAGAATGGGTCCAAGTACTGACCCCTGAGGTACCCCACTGGTAACAAGACCTTGCGCCGAATAAACTCCATTTACCACAACCCTCTGTTGTCTGTCACTCAGCCACTGCCTAATCCATTCAACAATATTGGAATCCAAGATCAAAGATTGCAATTTATTGATAAGCCTTCTATGCGGAACAGTATCAAAAGCCTTACTGAAATCTAAATAAGCAATGTCTACTGCACCACCTGTGTCTATTATTTTTGTTACCCAATCAAAAAAATCAATAAGATTAGTTTGGCATGATCTCCCTGAGGTAAACCCATGTTGTTTCTGATCCTGTAATCTATGTGTTTTTAGATGTTCAACAATCCTTTCCTTTAACATGGTTTCCATTAATTTCCCCACTACTGACGTAAGACTAACTGGCCTATAGTTCCCCGATTCCTCCCTACTACCCTTCTTGTAAATGGGCACAACATTTGCTAATTTCCAGTCTTCTGGGACGACTCCTGTTAACAAGGATTGGTTAAATAAATCTGTTAACGGTTTTGCTATTACATCACTTAGCTCTTTTAATAATTTAGGAGGGATCCCATCAGGCCCCATTGACTTATTTGTCTTTACTTTAGACAGCTGCTTTAGAACCTCCTCCTCTGTAAACTCATATGTAAATGTCTCTTTAGTGTTCTCTCCTAACTGAGGTCCCTTTCCTTCCTTTTCTTCTGCAAAGACTGAACAAAAATATTCATTGAGGCAGTCAGCGAGACTTTTATCCTCTTCTACATACCTTCCTTCCTTTGTTTTTAATCTAACTAATCCTTGTTTTACTTTTCTTTTCTCGTTTATGTATCTAAAAAATGTTTTGTCCCCCTTTTTTACTGACTGAGCTATTTTCTCTTCTGCGTGTGCTTTGGAAGCTTTGCCTCTTTCTGCCTAATCTTATAGGTTTGCCTATCTTCTTCACGCTGAGTTTTTTTATAATTATTGAATGCTATCTTCTTGTTCTTCACTATTTTGGCCACTTCTGCAGAGTACCACAGTGGTTTCTTCCCTTTTTTGTTTTTGCTAACAAGCCGAATGCAATTTCCTGTGGCCTTCAATAATACTTCCTTTAAATAATCCCATTTCTCTTGGACTCCCTTTAAACTCCTCCAGTCTGATAATGACTCCTTCACACAAAATCTCATTTTAGAAAAATCCGTTTTTTTAAAGTCTAAAACTTTTGTTTTTGTGTGGTGCGGCTCCATCCCTGTACTTATATTAAACCATACTGACTGGTGATCACTAGATCCCAAATTTTCACCTACAACAACGTCCGATACCAAACCTCCATTTGTGAGTATTAAATCCAATATGGCCTCTTTACGGGTCGGCTCCTCAACTACTTGTGTTAGAGATAATCCCAGTAAGGAGTTTAGAATATTTGTACTCCTGGTGCACCCAGCTATTTTGGTTTTCCAGTTCACATCAGGAAGATTAAAGTCCCCCATGATAATAACTTCCCCCTTCATTGCCATTTTGGCTATTTCCTCAACCAGCAGATTATCTAGCTCTTCTACTTGTCCAGGGGGTCTATAGATCACACCTACACGAGCTACTGTATGATTGCCAAATGTTAGTGTAACCAAACTGACTCTATGTTCACCTCGCTCACTTTTATTTGGTTCGTTTTTATGTTGTTTTTCACATACAGGGCCACTCCTCCTCCTTTCCTACCTTCTCTGTCTTTTCTATATAAAGAGTACCCCGGTATTGTTATGTCCCAGTTATTTTTCTCACTGAACCATGTCTCAGTAACCGCCACTAAATCTACTTTTTCAGCTGCCATCATTGCCTCCAGTTCATTGATTTTATTGACTAAACTGCGAGCATTTATAGACACGACTCTGAGCTTGTCATTTTTTACCTCGCATGTTGCTTGCACCCTCCGATTTAGTTTTGGGGGACAATCGGACAGATTGTTTACCCTTTTGTCCCCCCCTCCTAGTTTAAATATTTCTTTGTGAAACCTTTGAACTTCTCACTGAGAACATATGTTCCCCTATGAGTAAGATGCAAACCATCTTTTTTATACAGTTCCTTTCTGCTCCAATTAGAGCTATCATGGGACACAAAGCCAAATCCTTGCTCCCGACACCATTCCCGAAGCCACAAATTGAATTCCCTATTGCGCATCTGCCTATCCTGAATGTTATGCACAGGCAAAACTTCAGAGAATGACACAGTGGACTCAATCTGCTGTATTTCACCTCCAAGAACACAAAAATCTTCCTTAATCTCAGAAACCTCATTGCTAGCCAAGTCATTTGTCCCTAGATGGACTAGAACATCCACTTCCCCTTGCTGCTTTGCTTCTTTGACAATATTGAGAATACGTCTCCTGTCTCTACGAGCAGTAGACCCAGGAAGACATCTCACCAAACCACTACTCTCCAGCTCAACACCTCTTATGATAGAATCACCCAGCAACAATTGCCTTCTATCAAGTCCCACCTTTTCATTTTTGTCCTTGGTTGCAGTGCTGCATACCTTAGGCATAGTGGATGGTGGTTCCTCAACTATGGTGTCTGAGCCTGCATCCGTCTTACCACTACACTCTGAAAGTGCCTCAAAAGAATTAAGAAGAGCCACAGATTGTGGGACATGCTTTCTATCCACAACGCTAAGTCTACCAGATCCTACAGTAGTCCATCTGCCGCTCCTAGGAGGCCTCTGTGGCAGTGGCTTTGTAACAGTCATAGCCTGAGTTTGTCTAACAGATAATTTACAAATCTCAGACTTCAAACAGGCAATTTCCTGCTGCAATAGGACTTGTAACCTTGAGATTGTTGATATTTTTCCACAATTTTGGTTCTCAAGTCCTCAGACAGTTCTCTTCTCCTCTTTCTGTTGTCCATGCTTAGTGTGGCACACACAGACACACAATGCAAAGACTAAGTGAACGTCTCTCCTTTTTATCTGCTTTCAGGTGTGATTTTTATATTGCCCACACCTGTTACTTGCCCCAGGTGAGTTTACAGGAGCATCACATGCGTGAAATAGGGATGTGCGTTTCGGGTTTCGGATTTTCGGAATTTTCACGAAATTTCCCGATTCGTGTTTTCGGATGCGGCCGATTTTCCGAAAATTTTTAGATCCGAAAATGGCAGATCCGAAAAGTTTTACGAGCCGAAACGAAATATTTTTGGAATTTTCGAATGGACTTGAAATGTGTCAAATCGAAATTTATTTTCGCTCTATTCATGATTTCGGTTCCATTCGTGATTTCGGTTCCATTTCGGTAATTCTGGACATCGTATATTTAACTATCGCTGATTCTGTAAATTTTGTATTTGTAAATGCGTATTACTTGTTTTTTTTGTTTCCAATGATCCGATAATTCTATCGATACGATAATTCCTTCGTAATCGGGTCGGATCCGATTCGTTCGCGGGTCGCGCATGCGTTCGCGGATGTCGTAACTTTATTGAGCCAGTTTTTTGACAACTTTTTGGACAGGCCAAAAAATATTGTTTTTATTATTCAATTCATCATGGCTGCAAGAGACGAGTGCCATTCAGACACCTCCTCATCGTCTTGCACCCATGAAACACCACCACCCAGGAAGAAGCGGGCCAGCAACATGGCATTTGAGGAGATGCTCGAGCTGGTCCGGATCTTTGACAGACGAGATTACGACTGCCGTAAGGGCCCTTACGGCAGAAAGAATAATGCAAGAAAGGACCGTATCCTCGATAAGGTTCGCACCACCATCCTGGAGCTGTTCGGGAAGGACCGGACGAAGGACCAGCTCTGAAAACGCTGGTCCGACCTCAAGGTACGCGAGGAGGAGCAGCTGAGGCACATCCATCGCGTCATAGCCAAACGTAAGTGTCATGTTATATTGTAAAGCGCTGCGCAAACTGTTGGCGCTATATAAATCCTGTATAATAATAATAATGTGCTTGCATGTGCTAATGTGCACTGAAATACGTTGATTTATCTAGTCCTTTTTTCATGCAATGTGATTGTGTGTAGCTTTGCGTTTTCACGACTCGTCATACATGCATTTTTGCCATAGCTCTTCTTTTTTGTGATTTTACGTATTCGTGAAAATTGTGACATTTGATGTATGTAGATGAAGTTACAATGCTGGATTTCTTTTGGTGCTGTGTACTGTAGTGTGCTGGGGGGGAGGTTGTTGTGATTGAGTGATGCATACGAGAAGACCCGCAGCTTGGCCAATATTGGCTCCCACCTGCGCATCAATAAAAATCTCTGCGTCTCTGCTAAGTGGTAGGATGGGACATGTAGTTCTTTTGAAAGTGCATCCAAACAGAGCCGCATTCAATACATCCTCAGCAGCTGCTTAAAAAAGTAAACCATAGTAGTTTACATCAAAACGAATAGAGTTAGACAGCTTTGAAACGAGGAGAACAGATTTTCCGAAAAAATGAAAATTTCCGAAATCACGAAAAGTCGATACAAAAAACGAGCAAAGTGACACGAAAATACGAAAAATGGTCGAGGAGAACAGACGTTCCGAAAAATAGAAAAGTCCCGAAATCACGAAAAGTCGATACAAAAAACGAGCAAAGTGACACGAAAATACGAAAAATGGTCGATTCCGAGAAAAAAATGTACACGAAAAACGAGTCGAGCCGAACCGAAGCGAAACAGAAATCAGTCGAAGCGAGCCGAATCGAAAAGTTTAAGCATCCGAACAAATCGAACCGAAAAAAAAATCAGTGCACAAGCCTAGCGTGAAACAATCTTATTTATCCACAATTTTGAAAGGGTGCCAAGAATTTTGTCCAGCCCATTTTTGGAGTTTTGTGTGACATTATGTCCAATTTGCTTTTTTTCCTCACTTTTTTTGTTTTGATCCAATACACACAAAGGGAATAAACATGTGTATAGCAAAACATGTGTTACTGCAATACTTTTCTGTGAGAAATACTTGATTTTCTGGAAAAATGTCTGGGGTGCCAACAATTTCGGCCATGACTGTATATACAATTTTTTAAAAAGACATATATGGCTTCACCGGTAAAGTATGAAAGTGTATGGTTTTGATTAGTAAACCAGCAAACCTCACCATTTTGCAGTGCCAGAGATTTTCCCTTGACTGGCAAAATGACATATACAAACTGTCTATGTGACTTCCATGCCTTTTTGTTTAGGTAACAGAATCATCAAGTCTCTCTTCCTTGTCATCTAAACGCCAGTGTAATATATGTCAGTAAAGCAGGTAGTGGACTTCCTCCAGGTCCCACTGGATTCGTATGGGGATATTTGTAGTTTCTTGAAAACAGCTGCAGCATCTCCCCAGCAGTACCCAGGATTCTAAGGGTACAGGCCAGACGCAGGAACTAAAAGAGACAACCCTGGTGTTTGCAGTAAGGTGCACTGAGCATTGCGCTGATAAAATATTCTTGACCAGAAAGATTGGCTCTGTATGTTTATACTTAAATAAATAAAGGGGCAAGAGTGCACCTTTCTGCAAACACCAGCGCTGACACTTTACCTCTTTTTGGTTTCAGGATAATATATAATACATTTAAAGAGGCACTAAATAAAGTTGTTTAACCCTTTAACGCTGCAGGGCCTACCATGACATCCCTGCGGACGGTGAGCTTTGAAGACACGGGTCATACTAGTACACCCCAATGACTTCTGTGAGCCACCTTGGCCCCGGCCAACAGTCGATGCACGTCAGCTGTGTGGGTGGGGCAATGGAGAGGCCGGCGCAGCACCTGGCAGACCCAACATTAACCCTGTCACGCTGGGCACCACCGACCTGGCGTTAAGGGTTTAAAAACTTTACATGCATCATATATGAATGAATGGCTTTGTGTTGCAGTGGGTAAGAGAATGCAGTTTCCACGAGTGCAAGATTGTAGAACTAATATATATACCTAAAATCAACTATATAACCTATAAGCGCACCAGTTTTCACACTGCTCACTCCCTATTTGACCCACACCAGTCTGACTTTCGCTCCCAGCACTCTACTGAAACTGCTCTGACCAAGGTGACTAATGATTTAGTTGCTGCTAAAACCAAAGGTCATTTCTACCTGCTTATTCTTCTTGATCTTTCTGCTGCATTGACCACCCTCTATAAATACAGAAATTCGATTTTTTTTTATGATACAAACGATAAACAAAGAACTATAGTATATTCCTATGATCATTTGCACGAAAACATTTGCGAACCTTTTGTTATTACCAGGATTTATGCATTGGTTACTCATAATTGCACCTCTGAGTTCTTCAAAAGAGAGGTGGGTCAATTAAGAAGATGAGGCTGGAAATGAAGGTTGCACAGGTGTCCTCTCATTTAAAAACAGAAACACAAAAGCCTGATTACTGACAAATCAGGGTTTTCCCCAGAATAGATGGTCAGTGTGAACAATGTCTTGATTCCCAGAACATGCATTGTAAAGCTGCACAAAGCTGAATAAACGTTACTAAAACATCAGTAAGAACCTGGATGTTCATCAATTATTTATTTATTTTATTTATGAACTATTTTACCAGGAAGGATACAAAGGGATTTCTCTAGTTTTCAAGTATGTCCTGGGTTCAAGAACATTGAAATGTTTACAGTCGTTACAGAAACAAAGTAATAAAATGAAGGAAATAAAAACAAAACACAAATATACAGATTGACACAGAAAATAAGTATGTAGGAAATCTATTCACTATGTTACATGTTTACATGTGTATTCTGTATCGAGGTATGTTACCATGGATTGTCACTTAAGAGATCTCTATTAAGACAGGCAAATGTCAGAAAGAAGTGCAACTGAAAGACGGGGTGACTATTCATGTATAAATTGAGTCAGAACTGTTAACATACATAAGAGGGTTAAAAGTAAGATATAGTAATGTTACCACACAGGCCAGCTTAGTATTTCTGTGATTGCTAGGATATGTTTAAAAGTAGTTAGCGGCAAGTGTGTTATACGCATTACTATAGAACTGATGCATTCTGAATATCATTTATCACTTGGTTACTCGATCCTGACAGGTGATTGACTAGCGAGGCAGTGACCAATGATTCAGCACATCAGTGCCTGAGATTCACCAAATACTGTATACACAAAGATCTGAGGCTTGAGGATGAAGTCACAATTTCAGTTTACTTACCTTTGAAAGTATATACAGTGGCAAGAAAAAGTATGTGAACCCTTTGGGATTACGTGGAGTTTTGCATGAATTGGTCATAAAATGTGCTCTGATCTTCATCTAAGTCACAACAATTTGAAAAACACAGTCTGCTTAAAATAATACAACACAAACATATGTTTTCATGTTTTTATTGAACAGAACATGTAAACATTTACAGTGCAGGGTGGAAAAAGTATGTGAACCTTTGGACTTAATAGCTGGTTGACTCTCCTTTGGCAGCAATAACCTCAACCAAACATTTCCTGTAGTTGCAGATCAGACCTGCACAATGATCTGGAGATCATACTTTTTCCACCCTGCACTGTGAATGTTTACATGTTCTGTTCAATAAACACATGAAAACATATAATGTTTGTGTTGTATTATTTTAAGCAGACTGTGTTTTTCAAATTGTTGTGACTTAAATGAAGATCAGAGCACATTTTATGACCAATTCATGCAAAACTCCACGTAATCCCAAAGGGTTCACATACTTTTTCTTGACACTGTACATGTGCTCCTTAGGTTTTACTTTTGGTTGCTTAATTTTAATGTCAGGTAATTTTTTTTACTTTTTGTTCAGATTAGTTATCGGCCAGTTGTACTAGTTTTTCCATGGGCTAAAATGAAGACCAAGGACATTGCAAGTCAAGGAGACATAAATATGGTAAATTGTAAATATTAGTAAAGTTAGTGGGTGTTAGGTAGTATTGAAGAATTAAGTGGGGTTAAGAGGTGTTGATGAATAGCATATGGTTAATTAGTGTGTGTTTAGATAGGTGACATAGAGCATGGGTTTTAAAAAGTGCAGGGTATAGGTATTAGAGGGATATTTATAGGATTGAGGCTATAGGTTGTCTAGTATAGCGTAGGAGCCATAGGTGTGTAATATGTATGTGTACTAAAGGAAGAATTATAGAGCAGAAGATATCAGTAGATATGGTATAGAGAAAGTAGACTGGGGTTCCTTCCTATGTTTTTATCTCTTTGGCCCTGGTCTGCTAACATTGGCAGGTTTAAGTTGTGTGGTATTTGGGGGGTTAATAATACAGTGCCAGCTGTGAATTTTACAGTATTGAATATATGAAACCCTACCACTATTACTATTTATTACCTGCCAAATTCCAGCCTAAACTAAACTTTTCCTCTATTTGCAGTAGTCAGATCAGTGTCTTATGCCAAATCTCCCCTTCAAGATGTCCTCGGATTGCTCAACAGCTAATGTGTTGTTAATATTCCTGATTCGATATTGGGACACATTGCACCCTGATCTCAACATTGATCTGATATTGGATTACATTGCTCCTTTATACGTATCTTGCTTAATTTAAACCAATATCAACAGAGAAGGAAAACATTGTACAGAGTCGTACAATTTTTGTATTTGTTGAGTTGTACGTTTTCATCCATATATTTATTGAATGGGATTGGAGGTGTCCTGGTAAGGTGGGGCAAGTGTGAGACAATTCACAAATTAAAACAGACTTGATGCAAATACTATGTGCCATTAGCAGAGTAGTCTGCCACCACCATGTTTATGTAACAATAGGCTCAATTTGGATTAAAAATCCTCCCTCTCCAGTTAACTGACAGACTGGTTTGTGTTGTACACACAGAAAAATTAAGGTTTTTAACCACTTCGCTGCTACGGACGTGCTGAGCGCGTCCAGGAAGTTCCCGCTGCTGTGCGGAGGACGCGCTCAGCGCGTCCAATCCTCCCGGCAGCGAAGCGGCGGTGTGGCTGAGATCCCCGGTGGCAAACAGTGAGGGACCGGCATCCGGGATGTCGGCCCTCACTGTGGGATCATGGGAGTCGCGGTGACGTCATCACGCCTGGCGTGATGACGTCACTTTCAACAGCCGCATAGACAGCCCTTAGGAGGAGGGGGGAGAGGTCCTTAGGACCTCTCTATCTCCTCATCGGTAAGGGCTGCAGTAATAAATGAGGCACCGATGGAAAGCCCAGAGCCTGAGCTTTCCAACGGTGTGCCTCATTATAATGTAAAATGTAAAAAAATGTTAAAAAAAAACCATAAAGTAAAAAACACCACACACAGGGTCTCTAAGGGCAGTAAAAAAAATCAAAACTGCCCAGATGCCCCCAAACCCCACATTTAATAAAATTACAATCCCCTTTTTATTATTTTATTTCACTTTTTATTGTTACAGCTATGTGATCACTGTAGTAACAATGATCACTTAGCTGTCACAATTATCACTGCCACCTCCAACATGGCCGCTGAGGATAGAAATATAACCCTAAAATGACCCCGTAACCTAGCGATTGACCCTCCAGCCAATCACGGGGAATGAATTTTTCAAATCTTGATAATTTTTTCATTTCTATCCTCAGTCTGCATGTGGATTGCGAGGTGTTAGTGTCGCAGAGGCTGTCTCCATAAAATAGGTGATAAATTGCTAATACACACATTATATATATATATATATATATATATATATACACACACACACATATATATACATATATACGCACACACACATATATATACATATTTACGCGCGTACACGCACACGCACACACGCGCACGCACACACGCGCACACGCACGCACACACGCACGCGCGCACACACGCGCACACACGCGCACGCTTATATATATATATATAGAATATATTATATACGCACACACACGTGCATATATATATATACACACATATATATATATATATATAGATACTATCAAACGGCGTAATTTTCTTTTGAAAATACATTTTCAGAAAGCAAATTATGGCTAAAAGGTTTCTAAGCGCTGAGGAAGCAGCTGACGTTTTTTTTTTTTAAGAAGGCATACCTGCATTTAAATGTCTCTAGCCCAACAGAAAATTAAAACAGACCACATAAAGTATATATTAGGAGAAACTAGACACCCAGACGAATCAAATGAGGGGTTAAATAAAATTCTATCATAAAAATAGAGTGCGCAACAGCATGTGGAATTTACATTTATTTATTTTTTTAGCACAAATCCAAATTCCACAAGTTGTTGCGGGCTCAATATTTATGATAGAATAATAAGTAACCCCACGTTTGATTCATCTGGAAGTCTACTTTGTCCGGATATATACTTTATTTGGCATATTTTAGATCCCTGTTGAGCTAGAGCCATTTAATTGCAGGTATGCCTCCTTTCAAAAACCGGCATAAAAAGCTTCTCTAAATTTATTTTGCGCATGGCGCAAATTAGCGCCTTGTGCTCCATCTAGGGGGACCCGGACCACTAAACCTGGGTCTCATTTTTATCACAAGGGTGGGGCTTTGCATTGAGCTAGAGAAAGGCCTAGTTTTCAAAGATTTTATCATGTCTGAAGTGATTGAAATAATTTTTTTTTTTTTTTTGCGCACAAATCCAAATTCCACAAGTTGTTGCAGGCTCAATATTTATGATAGAATAATAAGTAACCCCACGTTTGATTCATCTGGAAGTCTACTTTGTCCGGATATATACTTTATTTGGCATATTTTAGATCCCTGTTGAGCTAGAGCCATTTAATTGCAGGTATGCCTCCTTTCAAAAACCGGCATAAAAAGCTTCTCTAAATTTATTTTGCGCATGGCGCAAATTAGCGCCTCGTGCTCCATCTAGGGGGACCTGGACCACTAAACCTGGGTCTCATTTTTATCACAAGGGTTGGGGCTTTGCATTGAGCTAGAGAAAGGCCTAGTTTTCAAAGATTTTATCATGTCTGAAGTGATTGAAATAATTTTTTTTATTTTTTTTTGCGCACAAATCCAAATTCCACAAGTTGTTGCGGGCTCAATATTTATGATAGAATAATAAGTAACCCCACGTTTGATTCATCTGGAAGTCTACTTTGTCCGGATATATACTTTATTTGGCATATTTTAGATCCCTGTTGAGCTAGAGCCATTTAATTGCAGGTATGCCTCCTTTCAAAAACCGGCATAAAAAGCTTCTCTAAATTTATTTTGCGCATGGCGCAAATTAGCGCCTCGTGCTCCATCTAGGGGGACCCGGACCACTAAACCTGGGTCTCATTTTTATCACAAGGGTTGGGGCTTTGCATTGAGCTAGAGAAAGGCCTAGTTTTCAAAGATTTTATCATGTCTGAAGTGATTGAAATAATTTTTTATTTTTTTTTGCGCACAAATCCAAATTCCACAAGTTGTTGCGGGCTCAATATTTATGATAGAATAATAAGTAACCCCACGTTTGATTCATCTGGAAGTCTACTTTGTCCGGATATATACTTTATTTGGCATATTTTAGATCCCTGTTGAGCTAGAGCCATTTAATTGTAGGTATGCCTCCTTTCAAAAACCGGCATAAAAAGCTTCTCTGAATTTATTTTGCGCATGGCGCAAATTAGCACCTCCAACGCTGCCTAAACTTGATCTGTGCAATCAAATTGGATCTATTATTTTATAGGAGGGATATATTTATATAGTTAAGCAAAACAAAAATATTTTACCCCAAAAATTAATATGAAATTATGCAATATAAATCTTGACCTATTATGATTTTTTTTTTTTACATTAAATATGATGTTTTTTGAATAAAGTTATGAATAACAAAATAAATTTAAAAATGTGTCATAAAGGTCTCTTTTTTTGCGGAATTTTGTCTAGTTTCAGAAAATATATCGCTTTTCCATTTCAATTGGTTTAGATATACTAATTTTATGTATTACATACAATGAGTCATGACATAAGAAAAAGCAGATTTTTTTGATTTTTAGAAAACTGCATATTTTTGTACAAAAAAACCATGAAATATTCTCCATTACACCATTTTTAAAAAGGCACCTAATGTATCAATATATAACCACAATAGTTCTGGTCATAAAGTGTAGATAGAAAAAAATATGCAATGTTGTTCTCCTGAATTTTAACAAAATTTTACTTTTTTTCCCCCTTTTTTTTTCTTTTTTTTTTAAATCTTTACTTATACACATAATAATTATATATTTTGAATCTGTGGAGTCTGCTGAAAAAAAGGATATATAATTTGTCTTGGTCATATAAGAAAACTTGACTTCAAATCGCATTTAAACATGATGAGCACAAAACGGTAAAAATGAGCTCAGCACACGGGCAGGAAATGCCTCAGCAGCGAAAGGGTTAAACGTTTTCAATCCACGTCTCAGAAATCATTTATAGTTACTGGCAACATGTGAAGTGAAAGTGAAATTACTGAAATTGTCACATCTTCTATCTAACTAACTGTAAAATTAATTTAAACATCAGCCTAAGAATGATAAATTTACCACCAGACTTAATTTGGATCCATTTTAAGAGGGGTTTATTTATTTATTTATTTATTCATAAAGTATTTTACCAGGAAGGATACGTTGCGATTTCTCTCGTTTTCAAGTATGTCCTGGGTTCAAGAACATTGAAATTTTACAGTCGTTACAGAAATACAAAGTAATACAATGCAAGATTTTAAAAACAAAACACAAATATACTGATTAACAGAAAATAAATATGTAGGAAATATAGTCATTATGTTACATGTTTACAGGTGCATTCCGTATTGAGGTATGTTAATAGGGAGTTCTTGAGTGACTTAAGACTGGGGAAGATTTGATGGCGTCTGGGAGGTTATTCCATAACTGCAGTGCTCTATAGGAAAATGAGGACCGAGCCACTGTCTTTTTGTATTGTGGTATTGCAAGTAAGGTGCAGGTTCTGGATCTGAGGTTATAGGATGAGGAAACTGCTAGGGGAAGCAGCCTATTCAGGTAGGGTGGCAGCTTCCCAGAAAAGCTCTTAAACACTCATACATATTAAATTATGTAACTATGGGCTAATATTTCCCTGAAATTGCAATGCCTGTCATTAAAAAAAATGGATAAAGCCGATCTGTTAAAAAAGGACTGTGAATAATTGCCTCTATCCACATGTATATAAATATATTAAATCAGTGTTTTTAATGTTTTGTTGTAACTCACTTCTGTAGAATTGCATATACTCCGTTAAGTGAATGACTTAAATCAGTATGTAATCTTGAAATGCAGCATAATTGATTGGTTTATAATTCTCCTATTTAAATGTATGACTGTTTATCATCAATAAAATAATTTGTCCCACATAATTGACATGGCATCATTAATCCTACATTGCAATTAATTTAATAACAGCAAGCAGATTACAAGCAACGATTTTACATCAGACATGTTGATTGTTATTAGCATTTTAATAGGCAGTGTACTTTCTCTATAACATTTTTGAGCAACTTTATTTAAACACCTGTATTTTGACATATCTGTTCCAATGAATAAGCTTTCTTTTGTCGGCTCCACTTTGTTATTTTGAAAGTTCTTGCATTTCTCCTAAATGTTTACATGATAAGATAAAAAGGTTCCACTGTACGTTTTTGTTGCTTGATAAATACCTGCTGATAAGTAACGCATATTCCATTCATGCTAGGTTTTATATCTGGCTTTGCCTCCTGAAATGCATGTCTATTTATTATGTTTATTTTTTATTTTTTTCAATATCATAGAAAATAAGTTCTTCTTCTTACTCTTAATGTTTATTTGACACCAACATATTCTGCATTGCTGTACAGGAGTTATCGTATTCACCTAGTAGTGCACATAACGTGGACTGGAGAGAGTGGCACCTGAGTGGCAAGACATGTTGATGGTTGCCCTGGATGGTTGGACATTAGATCCCTTCACTACCAACAAGGCTATTCAGAAAGAGGTGATAACCTTGAGAATGACTGGAGAATTGAAAATTCTAGGTCAAAATAGTTAAACCAGAAAAATTCTCCCATTTATCTCACTTTCCGAATTAGCTATTTGGTCTAGATTGTTCATTCTTCTGCCAATTATCAAGCTTTTCACCTCTCTCTGAATAACCCTGATAGTGTTTTCAGCTGTGGGAATGTCCGTTAAGTAGATTGCTTGGATTATTTTAACCAATTTTATGACCTTGAGCATCATTCTCACAAGGCAAAAACGTTGGTACCTTTTGGAGCTTAAAAGCAAATGAAATTCTTTTGCAACAAACGGTTTTCATTTGCAGTCATACAGCCCCAGATTGTGTTAACACGATCTCAGACTGCTGTGTCTGCTACCACTTATCGTGTATCATGTATGGTAGTGAAGGGGGTTAAATAAGTCTCCATGACTTGAACGCAAGGAGTAAACCCACACATAACATATACGAGTGTTTCAGTGCAATTTTCATTGTTTCACTGCCCAAAGAACCATTTATCAACATTTTTCAGAACTTGGTATTTTTTCAAAAATCATATTATCGATAAATTCTAAATGAATTCTTAAAGCAGAAATTTCTATTAGCAAGTAAAGGCTTGAATGCCAATAATTAATCCAAAATTTTAACAGGAGTAAAAATATTCTTAATTTAATATTCCGAACAGCATCTTCTGAACACCGGCTGGGTGGAGTAGAGGTAACATCCCTGTTCTATGGCCGTGGAGACACAGGTTCACATCCCGGCAAGAGCACCTCTCCAGTAAGTGTCCTTGGGCAAGACACCTAACGGTACATACTCGACACCCAGCACATACTTGAAAATGAGAGAAATCTCAATGTATCCTTCCTGGTAAAATCCTTTAAAAAAAAAATGGCCACCTCATGAACGAAAAAACTGTAGATTTTGGCGATTGAGCTGAATTAAGTCAAGACCTAAATTAGATTATGGCAAGCTGGCACCTAAGAAAGAATCTAGCTACAGGTCTTAAAAAGAACATTTTTACATGCTATTTGCAAAAAGGCAGTAACATATAATTCTTTAAATCAATGGTTTTAAATTCTGTTCAGACAAGATAAGATTTAAATTAATTTGACTTGATGTAAGAAGCCTTTCATTTCCAACCAAGAAATAAAAGTTGCTCAAAGTGTAAACAAAATAAATGAGGTCTTGATAGAAAACTATTTATTTTTACAGCTATGTGAAACAACGCTTCAAAATAGCTTATCGTAAATTGACAAAATAATTTGTTTGCAAGGATGGATTAAAAATATAACATTTTAAAAATGCAGGAGATCATCTAGACTTTATTCTTACAGAGGTAGAAAAAAATTTATCCAGCTTCTCTTAGACCTGAATTATAATTCCATGTTGGCCATGAACTTCATGTGGGAGAGACCGGCTTGCAAGAACTTTATAACTTGATGAAGAACCTTGCGGGGGGGGGGAGCTAAAATACCAATATATTAAAAAGACAGATTTATTCATGAGCTACTAATTATACATCACCAACCACACATATGGAAAATGTATTGAATCCCTTCGTTAAGGTCATAATCAATCTCCTTGTTAAAGACAAACAAAAACATTTTAAAAAGTAAAAATTAAAAAGATCAAATGATACCACTTATCTTACCTCTAAAGTTCCATCCAACCATAGCGTTACCTGTAACAATGCAATTCTTAAAAAGTCAGTCTAGCTACATTGAACTTTACCTAAATTATTATTATATTATTCTTTATTTACACAGCACCAGCATATTCTGCAGTGCTGAACAATGTGCACAATATTTATTTTTATTTATTTATAAAGGCTTTTACCAGGAAGGATACATTGAGATTTCACTCGTTTTCAAGTATGTCCTGGGTTAAAGAACATTGAGTGGTTATAGACATACAAAATAGTAAAATGCAAGATATTAACACAAAAACAAATATACAGATTAACAGAAAAATAAATATGTAGGAAATAAAGTCATTATGTTACATGTTTACAGGTGCATTCCGTATTGAAGTATGTTAATAGGGAACTCTTAAGGGACTTTAGACTGGGGAAGATTTGATGGCGTCTGGGACGTTATTCCATAACTGCGGTGCTTTGTAGGAAAATGAGGATGGAGACACTTTCTTTTTGTATTGCGGTATTGCAAGTAAGGTGCTGGTCCTGGATCTGAGGTTATAGGATGAGGGAACTGCTGAGGCAAGCGGCCTATTCAGGTAAGGTGGTAGCTTCCCAGAAAAGCTCTTAAACACCAGGTTGGAAAGGTGAAGGGTGCGTTTAGAGTCCAGTGATGGACAGTTTAGTTCTTTTAACATGTCACAATGGTGGGTCATGTAGTTATATTGTAGCACAAAGTGGCGGCAGAATGAGTTATACAATATAGTAAGTTTATGAAGGTGTGTTTGAGGGGCAGCTGTATACACTACATCTCCATATTCAACGGCTGGCATAAGCATTTTTTGTACAATCTGCTTTCTTACCGCGGGGCTCAGGCAGGATTTGTTTCTATACAGGGCACCTAGTTTGGGGGTAAAGTTTAGATGAGAGTTTTTCGACGTAGGGGCCAAAAGATAGATTTGGGTCTAACCACATACCTAGATATTTGAGAGAAGTGACTGTAGTCAGCGTGTCATTTGATCTTGTCCTGACACATAGATGGGGTGATTGCAATTTGTGTAGTTTAGGTGCTGTTCCAAAGAGCATTGTAACAGTTTTGTCAGTATTTAGAAAACGTTTGTTATCTGCGATCCACTTTTCTACCCCTGCGAATTGTTCTTGCAGCACGGCCTCCAGCTGCGGGAGATTTGGTTTGCTGGTATAGATTACAGTGTCGTCTGCATACATGTGTACAGTTGAGGCTTTGCAGACATTGGGCAGATCATTTTGAATATTGTGAATGGAAGGGGGCCGAGTATTGAGCCTTGGGGTGACCTGCATGTAAATGGGAGGGGGAGGAGCTGTCAGAAATGGACACATATTGCGACCGATCAAATACATATGATTGAAACCAGGTTAGCGTGCCACCAATACCGGAGTTTTTAAGTTTTTGCAATAGGATGCCATGGTCTACTGTGTCAAAGGCCTTGGCAAAATCAATATAGATAGGGCTATAGTACACTGAGACTGAAGAACATTTTGATAAACCAGTAAAGGCAGAAATGAGGGCCCAATTCCCATGGGAACAGTCTTGAAGGGTTGGGGGTGGAAACAGGAGGAGAGGACTGAAAGATGAGAGTGATGGACTGGTTGGGGCATTGAGGTGTATTAGGGAGACGGGTGGTAGGCTTGCCTGAATAGGAAAGTCTTAAAGGAGAGTTTGAAGGAGGGGAAAGTAAGGGAAAGTCTGACAGTACGAGGAAGAGCATTACAGAGGATGGGAGCTGCGCATGAGAAAGCCTGCATTCTATCATGGGTAGAGGTGATGCGGGGAGAAGCTAGGCGCAAATCGCTGTTTGATCTTAGGGAGTGAGCTGGTGTGTATTTGGTGATTAGTGAGGACAGGTAGTGGGAGCTGAGTTAGTGAGAGCTTTGTAGGTCAGGGTAAGGATTTTGAATTTAATTCTGCAGTGGATGGGGAGCCAGTGAAGGGACTCGCAGAGAGGAAAGGCAGAGACAGAGAAGCGGTGTAGTGGATGAGCCTGGCAGAGGCGTTCAGAATGGATTGAAAGGGGGGAGGTAGGAGAGAGGGAGACCAGCTAGAAGATTATTACAATAGTGAAGTCAGGGGATTACAAGGGCGTGGATGAGTTGTTTTGTGGTGTCAGTGGTAAGAAATGGCCAAATTATGGAAATATTACATAATTGGTAGTAGCAGGAGGAAGAAAGAGACTGGTTGTGGGGGGGGGGGTTGAAGGACAGAGTTGGGTCATGTGGAACTCTGAGACAACAACCCTGGCTTGATGGGGTGATAGTGATACCATAGATAATGATAGAGAAGTCAGGAGGTGGGGAAGCATTAGAGGAGGAATTAGGAGGAGCTCAGCCTTGGACATGTTAATCTTTAGGTGGTGAGAGGCCATCCAGGAGGAGATGCCAGATAAACAGTCACTGACTTTGGAATGGACAGAAGGAGAGAGATCAGGGGTAGAGAGGTAGATCTGAGTATCATCAGCACAGAGGTGGTAATTAAACCAGAGCTGTTAATGATTTTCCCCAGGGAGGAGGTATAGATAGAAAAGAGCAAAGGACCTAGGACAGAGACTTGAGGTACACCAACTGAGAAAGGCATTGAAGAGGAGTAGTTACCAGCAAATGACACAGAGAAGGACCTGTTAGACATATTAAAACATGTAATTTTCTCCCCTTATTGCGTTATTCCGATATAAAAAAAAAGTCTTTGGAATTCTTTCTGTTGAGCTTAGTGTGTTTGCGTTTTGTTGCGCTAATTCCTGATGGTACTGTGCATTCCTGTGTGAGTTGGATTATATCCAAATTGTTTCAGGGTCAGGTTTTGTTATCAAGGCACATGGACTTAGTTGGTAAGTAAAGTGCATGCCTTTAATTCAGGAGAAACAATTCTGTGGACCGGTGTGTTCAATAGGCAAAGCAAGGGCTGTAGGGTACTGCATGAGGGCCCTGACCTCAGAGGTGGTCCCATGAATGCCCCTTACGATTTGGTCAAGTTTACCCTTTTAGCGGGCCCCATGCCCCTGCAGATAAAAATCATGGGGAAATAGTGTCAGCAGTCTGTTTTAATGCTGGCCACTCTAATACAGTGAAAAGAGATGCCGAGGGACAGTGCTTAGAATTGTGTTGCTTTTGAATGTATAAGGAATAACAGGTCTTGGGGTGCCCTGGACCACATTGCGCTTCACAATTCACTAAAATTACTGTAAGTGCTGGCTGCCGTTTCATTTTGAAAATAGTATGGAGAAATAAATTCTGTAATATGTGTAACTAAGGCTAGGGTCAGACTGGGGCAGTGCGAACGCGCGTGCAGGCGCACTAAATCACGGCCGTAGTAGCAGCACATGACGGCCAATGACGGCCAATATACGCAGTACGGGCGTACAAAAGTGCGTCCACGCCACGCAACCGGCCAACTGAACGCATTTTTCATACAACGTGTACCGCTAGTACAGACGTACAGAGTGCGCTGCGGCCGCATAGCAGCGTGTGTGCGTGATTAGGAGACGTCAGACGCTGCTATTGTGTGGCCTACATCACGTCCAAACAGCCAAAGTTTCCAGGTTTTGTTGGAGTGTACCTGCGACTGTCGAAAATGTCTGCTGGACCAGAGATCGATGTGGAGAGGCTGATCAGCGCTGTGGGGGAGCATCCTGAGATATGGGACACGGCCTGCAACAGGTACAAAGACAAGGGGAAGAAGGCCAACGCATGGGTGGTGGTGTCCCGTGTCGTGTACCCTGATTATGATACGTGGTCCGAGAAAGAGCAGCATATCCAGAGTGAGTATTTGATTATTTTAATCATAATCCCATACATGTAAATCTCAATAATAATAATAAAAACAAATATGTAATCATTGGGGTGAAATCTCAAATGCTCCCCAGCTGCCAGGGCACCTGACCTGCATCACTCGTAAAATAATTAGACAGAGCATCGCGAAACCTGTTGCTGTATCTATTCACAGCTATGATGTCATCGTTCACATCATCTTCAAGACCGACAACTGTGACGGTATCATCAAAATTAAAACCATCCCTGGCATGCACATAATTATGTAGGATGCAACAGCATTTGACTATATCCACACAGAAATCAACCTGTACATCCAGCGGTCTATGTAAAATCCTCCACTTGTTGGTCAGTATGCCAAAGCTACACTCCACATACCGTCTCGCCCGCGACAGCCTATAATTAAAAACCCGCTTCTTCACATTCAGGTGTGTCCCTGAGTAGGGCCTTAGGAGGTGTGTGGATACCAGGGGTCAAGTCGAGGGGGAACGCGTGGGAACGGAGTTCCTGCACTAATTTTGCAGAGGGAACGGAGTTCCCTTTGGTCCCATACTCTATAAAACTTGTAGTCAGGTGTTCAATCATATATTTCTCTATTAAGTCACAATAAATATAGGATTTATCATATATTTTTGCTATATTCCACATATTTATTTATTTGCAAAGTATTTTACCAGGAAGGAGACATTGAGATTTCTCTAGTTTTCAAGTATGTCCTAGGTTTAAGAAATTGAATTGTTACAGTAGGATACAAAGTAATAAAATGCAAGATATTAAAAAAACAACACAAATATACAGATTAACCCAGAAAATAAATATGTAGGAAATATAGTCACTATGTTACATGTTTACAGGTGCATTCCGTATTGAGGTATGTTAATAGAGCTCTCGAGTGCCTTTAGACTGGGGGAAGATTTGATGGCGTCTGGGAGGTTATTCCATAATTGTGGAGCTCTGTAGGAAAATGAGGATCGAGCCACTGTCTTTTTGTATTGTGGTATTGCAAGTAAGGTGCAGGTCCTGGATCGGAGGTTATAGGATGAGGGAACTGCTGGGGGAAGCAGTCTATTCAGGTAGGGTGGCAGCTTCCCAGAAAACCTCTTAAACACCAGGTTGGAAAGGTGAAGGGTGCATCTGGATTAAAGCGATGGCCAGTTTAGCTCTTTTAACATGTCACAATGGTGGGTCATGTAGTTACATTGAAGCACAAAACGACAGAATGAGTTATACAATGTAGTAAGTTTATGAAGGTGTGTTTGAGGGGCAGCTGTATACACTACATCTCCGTATTCAATAGCCAGCATAAGCATTTGTTGTACAGTCTGCTTTCTTATTGACATATATACATAAATATAGCAGATCTGAGTGTGTTTGTGTTACATGCGAGGTGATAATTGCTTATTGGGAGACAGAAATCCTGGCGAGTTCCCACACTTCTTTTTTTAGGACTTGATCCCTGGGATAGGCCGAATGCTTCATCACCCACGAAGGCATAGGGGACTGCCACGTCACTGCCAGGCAATGGTGCGGGTCTGGGGATGTTCAGGGACCCACTCTCAATTTCATTCCACAGTGTGGAGTTCCTGAACAGTGTGGAGTCAGAGTCCTTGCCGTATGAACCGACATCCACATAGACGAAACTATAGTTGGCATCTGCCCCCGCCAGTAGGCCAATGGAAAAGTAATGTTTATAATTCTGATACAGTGAGCCACTGTGCGGTGGCTTCACTATGCGGACATGTTTGCCATCCACGGCTCCCAGGCAGTTTGGAAAGTTGGCTCTCTCCCAGAATCCTGCTGCAATTTCTAGACATGCCTTGTGTGTCGGTTTTGGCAAACATTGGTCCTTCATGGTTTCCCATATGGTTTGGCACACCTTGCGGACGATCTCACCAGCTGTTGATCTGCCAACGCGGAAGTTATAATGCAGATCCTTCAAACTGCATCCACTAGCGAGATACCTAGAAGACAAAACAAAACTGTTTGAATATGATCACATACCATGAACACAAGCTAATGTCACACTCATCATGTTTTGCAGCACAAGAGGCGATGAACAAATGGCGCACAGTACGCGACAATTATACGCGGGTGCAGAAGAAACAAGCCATGGCTGCGCGCTCTGGAGCTGGCTCCAAGAAGGTCCGTGGATATATCTACACGGAGCAACTGTCATTCCTCCGAAGGACCCAGGAGCCGCGCAGTAGCGTCAGCAGCATCGACCAGCCATCGACCTCCGGCTCACAGGTCCAACACATGGTGCCAGGAGGTTCTGCCAGCTGCCAGGAGGAGGTGAACCGGGGTGGTGCAGAGTCGCAACTGGAGGAGGATGTGGAGACAGGACAGGTGGCAGGTACCACAACAACGGTCAGCACCAGACCTGCACAGAAGAGAAGGGCACCAGCTACAGACCTGGAGCAGGCCATGGTTACCTTCATGGAGGCTCAAACCAACCATCCACACCAACGCAGCATGCTTGCGGACTCCATGTACATGTCATTCTTCAATTCCTGTATGATCCTCCTCAACAAGATGAGCGAGGCTGAGAAGGTGGAGTACCGGCGCAGATCTCTGGCTATATTGGACGACATCCTTTCCCGTCCCCATCACGCAGCCGGTTACAATGCTGTGCCACAATCCACCAATGCCAGTGGCTCATCCCTCCCCAGTGAGGTGCTGTCCACCCACCCAGCCATGCCCCCTGGAGCCAGGCCACACACAGAGTCGGAGTCCTGCTCTAGCCACACCACTGGCCCTCATGACCCAGATGCTCGGCGGTATCATGATCTGTGATACATGTCATGAATATGTTTTAGTTTTGTTTGTCATGTGTTATTTGGTTTCATGTTTAATATATCCTGACCTTCAGTTAACAAGTTATAATATATGTCGAGAATATATTACTGTTATTTTATTTCATGTTTCATATTATATTATTATTTTGGTCTACATTGTTGTCGGAGTCATTTATGATTATGTACGTGTGATGTGATGCCTGTGTGTGTGTGTGTGTATGCATGTGACAGTGGGCATGTGACTACAGACATGATGCACTCATGTCAGGTGACTGGCAGCGATGTCATGTATGCAGGTGTTTGACAGTACGTACCGCAAAGTGATGACCAGCATCTCCTCCGGTGGTATGGCGGCCCTCAAGTTGGTGTCCCTCTTGGTCAGTGGCTCGCGTACCCGCGACAACAGTTCATCAAAGGAGGGGATGCACATCCGCATGTAGTTGAAAAACTTCACGGGGTCCCTCTCTCGCAGTGGCCTGTACAGCGTCACAAAGTGTCCATGCGTGGGTCTGGCAGCGTTAATTTGATGAACCCAGGTTCGCCGCTTTCTCTTCCTCTTAAGGTACAAGTACCCCATTGCAGCAAACACAAAGACTTGTACTGGATCCATCTTTGAAAAACGCCACCATACCCAAAATGGGTTTTTATAACCCTACCCCTTATGTTTTTCATTCATCAATTAATTAGATTCATCGGATTTTTCTATTTTTTTACAGCTCAGTCATGAAATACGTCCAGAATTGCGCATTGTCTGACCGCTTTCGCGTATTCCGTGAAAAAATGCGTTCGCACGCACCAACGTACGTTTTGACGCTGGACGTCAGAAATGCGTTCGTCTCACCCTGGCCTAAAGGGGTTATTCAGAAAGCACCAAATGTCAGTGCTTTCTCATTCAGCGCACTTCTGTGATTCCATTTCGCCGACCTTGCAGTGATTCACTATTCACCACAAGGTCCCCGAAGTGTGGCGTACAAAGAGTTGCTGAAGACCGCTGAACACTGCCGAACTGCAAAAAAACAACAAATCGAGCTCTAATAGGTGTTTAAAGCAATAAAAATGCATTAAAAGGTGTCTAAATAAGAAAAAAGCCCTATAAAAATAATAAAAAGGTCTGTTACTGAATAAAAAAATGCCTTTAAAAAAAAATTGGTAATCAAAAATTTTGCCTAAAAAATACAAAATTTTTCCAAAAAATAAATACGAATTAAATGAATAAACAGTTGAATAAAAAAACATAAAACTGATATTTCTTTACATTGAATCCTATGGGTTCAGCCAGTTTAAACTTTAAACCTGTCAAACTGTGACACTGCACTTGCTTGGGTTGACTCCTATTTATCCAACAGGTCCTTCTGTGTGTCCTTTGCTGGTAACTCCTCCTCCACATTGCCTCTATCTGTTGATGTACCTCAAGGCTCTGTCCTTGGTCCTCTGCTCTTTTCCATCTACACCTCCTCCCTGGGCAAAATCATCAACAGCTTTGGCTTTAATTCAATAACATATCAAACCCTAGAACCTTTTGGAGAACCATAAGTAACATACAAGCACCCCCAGTCCACTCCCAGCCAGCTGCTGTCAAAGTAAACAACCAAACCCTGCAACACCCCCTAGATGTAGCAAATGCCTTTAATGATTATTTTGTTGGATGTGCCACCACTTTGATTGCCAAGCTAGGAAATGACATGCAATCAGAGAGACCTCATGCAGGTCAGGCCCCCCCAACTGGGCAAAGTCCCTGTATCAGACAGGAATTCAGTTTTAGACCAGTGCCTGTCAGTGTCATTACTAAACTTCTCCGTAAGCAAAAAATGAAATACCAGTCTGGACCTGATCAAATACCAGCAATGCTGCTGAAAATCAGTGCGCCAGCAATTGCAAATCCTGTCGCAACCCTAATAAATGAGTCACTGGCGACTGGATACATACCCAAGCTCTGGAAGACTGCAAGAGTGGTACCTATCCATAAAAGTGGTGACAGTACTTTGGTATCCAACTACCGTCCGAAA
Organism: Leptobrachium leishanense; assembly: GCA_009667805.1. NCBI lineage: Eukaryota > Metazoa > Chordata > Amphibia > Anura > Megophryidae > Leptobrachium > Leptobrachium leishanense. The sequence continues at coordinate 459,619,543 of CM019063.1, forward strand.
TCGTTGCTCCCTGTAATGTCAAAAGTCTTGGAAAAATGTGTCTACACACAATTACGTTGTGTGTTTTTTTTTTTTGGTTTTTTTAATATCTTCAATTGTATTACTTTGTATTTCTGTAACTGTAACACTTCAATGTTCTTGAACCCAGGACATACTTGAAAACGAGAGAAATCTCAATGTATCCTTCCTGGTAAAATCCTTTATAAATGAATAAAAAAATAAATTACGTGATTATTATCAATATTGGAACTACTTAACCCCGGATCAATCAGGCTTTCGTCCAAATCACTCAACTACAACCGCCCTTTTAAAAGTCTGCAATGATATCCAAGCTGGGATGGAACAAGGAAACCTAACTGGAGCCATCTTCCTTGATTTTGCCAAGGCCTTTGACACGGTAGACCATGGCATCTTGTTAGAAAAACTTAAAAACTCTGGCATTGGTGATCGCACGCTAACCTGGTTTCAATCATAGGTATCCGACCGATCACAATATGTGTCAATTTCTGGCAGCTCCTCCCTCCCACTCCCAGTCACTTGCGGTGTACCCCAAGGCTCAATACTAGGCCCCCTGCTATTCACAATATTCATAAATGATCTGCCCAACGTCTGCAAAGCCTCAACTGTACATATGTACGCAGACGACACTGTGATCTATACCAGCAAACCAAATCTCCCGCAGCTGGAGGCCATGCTGCAAGAACAATTCACAGAGGTAGAAAAGTGGATCAAAAACAACAAACTTTTTTTAAATACTGACAAAACTGTAACGATGCTCTTTGGAACAGCACCTAAACTACACAAATTGCAAAATCCCCATCTATGTGTTGGGACAAAATCAAATGGCATGCTGACTACAGTCACTTCTCTCAAATATCTAGGTATGTGGTTGGACCCTAATCTATCCTTTGGCCCCCACATCGAAAAACTCTCATCTAAACTTTACCCCAAACTAGGTGCCCTGTACAGAAACAAATCCTGCCTGAGTCCCGCGGTAAGAAAGCAGATTGTACATCAAATGCTTATGCCGGCTATTGATTACGGAGATGTAGTGTATGCAGCCGCCCCGCAAACACACCTTCATAAACTTACTACAATGTATAACTCATTCTGCCGCTTTGCGCTACAATGTAACTACATGACCCACCATTGTGACATGTTAAAAGAGCTAAACTGGCCATCGCTGGAATCCAGACGCACCCTTCACCTTTCCAGCCTGGTGTTTAAGAGCATCTCTGGGAAGCTGCCACCCTACCTGAATAGACTGCTTCCCCCAGCAGCTCCCTCATCCTATAACCTCCGATCCAGGACCAGCACCTTACTTGCTATACCACAATACAAAAAGACAGTGGCTCGGTCCTCATTTTCCTACAGAGCACCACAATTATGGAATAACCTCCCAGACACCATCAAATCTTCCCCCAGTCTTAAGTCACTCAAAAGCTCCTTACTAACATACCTCAATACAGAATGCACCTGTAAACATGTAACCTAGTGACTATATTTCCTACATATTTATTTTCTGTTAATCTGTATATTTGTGTTGTTTTTTTAATATCTTGCATTGTATTACTTTGTATTTCTGTAACTGTAACACTTCAATGTTCTTGAACCCAGGACATACTTGAAAACGAGAGAAATCTGAATGTATCCTTCCTGGTAAAATCCTTTATAAATAAATAAATAAATTAATTAATTAATTACCACCTCTACGCTGATGACACTCAGATCTACCTCTCTACCCCTGGTCTCTCTCCCCCTGTCCTTTCAAAAGTCAGTGACTGTTTATCTGTCATCTCCTCCTGGATGGCCTCCCACCACCTAAAGATCAACATGTCAAAGACTGAGCTCCTACTTATTCCTCCCTCCAATGCCTCCCCACCTCCTGACTTCTCTATCACGGTGGAGGGTATCACCATCTCCCCATCAAACCAAGCTCGCTGTCTTGGAGTTACACTTGACTCTGCTCTTTCCTTCATCCCCCACATCAAGTCTCTTTCCTCCTCCTGCCGATACCAACTGCATAATATTTCCAGAATTCGGCCATTTCTTACCGCTGTCACCACAAAACAGCTCATACACGCCCTGGTAATCTCGCGACTCGACTATTGCAATAATCTCTTATCTGGCCTCCCTCTGTCCCGCCTCTCCCCCCTACAATCCATCCTGAACGCCTCCGCCAGGCTAATTCACCTCACCCGCCGCTCTGTCTCTGCCGCTCCCCTCTGCGAGTCCCTTCACTGGCTCTCCATCCACTGCAGAATTAAGTTCAAAATCCTTATCCTTACCTACAAAACCCTCACTAACTCAGCTCGCCACTACCTGTCCTCACTAATCACCAAATACACCCCAGCCCGCTCCCTAAGGTCAAACAGTGACCTGCGACTAGCTTCTCCCCGCATCACCTCTTCCCATGATAGACTGCAGGATTTCTCACGCGCAGCCCCCACTCTCTGGAACGCTCTCCCTCGTACTGTCAGACTTTCCCCTAACTTCTCTTCCTTCAAATGCTCCCTTAAAACGTTCCTATTTAGGGAAGCCTACCGCCCAACTCACTGACGCAACCATCAATCACTCTCATCCTACAGTCCTCTCCTCCTGTTTCCAACCCCAACCCTCCTAGATTGTGAATTCCTACGGGAATAGGGCCCTTATCTCCTCCTGTACTGTTTGTCAAATGTTGTTCAATATATTGTAACCCTGTCTATACTGTGCCTATTGTACAGCGCTGCGGAATATGCTGGTGCTTTATAAATAAAGAATAATAATAATAATGTGGAGGGGGGCAGTCCCCAGATCTAATTGCCCTGGGAACCAAAGAATTGTCAGTCTGCCCCTCGGCATAGCTAATTGAGGGCTCAATTACACTCTTCGCGCAAAAATGTGCAAGTGCGCAAAAACGCATTAACAAGAGGGGCAAAACCCTTCGTGCAGAATGTCGTATTACGACATTCGCGCAAACGATGCGCGTTAACGTCTAACGCGAGTGACCCTGCGCGAACCCTGTGCAAGCGCAAGTTCGTGCGTGCATCCCATACTTAACATTGTGAGCGCAAATGCGTTCGTGCGCTGGAACGCGGATGGTATTACAATCGATGCACAAATTTTTTTGAATGACGTTTGCTTGCATAATTTTAACGTCTTTTAAAAGCTGGTGGTAACTGCAAATCTGAACGTTCTGGCTGAAACCAAATACACCAGCGCAAAACAAAATATACAGCACAGTATAGTTACACATTCTACACATACCCAAACAATAAAATTGAGAGGTTGTGGGTGTTTTTATTATTGCTGCAGCATATATACTCAGATTGATTTTGGCAGGCGCAAAAACTGAACGGGAGACAATTGTGGTTCTTAGCTCATGAAAAAACAGTCTGCCCACCGATTTCTGTGCACAACGTTTAATGCGTGTCTTTTTTATGCGCAATATTTTTTGACGGCTGAAAAAGTGCGCTCGGATCGTAATACCAGTGTTAATTTACGCGCGTTACCGTTTAACGCTGCGCGCGCGAATTTGCGCGGAAAATGTAATAGAGCCCTAAGTGTTGGAAATAAATAATGAAAAATGTTTGTTTTAACATTCTGAATTGATATAAATTTCAAAAACTACTAGAACAATCTTTTTGAAATTCTGTAGATAACACTTAACTCTTAGAAAATTGCATTGCTGATAATCACATTATGATCACTAGAAACCCCCAAAAGCAGGATTTCTGACCATTTTATTTTCTATATAACATTTACTGTATTTGAGGAAAAGACCATTTCTGCCTATATGCTGATAATGCAGACCCCATGTGAAATTGTGCAAGATAATGGACTCCACCTGGAGAATAGAACCTTTCATCCCAGCAATATTTATGTCAAATATGAACAAATATAGATGAAAAATTAAAAATTTGCAAATTTACATTATTTTAGTTTTTCAACTCTAAGGCTGGGTTCACACCTAAGCGTTTTGTTACGCGTGCAATACGCGTGTTTTTTGACGCGCGTATTGCGCAAACATTAAAAACGCGCTTTGCCTCGCGTTCACTTCCATGTCTATGGCCGCGAACGCAGTGCAGTACGCCCCAAAGAAGCTCCCGTACTTCTTTGGGCGTAGGATGTTTTAAAGCGAGTTCCTGCGAGCTTGAAAACGCCCAGGTGTGATTGGGTCCCATAGGAAAACATGGGATTTCCCGGTTCATGCGTTTTATAGCGCGCAGGAACACGCTTTAAAACGCTTAGGTGTGAACGGGGCCTTACTGACCATCTGCATGCAAAATTTTTTATTTTTTTATCCTATAGTTAACTGTTAATTACACATCCCTTGTTTCAAATTAATGTCATGATCATATTTATTTGAGCAAAAAAATCTCTTGGTAGTGAAATGGTCAATTGCAGTAATCTTTCACAAGTAATAACATATCTTCTATTTATATGTAGACCTATATTATAAATCCACAGTTAATGTAGGATATGTTACCTTTACCTGACAACCTGTGATTGATATTTTTCTGTCAGATGCCCACATTTACTGAAACTTACAGGGTGTCTGGGCACATGTGGAAGTGTATTGCTGTAAAAATATGTGTGTGAGACAAAAGAAAATATTTCCTGCTTTCATAGAATGTGTATTACATTTGTCAAGGTCACTTTATATATATATATTTCATTTTCAGGACACAAAGGTTTCTTTTGTGGTTAAGAAACCGTGACTAAAGAATCTTTAGCTGAAATTACTTTCAAGAAGAGACATTTTTCCATATTTGTCCAACAGTATCTAGAGCTAGAGTTTAATCTCAAAAGAAAAGAAATACACAACGATTTTTCAAGTGTATGGTATAATAATTCACCCTTTGCATAAATGTGAAGTTATACATGAGGTATAATTTAGGACATACGTAAGGGCATATGTGCTTGTGTAATTGATAAGCATACTGTTGCTTTATGCTGTACTAAACTACAGCTATATGTAGCTAGAATTGCGAATGTGTAGACAATAATGTCGGTAAGTAATGACAACTTCTTTAATAAACAATTAAATAGGCACTCTAGGCAAATGATATTAGAGTGGTCACAATGCCCTGAGTGCCCTTACCCTTTTCCCCACTCCAGAGGGAGTCTCAGCCCTCCAAGTGCAGAGGTTAAATACCACCCAGTACCTGAACCAGGGGCGGATCCAGGAGGGGGGCAATGGAGCAATTGCCCCCCCAAGAAAATATTGCTGAGTGCTTTTCTCTTTTTGAGCGACCGCTGGCATGAAGCTCGGCCGCCACTCGCCTGGGAGCCGCAATCTCGAGTTCACGAGATCTCGTGAACGTCTGGGATCTTGCGAGACCGTGGCTTGCACGTGTTCACAGGCGAGTGGCCGAGCTTCATGCCGGCGGCCGCTCTTGCAGAGAAAAGCCCTTGGAGGAGCCTGGCCTGGGGGCAGATGGCAGAAGACCGATGGGATCACGTGAGCTGGGGGCAATATATATAAAATGTAAGCTGGGGCAATATATATCCATGTGAGCTGGGGCAACAAATCCATATGAGCTGGGGCTAATATATATCCACGTGAGCTGGGCCACTATATATCCATGTGAGCTGGGACACTATATATCCATGTGAGCTGGGGCACTGTATATCCATGTGTGAGCTGGGGCACTATATATCCATGTGAGCTGGGGCACTATATATCCATGTGAGCTGGGGCACTATATATCCATGTGAGCTGGAACACTGTCAAGATTTATCTCTGCACGTGCCTACAACATGTCGAGATTTATATTCAATAAGAAACTTATACGAGATACAATTCAATTGTTTATATTTCCTAAAAATTCTCCTAAATTCTTTTAATTGTCTGTGTTTTGCTTTGAAGAATACACTAATCAATAATCGGATAAAAATATATAGATTTATTATGTATACAAAAAAGTTTCAAGTCTCATATCATAAACAAAGATTTATAAACAACACGACATCCATCAGCACATAGACACTAGCTTCCCAATATATGTATCTCCTGTTAGTAACTGCATAAATGATTAATATCATTTACCTTATCAGTTAGTAACTATACACAAATGGTTAATAAACATTTCTGCTTAACGAAAACAATTAACATGTATTTCCCAGCAAACCAATGTTTAACAAGCTAGATCTTGTAGAGATATATGTATCTCTTTATGCTACGTGGATCAACAAAAGATGAGCTATCACTTATTCTATTTCTAGAATGATAAGTAATAAAAACTTATTTAGTGAATCCTCCCCTAATATCGAGAATTAAGCTTCTAATCTTCTGCTTTGTATATTGTAGTTATATAATTCCTTGTTTATTAATGTCAAACACAGTAATTTCCAAATTCAATATATATATTTGTATATCATCTTTGCAACAGTTTCTTTAGGATAAATCCTTATATCTGATTCTTCTTCATATCTCTATCTGCAGATTTAGAAATATTTTGAAGACTCTGGATCTAACAGTAATCTGAGATATCTCAGTCTATCTGTTGCAAGAAATACTCCAGATATATATAATTACATTAATCATAATTTTGCTTTCTCATACATTACCTGTCCAAACGTTACAGCAGCAATATTCTTTGATTGTTTTGGAATATGTGAAAATTATCAATGTCAGATAATCAATACATGTGAGTTAGAGATGTGGACCTGATTAAGTGATATATTTTATCTTGAATGCATTATCGTGTCTTGGGATGGTCTGAATGCATTATGTCCTGGAATGATCTGACTGCATTGTCGTGTCCTGGAAGTCCAAATGCATTGTCGTGTAAGTCTGAATGAATTTGCAACAAACCTCTTTTCATTTAAATATTACTTTCTCTATATTAAATATAATATTTACTATGCCTCAAGAGGGCAGTGTTGCACTTCCAATTAATTCCACATTTTAATTTTAATATATCTTTTCTCAGGTCAAAAGATCAATCTGTCTTAACAAAGATCCTCTATTCTGCCACCTCCACTCCCACAGGTACCATCTGCCACCCTCTGCCGCTTCCTCCCAGCCACTGAGGAGGAAGTCAATTCCTTATTGTCCTCCTCACATCTCACCACGAGCCCGCTCGACCCCATTCCCTCACATCTAATTCCCCCCTCTCCTCCTCCCTCACCCCTGCTCTCACACACATCTTCAACCTATCTCTCTCCACTGGCTCCTTTCCATCCACCTTCAAACACGCGCTAGTTACCCCTTTACTAAAGAAACCATCCCTAGATCCCAACTCTCCATCCAACTACCGCCCTGTATCCCTGCTTCCCTTCACATCAAAGCTCTTAGAAAAACTAGTCTTCAACCGCCTCTCCCTCTTCCTGTCCTCCAATTCCCTACTTGACCCCCTGCAATCTGGCTTCCGTCCCCTACACTCAACTGAAACTGCCCTCACCAAAGTCACCAACGACCTCCTAACTGCTAAAAAACATGGCCACTATTCTATTCTCATCCTGTTTGACCTCTCGGCTGCTTTTGACACTGTTGACCACCCCCTCCTTCTACAGACCCTCAACTCTCTGGGTCTCGGTGACACTGCACTTGCTTGGGTTGACTCCTATTTATCCAACAGGTCCTTCTGTGTGTCCTTTGCTGGTAACTCCTCCTCTTCATTGCCTCTATCTGTTGGTGTACCTCAAGGCTCTGTCCTTGGTCCTCTGCTCTTTTCCATCTACACCTCCTCCCTGGGCAAAATCATCAACAGCTTTGGCTTTAATTACCACCTCTACGCTGATGACACTCAGATCTACCTCCCTACCCCTGATCTCTCTCCCCCTGTCCTTTCAAAAGTCAGTGACTGTTTATCTGGCATCTCCTCCTGGATGGCCTCCCACCACCTAAAGATCAACATGTCAAAGACTGAACTCCTACTTATTCCTCCCTCCAATGCCTCCCCACCTCCTGACTTCTCTATCACGGTGGAGGGTATCACCATCTCCCCATCAAACCAAGTTCGCTGTCTTGGAGTTACACTTGACTCTGCTCTTTCCTTCATCCCCCACATCAAGTCTTTTTCCTCCTCCTGCCGATACCAACTGCGTAATATTTCCAGAATTCGGCCATTTCTTACCGCTGTCACCACAAAACAACTCATACACGCCCTGGTAATCTCCCGACTCGACTATTAAAATAATCTCTTATCTGGCCTCCCTCTGTCCCGCCTCTCCCCCCTACAATCCATCCTGAACGCCTCCGCCAGGCTAATTCACCTCACCCGCTGCTCTGTCTCTGCCGCTCCCCTCTGCGAGTCCCTTCACTGGCTCCCCATCCACTGCAGAATTAAGTTCAAAATCCTTATCCTTACCTACAAAACCCTCACTAACTCAGCTCCCCACTACCTGTCCTCACTAAATCACCAAATACACCCCAGCCCGCTCCCTAAGGTCAAACAGTGACCTGCGCCTAGCTTCTCCCCGCATCACCTCTTCCCATGATAGACTGCAGGATTTCTCACGCGCAGCCCCCACTCTCTGGAACGTTCTCCCTCGTACTGTCAGACTGTCCCCTAACTTCTCTTCCTTCAAACGCTCCCTTAAAACAGTCCTATTTAGGGAAGCCTACCACCCAACTCACTGACGCAACCATCAATCACTCTCACCTTACAGTCCTCTCCTCCTGTTTCCAACCCCAACTCTCCCAGATTGTGATTTCCTACGGGAATAGGGCCCTCATCTCTTCCTGTACTGTTTGTCAAATGTTGTTCAATGTATTGTAACCCTGTCTATACTGTGCTTATTGTACAGCGCTGCGGAATATGCTGGTGCTTTATAAATAAAGAATAATAATAATAATAATAATATTCAGTCCTAGACTTTGGGTCTCTCCTGTCAAAATTTCAATTAATATCTCCACTCCTCTGAAAGTTTTTACTGAGTCTCTTTATCAGTTAAATTTCTTTCTCTGCACTTATAGAAAAAACATAACTCTTAAAGCTTCACCTAGCCATGAACTATTTAAAAAAAATCTCTGTCCATTTCTAAAACTAGGGGAAATTGAAAAAGTAAAAGACTTTCCATTTAAAACAAGATGCTACAGGCATCCATTTTAATTTTTCCATTCTAATATACCCAACAGCACTATATATCCATGTGAGCTGGGGCACTATATATCCATGTTTGAGCTGGGGAACTATATATCCATGTGAGCTGGGGCAATATATATCCATATGAGCTGGGGCACTATATATCTACGTGAGCTGGGACACTGTATATCCATGTGAGCTGGGGCACTATATATCCATGTGAGCTGGTGCCACGTGTGTCCTGCCAGCATGAAAAGGGTGCACTGGGCAACCCGCACCTAGGTTACCCTACACTGCATAGCTTCAAGTGGTATGTGCTGGGAGGGGGGTACCCTGGGCCCCTCGTATGGAAAGCATTCGCAGGGCTCATGAGCAACATGAGGACAGACCTTGTGCAATATTCTGGGAAGAGGGAATGTAACGAGCACAGCTTGCGATTAGACGTGTCTCTGCCTGTCACTGCAAAACCCAACACCAGCTCGTAGCCAAAACTGGTAGAGTCCACCCCCTGAAACCTGTGTCTGAAACCGCCCCTGACCTAAACTCGGAGCTCGGGTTCCTGGTGACCGGAACGGATGGGAACCAGCACCCACCAATGGCTCTCAGTGCCGTCGGCTTTGATAGCAAATGCATTGGCTGCTTCTCCACAGTCATGTAATATGCTGCAGCTACAGAAAGTTGCAGGAACTCACATCCGAACAGCACAGAAGTTCTCAAATGGTTATATCCCAGATGACATCACAACTTAACTGATGAAACACATTAGATTTTACATATTATTGAGAGTGTTTATTTTATTTACTCTGTTCTACCTGTTCCTGAATTGAATTCTTTTCAAAGCTACCAAGGGGTCTCACAGCATTCTGTTTGCTTCACAGCGAGGCGTGCGTATGCAGCTCCGAGGATTCAAGAGGCACAGAAGCGGTAACATCTACAGTTGTGTTCAAAATTATTCAACCCCCACTGAAATTGAGTGTTTTGGCCAGTTTGACTTTGATTTTGATCATTCAGTCATCTTGCTTACAATTAAATCAAAGAGGCACGTGTAGGTCAGACAAATATAACATAACATTTATAATGAAATAACCACAAATGTCTTTTCTGTGCTCACATCATTATCAGTTTTATTCAACCCCCAAGTGACATTCAATCTTAGTACTTAGTACAACATCCTTTTACAGTTATAACAGCTTTTAAACGTGAAGCATAGCTTGACACAAGTGTCTTGCAGCGATCTACGGGTATCTTCGCCCATTCGTCATGGGCAAAAGCCTCCAGTTCAGTCACATTCTTAGGCTTGCGCACTGCAACTGCTTTCTTTAAGTCCCACCAGAGGTTCTCAATCGGATTTAAGTCTGGTGACTGCGATGGCCACTCCAAAATGTTCCAGCCTTTAATCTGCAACCATGCTCTAGTGGACTTGGAGGTATGCTTGGGATCATTGTCCTGTTGAAAGGTCCAACGTCTCCCAAGCCTCAGGTTTGTGACGGACTGCATCACATTGTCATCCAATATCTCCTGGTACTGAAGAGAATTCATGGTACCTTGCACACGCTGAAGCTTCCCTGTACCTGCAGAAGCAAAACAGCCCCAAAGCATGATTGACCCCCCACCATGCTTCACAGTAGGCAAGGTGTTCTTTTCTTCATAGGCCTTGTTCTTCCTCCTCCAAACATAGCGTTGATCCATGAGCCCAAACAGTTCTAATTTTGTTTCATCAGTCCACAGAACACTATCCCAAAACTTCTGTGGTTTGTCCACATGAGTTTTGGCATACTGCAGTCGACTCTTCTTATTCTTTGGAGACAGCAAGGGGGTGCGCCTGGGAGTTCTGGCATGGAGGCCTTCATTACGCAGTGTGCGCCGTATTGTCTGAGCTGAAACTTCAGTACCCACATCTGACAAATCTTTTCTCAGTTCCTCAGCAGTCACACGGGGACGTTTTTCCACTCTACGCTTCAGGTAGCGCACAGCAGTCGAAGTCAGCATCTTCTTTCTGCCACGACCAGGTAGCGTTTCAACAGTGCCCTTTGCCTTGAATTTGCGAATGATGCTTCCTATGGTCTCTCTGGTATGTTTAACATCTTTGCAATCTTCTTATAGCCTTTGCCCTTCCTGTGAAGAGTAATCACCTCTTATCTTGTCTTCCTGGACCATTCTCTTGACTTCACCATGTTTGTAATCACACCAGTAAATGTCTAGAAGGAGCGGAGTATCACAGTCATTTTAAAGTTGCCTAATTGGTGCTTATTATGCTTTATTGCTGCTCCGTGACATCCACAGGTGTTTTCAATACCTGATTGAAAACACTTGAATGAACCTCTGTTCTTCAGAGTGGTAGTCTTTAAGGGGTTGAATAATTGTGTCAATGAAGAATTCACAAAATAAACATTTACTACTGTATTACAAAACCAATTGATGTCATTTTAGTTGCATATGGTTCTTTAAAAAGTACTTGTAGGATTTCATTCTGAATACAATTACAAATGTACACTAAATTCCCTAAAACCCTTTACAGCATTGGGGGTTGAATAATTTTGAACACAACTGTATATGATGTTTATATGCCTGATATTATTCACTTTCCTGTGAGTGAGGAGTTTGGGGCCTCTATAGGCGAAAATTGCTAGTTTTCTTTGTGTTTTGTTTTTCATAGACACGCCCATTTTTATTTAAATCTAAAATGGAAGGGGCTACGGAGGAAGTCAGGAGGGTTTAAGGTTTAATCCTCCTTTTTCCCCACTCCCATTTTGTATTAAAAAATTTTTATTTTGTGCGAAAGGTCAGAAATCGACCAACAGCGATGGCCTCGCAGGGCCAAAAGGTATACACATAAGAGACATAGGGCATGAGGGAGGGGCCCGGCACTGGAGAAAGTAATAAAACAGCAGAGAAGCTTCCTCAGCCTGTATCCAGCCAGAGACCCATGCTTGCGTCTCTGCCTAGAGCAAAGGTATCCAAGGCTTGTGGAGAGGTACCAGCCGTGGTGTAGGCCTCCACGTGAGGCCGAGAGACCATCCACGTCACTTCCATGGGCAATGCGCCGTCCACGGGAAGTCCCATCGCCAATACCAATTCAAGGGAATAACCGCCATTCCCCTTCCTACCACCGCATCATTCCCCAGATGGTCCAGTGCCTCCTCGATGCCGGCAACCGACACAGCATCCATTGAATCCTCCTCTGCTCTGACGGATCCGTCAGCCAGCTGCTCTGCTGCGGCACGCGGCTCCGGAGTCCCGAGTACCACCGTGTCCGACGAGCCACTGGGCATCTCTCCGGTCGCTCCATCGGGTTCCTCAACTCCCTCCAGTGCTCCTTCGGGCATAGCTCCACTCGGGTCACTCACAACTCTGTAGCTCCTCAGGACTACCGTGAAGCACCATAAGATGCCTCGCGTCAGCAGGCACTCATCCTCTCCCTCCTCCATCGAATCATGTCGTAGTGTGAGAACGCTGCCTCCAGGCTGAGCATCGGGAAATGCGAAGGGACCTAAGACTGCTTCCGCAATGTGGTCGCTCCACCCGCCTCAATCAGAACGTCTGCAGCGGCCGAGAGATGGGGCCCTCTGTCACCACGGTCCGCATCCAGGTCAGGGGTGTTGGGGGCAGCAGAGGCGCCACAGTGCAGGGCAGAGCTTCCGTATGGATGCTGGGGGGAACTCTCCAGCCGAAGAGCACCCATGCCCTCTGGTGTAGCATGCAGCCTAATAATAGGCCCCAAGATGGCCGCCGGCAGCATACCTTGTCCACTAAACGACAGTCTCAGATCCAGGGGGGGGGGGACAGAACAGGCCCCGGACATCACAAATCCGATGGCTGGCCACTCCGTGTTCCAGGGAACAAAAACTCGACGGGTAAAGACAGCTAGGGAACCTAGTGAGAGAGAAAAGGGTCGGAGCTCCTGAAACATGCGTCCCCTGCCATGTGCAGCCGGCCACGCCCCCCACTCCCATTTTAACCCAGGACCAGATTATCCCTTTAAACACACCTCTTACATTACAGGCCATGTTACATTCATAATGCTAACCTGTGAGAGCGTTAACGTTAGCCTTGGTTGCACTAGCGCGGGCAGACCATATTTCAATCCGACCGCTAACGGGTTAAAAAACCCATTAGCGATTCGGATCTTGGGTTTTTCAGCATGTGCTTATTGTACTTTGTGCTCCCCTTTTTAAGCATAGGGAGCGCAAAGTGTTAATTAGCGTTAGAATTACAAAATCCTATGCTTGGTAATTACCATCCTGCTGTGGTTAACTCAGAAGTTAACCACAGCTAGGACCTGGTCCTAACTGATTCCACTTCTGCGGAATCAGTCAGCACCATCAGAAACCCCTCCCCAAAATCACATACTCACCTCTCTAATCCAGTGGCGAGAACGGCGGCTCCATCCGCCTCCTCTTGCCGTCGGGAACAGAGAAAGACTGAGGGAAAAAGTCCCTCAGTCTCCCTCTGCGAATCACTACGCTGACCTGCCAGATCTCGCGAGGCGAGATCCTGCTGGCCATGTGACTGGCAGCAAAAGCCTCAATGGAGTCCTATGAGCTCCATCGAGGGGATGCTCGTGGCTACGCATAATGCTGCTGCGAGCATCCTGAGGCTTAGTCTGTGTTACGATGAAGGCTGCTGGATTAGCGCATGCATCGTAATATCACGCTAGAACTGGGAGGCTAAGGAGAAGCCTGTAGGTGCAGGTTTTACTCCATAGTATCCCCGTTTTAGCGTGAACATTGTAATGGTGCCCTACATTTACAGAAGATACGAGATGAAGTTACATACTCTGTTGTTCATTAATAACATTTTTCCAGTTCCAGTTTCCACACAATCTAGACCACCATTAAAAAAAGGATATGAATGCTAAAGTGACAGTAAGTATTAGCCAGTTGGCAAATGTTTACAAGCTACCAATGAATAACTGAACCTCCAAAAGTGTGATCAGTTGCAAAATGTATTATAGCTATAAACTACTGCTGTAATACTTTATATACACAATATAAGTTATTCAAACTGATATAAGGATAAAATGATACAATTTAAAGTTAACGTATTCTAAATCTGTTTCCAACAGTAAGTGCACTATTACAACCAAATTAATATCATAACATTGAAGTGTACACTAATTAATTTTTACATAATATTCATATATATATTGTAGTATAGCAACAGCTCGGGATTCTTGGTTCCAGCCAAACAACACGGTCCTCTAGGGAAGAAACAGCTGCAGACTTGAAACTTGTGCAAATTGGAGGTCTTTTATTCCAGCATATAGCAGCAAACCGCAGACAAGGCTTTGGAATCACTATTGCTGGTGATTCAGCGAAAAAAAAGTACAAAAGAAAACTCAAATGAGAGTTCTTACTAAACATCCAGCACTCCTAACTATCACAAAACCATAATCTCAAAAAAAAGAAAAAAACACAGCATCTCTTTAGAAGTGCAACTGCTCCACACCCTGCTCTGAGCAGTCTGATTAAACACACTTCTCTCTAGTAGTCAGCAGCCTGGGACTTTACCTGTGGCTTTAATTGATTAATTGGTGTGTGAGAGGGTAGAGGCTGTGCAGGATTCTGGGTCCTATATACCTTCCCTCGACTACTCTCCCAGACATCCTGTTACCCAACCACTGCACACGTCACAATAAATATATATATATATATATATATATATATATAGAATGGCAAGAATGCAAGCACTCATAGGGTTTTCCAAAGTAATCTTCCTTTAATGAATCCAAAAGTCAACGTTTCGGCTCAACATTGAGCCTTCATCAGGACAAACATCACACATGTTTGTCCTGATGAAGGCTCAGTGTTGAGCCGAAACGTTGACTTTTGGATTCATTAAAGGAAGATTACTTTGGAAAACCCTATGAGTGCTTGCATTCTTGCCATTCTACATTGATTCTAGCCTTTGCTTAAGCACCGGGTGAGAGTGGAACCCTGCAGTGAACCGTGAGTGCAAAACCTTCGTGTACATTTTATATATATATATATATATATATATATATATATATATATGAAACATCGATTCATGTATTTATAAAATAAATATTTTATTTATTCACCTTTGAAAGTCTCTGTGTGCTTCTGAAACTTGTGAAATATATATACATATATAAACATTATTACTTACAAATGTTCAAAACTGTGCTTCCATTCAAATAGATGGAAGGTGTTGTAACTGTTCTGTTCTTTTCTGTTATTGATTTCAATTCTGATTCAGATCACCAGTGCATGCATGTGAGATTATGAGTTTATGTGCTCAAACACACACACACAAACACATATTCATCTACAGTCAGGTCCAGAAATATTGGGACATTGACACAATTCTAACATCTTTGGCTCTATACACCACCACAATGGAGTTGGAATGAAACAAACACAATGCGCTTTAACTGCAGACTGTCAGCTTTAATTTGAGGGTATGTACATACAACTCAGGTGAACGGTGTAGGACTTACAGCAGTTTGCAGATGTGCCTCCCACTTGTTAAGGGACCAAAAGTAATGGGACAGAATAATAATCATAAATCAAACTTTCCCTTCTTAATACTCGGTTGCAAATCCTTTGCAGTCAATCACAGCCTGAAGTCTGGAACGCATAGACATCACCAGACGCTGGGTTTCATCCCTGGTGATGCTCTGCCAGGCCTCTACTGCAACTGTCTTCAGTTCCTGCTTGTTCTTGGGGCATTTTCCCTTCAGTTTTGTCTTCAGCAAGTGAATTGCATGCTCAATGGGATTCAGGTCAGGTGATTGACTTGGCCATTGCATAACATTCCACTTCTGTCCCTTCAAAAACTCTTTGGTTGCTTTTGCAGTATGCTTTGGGTCATGATACTATGTAAAGATGAGTATTTAGTGTAACTAATTTTCTTAAACTAGGTACTTATAATTTATATATACAGTATATATATATATATATATATATATATATATATATATATAAAAACTAGCATTACTGCTGAAAAATGCCCACGGGGAGCGGCCTCATAGCATTTTTCAGATATTAACATTTTAAGATCTTTGGGAAAGCATTTCTAGTACAGTTACATATACTGTATGGAAATCTTCCTCCTCTTTTGTACTATGTTGCTCTCACAATTGTGCTCCCACTTCCTAGCAGGGCAAAACACTTTAGACAGTATTCTAAGTCAAGCGGTAGTGTTTACATGAGTGTTGGAAATTAGTGCAGTCCTCAATCAAATATTATCACTCCAGTTGCTATTCCATTTTGAGCAGTCACTTGTGTTAACGCTTGACATTTTGGAGTTCATGCTGTTTGCATATTTTACAATTTGTAAAGGACACGTAAATATGGCACTAGCACTTCAATAAAGAGAAATTCCAATTCACACGTTATTCTTGCTACAAGTGGAAATAAAAGCAATATTTATAATGATCATGAATCTGGTGTAAAGTGACTGATTTCACAAAAGCAAAATAACTTTCCAACCAGTTAAAAGATAAACCCCCACATCTGTGTCTGGGCCTTGGGTCTAGGCTGGGCCCTGGCTCACCACTCTGCTGTCTTCCTTCCTTCAGCTCTTCTTTTCTTCTATCTTCTGCTCTTTTCTTCTATCTTCTTGCCTTCAGCCCGGGCCCTCCGTCTTAGGCGCGCAACTTCACTGATTGGAGGGGGCGGAGCCAAATCAACGTGCCTGGGATGCCCCCACATGCTGCTTAGCCCCACCCAGCCAGCCAGCGAAGCTGCCAGGAGCCGGAGGAGACACTGACTCCTCCGGCTCCTGCAGCAGAGACACAGCTCCGGATTCGGACTCATAGAGTCTGATACCAGAGCTGTAAAAGGGGGACGCCGCTGCCGACGGGGCCCCACCGGGCCCGGGACCCCTTGGTGGCCTGGGCCCCGGGCCACTTACGGCAGCATGGGGCGTAATGCCCTGATGGCGGCCCTGCTGCTGAGGAACTGAACAGGCCCTCACAGGGTCCTGAGGACAGGTTTGGGAAACACTGTTCTAAGTGGTAGAGTCACCCCTATATTAACAAGCAGAAACTGAAATGGAGAAATGCAATGAAATAGAGACAAAACAGGAATTGTGGGTAGGAATTGTGGACATAAATTAAAGTTTTAACCACTTGTCTGCTAAGGACGCGCTCAGCACATCCAGCCAAGTGGTTCTCCTGTGCTATGAACGCGCTGAGCACGTCCTAGCACAGGAGGCAGTGATCGGCTGGGATTCCGGCCGATCGTTGCGGCCCCCCATGCGGGCTGACATCTTGGATGTCAGCCCAGCATCCGGGACCCCGGCAGGCACAATAGACAACATTGCGCTAGCGCAATGACATCTATTACAGGCGCCCCCCGCGAGTGCAGGGAAAGTGCCTGAAGGGGAGGTCATTTGGACCTCTCTCCCTCCCGATCGGCTGGGGGCAGCCCAAAAAGGCAGGCACTGCTTGAAAGGGCACAGTCTGCCCTTTCAAGCGGCGGCTGTCTTTAACCCCTAGGGGGCTGGATCGCGATTTGGTGCCAACAGGCACCGTAAAACACGGTCCCCTACCAGAGTTGGCCGACATCTTGGATGTTGGCCAAGCTGCCGGGATCTCCCCCTGAAGACTGGCGTGATCGCGCATAGTGCAATGTCGTCAGTTCTGGAGTTAACCCCTAGCTGCCACCTATAGTGGATATATGGGGTTCTAGTGAACCCCCTATCTCTCCGATCTGTGTAAGCTAGGGGTTAATGTTTGGTATCGTTGGAATGGTCAGAGCATGGCCTTTCCAATGATACCATGACCATGTTAAGTGTGAAAATAAACAAATTTAAAATAAAAATAAAATGAAACAAAAAACATAAAACCATATTTTTTTGTTTTGTTAATGCAACAATATTGTTCCCATTTCAGTTATAATGTGAACAATGATGCTGCACTAACAATGATGCTGCACTAAAAAGAGAAAAAAACACTTTACACGCTGTAAATTATTGAAAATTCAAATTGTATTGCATTTTTTGTTATAATATACAGGCAGAACATGATGTATACATAAAATGATGATATATTATTAATCTGCCGAGTCTGCTGGAAAGAACGATATATAATATGTGTAGGTGGTATAATAAAACTTGGCTTCAAAATGCGTTTAAACATGATGAGCAACAGCAGTAAAAATGAGCTCCTCACACAGGCGTCAAATGGCTCAGCAGCAAAAGGGTTAAACAGCTTGTAGTAGACAAAAATAAATGTCATAAACTTTGGACAGGGCATTTATAGGAATATCAAGTTCCACTTGTGAGTTGTAGCCTTGTTGCCATGCTACAGAATGTCTAGCCATGCAAATCCTGTACAGTGTCTGAGAAATTTAAATATCTGGTTGAGATATACTTTAACATTTAGATCAATTGCAAAAAGTTGTAGGCAGCGCAAAAAGCTTATTATGCCAGCAGGTTGTGTTTGCATTAACAATACATCAAGTGGAGCTGACATACGAGTAAGGCTAAAGCGCGGCAGTATTTTGCATTCTGAAGCTCTCCACTGGGTATAATAATATTTGCAACACACAAACGCCTCTGAAATAAAAATAATAATTCACCTTCAGTGACATCAGGTAAAATAGTAAATAAAGACAAGTGAATTTATTATTAAAGCCTACCTTTCAGAAAGAAATTACAAAAAAAGCCTAAATAATGAACATTAACCCCTTCACTGCTGAGCCATTTCACGTCTGTGTGTTGAGCTAATTTTTACCCTTTTTGTTTATGATGTTTAAACACGATTTTGAAGTCATGTTTCATTATACGACCCAAAGAAATTATATATCTTTTTTTTCCGGCAGATTCATAATATATCATTATATGTATACGTCATGCCCTGCCAGAATGCTATAACAAAAAATGTGAATTTCCATTAAAATTTAAATCATCTATAGCGTGTAAAATTATTAATTTTCAAATTTTTTCATATGACTTATATATTCTATAGGGTACAATTGTTAAAAAATATAGAACTGTGAACTCGTTACTTTATTTTTCTGAGAAATTACAGAATTTTAGCTAAAAACAAAAAAAGTGTTAGGGCAGCATCATTGTTCACATTATAATTGAAATGTCAACAATAGAGCTGCATTAATAAAAAAAATTATTTATATTTTCATATTTTCTTAATTTTTATTTTTTATTTGTAACAAGGTCCTGTTTAGTATCATTGGAAAGGCCATGCTCTGACCCTCTAGCTGCCCCCGATCAGGAGATACGTTGGTTCAAAGGACCCCCCTTTTGCCACCATAGGGTTTCCATAGGAAAACCCCTTGGCACCTAGGGGATAAAAATCACACTGACGTTATCACGCCATGCACAATGACGTTAGTTGGCAGGGATAGGTCCTGGAGGCTTAGCCGACATCCAAGATGACAACCACCTCTGGGAGAGGTCCGCAATCCTGCGCCAGATGGCGTTGGATCGTGGACCGGCACCTCAGGGGTTAAGGAGAGACAGTGCTGGAAAGATCACACTGTAATAATAATCTCATGATACTGAAGCTTATTATTTTTTCACACTGTGTATGTTTGTTTTTAATGGATGGTCTATGGTGACTGTCATTTTATTATTGCTTTTGTGTATGCTGTTGTGATGCTAAAAGATTTGCATTTTTATTGTAGTTGGTTTGGAAGTTTGGTATTTATCTAGTTAATTTCAGGTTAGGCCTTTTTCTGCACCATGAATTGCATCTGAATAGTGATATTTTCCCCAACTTTGGGGGTGATAGTAGTTATTTTAATATTAGAAGCATCATTGTTATCTGAAAACCACTTCTTGTTCTGAGCTATCAATCACACAGCTTAGTTGTTTAATCCCTCCCACGAAAGAGAGGAAGCAAAAAACATGGCTGCCTCCATGAGAAGAGCAGGAAGATATGAAGATACAAAAATACTCCATTGGAAGCAGTACAATAAAAAGGTTCACTGGTTTAATTAAGCTACAACAAAACACATATGAAAAATCTCTATAACAGACTGCAGGACATTCCAAGTGAGTCAGAGGTTTCAACGCCCCAGGGAAATGGAATTTTGCAAGATATGCTGTAAGGGCACATATGCCATTTCATATATTTAAATAAATAACAATATGCAAAATATGGTGGATTTAAAGTCTTTTTTGCCTTTGGTTTCTATTGACATCTGTTGCTTTATATCAGTGTTTCTCAAACCTATACTCAGGGCGCATTAACAGAAAAACGTTAAGGATTACCTTGGGGAGATGCAGACTGAATGCTGCAAGCATAAGCAGTTAATCATATCACCTGTGCTGTGCTTCAGATATCTGGAAAACCTAGCCTGTTGGCAGGTTCTGAGGACAGGATTATTAAACAGTGGTCAATATGCTAATATGTAAAAGAAATGCAAGTGGTTGTTTTTTGTTATGTTTTGCATTGTCTAGATTATATTCAGAAACACTATCTTGCAGGATTCCGTTTTTCTCTGGCAGGGGCGTACCTAGAACATTTGACACCCGGGGTGGATCCTATATTTGGCATCCCTCCCCCAACTTTAAAATGTAAAAAAAAGCTCACTGTTTTCAATGTTTTCAAAAATATTTTTAGTTATAGCATTCTGGCAGGACATGACATATACATATGATAATGATATATTATGAATCTGCCGATGGTGGATCATGCATCCTCTGTGCTGTGCAATTAGAGGCGAGTGTAGATTCTTTTTTAATAATTGTTATTTTTAGGTGGTTTTGCAAACTCACAACATATCCATCCTCATGCTATGAACAAAAGTACACGTGTGGCTTGTTTTGTTGATAGGAGTAATGTGTGTGTTGGGGTGGCTGATTTTGTGTGATAGGAGTTGCATGTTTTTGGCTACTTGTGTGGTGGTGGCTGGTTTTGTGTGATGGGAGTTGTGTGGTGTGAGTTGTGTGGTGGTTGTTTTGTCTGATGGAGTTGTAGGCTGGGGTCAGACCAGCGCACTTTTAACGTGCTTTCTGGCGCACATAATTACGGCCGCACTAGCAGCAGATGACGGGCAATGACGGCCACTATACGATGTACGGCCGCACAAAAGTCCAGCCGTGCAACGCAAGTGGAATTTGAACGCATTTTTCTGAGAACGCTGAACCGCTAGTACTGACGTACAGAGTGCGCAGCTGCGGCATAGCGGCGTGTTTGCGTGATTAGGAGATGTCAGACGCTGCTAATGTCCAGCCTACATAACGTCCAGACGCAAAAAGAGTTTTATTGACGATCCGTACAAAATCACGACTGACAATGCGCGTCTTCTGACCGTTTTTGCGCATTCCGTGAAAAAATACGTCAATGCGTTCGAACGCACTTTTTCACGTTCGCGGGGAAAAATGCTTTTGTATGACCCTAGCCGTATGGGTGGCTGGATTTGTGATGGGAGTTGTGGGTGGCTGGTTTGTGTGATGGGAGTTGTGGATGATGGGTTTTGTGCGATGGGAGTTGTGTGTGAGTGGCTGGTTTTGTGTGATGGGAGTTGCATTTGTGGGTGGCTGGTTCTGTTTGATGGGAGTTGTGTGTGTGGGTGGCTGGATTTGTGTAATGGGAGTTGTGTGTGGGTGGCTGGTTTTGTGTGATGGGAGTTGTGTGGGTGGCTGGTATTGTGTGATGGGAGTTGTGTGTGTGTGTGGGTGGCTGGTTTTGTGTGATGGAACTGTGTGTGTGTGTCTGGTTTTGTGTGATGGGAGTTGTGTGTGGGTGTCTGGTTTTGCGTGATGGGAGTTGTGTGTGTGTGGCTGGTTTTACGAGATGGGAGTTGTGTGTGTGGGTGGCTGGTTTTGTGTGATGGGAGTTGTGTGTGTGTGGTTGGCTGGTTTTGTGTGATGGGAGTTGTGTGTGTGAGTGGGTGGCTGGTTTTGTGTGATGGGAGTTGTGTGTGTGTGAGTGGGTGGCTGGTTTTGTGTGATGGGAGTTGTGTGTGTGAGTGGGTGGCTGGTTTTGTGTGATGGGAGTTGTGTGTGGGTGGCTGGTTTTGTGTGATGGGAGTTGTGTGTGTGGGTGGCTGGTTTTGTGTGATGGGAGTTGTGTGTGTGGGTGGCTGGTTTTGTCTGTTGGGAGTTGTATGTGTGTGGGTGGCTGATTTTGTGTGATGGGAGTTTGTGTGTGTGCTGGATGGCTGGTTTTGTGTGATGGGAGTTGTGTGCGTGCTGGGTGGCTGGTTTTGTGTGATGGGAGGTGTGTGGGTTTTTGCTGTTTGGTTTGCCCAGGAAGATCGATGCAATTCAGTCAGACGTACAACGTGAGTCAGGCAGGAAAGGCATTCATTTGGTACCAACACTTGAGCAGGATTGAATCGCAAAATCTCAAGTGAAGTTACGGCACAGATACATTACACCTATACATTGTAGACTCAAAAAGGTACATCCCAAGGTACATCCACTCTGAGATCTCCCCTCCCTCCTTTGATCATACAATTAGACATCTGTCTGTCCCATGGTTTTAACAATTAGACACATAGTTGATTTAGGAGGGAGGCAGGGAATGCTTGGTGCCGTCTCTTTGACGAAATGTTGCTTCTAACTAATAAGGGACACATCTGTGAAAACATGGAGTTTTGGCCAGGCAGTGGCTTTGGGTGGCTTTGTCTAACTAAATCACCCTTCTAGCACCTCTTATTTACACTAAATTGGTTCTACAGATACTGTAATTGCTACAAAAAGTCTTTGGAATGTTAGAATCTATGCAAGCATCTTAAAATGGTAGTTAGTATCTCTTACAATAAAACCATACAAAATGGCTGCCATCTCAGCTATTATTCCTTCAGTATGAGTTGCTGCTATGGTCTTTTTTTCTTTACTATTCCAGTTTTCTAGACTCCCTCTTCCCTGTCCCTGTTTACCCTGGGCTGCCTATTTCCTGGTGGTGCAGTGAATGCAGCCTGGCCTCCTTTATGCAGGACCTCACCAGGAGCCAGGCAGCTCAGTGACAAATTTTTGATCACTGCAGTGCTGGTTAAGGAAAGGTCCATTTTAAACAGCAGTAAGCAGACAGGGCTTCATATTCTGCTGATACCCCCCTCCTTTACCTGCCATTTACTGTTGTATCTCTCTATCTCTATCTCATCCCCATAGAGAAGTAATGGTTAATCTATTCAGAGAAAACCGAACAGCAGAGAAATGTCAGTGAAACACCCTGATGTTCGGTGGTTTCATTCAGCAGGTTTATTCAGGTGAACCCCATAGGTTTCAATGTTAAAAATATTCCCGCTTTCTCCAATATATAATAAACCGTTTATTATTTTAATCTGCAGTAAAAACTCTCTTTATTTATTGATATTTTTTTAGTATGTTATAGTCATGTTTCAGAATTTTTTTGGCAATTTTTTTTCCTTTTTTTTAATAGCGTTTTTTCTTTTTTCAGTAACAGACCTTTTTATTATCAATCATAGGACCTTATATATAAATTCCAGACATTTTCGTTCAGTGTTTTTTTTAAAACAGCAGGCCACAGGTTTCTGCGGCCGACTCCCTGCACTTCGGGGACCCTGTGGTGAATGGTGAATTCACTGCAGGGTGGGTAAATTTGATTCCCCGAAGTGCAGAGAACGTCAGAACACCAAAATGTTGGCATCATTTCGGTGCTCTGTAAGTAACCCCTTTAGTGGTGGGTTTTTCTGATGTCCCCTGGAAAGTGCCAGCCTAGGCCTTGCTACTAGACATGTGCATTCGTTTTAGTACTAAAACGATTTAGTCCGAATTTTGGGATAATTTAGTTTTAGTATGACTCAAGAGATACGAAACTGCTCAGTACAAAAAATGAAAGAAACTAAAATAAAATGCACTACATTTTAGTTTCAGTCCTTTTTGTGATATTACATTGATGAGTGAAGGAGACCAGTAATGAAGAGCGCAACATCGCAAAGCTACAGAAAAGGTTTGTATGCGTAATCCTTCCCGACCCCCTACCCGTAAATCTGACAGTGATAGAGCTCCAGAATACTCACTCGCAGCACAGACAGCCAGCACAGGAGAGGAAACCTTTACTTAACCCTTGCATGTCTATGAGGCAGACAAGATGATAAAAGCAGCTGGAGAAGGAAAACATTCAAATAAATCACACGGAAAGCTAATGACAGAGGAGGGCTGGATAGTAAAAACCCCTTTATAACAAGCAGCGATGGGAGAAGAGAGGGAATTTATAAAACATATGTTATCTCCCCTCCCACTCTGCATAATAGGGGCTTAGGTCTGATACATTTTATATTATCCAGGAGCACTATCCCCCTTTCCTCATCTATAATACATGTTTTATATAAAGTCCCTCTCCTCTCCCAGTGCTGCTTGTTATAACGTTTTTTATGTCTGATACATTTAGTATCCAGCTCTCACAGTTACTCTGTCATTATGAGCCTTCAGTGTGATTTATTTGAATGTTTTCCCTGGATTTAAAGTGCTTTATTTTATTATAAAAATAAATTTGCACCAGTCATCTCTTCTCTGAGCTTTCAGACCGATTTACGTTAATATTTTCCCTCTCCCCTACTTTTATATTCCTGTGTCTCCCCCACAGAGATACAAAGTTTAAGTAAAAGTTCCCTCTCCTCTGCTGGATAAGCATTGCATTCCGAAGTTCTGCACCCTCCACATGCCGATGCAGTAGGATGTTCTATACAGAGAGGGGCATTAATCAATGCAGGATGATGTTCTATACATTATACAGTGAGGGGTATTAATGCAGGAGGATGTTGTATACATTATACAGAGAAAGGTATAAATTGAGGAGGATGTTCTATACAGAGAGGGACCACTACAATAGTAATTGTATCCACTGGTTTTCGGATGAATGAAATTAGTTTTCATACTAAATAACTGAAAACTAATTTCTTTAGCAACTAAATAAATTGCATTTTACTACTAATCCATTAGTTCAAAACGAAATTTTGTGCTGTGCACATGTCTACTTGCTACCGAGGACATACTTGAAAATTAGTGAAATCTGAATGTATCCACTGTAGTATACAATGTCACTGTTAAGTTCCATGACAATGCAATATAAAACAAACATAATGTAAACCAGCTTTCTGTAAATTGGATAGCTCTTATTTGTATACTCATATATACCTTGCCTCTGCTTCATAAATTTGTTTGGAAATTTGTTCATCTAAGGCTAGGGTCAGACGAGCGCAGTGCGAACGCGCGTGCAGGCGCACTTAATCACGGCCGTAGTAGCAGCAAATGCTGGGCAATGACGGCCAATATACGAAGTACGGTCGCACAAAAGTCCGGCTGCGCAACGCAAGTGGAAAACGAACGCATTTTGTCGAGAACGTAAAACCTCTAGTACGGTTGTACAGAGTGCGCTGCGTCCGCTAGAGGCGTGTGTGCGTGAATTGGAGATGTCAGACACTGCTAATGTCCGGCCAACATAACGTCCAGAAGCACAAAGTGTTTTATTGATGATCCGTACAAAATCACGGATGCAAATGCGCATAGTATGACCGCTATCGCGTACTCCGTGAAAAAATGCGTCCATTCGTTCGAACGCACTTTTTCACAGACAACGCGAAAATGCGTTCGTCTGACCCTAGCCTTATTCTTCATGCTTTATTGTAAAACATTGATAAACTGTTAGCTATATACAAATGGTGATGAATAAGATAATAATAATTAGAGCTGTAGTTCTACAGCTAAAGAGTTATCTGCTTCCTTGTGATAGACATTCACTACTATTCAGATTTGTTTCTATTAAACTATCGCATAGAAATTAGTTGCTTGTGAAAATCAGTGCAGTAAGTTTAACTAAGGAAACATGTTGATTTTTATTTATATATTTACTTATACTGCAGTAAAATTTTATTAGATGTAGGGAATATGTCAATTTGAAGGCGGTATAAAAGGTCTATAGGCGTCATTCAAAGAGATCCGAAGTTGCCCTGGAAATGCACCAAACTGTGAATTTTCCCTTACGGTTCCATTTCGGGGCCATTCAACTATTCACAAAGCAGGCAGTTTGTAAAATTTTGGCGAATTGCCAGCAAAATACGGTGATGTTCGACTGCAGTGAAATCCCCATAGAGAAGCAATGGTTAATCTATTCAGAGAACACTGAACAGCAGTGAAAAGTTGCAAAAATTCCCTGCTGTTCAGTGTTTTCATATGGCAGGATTATTCAGGCGAGCCCCATAGGCTTCAATGAGAAAAATATTCCCATTATTACACAATATCTAATAAATAGGGATGTGCATTTTGTTTCGTACCGATTCGTTTTTCTCATTAAATGGGCCAATTCGGTGCTTCGGATTTGTCCGATATTCTGAACGGACCGGCAACGAAATACACACCATCGGAAAAATTTCCCGATACGAAACAAAAAAAAATTGTTATTTCGTATGGACATGAAATTTGTAAAATCCAAAGTCATTTTCGTTCTATTCGCGATTTTGGTTCCGTTTCGGTTAATTTCAGGCAACGTATTTTCGTATCGTTTCGACTCCGTTTCGGTTCTGTTGCTGATTTCGTAATTTCGAATCGTCAGTCACTTTTTTCACTTGTGCCAGTGCAAAATTCCCTTTTTTTATTAAATATATCTTAAAGCATTTATTTTTTCACTTACAGCAAGAAGTGTCAGCATTTATTTATTTGTTAGGATTATTTTTGCATTTTTCGGGAATTTTTGGGTTAATATTTAGGGTTCTTCCTAACTTATTTTAAATGTATAATGAGGTCTGTTTTTTTCTTTGCTGAACACATACAGCTGTATTATCTTCTCACAGTCTGTCCGTATGTGTTCTGTTCAGCAATGAATTTTGATACAATACATTTTGTCAGTATCAGTACCATGGATAGTAACAAGCCTGTCGTTATCCATGGTGCTGATATGAAGAAATTGATCGAAAATATGTGTTTCTCCATCGGCGACTGTCCATGGTTCTGTCTCAGAACCATGGACAGTCGCCGATGGTGAAACACATATTATCAATCTATTTCTTCATATCAGCACCATGGATAATGGCAGGCTTGTTACTATCCATGGTACTGATACTGACAAAATGTATTGTATCAAAATTCATTGCTGAACAGAACACATACGGACAGACTGTGAGAAGATAATACAGCTGTATGTGTTCTGCAAAGAAAAAAACAGAAATAATCACAATAATCCTAAAAAATAAATAAAAGAAATGGCTGTTTGCTGCTATTGAAAATAATAAACGGTTTTAGAAATATTTAAAAAAAAACTTAAAAAAGGGGATTTGTTTTAACATTTATTTATAAGAAAAATAGGATCTTTCATAAAAAACGATATGTCCGAAAGAACGAATCGGCAGGATTACCGTATCGCCCGAAATATCGGAGCATCCGAAATACCATACGTCTAAAGTCAAAACGAAAATCCGAGGATGGACCCTTTGAAATGAAGAGAACAGAAAGATCTAAATTCCCAGATTTCACGAAACAAAAATCGATACAAAACAATGAGCCGAAACGAACCGAAACGAAAATGGGCCGAAACGATACGAAACTAAACTTTTGAAAAACTGAACGTACCGAAACTAAATGAAAAAAAAAACGAGTGCACATCCCTACTAATAAATCGTTTATTATTTTAATCTGCAGCATAAAGTCTATTTTTTTAAGAATCTTTTAGACATTTTCAGCAAAAACTAATTTCAGATTTTTTTTTTAAATGGCGTTCTTTTTTTAATGTAACAGACCTTTTTATTATTATTCAAAGGACCTTATATGAAAATTCCAGACAATTTCGTCCAGTATTTTCTCTGCAAACAGCGTTTCAAATTTGGCACTTTCAATCTTTTTTTTACCTGTCTGGCGGCTTGTAGGCTTTTTTCTGCAGCTGGTCGGCACTGTGCTCGGCGGCTCATCAGCTGCGTTTGGCGGCTGTCCGGTGGGTTGGCAACAGCAGGCGGCGGGTTTGCGCTGGCTGTCCTGGTTGGCTGCAGTGGGTGGTGGGTTTGCGGCGGCAGGTTGACGGCAGTGGCCGGCGGGTTTGCGGTGGGTTGGCGGCGGCGTTCTGTGGCCAATTCGCTGCACTTCGGGCACCCTGCGGTGAATGCTGAATTCACCGCAGGGTCAGTGAATCAGACTTGCCGAAGTGCAGCAAATCAGAGAGCACTGAAATGTCGGTAACATTTCAGTGCTCTCTGAATAACCCTGAATGTAAAAAACAAAATGCATACATACACATGTATAAGGCTTAGTTCTGCCTTATTTAACCCCTGACTACAAAGTTGTTTTCCATCAAACCACTGGCAGGAACTACTGGTTATATGGAAAACCACTCTACGTTATTGCTTAACCACTTCGATGCGGAGGACGCGCTCAGCGCGTCCTCCGCATGGCTGCTGCTGTGCTGAGGACGCGCTGAGCGCGTCCTCACTTTGGGGTCAGCGTTCGGCCGAGTTCCGGCCGATCGCTGGCCCCCCCGGTGCGGGCTGACATCCTCGATGTCAGCCCAGCAATCGGAACCGCCGCCGGTGAAATTAGGTGTCATCGCGACAGCGCGATGACACCTAATTCAGGCGCCCCCCCCGCATGTGCGGAGGAGGCGCCTGAAAGGGAGGGGGGGAGGTCCTTCGGACCTCTCTCCCTCCCGATCGGCGGCGTTGCGGGGGTTAACCCAGGCACCATTTGGAAGGGCACAGCCTGCCCTTCCAAATGGTACCTGGCATTAACCCCTGGGGAGCTGGATCGCGAATCGGTGCTGAAAAGCGCCGGTTCGTGATCCTTTCCCGGAGCTGGCCGACATCTTGGATGTCGGCCAAGCCTCTGGGAACTCCCCCTGATAACTGGCATCATCGTGCATAGCACGATGACGCCAGTCCTGGAGTTAACCCCTAACTGCCACCAAGGGTGGAGATAGGGAGTTCCAATGAACTCCCTATCTCCCGATCCGTGGCAGCTAGGGGTTAACGTTTGGTATTGTTGGATCGGCCAGAGCATGGCCGTTCCAACGATACCAAACACGAAAGTGAAAAAAGTTTGTAAAAATAAATAAATAAATAAAATAAAAATAAAAAAATATTTTAAAAAAAATTATAAAAAAAACTAAACACTTTTTTTTTCTTTTTTTTGGTTTGTTAATGCAGCAATATTGTTCCCATTTCAATTATAATGTGAACAATGATGCTGCACTAACGATTTTTGTATGCGGTGCGTTTGTTAAAAATCGTGTAATTTTCCCCAAAAGAAAATGTAACGAGACCCCATCTCTAATTTTTTTAACAAGCGCACCCCATAAAAAATATAACCGCAATTGCTCGCATGTTAAAATGTGGAAAAAAAAACTTTACACGCTGTAAATTATTGAAAATTCATATTTTATTGCATTTTTTGTTATAATATACAGACAGGTCATGACGTATACATATAATAATGACATATTATTAATCTGCCGAGTCTGACGGAAAGAACGATATATAATATGTCTGGGTCATATACTAAAATAAGCCTTAAAAACACGTTTAAACATGATGAGCAAAACCGGTAAAAATGACCTCAGCACAGAGGCGGGAAAAGCCTCAGCAGCGAAAGGGTTAATACACACACACACACACACACACACACACACACACTGTATAACCTTTACAATGCATTTACAAGCCATATGCATTACTTGACTGGCAGAGCGCATTCTCTGCTGGTGAAAGGGTGGCACTGCAATTCTAATGTAGGCATGAGCGTTGCAAGATTCCTTCGGACAGGAAACTTTCCTTTTTCTTGTAGGAGTTAAAGGTACCTTGAAAACTATTCTCTATGAAATTACTTTGTGCAATCAGTGAACTGTCATGTTCTTGGTTGTATGCTATATGTCTAAGTATTGACATTTTTCGATACATGAAATTTAAAAACAAAGACCTCCAGGACATTGGCTGTAATGTCACATTAGGTGCATATTCTGGACCCATTTCTTTTTGAATTTAGTTTGCAATCAAACAAATTCATCTGCATTCTCTCAGAAAAAGAAAAGAGTTAACTTGATCTTGTGCACCTGAAAAGGCCATTATTTATTCACTGAGCATAGTGCTGTCATTGGGGTGGTAATCTAGGAGGCATAGACCAGTTCTCTCATGCTTTGTTTAGTTGTTAATATCTAAGGGACTGTGTGATATACAGTATATTCTTTTTGTCCTATTTTATACACAGTGCAGGATAATTAAAATTCCAATATGGACTCTGACTTGGCTATAGACACCTGGAAAACCTAAAGTAATCTCTAGATCTTCCAGGAACAGCTGGGTTCTCAAGTTTGGATTATTAATAAACAGGAAGTGTATGTTATCCTCTGATGAAGGCACCACAGGGCTCTTAGGTTTTGCCATATGCACAGGTTTAATTTCCAGCATTTGGAATTCAACATCAGATAGAAATATCATCCTCTCAGCACAATATTCTAGAGGCACTGATCTTTTGGCAGGCGGAAAGACTTTCCAAGGCATTAATGAGATTTTAGGTCTGCTGAGAGGATTAATCAGAGTCATTGAACCATGTTATCCAAAAACGTGACTCATCTACTGAATGTTCTTCAAAAGAAAAAAAATGCATGATAAAAAACACAGTGAAGTAGCAACATTGTAATAGTTTAATTCTATAATACATATACAAGTACTGCACATTTATATCTGTTTTCTTGTAGGTTGCTGTATATGAATTTAATCTCTATTTAATTCTATCTAATGAAACATTATTAAAGAATAAATAACTTTGCCTGCATGTATTTTATCTATTTCTTTGATTTCTTTAAGCTTGTTTTTTGCTTTCCCTCTTTTATTACATTTGACTTTTCTTTTTGTGGTATCTCAACCTATAAACAATTTTCAATGATGCAACAATATTGGAACCATGTACAACAAGAGTAAAAAATATTATGATAATGAAAATATAGTTTAAGTAACTTTCTTGGCAACCTACTTGCTTATATAAACTGCCCACTTGATATTCTATATTCTTTAAAGTAGCCTTAAGCTATGATATGATTAGTTAGTAAAAATTGCTTCTAAACCCTGCCGATATGTTTAATGTACAGTAGAACCCCTGTATTTACAATAGATAGTTCAATATCTAATAAACCATTTGTTATTTTAATCTGCCGTAAAAAGTCTCTTTATTTATAGATTTTTTTTTATTTAGGATCTTATAGGCGTTTTTCTTGATTTTTTTTTGGCAATTTTTTTTCCTTTCTATTATCATCCATAGGACCTTATATGCAAATTTCAGGCATTTCCGTTCAGTAGTATTTTTGCAAACAGCATTTCAATTTTGACACTTTCAATCGTATTGTTTTTGTTTTTTTTACCCGTCCAGTGGTTTGTCGGCTTTCTTCTGCAGCTGGTCGGCGTTCTTCTTGTTGATTGCGTTTGGCGGCCCTCTGGCGTGTTTGCGGCAGATGTATGGCGGGTAGGTGGCGGCAGGGGATGGTTTTGCGGTTGAGGCTGGCCGGTTTGCTGCGGGTTGGCGGCAGCATTCGGCAGCCAATTCCCTGCACTTCGGGGACAATGCGGTGAATGCTGAATTCACCAAAGGGTGGTGAAATTTCATACCCTGAAGTGCTGGGAAGTGCAAGGAACGAGAGAGCACAGAAATGTCGGCGACATTTCAGTGCTCTCTGAATAACCCCCAGTAATTATAATTCAATACACTGATGCATTTAAATTGGAACCATATTATTTGTTATTTTAGCAATTGCGAAGACCGATAAAAGTAATCTAGGTATAATAAATAACAGCCAGCCAATGATTTAAATAAAATATAAAAATGTGGACACATATTTCCAATAAAAATTATGTTTTATTGGTTGGTGGTCATATTAGTGTGTTTAAATGTAAAACTGCTATGCAGTCATTGCTGCAAGTTTTGGGCTTGTGTTTGACTTGGTGGACATCACTGCTGGCTGTTTCCGTGCTTTATGGCCTTTATCTATTGTGTTGAGTTTTAGCTTTAGGTAATGAATAGGGGTTTAGGTGGGTTTGCTGCATTGCGTTTGAACCCCATTGTGGACAGATCGATCAATAGGGAATGCCGCCCTCAGTCATTTGAAGTATAGAGTTCCGTTTCTATACCATTACCCCATTAAAATTGTTATACATTCACTCTTATCGGAGTATCAGATAAGGATTATTAGTTACACAGGATATGGATATAACAAATAGGGAATTCAGTATTGTTACCCCTAAACTGAAAGTAGAACAGTACTTTATTCTGCAATGAAAAATATTCAGTGCTACACAATTCAACTTTTTGTCATCATATTATATGGGGGTGATCTGAAAAAAGATTAAAAATATATAAGCTATTAACCCCTTCACTACCAAGATCGAGATATCTCGGGCTTCAATTGCTATTTATGTTGAGGAGTCCATAAAGTTCACCCCCTTACAGAATCCGAACTCCCCTGCCACCTTTGATTTCCTCTCAGGTTTACTTGAGATCCCATTCAGTAAATCAATCATTGTTGCTGGATTCTTTCGCCCACCGAGCTCCCCAGTGCACTTCCTCTCTGACATAACTCAAATCCTTAATAACCTACTTGCACAAAACCAAAAAAGTGAACTGCTGGTCCTCGGCGATTTTAATACAGATTGGCTAAATCCTAAAAACAATAAACATTGCTCGCTGTTTAAAACTTTGTAGCTAACTCAAATTATTCTCCTCCACCACTCGCATTAGTATGAAAAGGCCTAACCATACCTTGCCGGACTGGATTCTCTCCTCATATCCTGATAGAATGCAGGAGGCAGGCGTTCTCGCTAATAGCTTTAGTGACCACTGTCTTGTGTACTGCGTGCGTAAAATAAAGGCCACAAAATTTCCCCCAAAAGTAATAACCAATGTATTCAAATGTATTCTTGAATCCTTCCTAAGTGATTTCAAACAGCTCCCATGGTACAGACTAAACCTAATCCCAGACCTAGACTGTGCAATTGCATACTTTCAGTCCGAGCTCCTGCAAGTCTGGAATTCCCATGCGTAAAGTGCGAGTAAGAGGGACCCATCTCCCCTGAGTTACAGCTGATCTTACACCAATGTACCAGCTTAGAGATTCACTGTGGTCAAATTTCAAGACTACTGGTTCCATGAATGATCACTATGAATACCGAAACTGACGCAATGCATGCACAAAACAAACAAAAATGGCAAAAGCCCATTACTTCAATGAAAATCTAAACAATAACATATCAAACCCTAGAAACTTTTGGAAAACCATAAGTAACATACAAGCAACCCCCATCCACTCCCAGCCGGCTGCTGTCAAAGTAAACAACCAAACCCTGCAACACCCCCTAGATGTAGCAAATGTCTTGAATGATTATTTTGTTGATGTGCCACCACCCTGATTGCTAAGCTAGGAATTGACATGCAATCAGAAAGGCCGCATGCAGGTCAGGCCCCTCCAACTGTGCAAAGACCCTGTATCAGACAGGAATTCAGTTTTAGACCAGTGCCTGTCTGTTATGTCTCAACCCTGCCCCCTGGTGGTGAAGGGCCTCCATGTAATTTTTCCCCAGTGGTGTTTGGCTGTGCTGTCTGGGGCTGATCTGGGGTTCTGTTGTGATCTCCTGGTCTGGGGTCATATGGCCCAATCACACAGGCCCACTCCCTATTTAGATGCCAGCAGCACAGAGCCTCATTGACGGTTTGTGGAGTTTGATGGTGGTTGTGTCCTGTGTGTTCCTAGTGTTGCTGCAAAGCATTCTTGTCCTAGTGTATTCTGGTTTTGACATTTGCTGTGGTTCCTGACTATCCTTTTCTGCTTACTCCTGGTACTCTGTATGCTGATCTGTTGCCAACCTTGCCTGAATGACCATTCTTATTTGTTTCATGTTTCATGTATTTTGTTTGTCTTAGTCTAGTATATTCTCTGAGGCCTTATAAGGAACTTCTCAGTGCAGGATGTTTTGTCTTTCTTGTTTATTCCTTGCCCTTCGTATTCATATTGATCTGTTAATTCTTTGTGAGGGTTTCTTAGAAGTATTCCCAGCATAGGGATCCCTTTAGTTGTCTCCTGGCCCTCATGTTCCATGTGTCACTGGTTCCTGTATCGTCCTGAAGTGGAGGTCAGTTCAGTTCAGTTCCTGTTTCGCCAAGTGTGTCAGTTTGTTGACTGCCCTGCAGCCTGCACAATTCATCTACTGTCATACATTGTGTTTCTGAGCATGTCCTGGGTTATTGGTCGGTCTTGAAACCTTCGGAGCTTAGTGGCAATTCAGTCCTGCTTTTCCGCTCCTTGGTTTTGGAGAAACAATTCTGTTTTATTGATCTGTCCAGTGTCCAGTCAGTAGCTCACCTGCCTTAAGGGCTACACTCCATGTTCCAAGCCACTACGATGGCCCAAAAGGGGGCCAACCGTTACACTGTCAGTGTCATTATTAAACTTCTCCATAACCAAAAAATTAAATACCAGTCTGGACCTGATCAAATACCAGCAATGCTGCTGAAAATCAGTGCGCCGGCAATTGCAAATCCTGTCGCAGCCCTAATCAATGAATCACTGGCGACTGGATACATACCCAAACTCTGGAAGACTGCGAGATTGGTACCTATCCATTAAAGTGGTGACAGTACTTTGGTATCCAACTACCGTCCGATATCATTGCTACCTGTAATATCAAAAATTTTGGAAAAATGCGTCTACACACAATTATGTGATTATTTTCAATATTGGAACTACTTAACCACGGATCAATCAGGCTTTCGTCCAAATCACTCAACTACAACCGCCCTTTTAAAAGTCTGAAATGATATCCAAGCTGGGATGGAACAAGGAAACCTAACTGGAGCCATCTTCCTTGATTTTGCCAAAGCCTTTGACACAGTAGACCATGGCATCTTGTTAAAAAAATGTAAAGACTCTGGTATTTGTGATAGCACGCTAACCTGGTTTCAATCATATGTATCCGACTGATGGCAATATGTGTCCATTTCTGGCAGCTCCTCCCACCCCTTCCAGTCACTTGCGGTGTACCCCAAGGCTCAATACTCGGCCCCCTGCTATTTACAATATTCATAAATGATCTGCCTAACATCTGCAAAACCTCAACTGTACACATGTACGCAGACGACACCGTAATCTATACCAGCAAACCAAATCTCCCTCAACTGGAGGCCGTGCTGCAAGAACAAGTCACAGAGGTAGAAAAGTGGATCAAACGCAACAAACTTTTTTTAAATACTGACAAAATGGTAATGATGCTCTTTGGAACAGCACCTAAAATACATAAATTGCAAAATCCCCATCTATGTGTGGGGACAAAATCAAATGGCACGCTGACCACAGTCACTTCTCTCAAATATCTAGGTATGTGGTTAGACCCAAATCTATCCTTTGGCCCCCACATCAAAAAACTCTCATCTAAAATTTACCCCAAACTAGGTGCCCTGTACAGAAACAAATCCTGCCTGAACCCCACAGTAAAAAAGCAAATTGTACAACAAATGCTTATGCCAGCTATTGATTACGGAGATGTAGTGTATGCAGCAGCCCCACAAACACAACTTCAGAAACTTACCACACTGTATAACTCCTGCTGCCGCTTTGCGCTACAATGTAACTACATGACCCACCATTGTGACATGTTAAAAGAGCTAAACTGGCTGTCGCTGGAGACTAAACGCACTAGAAATGTGCATTCGTTTTAGTACTAAAACGATTTAGTCCGAATTTTGGGATAATTTAGTTTTCGTATGAGTCAAGAGATACGAAACTGCTCAGTACAAAAACCGAAAGAAACTAAAATAAAATGCACTACATTTTAGTTTCAGTCCTCTTTGTGATATTACGTTGATGAGTGAAGGAGACCAGCAATGAAGAGCACAACATCGCAAAGCTACAGAAAAGGTTTGTATGCGTATTCCTTCCCGACCCCTACCGGAAAATCTGACAGTGATAGAGCTCCAGAATACTCACTCGCCAGCACAGGAGAGGAAACCTTTACTTAACCCTTGCATGTCTATGAGTCAGATAACATGATAAAAGCAGCTGGAGAAGGAAAACATTCAAATAAATCACACTGAAAGCTAATGACAGAGGAGGACTGGATAGTAAAATACCCTTTATAACAAGCATCGCTGGGAGAAGAGAGGGACTTTATAAAACATGTGTTATCTCCCCTCCCGCTCTGCATAATAGGGGCTTAGGTCTGATACATTTTATATTATCCAGGACTCAGGAGCACTATCCCCCTTTCCTCATCTATAATACACGTTTTATATAAAGTCCCTCTCCTCGCCCAGTGCTGCTTGTTATAAAGGGTTTATTACATTTGATATATTTAGTAATGTTTTCCCTGGATTTAAAGTGCTGTATTTAATTATAAAAATAAATTTGAACCAGTCATCTCTTCTCTGAACTTTCAGACCAAATTACGTTAATATTTTCCCTCTCCCCTGCTTTTATAATGCTGTCTGTCTCCCCCACAGAGATACAAAGTTTAAGTAAAAGTTCCCTCTCCTTTGCTGGATAAGCATTGCATTCCGAAGTTCTGCACCCTCCACATGCCAATGCAGTAGGATGTTCTATACAGAGAGGGGCATTAATTAATGCAGGAGGATGGTCTATATATTATACAGAGAGGGGTATTAATGCAGGAGGATGTTATATACATTATACAGAGAAAGGTATAAATTGAGGATGATGTTCTATACAGAGAGGGACATTAATTAATTCAGGAGGATGTTCTATACATTATACAGAGAGGAGCATTTTTTTAGCCCTTTAAATCCAGTGGCTGTGAGCGCTGAGATCAGCTGCTCCTTACATTATCTCTCAGTACAATATATCAGGCTCAGCTGTTACAGTAACCGACTGCTGCTCATCACAACACTCAGAGTTTCAGTAAAACAAGGAAATAATATTGTTCTAACCTCTTATATAAAAAATATTATTTACTAGTTTTACTGAAACTCTGAGCGCTGTGATGAGCAGCAGTCAGTTACTGTAACAGCTTTGCCTGACACATTGTGCTGAGAGTGAGAGATACTGTAACAAGCAGCGATCTCAGCCCTCTGAGGAGCCACTACAATAGTAATTGTATCCAATGGTTTTCGGATGAATGAAATTAGTTTTCATTCTAAAGAACTGAAAACAAATTTCTTTAGGAACTAAATAAATTGCATTTTAGGACTAATCCATTAGTTCAAAATTAAATTTTGTGCTGTGCACGTCTCGCACCCTTCACCTCTCCAACCTGGTGTTTAAGAGCTTTTCTGGGAAGCTGCCACTCTATCTGAATAGACTGCTTCCTCCAGCAGTTCCCTCATCCTATAACCTCCGATCCAGGACCAGCACCTTATTTGCAATACCACAATACAAAAGGACAGTGGCTCGGTCCTCATTTTCCTATAGAGCACTGCAGTTATGAAATAACCTCCCAGACGCCATCAAATCTTCCCCCAGTCTAAAGTCACTCAAGAGCTCCCTATATCATGCCTCAATACAGAATGCACCTGTAAACATGTAACATAATGACTATTTCCTACATATTTATTTTCTGTTAATCTGTATATTTGTTGGGGGTTTTTAATATCTTGCATTGTATTACTTTGTATTTCTGTAACAACTGTAACATTTTAATGCTCTTGAACCCAGGACGTACTTGAAAACGAGAGAGATCTCAATGTATCCTTCTTGGTAAAATCCTTTAGAAATAAATAATAAATAAATAAAGGCCTCATCTGGTGCCTGATATCGAGGTTTCTCAATGTGCAGCCCAGAAGCAAATGAAATTTGTTTGCTGCAAAAAAAATTGTTTGCTTTTGTGCTGCAGAAGGTTCCCCCAAAGTTTTGTCCCTATGGGCATAATGCACAAAGAGCTAAAACTGTGTAGAATCAACTAACTGAATGTCCTGATTTCAGAAATTCGATGCAGGGAACAGGGGATGCAACTGTAATGACTGTAGCTCAATTTGGCAGTAGATGGTAACATCTACTGGCCAAATAAGTTATTACAGTAAGAACCACACTGGGAATATGCCCAACTATTTCTTACTGTATAATTAATTAAAAATGATTTTTCAAAAAACCACTGGTTCCTGATAATGCTTTTTTGAAAATCCCTTGGTAGTGAAGGGGTTAACAATTATGCTGCAGAAATGGGGAAAAAACATCTTTCTTAGTAGGACTCCTTGTATCAGGGACGTGCAGTCAGGGGTGGCAGGGAAGGCGGAGCCTCCCCTGCCATTCCAGTAAATTCATGTGCTCAATGTGCTGTAATGATGTGTGTGTGTGTATTTATACTGTAAATAAATGATTATGTTGAAAAAAGTTCTCATACTCACCTCTCCACGCTCCCTCGCTGTGCTGGCTTCTTCTCTCTCTTCCGCTTTTTTTTCACTTCAGTTTGCCGGCTGCTGTGTGTGTGTGTGTTTCACTAACCAGACAGCAGGGGCAGCACTGAGCCAGCCTAGGGTACACAACTTGCGCAGCTCTACGCTACGCTGATTGTGCAGCCCAAGCTGGTGGCAGGCACTCTCTCCTGGGCCTCCAGGCACGGAGAGCACATGATAGCTTCAGCCAATGGGAAAGCTCCCATTGGTCTCAAGCATTTCCTTTTCTAAAAAAAAAAAACTTCACCATGGGAGGCAGAACTCCTCATGGTTTTATTGATGCAGGACAGTCATGTGACTGTCCTGATCAGTCATGGGGGCGTTGCCATGGTGGCCCATAGGATGAGTACTTTTTTCATCCTTAGAAAATAACAAAGCCCTGTGGTTAACAAGTGACACTGACTGACAACATCATCTACAATGTGAGTAAATGTTTGGGGATTGCCTTAATCAACCTACAATGGCTGTGTTGGTTTTACACACATGTGTCTATCAGTAACATCAGAAAGCAAATCACATGCTTATGATTAAAATAATCTGTTCTGATCCCAACTGATCACATAAAATCCTAGAAATCTCCTCTTTCACAAAGAGTCAGTTTTCCTGCGTTGATTGAAATAATTTATTACAATGCTGCCAGCAAATCTGTGAGTCCGCACACCTTCATAGCAAAACCCAAAAAGAGGTTATTTTTTTATTTTATCCAATATTCTGCAAACTTAATATCATCTGGTCCCATAGTGATAGACAGTGTTTTTTAAGTTTGCAGTTGATCCTACTGGGAAAAAATTGCAATCCATCACAAAAAAAGAACAAATAATTAATTGGGGTGGGTGGGAAAAAATTTAAACCAGTTACGATAACAAGTCTCAGTTTTATCATAAATAGGGGTTATCACATGGACTTGGTGGATTTTAAACGTTGCATATATATTAGTGAGTGAACACAAGTTACTGTTTAGTAAACAAACCCCTGAATCTCTCCCTCTTGCTGTGCCAACAGATGGGGTGCATTTGGATGGCACCTGGGTGAGGGGTGAGCAGATCTGCAGCTTCCAGCTGGAATTGGTAACTTCCCTATACCTTACTTAACATGTTGATGTATCACATAGGGCAGTAATCCCTGCTGGAGTAGATGGCGGTGGCAGTTTGGGGTTTTATAGCTGAATAAGCGGGGGAGGGGGAAGGGATCTGTCTGCTAGAAATCTGTCTACAGTTGATTTTTTTTTTTTGATTTTTTTTTTTGAGCGAGAAGTGTTGCTGAAATCTTAACATCCACATTCTTTTTACAACCGTATCCAGTTACTCCACTGGCAAAGCGAGGGCAGGAAAAATAGCAAACAAGCAGGATCATTTGGGGTTTAATTGCCAAAGCCCCACTTAACACATTTCATTCCTAACTTTGGCACATTCCCCCCAAGTTGGATTGCACCCCAAGAGTTGCATGCTCTTAGAACTGTAAAAAAAGAAAAATGCGAACTTTACTTTATAAATAGTGAATCTCTATTCTCCTATATAACGATAATCAAATGCGTAAATTGTGACTGCGTAACCCTGTGTATGTCTGGCTCTGATACTAGCCAGTGCCTCACCAGCCACTGACCTCACCGCACGTCACTGCCTTGCATCTATATCATCAATGGTGGCCATAGAAGTCCTGGGTGTAAAGGGATACCGCAATTAGAACATAAAGGTAAAAAAAAGACGTTTTGATGGAAAATTATCAAGGAAAATTTCAGCACACCGGTTTCTGCTTTCTTTTAACTACATATATAAGATAAAAAATAAAAAAGTTAATAACATTCACACTTTTGATCCATATCAAGAAAAGCAGAAACATTCCCCTAAATTAAATCAAATGTTTCAAAGAGAGCGAATGGGGACATTCTGATTGTTTTTTCCTATATCATTTGTCTTGCCTGATGGGTATGGCATATGAAAGATCATGAAAATTAGTTGCTTTATTTTTTCAATGTTTTCTTTCATCTTTAAAGTACAAAAGCAAACCATTAATAGAAAAATAGGATTAAGTGGTGAATTCAAAGAATTCTGTGATTGTCGCCAACTGTTTTTGTTTGATAAGACTTAGGAAAAAAATATATGGCACAGGCATATGCAAAATCGGTCACGGAGCTTAAAATATATTTTAAATGGAATTACAGGCTTTCTCTTTCATAATTTCATAATTTCTATACATTCACACACTATAGATGATGCATCCAAGTATGCAATGCAATAAGAGTAACTCGCAAAAAGAAAATATTTTAAATATTTTGCATTTTAACTCTTGGTTTGCCATAGAATTAACTGTAAAGATCTTGTAGGAACAAATTGAGTTGATGTGTCTAATATGTAATAAACCATCTGTGAGCACTGCATCGGTTTTTGGTAATGTATCATTTATTAGCTTTTTAAAGATATTAAAAAAAACACATTTTAAAACTTTATACTGTATATGTTAAATTATTATTATTAGAAATTTTAAAGTCATATCAGGATGCATTCCGGCTAATAAATTAATTGGAGAATTAAGGTAAATAGATCTAAATAAAAACTGTAAAACTGTCTAGTTCACGAGCATGGTCTCTGTGTTTATTCAAAAGCCAAAGCCAATTTGACGGCTTGTATGATTTACATGAAATGCATTTAGATTTGGTAAAAATAACATGGTATGGTCATATTGTTAGCAGAATGGCAGAATGCATAATTTATTTATGTTACTGCTCTTAAATATAAATCTATAACTTTAAGTCAAATGAGAAATATTTTGTACTCTGGTAATTAACTCCTTCACTACCAAGTAATTTAACCCTTTCACTGCTGAGGCATTTCACCGCTGTGTGCTGAGCTCATTTAAACCGCTTTTACTCATCATGTTTAAATGCGATTTGAAGCCATATTT
Source organism: Leptobrachium leishanense (assembly GCA_009667805.1). NCBI lineage: Eukaryota > Metazoa > Chordata > Amphibia > Anura > Megophryidae > Leptobrachium > Leptobrachium leishanense. The sequence continues at coordinate 459,660,720 of CM019063.1, forward strand.
TCTTATATGACCCAGACATATTATATATTGTTCTTTCCGACAGACTCGGCAAATTCATAATATATCATTTTTATATGTATATGTCATGTCCTGCCTCTATAGTATATTATAACAAAAAATTCAGTAAAATCTGAATTTTTAATCATCTACAGCATGTAAAGTGTTTTTTTCCACATTTTATCACATGAGCGTTTGCGGTTATATTTTCTATGGGGTGCGTTTGTACAAAAATTAGAAATGGGGACTCGATACATTTTTTGGGGGGAATTACGTGATTTTTTAGCAAATGCACCCATAGAAAAAAATCATTAGTGCAGCATCATTGTTCACATTGTAATTGAAATGTGAACAATATTGCAGAATTAATAAAAACAACACACAAAAAAAACATGTTTTTTTTTAATGTATTTTATTTTTTTAATTTAGTTTTTACTTTGAACATGGTCATGTTTGATATCATTCGAAAGGCCATGCTCAGGCCTTTCGAATGATACACTCCATGACCCCGTAGCTGCCACGGTTTTTATCTCCACCAGGGAATTTCCTTGGGAAATCCCTGGGCAGCTAGGGGTTCCCTGACTATCTGACGTCATCGAGCTATGCATGATATGTCAGGAGGCTAGGGGGAACCTGGAGGTGGAGCCGCCATCCAAGATGGCGGCCCACACCGGAGCTAGATCATGATTTGGCACCAAACGGCGCTGGATCACGATCTGGCACGTAAGGGGTTAAAAAAGGCACCTCTTAAAAGGGCAGACACTGCCCTTCAAAGCGGTGCTTTTTTTTTACTGTAAACCCTCCCAATCAGGAGGGAGAGGGATCCAAAAGGGTCACCTCCTTCCCTATCAGGTGATCTCCTGGCATTGCCGGGGGGTCGCCTGGAAATGACATCATTGCGCATGACACGATGACGTCATTGACATCGGGAGGGGCTTAACTTCAGCGCCTGACTTCGCTGAAGTCAGAACGCCACGGGACCCCGGACAGAGAGGTGAGTATCTCCTCCGGGGCTCCTGCTTGCAAGTGACATGTGGGGAACGTCCTCCGCATATAGCGGGAGTCAATGAGGACGTTCCCCACACGTCATCCGCAGCGAAGGGGTTAAAAAAACATTGTCATAAACCAGTGGGTTATTTTGTAAAATCCTTTTTAATTAATTATAAAGTAAGGAATATTTGAGCTTATACCCACTGTATTTCTTACGTAAATAACCTATTTTTGACCACTAGATGGCGCCATCTCCTGCCCAATTGAGTTAGAGGTTTGAGTGGTCTATTTTCTTCTATTTCTCCCTGCATCGGTTGCTTAAAGCTGTTGAGCTTTGAGCAGCAGATTTTACAGTTTTAACTCTTTGGTCATTACACCCACAGAGCTAAAACCTTGGGGGCACTTTCTGCAGTCCAAAAGCAAACGAAATTAGTTTGCAGCAAACAAATTTCATTTGCTTTTGGGCTGCAGATCAGCATATCAAGATATCTCGATATCGGGGCACCAGATGGTGCCTTTGATGCCCAAGATATCTCAATATCGGTAGTGAAGGGTTTAAAGTAGGAACCTGAGCTGTGAAAATATGTACGAATGTAATTCACTTTGGATGGCTCGCACATGAGGAAATATGAAGCATAGAAAGCACAAGTTTGTAGCTAGAATGGAATAACAGAGGCAGCTGTTACTGTTAACATTTTAACAACTGTGGCTCTTATACTTAACGGCTCACTCATAATTGCTAACAGCTCAAGAGGAATAGAGCCCGTATTTTCCTGAGTCCCTTCTGAATAATCATGTCGACAGCTGCTAAAACCACTGGCTATCGATAAGTCTTTAATTCCTTTAAATCCTGGGGTCAAGTCAATTGACTACACTTGAAAACGCAGTTCCTCTGTTATTTTTCTAGGTGGAAAGGAGACTCCATATGGCCCATACATTGTACAGTTTTTATTTAGTTGTTAGTCATATGTTTGCATGTTACGTCCCAATCAATAAATGATGTTTACTATGGTAATTATAATGATTCCTTAAAGCCCTGTTTACATATGATTATGAATGTTTAACATATGGTGGTGGTTGAACAGCAAGATGTCCATGATTAATTGAAGGGTTAAAATCTTGGTGACTTATTTTTTCGAATTTGTATCCTGCTTACTCCCATTTAAGTATCAAAATTTACATTTAGCTCTTTCACTACTAAAATCATGGATACATGCTTTTGAATTGTAATACAATGACAAATAAAAAAGTCTCGTAAAAACACAGTTTACAAGAAAGCAGCTTTGTTTTGTAGTAATTACGTAGCTTAATACTCCTTAATAGGATGTCTCCTCTCTGGAATTAAGGTATATACATAAAACAGAAAGATGAGGAGTGTATATATATATATATATATATATATTTATATATATATATATATGGAATACAATGAAAAAGACTGCACGTAGTGAAATGAATAACAGCACAGAAATGTTTTTTGGAACCTGTAGCATATCTGTGAAATACAGGCACATATAAATTACCAGAAACTGAAACCTGGTGGACCCATGAAAATGGTCATTAATGTACTACATGTACAAAGCTCACAAATATACTGGCCTACTCACCTTGTGCAAGTGAAACATTAACCCTGGTGAGAATGTTTAGGTAAGAGAAAATCTCCTGACATGGAATACACTGTTTGGCCACTTGGCTAAAGTGGCGCTGTTCTGCAGTTGTCAGGATTCAATGACAGCAAGCAGGAAGGCTTTCTGAATAAAACAGAATAGACAGCAATAGAAGGGAGCAGGAACCAGCTAAGGGGATATAGGCAGGGTTGGGGAAGCAGAGACAGATTTAGGGGAAATAGACAGGTTTAGGAGTGTAGGAACAGTGTTAGAAGAGGATTCTAAGGGTGCAGGAAAAAGAGTGGGATAGGAACAGATCTGATGGGCATATTTATAGTTCAGACACAAGAATGGGTTGACAGTGTAAGGGCGCAGGTTGAAGTATGTAAATAGAGAATGTCAACAGGCATATGCATAGTTCTCCCCAAATCTTTCTCATTACAAAGTTCATTTTATATTTGTGGCAAACATATAAATGCTACAGTACCAAGATGACTATAGCTGGCCTAAGATATGGCAACTCAAATTTCAGACTAAAAAAAGGTATAGAATTGTTCACAGACCTTTAATATTATTTTATTTTTAGCCAAACTAAATACCCTTACTAGAAACAGTAATATGTCAGAGCCAATCAATTATTTTTGGTTTTCAAGTATTAATTATAGTGAAGATTCAGCGTTGCTGTTTTCCATCTCTAGCAGTTGTTGAGACCAGATGGGAGAGTGACATGCTTCAATTAATACAACACTGCATCAACTAGATTACAAAGCTTGCAGCAAGCTCATTTTAGGTGTTTTAAGTGACCACCTGTTGCACACAAATTCAATTCACAATTTGGCTTAAATTTTTGAGTGGTATTTCTTCCTCTATTTATATTTTATAGTATATCACAAGAATCAATAAAAATACTTTAGAATATTTCATAAGCATATTTTAACTTATTAAAATGTGTCTAGTAAATAATATATTGCATGTAAAGTCAGCCCAGAGTAAGTGTTTCATAGTTATGTTTCTTAAGGAGAGATAAGAGACCACAGCAGTACACTGCAGGAGCTGGTGGAGAGAATTAACAGTTAAGAAAACTCATGGGGCCCTATTCCATCATTAACGCTAACCTGGGGATGCTAACGTGGAAAAACTGCACCTGCACATTTCACCATAGCGTCCCCATGTTAACGTTGTATTACAGGATACGTACTACCTGTAATGGGTGGTATGGTGCTCAACCCAGATCAGCCGGTTTTGTATCTTAAGGGACAGATTTCTATAACATGAAAAGCAATGAGGACTGTAATGCCTAATCTCCCAAGCCAGGTAATTAATACACGATTCTAAATACCAAACAAGGCCAATTAGTTTCGAGACCAAGAGACTGCTGAGTGAAAACACATAAACTCTATTAACATAGATACATTGACTGGAGACATAAGCATGACTTGGTATAAGAGAGGTGTAATAAATAGTAGATTTGTTTGCAAGGTTAGTGAGTTGAGCAGCCTGCAGGGCAGTCACACAATCAGAGAACTTGTGGTTAAAGCTGCACCCAGAATAAACATACAACAAACCACTGGATGCCTTGTGATACTGATTAGGACTCAAACCAGATTGATTTGTTAACAGAAAACTTGGATGAGAGATGAATTCACAAAAAGGTGGGCTGTCCTCCAAACAGCAAACATGCGGTTAAACATAAACATGAATACAGAAAACCACGCATACAAAATACCAAGGAAACAAGCAAGAGAATCGTCAATAAGGAAAGCCAGGTCAAAACGTATACAGGGTCCTCGTACAAGCTAGTCGGCAACTGGGCAATCAATCGGCAATGAAATACAATATAGCAGGCGATGCGGGAACTTTACTCCACGTCAGGGCGACGAGCAATCTCTCTCACCCTGCTTTAAACCCGGCGGCTCCTCGTGACCATGCCAGGCCCCGCCCCCTCAGACGCCGTTCAGCCATTCCTAACTGCTGGCACCCGGCCAGCCAGCGACACCGCCGGGCACCCAGACCCCCCAGGCAGCACTGCGGGGGCTGAGAACGTAACACTACCTTGCCCCGGAATGCAACGCTAATAACCGCTGGAATGCTCGCGGAAGCACTTCCGTGTCGCCTCGAGAATCAACTCCTGGAGTCCATTGGAGAGTTGCGCTTCCAGGTCACGAGCCCTGCGCGATCCTGCTCTTGTGAGATCATGCAGCCCTGCGGAGTGATAGCGGAGGTAGACTGGGAACTATTTGTTTCCAGTCTCACTCTGCTCCGGGACAAGAAGCAGCAGATCGGACCATGGTTCTCACAGCAGAATGAGAGGGGAGTATCGTACTTATTGGGAGGGGTTAGGGGGTGCTACATGATTCTGCAAATGCAGAATCATTTAGCGCCAGCTTTTAGGTGTAGCTACAAATTTTCCTTGTGCGTCCCTGCTGTAATTAGCGCTAGCACTTTGTAATACCTTACTTTTCGGTGAGTGTTCGGCGAGTGTTTGGCGAGTGTTCAGCGAGTGTTCTGCAGGTTTGCGGCGAGTATTCCCTGCACTATGGGGGCCTTATGGTGCTTGCTGAACACACTGCAGGGTCAGCGAACTAGGAATCGCCGAATCTCCCGAAGTGTGGGGAACGAAAAGTTACCGAACGTGTGGTGACTTTTCAGATCTCTTTGAATAACCCTGTTAGCGTCGTTTCAGGCCACTGAGCAGTTTTGGGAATTATCTTACGGCTGATATACTGCGACATGTTCTGGAGCCCATATGCAAGCAAATTTTGTTTGCACAAATTAAGCTTGCTTTTCTCCAGAATGAATATGTGCACACTGAGTTAATTCTATTTTGGGAAACCGAAGGTGCTTTGGAAGCTCGAGTTTAATTGATCATAGTAGTGATCAAGGGATAATTTTACTTGATTGATTTGTATATCAAAACAATGCATCACCAGGTTCATTTTTTTTTTCCATCTGCAGACTGTTACTTTTTATTTTATGAAAAGTGAAAATATAAAGAGAAAACAATATTGACTTAGTTCTAGATGAATACTACAAGATTATCTGCTATATTTTATTGCTGGTTGCATATTAATATAACACTTTTTTTTTTCTATTCTTTGCATTTGTCTGATCCCAAGATTATATTGTTAAAAGTGCTGTAGAATAATTAAATAAATACTACTGAATTAACACCACTATCTTTTTTCTGATATATTGTATGTCAATAGTCGCTTTCAATAGTTATACTACCGGCATTATAAAACATTAGCTTTATCCTTAGATTGCTGTTTAGGGATGTCAGGAAGAAAGCGAATTAATTCAATTCTTTCTTTTATTTATTCTTACTTTACTGAAATTGTACAAAGTTTGAAGGTATTTTCATGGGGTATTTCTTATCTCACATGGCTTCAGATCCAGGTTATGCTAATATTTTAGACATTGCAAAAATTAATACTAATGGAAGCATAGACACAAAAGGTTTGACAAAAACAACAATAAAAGCAGACCTTGCTTCTGGATATTTTTATGGAAATTGTAGGCACTTTGGGAATTTACAAACTAAAAAAGAATTCCGTTATAATGCAAAACATTTGTGTAATGTTTGAAAATCAAATTGCAATGGAAGTAAAAACAATCCCTCTGCATTGCCCACTTTCTGTAGAATATATATTCATATACCTTTGGATGATAAAGTCTCAAAAAATAAATTATTAAAGTTTGAATATGAAGTGTAGTATTCTTATGTCTCATTACATATATACATAGTAATGATACGTTCTGCTAAGCTCGATGAAAAACTATACATAATAATTCTGGGTTCCGCTATAAAACATCACTTTGAATAGTATTTAAACCTAATGAGAAATAAAATGGTAAAAATTAACTCAGCACAAGGAGTTGAAATGGCTCAGCACTGAATGGGTTAATAAACAACACATTTGCAATTTGTAGGTGAAAGTGGCATAATTGTATTTATGTTATGTTTGAAATGATAAAATTCTCTTCCAATTATCCTTCCTAAAAAAAACTACATTGCTTATTTACATAAATCTACACACATTTTAACACTATTAATATTGAATCTTCTACTTCACCCTGCATTGTGTTTTATCGTGAGATATGATCTATGTTGTTGACAATAGAAACAAATTAGTCATGCTGCACACATCATTGTGTCCTAAACTGCTATAACAATTGCCTTTACAGTTTCTCTTTATTATTTTTAAGTTACTATAAAGAATCAGAACGTGGCCATTGTTTCAAATGATTACTTCACTTATTTCTGTCAGTCATTCTTTTGGAACTGGATGTTTTCTAGAAAGAGATAAGAAATAAAAGTAAACACCTCTGAGTTTAGGAAAACATATTTTTAAAAAAGCAGAAAAAGAAAATAAAACCATCCATTTACTGTAAGTTTAAAACCCCCATAACCTTTAAAATATCACTCGCTTGTTCACATTCAGTATCATTAATTATGACTCTAACAGTGCTACAAAAATGCATATATATGAATATATAAATAGAGGAACATTATCGACATGTCAACATTATACAAGATTAATTTAATTATATGTATTACAGCTGGAAATGACTTGTAATATATACATATATCTGTGTGTGTTTTCACTTGGTAAATATTTGGAATACAAATAAGAAAAATGGATATCACAAGACTCATGAATATCATCAGTGCCCTCAATTTTTTTTATATGTCAACATGCATTAACATAACAATTGTTTCTGCCAGTTGGAACCCCTATGAAAGCCTGATAATATGATTTATAGTCATAAAAGGAATGCATTATTGTTACATGCTCATTTAAATAGCACCAACAGTTTCTACTGCATTTACAATAACCAATAGGGAAAGAGGTAAAATCACAAACAAATATACAGGGTTATTCAAAGAGAATCGAAAAGTCACCGCACGTTCGGTGACTTTTCGTTCTCTTCAATATGGTACGATTTGGTGATTCCATTTCGCGACCCTGTGGTGTTTTCAGCAAGCACCATAGGGTCATCGTAGTGCAGGGAAAAGCCACCGCAAACCCGCCGAACACTCACTGCAAAACCCGGCGAACGCACACCGAAAACGCACGCACACCGGCAAAAACATCTAGATTAACCCTGCCAAACACGCTGGAGAAACCCAAGAAGCCGCCGATCAAAGCGCAGAGCAGCCACCAGAAAAAGCCGACACCGCCAACGAATTGAGTGAGAAAAAAAAACAGTACGCTTGAATGTTTGAAAAGTGAAACGCTGTTTTCAAAGAAACTACAGAACAAAAATGTCTGAAATTTACATATAAGATCGAATTAATGATAATAAAAAGGGCTGTTACAGAAAAAAGAAAAAATGATTTTAAAAGTAAAACCTAGAAAAAATTTAGCAAAAAAATCCTTTGAACATGAGCATCAGTATTTTAAATTGTATCCTGGAACAGGAAGCCAACAAAGTGTCCAGCAGAGGGGAAAGACATATGAGGAGCATTGGGTGAGAAATATAAACCTGGCAGCAGTATTCGTTACAGATTGCAATGGGGTAATACGAATAAGGATCAAGTTATGGTAATCAAGTGCATGGAGAAGCAATTTAGCTTGATCTTGCGTAAGAAACCGGCAAATCTGAGAAAAATGTTTTAAGGTGATGACAGGATCTGAATGTGAGGAGAAAATGTAAGGTCAGAATCAAAACACCAAGGCAATGAACTTGAGGTGTCAGGCTAATGAGTGTTCATTAATGTGCAGAGTTATAGGTGGTGGAGGATTCTTTTGGAAGAAGAAAAGGCAATAACCTCCGTTTTGTTAAAATTTAGTTTCAATAAGTGTGAAGACATCCAGTTAAAGAGAGCGGAGAGATGTAATTTAATGACAAGATCCAGTAGAGAGAACAGGGGAGGAAAAATATATTTGGGTGTTGTCGACAAATAGGTGGTACTGAAATCCAAAAAAAGCCAATCAGTTTGCCTAGAGAGGCAGAATAGATCAAAAAAGAAGAGGCTAAGTACTGAGCCTTGGGGCAGCCCAAAAGAGACATGCTGTATGGAGGTGGTCAGAAATAGAGATATTGATTGATAGAAAGAAAGAGAACCATGAAAGAACATCTTGAAGGCCTGAAGAGTTTGTAGGAGGAGTGCATGGTCGGCCATGGTTGAAGGGGAAAAACGCAGCCTTATGTAAAGAGAGACATGCCTTGCCAAATGGGCAAAAGTCATTTTGTGTCACATCCCTTGCTGTGTTGCTCTGTCAGGACCCGCCACCATCTTACTCGCTGCTTGCTTGCCGGGCACCGTATGATATGTGGGGCCCCTCGCGGTCACATGGTGCGGCCGTGGGCGGGGCATAGCGTGATGATGTGGCACCAGCCGACTTTAAAACCACTCGGCTGAGTTAGACTCGTTGCCCTGATGTGTTTCTTCTCAGTGCTCTTCCGTATTTTGTCTTATTGCGTTTCTTGTGTATGACTATTGATTGTCCAACTACCCTCCTGGCTCTTAACCCTTTGGCTCCAATTTTCTTACTCTACGGTGATACTGACCCCTAGCATACAGCTGATACACTCTCTGGCAATACTGACCCCTGGCAGACGGCTGACACTCTCACTGGCTAATACGTCCTTTGGTATATCTCTTTTTATTCTGTGTGTCAGGTTGCTGTTAACCCTGTGTGTCAAGTTAAGGTTGCTAATCCTCTGCATTTGTGTTGATCTTATACTGGTTTTTGGTTCGAAATACGGTGTAGCTCCACTCAACACGTCTCCACCACCAGATTACTCCAAAGCCAATATCAGGATCAGTGGTTTTACCCAAACCAAACACATAAATATACAGATACAACCTGATATAGCGCAAAATGTGTTTTGCTTAATGGAGTGTTCCGGTGTCTCCCAATTTGTTAGACATAAAAGAAAAAATTAAAAACAATTATGGTGCAGTATATATATATAATATATGAGACAATATGTTGTTCTTAAAGGTTTCACTCACAAACAGAGAGCCCAGACACTGGCTCTAAGTGGTTTCACGCCTGTGGGTTATTTTTCTTCTTGTTTCTCAGGTGACCCATACACCTTACTGGGATCTCGCTTGCATATAAAATATAAAGCAGAAAAAAAAAACGGGGGAACCCCTAGTGCTGATCTGTGGCAGACCAATACCAATATATAGTAAGCCAATTTTTAACAAATTTTTCTGCTTTATATTTTATATGCAAGCGAGACCCAGTAAGGTGTATGGGTCACCCGAGAAACCAGAAGAAAAATAACTCACAGGCATGAAACCACTAAGAGCCAGTGTCTGGGCTCTCTGTTTGTGGGTGAAACCTTTAAGAACAACATATTGTCTCATATATTATATATATATACTGCACCATAATTTTTTTAATTTTTTCTTTTATGTCTTATACTGATTTTGGCTATAGGTAGTTGGGCCGACCATTACAAGGATCGAAAGGTTAGGATAGTCGTGTTGCTTATAGGGACGCGATTTGAAGATATCATGGAGCATTTGCCAATGACAGGTGCACTTTAATACACACACTAAATGTTAGTGTTTATTTAATATTTAAAATATTTTTTCTTTTCCAAAGAAAAAGTTTGGAAGTTTCAGTTTTAAAGATTGAGGGCCCTATTCTGACCCAGCTGTTAAACTTGAAGGGGTTATTCATAAAGCACCAAAATTTCATCTACATTTTGGTGCTTTTCACTTCAGTGTGCATTGGTGCATATCCGTAATTCACTATTCACTGTAGCATTAGCGCTAGGTTAATTGAGTTGGCAATGGGATGCCTGTATCACCTCCCGATCGCTAATGGGTTAACATGGGGAGCACAAAGAGTAAGCAATAGCAATCAGTAATTAGCATTAGGATCACAAAGTCCTAATGCTAGCTACGAACTGCTGCCGCTAACTATAAAAAATTGCTACAGCTTAGAGCTGTAGCTAACTGATTCCGCTTCTCTCATCTCTCATCCAGAGCTTCTGGCTGCCGGGAACAGAGTGAGACTGGGGAAAAAAGCTCCCAATCTCCCCCCACGATCACACCGGCGACCTGCGAGATCTCGTGAGAGGCAAGTGTTTTGATATATTTGATGTTCCCACTCATTAAATTAATGGCTGGAGTTGCAATTTTTTGAAATTTTTTCTCTTGTTATGTTTTCTACATGTTGCTGGGCTGGATACATTTGGTGGTTGCAGCCACCCCATCGGGAATAGGCGCGACCCCACCCCTTCTGTATTATGGAGTTGCAATTTGCCAAGTTATTTGCATTGCCTAAGGCCATGGCTTTTATGGCACCTTACTGAATGTTAATGCTCCCTATACAAAATATAGGTAGTGTTAACATTCAGTAAGGAGCCTTTGAAGTCAAACTCCCATATTACTATGCAGCTGTAACAACAAATGGATAGGAGATTTACCTACGTATCATTAGTTTTCACTTCAACAACCTCCCTGTATTATGAAAAAGGAAGGGAAAAAATTGAGCAGGAATACTTGAGGACAAATTTACACTAGTACTTTGCAGTAGGAACAGAGCTCCCATTGTGACCACAAAACATAAATTTTGGTTTTATAATACAGCTATTTAAATTATACTGCAAAATACACATAAAGAGTAAAAGTAACCAAAAAGGGTCACAGAGAACACCGTACGTGATAATGCGAGAGTATATGTCACTAACAGGAGGTGATAGAGAGGTACGCAATAAAGCAGTGATCCCAAACTCTGGCCCTCCCAGATTTCTATGGCCTATGATTCCTAGAATTCTGTGACTGCAATAGATGGTTTATGCAAGTTTTAGTTCAGAAACATCTAGGGGGCAAGAATCTGAGATTCCTGCAATAAAGCAAATATACCCTTGCAAAGTCACAAAATATATATGAAAGGTCTCTTGAGTATCATAATAATGTCATAAAATGCATCCTATAATCAATTTCAAATAGGAGCTTGGGGCCGTGGCAGAAATCTTCTAGGACTTCATGCTAACAAATGACCCATAAAATGTGTGCAGTTGCACAGGGATATACCTTTACACAACACAGAAAAAATGTCACTACATTTTTAGAATGGTCCAGTATACTTATTGCAACTTTTCTGAAGGGGTACAGTTGTGGATATTTTGCAGACTATAGCTTCAAGTAGCAATACAACAGAGGATTCTTGAATAAAGTAGTTATAGGATGACCAGTCCCCGTACACTAATCATTAGTGACATAGCAGGCGATATATCTAACAAAGGCAGATCATTCATTGTCAGATTGAGAAGATTCTCACTTCTCATTAGTGTAAACTCCCCAGTATTGATGAGCTAGGCTGAGACTATCAGCGATACAGAAGAAAAATGAACCATGAATGATAACGTTAAAGACAACGTTCATTGACTTTATTTTTTAACAATAAATGTTGTCTTTATTTATTTTTATACATATTACATAAATCCATTTTATTTCATTGTATACACACAACTCTAATCCCCCCAAACACGTCTACACCTCAAAAAATAACAGCTATAAGCTTAATAGTATTTTCCGATGGGAAAAAATATCTGCTTATAAGAACAATGTTTCAGCACCTATATGATTGATAGCTATAGCCTAGCAATCTTTCAGTTGTATGCCATCATCATTATTCACCTTAACCCTGTTAATACACACAGGGTAAGCCTGCCTATGGCTCTCGGCATTTATACTTATGATTGATATATTGAGTTATATAATGCTACTGATACTGGTTTGAGTACATGGACTTTTCACCTTGTAATCCTGACTTTTTCTTGGTCATCTACAGAATAGCTCTGTAGATATGCTTCTTAGTAGCAGTGTATGTTCCTTACCAGCATAGTCTTATCAGTGCAGTGAGTTTTCATTATAAAACCCGGCTTGCCATACTGGTACCTTTCTGTGCATTTGGTATATCGTAAAATACAAAATTCAATCAGGCTTCTGACCCCAATGAGTCACATGGTGTATATATATGTGTGTACTGTATATATATATATATATATATATATATTATATATATATTGTTGTAGCCCCTCCATATTTTCTTTGCACCACAGAGATGGTGGAACTATTTTTCCTTCCACTAGGATTACTGTGGAACCTTGCCCCTGAATAAAGAGCCGACAAGGGCCTGTGCATGTGACCTACACAGCCAATGACAAGAGCACGGTGCATGTGACTTAAGCAGGCAGCTGTGTGTTGGAACTCTGCAGAACATGAATAGGCTACATGAGCTGTGTGAAGCTGGCCCCCCTACAATCGGCACAAATAAAAAATCCTCTGTGTTTGGTTAGTGCTACATTTGTGCTGTTTTGTGCCGTAAAAATTAATATTTGTGCTGCTTTTATTTTCAGATAATAGCAATTGTTTTTTCCAGACAATGAGACTGAATAAAGGTCACCAAAGGTCACTCAGAACCTCTACAGCATCCAAAATTCACGAAACCGGGCTTGTTGGTTAGTTCTGCATTTGTGCTGATATGTGCTGCAAAAATTTATGTTTGTGCCTGTTTGGTTTTAGAGATATTGCACATTTTATTTGATGAAACCGCTCCAACTTTGCACCTCCCAATATTAAATTAACCACTTCAATGCGGTGGTCGCGCTCAGCGCATCCAACCGCATTGCTACTTGGCTGCGGAGGACGCGCTGAGCGCGTCCTCCCTTTGCAGCCCGCGATCAGCCAGGATTCCGGCTGATCGCTCGGCCCCCCGGTGTGGGCTGACATCATCGATGTCAGCCCAACCTCCGGGACCCCGGCGGGCACGATAGGCGTCATCGCGCATGCGCGATGACGTCTATTTCAGGCACCCCCCCCGCCATTGCAGGGAAGGTGCCTGAATGGGAGGGGGGAGGTCCTTCGGACCTCTCCCCCTCCCCATCCGTGCATGCCAGCGGTTAAAGGCAGGCACCGCCTGGAAGGGCACAGTCTGCCCTTCCAAGCGGCAGCTGTCTTTAACCCCTAGGGGGCTGGATCGCGATATGGCGCCAACATGCGCCGTATCGCAGTCCCCTCCCGGAGCTGGCGACATCTTGGATGTCGGCCAAGCTTCCGGAATATCCCCCTAATGACTGGCGTCATCGCGCAGAGCGCGATGGCGCCAGTTTTCAAATTAACCCCTTGCTGCCACCTATAGTGGAGATAGGGGGTTCCAATGAACCCCCTATCTCCCGATCCGTGACAGCTAGGGGTTAATGTTTACTATCATTGGAACAGCCAGAGCGTGGCCATTCCAATGATACCAAACATGACCATGTAAACTGTAAAAAAAAATAAAAAAAAATAAAAATTAAAAAAATAAATAAATAATTAAAAAAAAAAAGAAAATGTTTTTTTTTTTTTTTTTTAGATTTATTAGTGCAACAATATTGTTCCCATTTCAATTATAATATGAACAATGATGCTGCACTAACGATTTTTTCTATGGGGGGCGTTTGCTAGAAAAAAACCCACGTAATTTCCCCCAAAAAAAAGTAACGATTCCTCATTTCTAATTTTTTTAACAAGCGCACCCCATAGAAAATATAACCGCAAACGATCGCATTTTAAAATGTGAAAAAAACACTTTACACATTGTAAATTATTGAAAATTCAAATTTTATTGCATATTTTGTTATAATATACAGACATGACATAACGTATACATATAATAATGACATATTATGAATCTGAACAGTCTGCCGGAAAGAACGATATATAATATGTCTGGGTCATATATTAAAATAAGGCTTCAAAACGCGGTTAAACATGATGAGCGAAACCGGTAAAAATGACCTCAGCACAGAGGTGGGAAAAGGCTCAGCAGCGAAAGGGTTAAAGAAAAAAACATACCATTTGTTTGTGCTGCCTTTGTGCCGCAGAAATGAATCATCATTGATATCCCAGTTCCTGCCTGAGAGGTGGACACTCACTTTTTCTTTACTAAGTGAAAAAAATATAGCAGCCAGACACGTTTTGTGCTTCCAAGAGCTTCTTCAGTGGCAAGATATATAGCTTAACCGCGTTTAGTTTTATAGTGGTTTTATTTCTTTTTTTAAGCGCTGTAGCTGATATGTATTTTTATGGCATGTTGTAATAAATGAGAAATATTGGAAAGCATATTCTCTGGATGACCTGCTGCTGATACACTGGAAGGTGGTTTGGAGGATTTCACCCAGAAAATCCTTACGTGAGGTCTGTAGAGCCACTGGAGGCTCAGTAAAATGTGATTTTTGATGACTTTCTGCAATTATTCGCATTATTGATTACTGAGGTATCCCACAATGTAGCACCTGTGGTGCCTTGCTTTTTTTCTGTCTCTTGGGAGGTACAGTGGATGTGATATTCTGAAAGAAAAGGCATCAATGTTAAAGGGAGGTGGGGGTCCCTGAACGCAAAGTACCTACGTATGCTGCTAGTAGAGCCAAATTGGGCTCTGAAAAGTGTGAGTGTGCAATTTGTCATACCAGGCTCCTAATCCCCATATCTGCTTCCTGTAACGCTATGTGAATTTGTGTTTCTCTTTCTATGCGATTTGGAGATATCCACCAACACATTGTATATTTATAGTATGTACCATTATTTTTTTAAATGTGTTTCTTCATTGCATGAAGGGATCAAATATAATATTTTGCACCCTGCTCCAATCCACTGTATTTTTGCAAAGATTTGGTTTTCTTGGGTGAAATAGAGAACACCCATGTGGTGAATGGCAAGGGGTATTCTGTATGCTATTGAGGATTTTTGGTACCACATTCTACTAGTTTTTGGGTATTTTTTGAATTAGGTCTCTAGTCAATTTTTTTCTACTAAATGAGCCATTTGGTCTACTTAAGAAGCCATCACCACATTATTTACCTTTATTTAGCATGGTGCAAGGATCACCTTTTCTGCTCTCTGCATGAAATAAGATTGCAATTTGAATGTTGGAGGTCATAGGACTCCACAGAGACAAGCAAAGAGACATATGTGAGATCACGTGTATGCAATCTCGCAGGACTGCTCAGGTTTAGTGGATGGACTATGGAGAACTATTTGTTCTATTTGAGAGACACCGGCAATCCATACATCCAATATAATTATCTTGGCCCTGGTTGGGACATCTACATAGTAGGTGGTACTGGCATTTGGCCGAGACAATATGCTGTCTCACCTGAACGTATAATATTTTTCAACATGTAATCATGGTAATAACCACTGTCCCTGTACAGTACAGATACAAGGTGTTACTGTAATTTTTATATACAGGCATTATGCCACATACAGATATTAATTTTATATTCTATTGTTATTTTTAGGAGGTTGTCATGCTAATAATCTCATTATAATAATTTCAAATCCCCATAAGTAGGATATCTATTATTTTTATTATCTATCTTTATCCTATTTCACTGTATTTGACAAAGGTAATTTCTGCCTGTATGTCGATAATACAGACTCCATGTGAAATTGGGTAAGGTGAAAAACACCATCTGCAGTCCAGAATCTTTCATTACAACAATATTTATGTGATATGTAAACAAATACATGAAAATTTTAAAATTAGCAAATTTACATTATATTAACAGTGTAATTATCTCAAAACAACAATTTTTGTGCAAAGGTTCCATTTTACCCTATGTTTAACCCTTTCGCTGCTGAGGCTTTTCCCGCCTCTGTGCTGAGGTCATTTTTACCGGTTTTGCTCATCATGTTTAAACGTGTTTTTAAGGCTTATTTTAGTATATGACCCAGACATATTATATATCGTTCTTTCCGTCAGACTCCGCAGATTCATAATATGTCATTATTATATGTATACGTCATGACCTGTCTGTATATTATAACAAAAAATGCAATAAAATATGAATTTTCAATAATTTACAACGTGTAAAGTTTTTTTTTTCACATTTTAACATGCAAGCAATTGCGGTTATATTTTGTATGGGGTGCGCTTGTTAAAAAAATTAGAGATGGGGTCTCGTTACATTTTTTTTGGGGAAAATTACACGATTTTTAACAAACGCACCGCATACAAAAATCGTTAGTGCAGCATCATTGTTCACATTATAATTGAAATGGGAAAAATATTTTTACAAACTTTTTTATACTCATGTTTGGTATCGTTGGAACGGCCATGCTCTGGCCGATCCAACAATACCAAACATTAACCCCTAACTGCCAAGGATCAGGAGATAGGGGGTTCATTGGAACCCCCTATCTCCACCATTGGTGGCAGTTAGGGGTTAACTCCAAGACTGGCGTCATCGTGCTATGCACAATGACACCAGTCCTCAGGGGGCATTCCCGGAAGCTTGGTCGACATCCAAGATGTTGGCCAGCTCCGGGAAAGGATCACGAACCGGCGCTTTTCAGCGCCGATTCGTGATCCGGCCCCATGGGGTTAATGCCAGGTACCATTTGGAAGGGCAGGCTGTGCCCTTCCAAACGGTGCCTGGGTTAACCCC
The DNA here is from genome assembly GCA_009667805.1 of Leptobrachium leishanense. Taxonomy (NCBI): domain Eukaryota; kingdom Metazoa; phylum Chordata; class Amphibia; order Anura; family Megophryidae; genus Leptobrachium; species Leptobrachium leishanense. Next base: position 459,677,717 of record CM019063.1, read on the forward strand.
TGCAACGCCGCCGATCGGGAGGGAGAGAGGCCCGAAGGACCTCCCCCCCTCCCTTTCAGGCGCCTCCTCCGTACATGCGGGGGGGCGCCTGAATTAGGTGTCATCGCGCCCCCGCAATGACACCTAATTACTCCGGCGGCAGTTCCGGATGCTGGGCTGACATCGAGGATGTCAGCCCGCACCGGGGGGGCCAGCGATCGGCCGGAACCCGGCCGAACGTTGACCCCAAAGAGAGGACGCGCTCAGCGCGTCCACCGCATGGAACGTGACATGCGGTTGGACGCGCTGAGCGCGTCCACCACAGCGAAGGGGTTAATTAACTTTGCATCCCATTTTTCAAATAAATGTTATCATAAAAAGTTTTTCAACAAATAGTACTTGATAGTGAAGGTGTTAAGTCCAAGAACGGTAAGTGCGGGGAAAATCAATTCAAATGTTTTATCTGAGCTGCAGTCTTCTCCAAAGTGTTTCCTGTAGTTTGAAGCTTTTTGAATAAACCCATTTTTTCCCCCTAAATCACGTGAATGGGACAAATGACTTTGCTAGAGATTGGTTAGGCAGGTGCATAGTGACTAATTAGGCAAGCATAAGTATGCATGTGTGATTAGCACAATTTTGTTGCTTAATCTTGAAGGTTAATTTCTCCTATCAACTCATTTCTACAGGAAGTTCAAAGAAAATACATCTTACTGACATATTCTAAATGTTCCCAAAACAGGAAAAAAACTGAACTTTTTTAACTGTCATTTAAAGCTGGCACAAAGTACTTTTTAACCTTTTAAATTGGTAACAGGATAGAATAGAAAGAAAAGCATTAAAGCAGTGGATTGACTTTACAATTATTTTAATGTGTTTAGTGAAATAGAACAGATCATGTTTTGAATACAAACTTCAGCAAAATTTCTCTCTGTGGAGTTTACAGCAATCATTGCATTTTAATTCAACATTAAAGTATAACGACATACTATCTACAACATTAATAGTAATACTATAGTAATGATATAGATTAATTCTGAGAGATGTATGTTGCAGAAAACAATAATTCTATTATATCTTTTCACTCTTTTAATTCCCATTTTTTAAATAAAAGTGATTACACAGGAGACCATGTAAGGCATACATATTCTATCGCCCTCTTACATTGTTTCTAAACACTATGCTTATATACAGAGTTCATACTTTTAAATTGTGTCTCAATTATAAGCTTTATATTCTAAATATCAAACTACATAATTTTTAAAAGTGACACAATTTTCATTTTTATCTACATAACAAGTTATTTATTTTTTAAAGTATGTAAAGCTTTTTTTTTTTTTTACTTCTTATCAATTTTTTTAAATATTGCATTCTACCTTTCTTCTATACTTCAATAAATTAGATACAACATGTGTAGTACATTTTGCTTGCTTAACAATGTATTCCTGTTTTGGTCTTATAGCATATATGATATACCTCAGTAACCATTCTTTGTTTTCTTGTATCTTTATTATAGTTTGATTTTCTTTTTTTAAGTAAAATATATTTTATCTAAAGCTATGTTTTTTTTATGTTTTAGTCTCTAAATTACTTTTCCCTCATCTTGATCTTCATGCAATTATAGTACTTCCCACATGATCACTGCTAATGAAGGCTGCCAAATGTTTATAATTTTACATCTACTAAATGCACATCATACAATTTCCTTTTACGTTTTTTATTTTCAGTTTTCAAAATTTATACAATGGTCATAGTTCGAAAACATTTTCGACCATATGTGTTGTATATGCAATAATCATTTAGATAATGGTGGGTTAGATGATAAAACTGCATAAGACTTGTCCAGAAAGTCCCTTGGGAGTGCCAAGATGTGAATTTATTACCCATATTATTATTATTCTTTATTTACACAGCGGCAGCATATTTTGCAGCGCTTACCAATGGGCACAATATCGACAGGGTTGCAATACATTGAGACTGAACAATATTTTGATAAACCAGAGCAGGAGGAAACGAAGGTTAGAACTTACAATTTAGCAGGGTTGGAGGAAACAGGAGGAGAGGACTACAAGGTGAAAGTGATGGATTGGTTGGGTCAGGGAGTTGTATTTTTGTGTCGGGTGTCAGATTTGCCTGAATTGGAATGTCTTAAGGGAGCATTTTAAGGAGGGGAAACTAGGGGAAAGTCTGACAGTACGAGGGAGAGCGTTCCAGAGAATGAGGCTGCGTACGAGAAATCCTGCAGTCTTTCATGGGAAGAGGTGATGCAGGGAGATGCTAGGTGCAGGTTACGGTTTGATCTTAGGGAGCGGGCTGGGTGTATTTGGTGATTAGTGAGGACAGGTAGTGGGTACCTGAGTTAGTGAGAGTTTTGTAGGTCAGGGTAAGGATTTTTTATTTAATTCTACAGCGGATGGGGAACTAGTGAAGGGATTTGCAAAGAGGAGCGGCAGAGACAGGGTGGTGGGTGAGGTGGATGAGCTTGGCAGAGGCATTCAGAATGGATTGTAGGGGGGTAAGACGGGAGAGAGGGAAGCTAGAAGATTATTACAATAGCCAAGTCAGTAGATTACAAAGGTGTGGATAAGTTGTTTTCTGGTGTCAGTGGTAAGAAATGGCAGAATTTTGTAAATATACAAAAATCTATTTTTGTTTAGCATTTTAACTTTGCTAAACTAAGCAAGACTAGAGGACCATAACAAATAAGTTAAACACTTTTTACGATGTTGCTTATTCAACATCAACTATTCATAAGTTGTTTTTCTCATTGAAATTGTGCAAGATACAGATAGTAGTAATGGCAAAAGTCCTGCTGAAGTTATAGTTTTTTCCATGTTTATATAGCAAATCTACAACGCATTTCCATTTCTGAAGCAGTCAGTACAAAGTGTGCTTGCATTATTTGCATGGAAAACCAATTTAAATGCAAATTATTGTTGTTATTAATCTAATGACCCGAGATTCTTTGTTGGGTCACACGAAGGACATTGTTGTGTTCTCGCTCCATTAACATTCACAATTACTGTTCTATCAAAAAATTTAATTTAGATAACAGAAATAAAGTTTAAAGAGAGGGTATCTAAGACGGATTCAGCAAAAAAAAGTAACAACGTAAATTAATTCACTGTACAATTTTCTAAGATCTTTTGTAGAAGTTCTATAAAATCATTAGAAACCTAAATTGACAATGTGCACTATATTATGGGTGACATATAATTGAATAAAAACTGTTAGGTGTACAGTACATTTTCTAACTTTGTAAGTTCACAAGTAGTCTTCAGTCCAAATCAATACAAATATGCAACATCTTTCAGCATCAAATTAAATCTAAAGTGATTTTCCTATTCCAGACATATAACTCAGAGCATTATAAAAACTGAAATGTCTGTCAGTAGTCTAGCAAATTCCTTTCGCTTAGTATAATGTGTTAGTTCTATTCATAAAAACATAATGAAGAGTTGTTATGATAAGAAATTTGAATAAGTTCAATTACCCTAATTATCCAACTAAGAACAGGATAAAATACCATGATAACTTGAATTTATCAAACGTTGCATTATAAGAAAAATGTTTGTAAAAAAGAAATACCAGCTCCACCTGATGTAACATTTTTATATATTAAATGAAAACTGGATAAAATATTTAAATGCTAAAAGTTATTGGATGAATGAGAAAATATAGAAAGAGGGGTAAAATAAGTTTCATTACCAGATCACTATAGTTGGTGATCTATCAAAACATTAACCCTGTCACTACGAATCAGTTTTCCAAAAAAACCCTATCAGGGACCAATGGTTTTATGGGAAACTACTTCACTGTAGCCACACAGCGAAAATGTCCTGTAGAATTTTACAGCAAATTTAAATTCTGTATGCCCTATTTAAGAGTCCAAGGGTTCCCTTTGATGGCTCAGTAGTGTTACTGGTGCTGTAGTGCAGCTGGTACTGTCATGAAAACAGTTCCAACATTGGTTGCTATCTCCGATGTGTATGAACTTTAGTGGCACAATTCAGAACCCATGTGCAAACAAAATTTCGTTTGAAATAAACTGGTTTTGTTAGCATTGCTCCAGAATATGACGGGTTCAGTTAACTTGTTCTTGTTTTAAATATAACAGCAAGTACTGTACTATATAAAGATGCAATAGGCACCAGAACTGTAGATGGCGCTGTTACACTTCAGATAACTGCCTAAATATGCCTATGGACTTGTTGGTAAAAGTTTACAGGAAGGAAGTTCTTGTTTTTCCTGCTGTCTCCTTTCTATGATTTTTCTCTTCTATCTATGCTGTTTGCTGTAACCAGATGCCTGACAAGTTATGTCTCTTTATTATTGAATAACCTAAGTAAAGCCCGCACTTCTGCAAGTCACTACTGCCTCTTATTCATACATATCCATCCTCTGCTAACAGTTCTTGTGTACAAGCAGATACTATTGAAGATTGATCATGGTAGGGAAAGGGTTAAACAAAGAGATGTGCTTTCCAAATCGGCTATTTGGTCTAGATTGTTCTCTTCTTCTGCCAATTCTCCTGATTTTCACCTTTCTTTGAATAGACCTGTAAATAAAAAGTGCTTCAGAAATTCAAATATTTATTTTACGTCTCAGAGGACAGGGACCTGACGTCTCATCTTGATGCAAGTTAAAGGACCCTGAAAACAACTAGCTCTCAATGTCCTTCCTACAAGATTACGCACATGCAATCTTATGGAAGGCTTTTACTCATCTCCATGGCACACTTTGGACTCCAGAAGAACCTGCCAATGATGACTTGTGGCACAACTGCCGACAGCTGCAAATACCTCCATTATATCATGTGTAGAACTGCTAATACAGAAGCTCACTCGCAAAAAAGTGTTAATAGGGAGTCAAGAATGGTTAACAAGTCACTAATGGTGACACCACATTGAATTTTAATTTTTTTTTATCATAACATTTATGTGATACATGGGATGTGAAGTTAACAATAAAATGTAGGGGAAATAGACATTTTACACAGAAAAAATAAAGTTATCTTAAGATTTAAAAAAAATTAAATACTGTGAATTTGCTCATTTAAATTTTTCATGCATTCGTTTATCCTTTATGGAAATATTGTTGAAATGTAAGATTCAGGGGGCGGAGTCTGGACGCCGACCGAGCCGGACGCATGGTGTAGGAGCTCCTGCACCTAGCCGTCAAAACGGAGCATAGCAGCAGCACATAGATCAATTTGACCCACCATTTCGATTCCCCCTTACCGGGAGCATGCCGGGAACCACCCGAGGGGGCTAAAAAAACGGATCCACCGACCCCTGCAGTGGCGCCAATTTTCCAGCACCGCGGCCTGGACGACAGCCAAGATGGCGGCCGGATCCGCGGTGAGGACACAGGCCTGGACTCGGTCCCGGGAGGGTCCCAACCAGCGTCTAGAGCTGATATATCGCAGATTCTGGCCAGGATGGGGGACATGCAAGCGAGTCTGGCGATGGACATTGCTAAAATAGCCACGGAGGTACGTGCGGAAGTAGGGGCCTTGGGCCTACGCATTGGAGAATTGGAGGAAGGCACGGGGGACCTCGTGGCGGCTCACAATGAACTGGCGCGCACTACTGACACGTTGTCTCACCGCATGGACCGTATGGAACTTGCTCTGGAGGATGTCGCCAATAGATCCCGCCGCAACAACATCCGCCTGCGGGGATTGCCCGAATCTGTACAAACACGGGAGCTACACGAGACGGTGCTGGGCCTTCTCAAACGCTTGGTGCCAGAGGTGCCCCCGGCGAGGTTGCTCATGGACAGGATTCACAGAGCCCTGAGAGCTCCCCGGGCTGACTCCCAACAGCCTCGAGATGTCATATTCCGCCTTCATTATTACACAGTTAAGGAGGAAGTCATGCGTAAAAGCAGGGACGTGGACCTGGTGTATGAAGATGTGAAGCTCGCTCTGTTTCAGGACCTGGCACCGGAGACCTTGCAGCGTCGAAGGGCCTGGCGCCCCATCACAGCCCACCTGAGCCGTCATAACATCCGCTATGCCTGGGGCTTCCCGTTCAAACTCTTGGCCTTCGCTGGTGGTAAAACCTCCACTCTCACCCTGCAGTCTGACCCGCAGCAATTCTTCACCCGCCTGGATTGCCCCCCTTTACCGGACGCGGGTAACCTGCTCCCATCCCCCTCCCCGGCACCTCAGCTTACACCGCGCTGGGAGAAGGTGCCCTCCCGGATTCGAGAGGAGGGGGACAGGGATCCCGGCTGAGATGATGGGGAAACCTTGGTGGTGATATTGATTTTTCTCTTTTTGTTTACTTGCCCACATGGTATCAGGTGGTTGCATTAGCTGAGTTGTGAAGGTTCCCCAAGTGATATATAACCCTGTAATGTTCGGCTGTTATTGTTCATGATAATGGTGGGGATACTGTCGTTATTGTAAAGTTTCGTAATGCTGTTCTTAGATAGTTTTTTCATGCTCCGTTACTTGCTCGGTGACGTCCGTTCTGCGATCCTACTGGTCTTCAACCAGGGTCGCGTCTCCTTTCTGACCATCCCCATGGTCGTTCTGGCAATGGATAAGTCCGGAAGTTTTTTCTCTCCTTTTTTCTTTTTTCTTTATGTGTCTTCTTCTTCTCTCTCATCTTTTCCTCCCCTCCCTCACCTCCAGTCTCTTACCCCCTTTGTCCCTCTGTCTCCTTTCCCCCATTGGGGTCCTCAGGGGTGCCGCCCTGTCCTGTGTACCTGATCTGGCCTGCCCGTGGCGTTCCCCCCCACTCCGTCCATGAATCCTGAATGCCATATTTTGTCCCAGAATGTTAAGGGACTAAATTCCCCTACGAAGAGGAGATTGGTCCTTCGAGAATTAAAACGCGCACGATGCCAGATAGCATTCCTGCAGGAAACGCATTTTGCCCGGGCACGCCAGTTCAGTCTCACAGACCGCACCTTCCCACGCTCCTTTTTCGCCTCCAGCACCGGTAAACGCCGGGGGGTGGCGATTTTACTACATAAAGCATGCCAGATGACGGTTCAACATGTGGATAGAGATGATGAGGGCAGGTATATCCTAATCCGGGGGACAATTAATAATGTGGCTATCTCTTTGCTGAATATTTATGCCCCAACACCCCGGAAGATTCTTTCTGGGCCCACCTTACGACGCTCCTGCAGCTGACGGAAGGCTCCTTTCTGGTCATGGGGGGGACTTTAACGCGGCCCCAGCGCCAGCAATAGACAGGAAATCAGGGGCGCTAGGTGCCAGACTTACGGCGTCTCCTCAGGATGCGTTGCTAGCTCGGTTTATACATGACACGCAGCTGCTCGACATTTGGCGACTCCATCACCCAGGAGACCACGATTTCTCCTTTTATTCTCACCCCCACTCCTCATACTCAAGGATAGACCTGTTCTTGTTACCAACCAGAACGATCCCATTAACTACCCGCTCGGCGATAGGCTCCATTAGTTGGTCTGACCATGCGCCCGTATCTATATGGGTGAAACTGCCGGGTACTCGATCGGGCTGGTCCTGGCGCCTCAACTCTTCCATCTTACAATCGGCAGCAGTGCTGGAAGAAGTATCTGCCCACTTGGACAGATACTTTGAGGAGAATGACCTAGACGATATTGGTCCTGACTCCCTGTGGCTGGCCCATAAGGCGGTCATGCGAGGCCACCTGATCCAGATTGGTAGCAGGCTGAAGAGGGAGAGGATGAGTCTGCTGGTAGAACTTCAGGAGAGGCTAGCTGACCGGGAAGCAGCGCACAAGTCCTCTCACTCTCAGGCTGATTTTGATGCCCTGACAACTGTACGCCGGGAACTCCGGTCAGCCTTACTGACGGATGTGGCCCGGTCCTTAGCCTGGACCAGGCGGACCTTTTATGAATATTCTAACAAGGCACATACTATGTTAGCGCGCAAATTGAGGAACCAAACTAGATCCAAACTGGTGACCTCGGCCCGTACGCCCCAGGGTTCGATCACTACTATCCCCAGCGAGGTAAACCAGATTTTTACTGCGTACTTTAAACAATTATATAACCACTCCCCGGATCACTCCTCCGCAATCTTGAACACGTGCGGGAGGTGCAGGAATTTCTGGCCACGTGGAAAGGCCCGGAGCTCCCCCCCCTCTTGCTGGAGGGGTTGGGATCAGCAGTCTCAGAAGCCGAGGTGGCTTCAGTGATTAAACAAATGAAACCTCATAAGGCCCCGGGCCCGGACGGGTTTACGGCTTTTTATTATAAAAAATTCTCTCCTCACTTGAGCAAATATCTAGTTAAACTATATAATGGAATTTTGGAGGGGCGACCGGTGCCTCCGGATTTCCTCCGATCTGATGTGATATTGATTCCTAAAGAGGGCAAAGATCCTTCCTTCCCCCACAATAATAGACCGATCTCTTTACTAAATGTGGATTATAAGATATTTACGAAAATCCTGGCCAACAGACTAGGAGCACTCCTCCCCTCCATTATTCACCCGGACCAGGTCGGGTTCATTCCCACGAGGCAGGCATATGAAAATACAAGGAGAAACGTGGTCCTGATCGAGAGAGCTCGCGCAACGGGGACGCCTTCTCTGCTCCTCTCCTTGGATGCGGAGAAGGCGTTCGATAGGGTGGGCTGGCCTTATTTATTTCACCTTCTGGAACACTGGGGATTTCCCCCTGGCTTTTGCGCTGCTATCCAGGTCCTGTATAATTCCCCCTTACAAAAATAATCACCACGCCCCCCGGAACCTTTCCCCATAGGGAATGGAACGCGACAGGGTTGCCCCCTGTCACCCATGCTCTTCGCTCTAGCCCTTGAGCCCCTGCTGGATAAATTACGGTCCTCCCCGTCTATCACGGGTTTACAGATTGGGGGGAGGAATTCCTGGTGTCAGCATATGCGGACGACCTTCTCCTGACCATCACGGACCCGGTCCATTCTGTGCCCCATTTGCTCTCCCTTCTTCGGGATTTCTCGATATTTCCGGGTTTAAGATCAATATAGATAAATCTCGCGCGTTGCCGATAGGCATACCAAAACCGGAGGTCGACCGGTTGCGTCTCCTCACGGGATTTCACTTCTCCACCTCTTCTCTCACATATCTGGGAGTGAAGCTGACCAGTGATCCCGCAGCAATGATTAGAGCTAACTACGATGTACTGATCCAACGTCTTATAGCTGATATGGACACTTGGGATGCCTTTAATGTCTCCTGGGTGGGTCGTATTGCTAGCGTAAAAATGAATCTACTCCCTCGAATCCTGTACTTGTTCCAAACCCTCCCGGTGCCTGTCCCTCCGGCCTCGTTGGCGCATCTACAGTCCCATGTGGACCGGTTCATCTGGCATAATAAACGTCATAGGGTGGCTAGAAGAGTGTTACATAGACCGAGGGCGGTGGGAGGTTTGGGAGTTCCGAGTTTGTTACAATATTATCATGCTGCCCAACTAGCACAGTTTGTTTCCTTTCATGCACCACCTGGTACGCACCGTTGGGCGGACTTAGAGTCGCATCTCTTTGCTCCTGACTTGCCGCAGTTCTATTTTTGGCTTCCCAAAACCAATCGTCCAATCCTTCGTTCCACCTGCACTGCCACCATTAACTCTCTCCACATTTGGGACACTGTGAACCGTCGCTTCACTTTTGCCAGAGAACACTCAGCTATGATGCCTTTTCTCCGCAACCGAAAGTTTCAACCGGGCCTATGCCCTCGCCCTTTTGCAAATCTGGAAGACTTGGGCCTTCAGAGGATCCACCACCTTTACTCAGCGGGGGCACCGCTTCAGTTTGAGAACATCCGACAGAGAGGTCCGGTGGGACCAGCGGACTTCTTTCGCTACCTACAGATCATGGACTATGCGCGGACGCCTGAAGTCCGTACGGCCGCCACGTCTTCCTTGACGGCGTTTGAGGCTCGCTGTAATGACGCTCGCATCACGAAATCAATGATATCCTCGCTTTATGTCTCCCTCTGTTCAGGCTCTCCAATCTGGGGGGACCCAACTTATGTTGCACGCTGGGAGCGTGATGTGGGGGATGCCCTGCCCAGTGAAGAATGGGAGGATATTTGGGACAATGTGGCACACTGCTCCATCAATGTGGCCCATCAGGAACAGGCTTACAAGATGCTGTTTCGCTGGTATGTTACCCCCTCACAACTTTCTCACATGGACGGGTCTTCCTCTGACTTATGCTGGAGAGGTTGCGGCACTAAGGGCTCGTTCTACCACATGTGGTGGACATGCCCCCTGATCCGACACTTTTGGCTTCAAATTCATGCTCTCATCCAAGAGGTCCTACAGTGTGGAGTGGCTTTAGACCCATGGACATTCCTTCTTCACCGCACCCAGGACACCCTATCGAGACCGGAGAATAAGCTGTTGCATAAAATAGTCATGGCGGCTAGAAGAGCGGTGGCCCAAGGCTGGAGATCGGTGTCCCTTCCGTCTATGGCGCAGGTGTACCTTCGGATTAGAGATAATATGGACATGGATCGTTTATCGGCTCTTGTACATGATACCATGCCCCAACATAGTAAGATTTGGGACCCCTGGCTGGAGTTTGATGTGGGTTAAGAGCTGGACTGCTTGTTTTTCTGGCGGGATATGATACCTGGGTTATGCACTCCTTTGGGGCGGCACCCTATCCCCCTTCCCCCTCCTCCCCCCCTTATGAGGTCTCTTCCTCTCTCTTTTTCCTCCATGTTTGTGCTTCTTTGATCTTTTTCTTATTTCTTCTTTTACCCCCTCTTCAGGGCCTCCCCCCTGCGGTCCTATGGCAGGGGCTCCTCAGGGCTAACCAGTAGCAATCTCTAAAATTGTGGTTTTGTGATAAGATGCCCTTGTTGTCTTTGAAAAATGGAAAATAAAGAATTATAAAAAAAGAAATGTAAGATTCAGAGCTCTAGATGGTGTCCTTCATCTTACGCAATTTCAAACAGGAGCTGCATTATTATCATACAGGCAGTAAATACCTTTGTGTTAGATACAGTAACAGTAATAAATACAAATAATAAAAATGTTCAGATCTCGTGCTTATTGGGATTTGCAGTGATCATAATGAGGTTATTAGCAATGCAGCTTCTAAAAAATACCAATAGAATATAAAAATACCTGTATGTTATATAATGCCTGTACATGAAAATTGCAGCAACACCTTGTATCTGTACTGTACAGGGATTTTCACTCATTAAACCCCACTGAATCTTATCCCTGTACAGCAGCGAGTGACCCCCCCCTCTCTCTCTGTGTTCTGTCCTCTCCCTGGCTGATGTAATGCAGCAGTAATCTATTTGAAATTTTTGTCACAGTGATGACTGGGGCTATGTTTGCAGATGGTTTTATATCTTTCCAGGGTGCTTGGAGAACCATAAAAAAATATATATGTTTTTTCTCAACAGGAGACACACTAATCCTGCTTTAAAAAGGTGTGAAAATGTATTTTGATATATTAATGAGTGCTTCTCAATGCATTACAATGCAAGATTGAGATAACTTGATTTTTGGGTGTGAAGGGGTTAATAGCACCTCTCTATTATCGGCTCAAACAAAATAGAACCGTTAGGGCACAGCACACATGTTTTTTTTCCAATTCTTATTGAATTTCCTTTTCAATCTTATTAAATTTTTATAGCTGAAAGTTTGGCTTTAACTAGCTGGGAATTTTGTCAAATATAGCCCATTGTTTCCTGGTTCCTTTCATTATTATAGTTGCTTCTGTCTGATATGTTTTCAGTTCACGTTTTATTCTACTTTATTAATTTTATTATTGTAGGCTTTCTATGGTTCCATTTTGCTGCATCAGGTTATAGGAATCTTTTTTTATAACAGTTTAATTTAAAAAGGGAGCTCACAATGTAACAGCCACAAGCGTCGAATTTTAGATTCTGGTTTTCGAAAAATAACAATTTGTAAAGAAAACACATGCATATAAATATAATTAAACCAAAATAAAACTAATGACTTAAACTCAATAACCCAGTTTTGCTAAAACTACATGACTAATAAAAAAATAAATGATTTGCTATAATCATATAAAATTTACAAGTTTATTGCTGTTATGAAATCATGAGATACTAATTTGTGCATTGTGTTTTACAGAATGGTGTTGCTGTTTTAATGTATCTGGATGCTTATTGAATCAAATATTAAAAAGCAAAGATCAGAATTGCTATAAAAAATGCAGCAAATTTTGTAATTATTAGAAAAAAAAAGCTGATGTTAAATTTTTATTCAGAATGTATTGCGATTTTCATGCTTTTCTCCATAAAGATTTCTAAATATAATACAACCCTAATCAATGAATCACTGGTGACTGGATACATACCCAAACTCTGGAAGACTGCGAGAGTGGTACCTATCCATAAAAGTGGTGACAGTACTCTGGTATCCAACTACCGTCCGATATCGTTGCTCCTTGTAATGTCAAAAATTTTGGAAAAATGCATCTACACACAATTACGTGATTATTATCAATATTGGAACTACTTAACCCCGGATCAATCCGGCTTTCGTCCAAATCACTCAACTACAACCGCCCTTTTAAAAGTCTGCAATGATATCCAAGCTGGGATGGAACAAGGAAACCTAACTGGAGCCATCTTCCTTGATTTTGCCAAGGCCTTTGACACAGTAGACCATGGCATCTTGTTAGAAAAACTTAAAAACTCTGGCATTGGTGATCGCACGCTAACCTGGTTTCAATCATATGTATCCGACCGATCACAAAATGTGTCAATTTCTGGCAGCTCCTCCCTCCCCCTCCCAGTCACTTGCGGTGTACCCCAAGGCTCAATACTAGGCCCCCTGCTATTCACAATATTCATAAATGATCTGCCCAACGTCTGCAAAGCCTCAACTGTACATATGTATGCAGACGACACCGTAATATATACCAGCAAACCAAATCTCCCGCAGCTGGAGGCCATGCTGCAAGAACAATTCACAGAGGTAGAAAAGTGGATCAAACACAACTATCTTTTTTAAATACTGACAAAACTGTAACGATGCTCTTTGGAACAAAACCTAAACTACACAAATTGCAAAATCCCCATTTATGTGTTGGGACAAAATCAAATGGCACGCTGACCACAGTCACTACTCTCAAATATCTAGGTATGTGGTTGGACCCTAATCTATTCTTTGGCCCCCACATCGATAAACTCTCATCTAAACTTTACCCCAAACTAGGTGCCCTGTACAGAAACAAATCCTGCCTGAGCCCCACGGTAAGAAAGCAGATTGTACAACAAATGCTTGTGCCGGCTATTGATTACGGAGATGTAGTTTATGCAGCCGCCCCGCAAACACACCTTCAGGAACTTACTACATTGTATAACTCATTCTGCCGCTTTGCATTACAATGTAACTACATGACCCACCATTGTGACATGTTAAAAGAGTTAAACTGGCCATTGCTGGAGTCTAAACGCACCCTTCACCTTTCCAGCCTGGTGTTTAAGAGCTTTTCTGGGGAAGCTGCCACCCTATCTGAATAGACTGCTTCCCCCAGTAGCTCCCTCATCCTATAACCTCCGATCCAGGACCAGAAACTTACTTGCAATACCACAATACAAAAAGACAGTGGCTCGGTCCTCTTTTCCTACAGAGCACCACCATTATGGAATAACCTCCAAGACACCATCAAATCTTCTCCCAGTCTTAAGTCACTCAAGAACTCCTTACTAACATACCTCAATACAGAATGCACCTGTAAACATGTAACATAATGACTATTTCCTACATAATTATTTTCTGTTAATCTGTATATTTGTGTTGTTTTTTTTAATATCTTGCATTGTATTACTTTGTATTTCTGTAACTGTAACACTTCAATGTTCTTGAACCCAGGACATGCTTGAAAACGAGAGAAATCTCAATGTATCCTTCCTGGTAAAATCCTTTATAAATAAATAAATAAATTCACTGGGAGTAATTTCTCTGCTATAGAATTTCAGTTAAACCACATTGTAACCTATGGTGAGCAGGATGCTTGGTAATGATTTGTTTTTAATTTAACATTCTTCCTGAAGAGTGGAGGAGTGTTATTTGATGTCTATCTTTGAACAATTAATAATTAAAATCAATTAAATAAATTGCATCCAAACAAATGATCAAATCTGCTTCTTTCTTTGTGTCATTGTTCTGTGCATAAAGTTATGCATCTTGGAACAATTCAGTTGTGTTTGTATGAAATTGGGCTCATTTGAAGTCATTGTGGACATACATGCTTTGCGGAAATTAGTAGTTACATTATCATTTGAAAACGAGAGAAATCTCAATGTATCCTTACTGGTAAAATACTTTGCAAATAAATAAAATAAATTAATTAATATGCCCACTATCTAAAAGCTTGTTCTGCCCCTGCCATCATTGCCACACTACACCGGCAATCCTTCTCCCACAACTTCCAGGTTCCAGGATATCCATCTTCCTTGACCCTTTGATCACCTGACAATCTTTCTGACCCTTTTATCTTCTGAATAGCGACTGATTCATTGTGTATTCTATTGTATTCAATTGGCAATTATAAATAACTCTATACAATTAGCCTGTAGGTGGTTCATAAGGGATATGGAGGAAGGGTGCACATCTTATGGTTGCCAGAGTTCTTGAATACTACCCCTTTAAGTGTATGACGCTCCTTTGTAGGGGATCACACTAGAGCAACTCCACGATGTTGGCAACCCATGATAACAATAAATTACTTATTAGCACAGAGCCCTTACTCCCTGTGCTAACGCTCCCAATCAATCCTTCTCCTACCCGGCCCTTTATCTTATTTACTAACCCTCCTCTTAACTTAATGAATTGTTAAATATAAAAAAAATTCACTAGTCCTGGTTCATCTGTTTTACATAGTTACATAGTTATATAGGCTGAAAAAAGACATGCGTCCATCGGGTTCAGCCTCTCCCACATAACCTACTGCTGTTGATCCAAAAGAAGGCAAAAAACCCAGTCTGAAGCGCTCGCCAATATGCAACATACTGGGAAAAAAATTCCTTCTTGACCCCAGAATGGCAGTCAGATTTCTCCTTGATCAAGAAGCTTTTACCCACATATTAAATATTATAACCCTTAATATTCTGTGTCTGCAGGAAGTCATCCAGTCGTTTTTTAAAAGTCTGTACAGACTCTGACCCAACCACCTCAACAGGCAGAGAATTCCACAGCTTTATTGTTCTCACCGTAAAATAACCCTTCCTATGCTTTAAGCTAAATTTTCTTTCTTCCAGTCTAAATGGATGACCCCTTGTCCTATGTATAGTCCTGTTAATGAATAGGTTATCAGACAATGGTTGATAATGGCCCCGTATATATTTATATAAGGTTATCAGATCCCCTCTAAGGCGCCTTTTCTCTAAACTAAACAGGTTTAAGCTTGTTAGTCTTTCCTCATAACTTAACCCTTCCATCCCCCTTATTAATTTAGTTGCCCGTCTCTGCACTTTTTCTAACGATATAATATCTTTTTTAAGACAGGTGCCCAAAATTGCACGGCATATTCAAGGTGCGGCCTGACCATTGATTTATACAGAGGCAAAATTATGTTTTCATCCCGTGAGTGAACTCCCCTTTTAATGCATGCCAGTACTTTGCTGGCCTTGGCGGCTGCTGTTTGACATTGCACATTGTTACTTAGTTTGAAGTCTATGATTATTCCCAAATCCTTCTCCTGCTTGGATTTCCCTAACTCCGTACCATTTAGGGTATAAATTGCTTGTGTGTTCTTCACTCCAAAGTGCATAACTTTACATTTATCTAGATTAAATTTCATCTGCCATTTAAGTGCCCAGTCCCCCAATTTATCTAAATCCCTCTGCAGCGAAGTAACATCCTGCTCACATTGTATTACTTTTCCTAGCTTTGTGTCATCTGCAAACACTGATACATGACTTTCAATGCCTATCTCAAGGTCATTTATAAATAAATTGAATAGTATTGGTCCTATAACAGACCCCTGAGGGACACCACTTACCACTGGTGTCCATCTTGAAAATGTACCATTTATGACCACTCTCTGTACCCTATCTTTTAGCCAGTTTTCTATCCAAGAACAAGTATTTTCATCTAGACCATTTTTTCTTAATTTAAGTAGTAACCTTTTGTGTGGAACTGTGTCGAAAGCTTTGGCAAAATCTAAGTAAATCACATTTTAACTTCTTAACGTTTTTTATTTAAATCCAATTTTGATTACTCTACCAATCTCCCCTCATATTTTTTACTACAATATGAATTTCTACCTGATTAATATTCATGGGCAAACTCACAACACTCGGGGCCCACTGTCATGCCTTACCCCCACGGCGCGGCCGAGGTGTCACGACAGCCGTCGGCGTCTTCCATGCAGGGGGACGTCGGGCATTGGGAGTTCCCTTGCCATGGGTTGTGGTGACCTTTCGGTCCAGCGCTGGGGTCCCCCCGCTGCCTCCCTCTCCCTTCCATCGGCCCCTCGCGTGGCAGTCATCGCTCGCGGGTGCGGCGTGGGGCGCGGTCCTCCTTCCGGGTCCCGCTACGGACTCGCGGGTCTTGGCGGGGGGCGGCGTCTCCCGGCTCGCCTGCGGGGCGTGGCCCCTGCGAGCTCCGGATGGAGCCTGGGGTGACCCAGTGGGTAGGAGGGGCAGGGGAGGGGCAGGGGAGAGGCCTCTTCCCACAAACGGGCGGAGCCCATTACCTGTGCACCATAAAGGTTCAGAACACCAAAGGAAAGACGCTCAGTCGTCAGCTCCCTAAGCTACCCAAGTTCCTTGTATTATTACCACTGAAATCCTTGTTGAACGAACCCTTGCTTCCACCTGACCAAGTCTCCAGCCTAACCCCTTTTGTACCACGCTCGATTCTGACTGACCTCCCGGCTACCGACTCCTGGCTTCTTCTCTCGTTAACGAATGAACTCCGCCTGAACCGACACAATACTTCTCTAGGTTACGTCTCTTGCATCCTTCCTTATCAAACATATCTGCATACTGTACTGGACTCCAAACAAGCCTACGATACCACAGCATGACAGAACGACTGAGCCATGACATGGAGCCCGCAGATATAGCTGGAGCGTTGCATACCCTAACGCAACAGGTGACAGCCATCGCCCAATCAGTACAAGAGCTACAAGTAAGCCATACCTCGTTACAAGTACGAGTACAAGCCAAAGAGGATTTTGCCACTTCTATGGCCCCTGAACCTCCCGTCCTCCTACCGGAGCGATTCACCGGGGACCGTCGCTCATATCAGTCCTTTGTGACCAACTGCCAGGTGTTGTTCTCGTTAAAACCTCGCACCTTCTGCAACGAGTACGTTAAGGTTCACACCGTTATATCGCTGCTCTCAGGAGAACCCCAAGCATGGGCCCACCAACTACTGAGACTCCAAAGTCCACTCCTTGATACCTGGGAGACCTTCTTATCAGCTTTAAATGATATATACGATGACCCTTTTCGTCAAGACACCGCACAGCGAGAGATCAAGGCCCTCAAACAAGGTCGCCGTCCTGTAGAGGACTATGTTATGGAGTTCAAGCAGTACGCCCTTGATACCGCCTGGAATGAGATAGCCCTTATCAATCAATTCCGCAGTGGTATATCTGACCAATTAAAAGATGAATTAGCTCGAATTGGCATTCCACCAACGTTGGACCTACTAATGCAAGCATCCATATCCATTGACCGACGGCTTCGCGAAAGACGGCAAGAAAGAAATCTATCTATGTCTGTGCAACCACGTCGTGCTCTACCTCCTACACCTCCTGATACCACTAGGGATCTGGTACCTTCTACACCCCGTACCACCCAAGAGGAACCCATGCAGATTGGAGCAACCAACAGACGACTTCCTCCAGAAGAAATGGCACGTCGTAGATCGAACCATCTCTGCCTGTACTGTGGTCAGGCCGGCCACACCGTTCGTTTCTGCCCTGAAAAACCAGAACGTGGAGGTAAGAAAGCAAACGCGCCTTCTACCGTTGATCCTCGTAACGAACCATTAGTGATTGCCCCACATTTCTCCATTTCTATCTTTCTACAGTGGAATGACCAACACCTCACCCTACCCGCCATGATTGACTCTGGCGCTAGCGGCAGCTTCATGGACTTATCACTTGCCACAAAATTGTGTGTACCAGTAATCAATAAAGAGCACCCTGTTCACGTGAAATTAGTTGATGGCTCTTCATTGAAATCAGGGTTGGTCACCCTAGAAACCGGTCCTCTAAAAATGTCTATCAGTGGAGACCATAACGAAAACATTTCATTTGATTTAGTCGCCTCACCAGTATTTCCAGTTATCCTGGGATTACCGTGGTTACGCACCCATGATCCAGTCATACGTTGGGAACCAGAAGCAATATCGTTTACTTCCCCCCATTGTCTTCAACTGTGCATGAAACAAACCGTTAAAAGTATTCATTCTATTCTAGATATACACATGGAAAAAAGAGATGTCGTCATTCCACCCGCCTATACGGAATATGAGGACATCTTTAACGAGACAAAGGCAGAGGCCCTTCCTCCTCACCGGGTCTATGACTGCCCGATCGACCTCCTTCCTGGGGCCGCTATCCCCTATGGCCGAATATACCCATTATCCGAGCCAGAGTTGAACATTCTGAAGGAATACATACACGAACATCTCCAGAAAGGATTTATCCGCCCTTCCACCTCTCCTGCTGGGGCCGGCATATTTTTCGTGGGGAAAAAGGACGGAGGGTTAAGGCCTTGTGTGGATTACAGAGATCTCAACAATATCACTATAAAAAACAGGTATCCCCTTCCTCTAATTCCAGAGTTAATGGAACGATTGAAAACTGCCAAGATATTCACGAAATTGGATCTCAAAGGTGCCTACAACCTTCTACGTATTCGCCAAGGTGACGAATGGAAAACCGCCTTCAGAACCCGCTACGGACATTATGAGTATCTAGTTATGCCCTACGGATTATGCAATGCTCCGGCGACATTCCAACACCTGGTAAATGACATATTTAGGGATTTATTAGATATATGCGTAATAGTATATCTCGATGATATCCTAGTCTTCTCAGACACTCTTCAAACACATCGACATCATATGAAAGAGGTATTTGCTAGATTACGCAAACATCGATTATACGCAAAAAAGGAGAAATGTATATTCGAGACTAATCGTATCGCCTTTCTTGGATATGTCCTCTCCCCAGGCAAAATCGAGATGGACCCAGGAAAAATAGCCGCGATTCTCTCATGGCCAACCCCTACATCACGGAAGGACGTTCAAAGATTTTTAGGATTCGCTAATTTTTACAGAAGGTTTATCCGTTCTTTTTCAAAGCTGGTACAACCACTGACTGATCTCACCAAGAACGTACCGTTTAAATGGTCTGAACAAGCATCTAACGCGTTCCAAACTCTCCAAAGTCAGTTCACTTCAGCTCCTATTCTCAGGCTGCCTAATCCTTCCCTACCTTATTTTCTGGAGGTAGATGCCTCTAACAAAGCCACTGGAGCAGATCTCTCACAAAGAGACGATGTAGACCAAAGACTCCATCCAATAGCTTATTTCTCAAAATGTCTTACCCCGGCCGAATGCAATTATGAGGTCGTGATCGAGAATTATTGGCCATCAAAAAGGCCTTAGAAGAGTGGCGCCACCTTTTAGAGGGCACCTCACATCCAGTCTCGGTTTTTTACCGACCACAAAAACCTGGAGTACCTCCGTACCGCAAAAAGACTTAAACCTCGTCAGGCTCGTTGGGCCCTTTTTTTTTCCCGTTTCCAATTGCACATTACTTATCAACCAGGCAGTAAAAACGGCAAGGCTGATGCCTTGTCCCGCCTACCCGTGCCCGAAGAGTCCGATTCATCCACGAGCGACTCCATATTACACATCAGATACTTCCTAGCTACTCATTCCTCTACCATTGAAAAGATCAAGCAACTAACCTGCCCGACGGTTTATCCCCTAACCACGGACGGTCTATGTCTACATCAAGACAAGATAGTTCTTCCAGAAGGAGCACGTCCGGATGTCCTTGCTCTCTGTCACGATTCCCCTCAAGCTGGGCATGGAGGGATTAAGAAAACTCAAGCTCTACTCCGTCGCTACTTCTATTGGCCCACCATGAACAATGCTGCCATCAAGTATGTCACAGCCTGTCCTGTTTGTAACAGAAATAAAAAGCTCTCACAAAAAACAGCCAGTCTTCTTCAACCTCTCCCTGTTCCAGATCGTCCATGGAAGGACCTAACTGTGGATTTCATCGTTGACCTACCCCCTTCTCAAGGTTGTACAAACATAATGGTCGTGGTTGACCGCCTGACAAAAATGGCCCATTTTGTACCCACCAAAGGTTTACCCACTGCTAAAGTAACCGCCTCCTTATTCCACAAAGAAATATTTCGCCTACATGGAATTCCCGCCTCCATCTTATCGGATAGGGGGTCTCAATTCACCTCTCGTTTTTGGAAGATGTTTTGTCTCTCGCTAAAAATACATGTGAAACTGTCATCCGCTTATCATCCACAGACGAATGGACAGACCGAGAGGACCAATCAGATCGTGGAACAATATCTTCGGTGCTATACCTGTCATTTACAAGATGATTGGGTAGGTTTGCTACCAGCTGCTGAGTTCGCCTACAATTCTGGTCACCACCAATCACTACGTGAGTCACCTTTTTTCCTCACCTATGGCTATCACCCTAGTCTTCTCCCCGACTTGCCTCGGATGGAGGCTGTTCCCGACGCTCGTGAACGTCTGGAACATCTACGCGACGGGCATCGTCAAGCTCGACGCCTCTTACGACAAGCACAAGACAAAGCTTACGCGGATTTGAAACGCAGACCGCCTCCTGCATACGAGGTGAATCAAAAAGTATGGCTTTCTACCCGAAATCTTCGGCTCACTTGCCCTACCAAATAGTTGGGACCTGCATATATAGGTCCCTTTCCTATTACGGCCATAATATCTCCGACCGCCATCCGTCTTCAGTTGTCCGACGACCTACATCTTCATCCGGTCTTCCACGTCTCGCTCCTCAAACCTTGGACAGCACCTTCCTTTTCCTCACAGGTTAACACAAGAACTCCACCCCT
Source organism: Leptobrachium leishanense (assembly GCA_009667805.1). Lineage (NCBI taxonomy): Eukaryota > Metazoa > Chordata > Amphibia > Anura > Megophryidae > Leptobrachium > Leptobrachium leishanense. Next base: position 459,698,727 of record CM019063.1, read on the forward strand.
TCCAGTCGACGGTGAACCTGAATATGAAATTCATCGTGTCCTGGATTCCCGATATAGACGTCGTCAACTCCAATATCTGATCCATTGGAGGGGCTACGGTCCGGAGGAGAGATCCTGGGAACCTGCTGTAAATGTACACGCGCCTCATCTTCTTCGTCGATTTCACCGTTCCTATCCGACCAAGCCAGGTCCTTTGCGCCCCCGGAGGGCTCGCATTGTGGGGGGGCTGTGTCATGCCTTACCCCCACGGCACGGCCGAGGTGTCACGACAGCCGTCGGCGTCTTCCATGCAGGGGGACATCGGGCATTGGGAGTTCCCTTGCCATGGGTTGTGGTGACCTTTCGGTCCAGCGCTGGGGTCCCCCGCTGCCTCCCTCTCCCTTCCATCGGCCCCTCGCGTGGCAGTCATCGCTCGCGGGTGCGGCGTGGGGCGCGGTCCTCCTTCCGGGTCCCGCTACGGACTCGCGGGTCTCGGCGGGGGGGCCGCGTCTCCCGGCTCGCCTGTGGGGCGTGGCCCCTGCAAGCTCCGGATGGAGCCTGGGGTGACCCAGTGGGTAGGAGGGGCAGGGGAGGGGCCTCTTCCCACAAATGGGCGGAGCCCATTACCTGCGCACCATAAAGGTTCAGAACACCAAAGGAAAGACGCTCAGTCGTCAGCTCCCTAAGCTACCCAAGTTCCTTGTATTATTACCACTGAAATCCTTGTTGAACGAACCCTTGCTTCCACCTGACCAAGTCTCCAGTCTAACCCCTTTTGTACCACGCTCGATTCTGACTGACCTCCCGGCTACCGACTCCTGGCTTCCTCTCTCGTTAACGAATGAACTCCGCCTGAACCGACACAATTCTTCTCTAGGTTACGTCTCTTGCATCCTTCCTTATCAAACATATCTGCATACTGGACTCCCACAGACTCCCACATGACACCCACAGACCAAACAGAGTAAGGACCCCCCCACCAGACTCCACCCATGGTCCCACATGGCCTTGTTCCCACCCAAAGCCCTCCTCTGTCACCACCAAGATTTTGCAGAGCACAAATTCTGCTATTTTTGAAGCAAAATGATAATTGAAAAAAAGATATATATATATATATATATATACAGTCAGGTCCAGAAATATTGGGACATCGACACAATTCTAACATCTTTGGCTCTATACACCACCACAATGGAGTTGGAATGAAACAAACACAATGAGGCCAAAACAGTAATTGAATTTAAGCAAGCATGGGAGAGGCATAAGGCTATCCTAAACAAAAGGTAAATCCAGGTAAAGTATCCATGTAATTGGGCAGACTAGATGGGCCGAAAGGTTCTTATCTGCCAACATTTTTCTATGTTTCTATGTGCTTTAACTGCAAACTGTCAGCTTTAATTTGAGGGTATGTACATCCAACTCAGGTGAACGGTGTAGGACTTACAGCAGTTTGCAGATGTGCCTCCCACTTGTTAAGGGACCAAAGGTAATGGGACAATTGGCTTCTCAGCTGTTCCATGGCCAGGTCTGTGATATTCCCTCATTACCCCAATTACAATGTGCAGATAAAAGGCCCAGAGTTCATTTCAAGTGTGCTATTTGCATTTGGAATCTGTTGCTGTCAACTCTCAAGATGAGATCCAAAGAGCTGTCACTATCAGTAAAGCAAGCCATTATTAGGCTGAAGAAACAAAACAAACCCATCAGAGAGATAGCAAGAACATTAGGCGTGGCCAAAACAACTGTTTGGAACATTCTCAAAAAGAAGGAACGCACCGATGAGCTCAGCAACACCAAAAGACCCGGGAGACCACAGAAAACAACTGTGGTGGATGACCAAAGAATTCTTTCCCTGGTGAAGAAAACACCCTTCACAACAGTTGGCCAGATCAAGAACACTCTCCAGGAGGTAGGTGTATATGAGCCTCAAAAACAGGAAGGCCAGATTAGAGTTTGCCGAACAACACCTAACAAAGCCTTCACAGTTCTGGAACAAGATCCTATGGAAAGATGAGACCAAGATAAACTTGTACCAGAGTGATGGGAAGAGAAGAGTATGGAGAAGAAAAGGAACTGCTCATGATTCTAAGCATACCACGTCATCAGTGAAGCATGGTGGTGGTAGTGTCATGACGTGGGCATGTATGGCTGCCAATGGAACTGGTTCTCTTGTATTTATTGATGATGTGACTGCTGACAAAAGCAGCAGGATGAATTCTGAAATGTTTCGGGCAATATTATCTGCTCACATTCAGCCAAATGCTGCAGAACTCATTGGACAGCACTTCACAGTGCAGATGGACAATGACCCAAAGCATACTGCAAAAGCAACCAAAGAGTTTTTGAAGGGACAGAAGTAGAACGTTATGCAATGGCCAAGTCAATCACCTGACCTGAATCCCATTGAGCATGCATTTCACTTGCTGAAGACAAAACTGAAGGGAAAATGCCCCAAGAACAAGCAGAAACTGAAGACAGTTGCAGTAGAGGCCTGGCTGAGCATCACCAGGGATGAAACCCAGCGTCTGGTGATGTCTATGTGTTCCAGACTTCATGCTGTGATTGACTGCAAAGGATTTGCAACCAAGTATTAAGAAGGGAAAGTTTGATTTATGATTATTATTCTGTCCCATTACCTTTGGTCCCTTAACAAGTGGGAGTCACATCTGCAAACTGCTATAAGTCCTACACCGTTCACCTGAGTTGGATGTACATACCCTCAAATTAAAGCTGACAGTCTGCAGTTAAAGCACATTGTGTTTGTTTCATTCCAGCTCCATTGTCGTGGTGTATAGAGCCAAAGATGTTAGAATTGTGTAGATGTCCCAATATTTCTGGACCTGACTGTATATATATATACAGTATATATATATAAACAGGGCTCAAAATTTCCACTCGCTTACTCGCATTTGGCGAGTGGACATTAAGTGAGGGCGAGTGGAAATGCACACACAGGCAGCACAATTTCGTGCTGCATATTCCAAGGTGCCACCATGCAGCCCCCCTTCCCCAGGCTGTGTGGTAGCAGGGAGCAACTGCATAACCTGACCTAGCTTGTCTCTATCACTGGCAGGGGGGTAGAGAGGAGCTTCCCTGCCTCCTCGCTCTACTCACACTGGACTCTGATGACTGATGTCTGGGTATGTTAATTTTGTAACTTTATTCTACATAAAACCTTTAACAGTGTAATTTCATAAGATAATTTAAGGGGGTGTGTTGTTTAGGGGCAGAGTTAAGGGCTGGGTAGGGGTTAGGTGGAGCAACTGGTGGAAAGTAACTCTTATTAGCTGCCTTATTTTGTTCTAGAGCACATCGTGTTAGAAGTGGGAAGTGGGAAGTGAAAGGCGTTCCAGGAGAGAGAGGTGAGGGACACACCGAATCAAGTGGTACCATCTGCTTACAAGCTGAACCTGAGAAAACCGAGGCTCCACCATTGGTGAGTTAGACTGAAAAGCCATTTCTGAGACTAGGTACCCCCAGACTTGCGCCTTTCTGCAATATTTACTCTAGATACTATTTTCATTGATTCTACTTACTTGAGGTATTTTCTCTATATACTGTTTGGTGCACAGGATACTGACATTTTTTCTTGAGTCATTGTTTTTCATTGCCATATTATATTGATTTATGTTTTGTGAGTGGGTTTACTTATGATGCCCTGTTGATTATCTTTATATTATTACTTTTCTTTGGTCTTCTGACTTGTTTTTATGGTAATGTTCATATGTACATATATATATGGCTTAATGTCAGGTCTTTTCTGCTTTTTGATTACTATCAGGGTTATCCAAAGAGATCCGAATGGCTGGAGAAAGGTAACCGAACGCTGAAAATCAGCGTTCGGTTACCTTTCTTGGCCATTCGGCTATTCAGAGAGCAGGCAAGGCAATACGCCAAATCCTGGCGAATTGCCTGCACATTCGGTGCCTGTTCAGTGCTTGTTCGAGGGCAGTGAAATCCCCATAAAAAAGCACTGCTTCAGCTATTCAGAGAAGACAAACCAGCAGTGAAAGGTTCCCGAAATGCCCTGCCATTCGGTGGTTTAATTCGGCAAGTTAATTCAGGAGAATACCATAGGCTTCAATGTTAAAAATATTCCCGTTTTAATTAAATATCTAATAAACCGTTCATTATAAAATTCTGCAGTAAAGAGTCTCTTTATATATAGATTTTTTGGGATATTTTAAGCATTTTTCTGGATTTTTTTAAAAAGTCCGATTTTTTTTTTTTAGTTTACTTATTTTTTCTGTAACAGCCCTTTTTATTATCATTCCCTGGACCTCATATGTAAATTTCAGACATTTTCGCTCAGTAGTTTCTTTGCAAACAGCGTTTCACTTTTCGATCATTCAAGCAAACTGTTTTCCTAATTCATTCACTGCCTTCTTCTGCGGTCTCGGCTTTTTCCGGTGGCTTCGCTGCGTGCGATCGGCTCCTGCTCGGGTTTTTCCGGCATTTGATGGATCCAGATGTTTTTACAGGTTTTCGGCGTGCATTCGCCGGGTTTTCGCCAGGTTTTCGGCAGCTTTTTGGCAGCTTTTCCCTGAACTTGGACAGCCCTGTGGTGCTTGCTGAATACACCACAGGGTGGCGGAAATGGGAAAGCCGATTTGCACTGAATTGAAGAGAACGAGAAGTCACCCAACGTGCGGTGACTTTTCGATTCTCTTTGAATAACCCTGTATGTGTATACTTTTTCAATAAATATTCAATATAGAGATTATTGGTGTGCATCCGGTTTTTCTTCTTTTTTGTATTTATATTTTACAGCCTTAGAGGGAGACTGTGCTACTGGAAAGCACACTTGATATATTGTTGATCAGAGCATCGATTGCATAACAGTCTTTCTTTGATACTCTTCATGTGTTTATTGAACATAACATGTAAACATTCACAGTGCAGGGTGGAAAAAGTATGTGAACCCCTAGCCTAATGACTTCTCCAAGAGCTAATTGGAGCCAGGAGTGAGCCAACCTTGAGTCCAATCAGTGTGATATTATTTGATGTGTTGCTGAAAGCTGTCCTGCCCTTTAAAAACACACACCAGTTTTGGGTTTACTGGTTTCAAGAAGCAGTGCCTGATGTGAACCACGCCTCGCCATTGCTGTCCAAAAAGTATATTGCAGCACGTTTGAAGTTTGCAAAAGAGCACCTGGATGTTCCACAGCACTACAGGCAAAATATTCTGTGGACAGATTAAACCAAAATTGAGTTGTTTGGAAAAAAAACACACAACACTATGTGTGGAGAAAAAAAGGCACAGCACACCAACATCAAAACCTCATCTCCGCTGTAAAACATGGCGGAGGGAGCATCATGGTTTGGGGCTGCTTTGCTGCCACAGGGCCTGGACGGATTGTTGTCATTGATGGAAAAATGAATTCCAGAGTTTATCAAGACATTTGCAGGAAAACGTAAGACCATCTGTCTGCCAACTGAAGCTACGCAGAGCATGGGTAATGCAACAGGACAAAGACCCAAAGCATACAAGTAATTCAACAAAAGAATGGCTTCAACAAAACAAAAACGCCTTCTGGAGTGGCCCAGTCAGAGTCCTGTCAGACCATTTCAGATATGAAATTTCTATAATACATCATATTTCGCAGGACTGTTTAAATTTGGGGCCAGGAATTGCTTCACACAGGCAATTTGTCTGCGTGGCTAAAATGTAACAAGAATATGCGTTCTAGACAATGGACAAGCTAAATTCGTTGTCTTTACGCAAAGAAGGGAAGAAACATCCATTGTTCAGAAACTGTCCTAATTAATTCTGGTTGTAAAAAGAATTGATATGGTAAATCGCATTGCTTTGAAGTAAAGGAACACAATGGGAAGCTGAACTTAACCTAGTGTATGTATTCCAGGGCATTGTGTTTATTTGGTCAGATCTACGCTCTGGAGCCATATAGACCTTGGACAATGGATTGCATAACCTGTAGAATAAAAAACCTCAGAAAATGTCAAATGATTTTCTGTCTTTAACAGTGCTATATTACCTGCATAACCAGTTTGTAATACTACTGTATACTATAGGCGATGTGATCTTTAACACTATATGGTATTTGAATATTTAATTTATGTGGTAAGTTATAATAGATAACCATGGGATTGATCTTTGATAAGAGATAGAACCCTACCCCATGAAATTAACTATTACATAACAAATGTCTCATGTATTAACATTTATAAAACAGATTAAAGCTGTTAATTATGAATGAATGTTAATGAAAATATCTCGAATGAATGAATGCCTGTCTGCAGAATCATCTCATACACATATCTCAGGATATAAATAAGGGGTGTACGAGATGCATGCACCCCGTGGCGAAATATGCCGGCGATTCAACAATAGCAATAATATTGATATTGTTAAATAAACCCATGGAGTCCCGGGATATAGTATAAAATGACCCCCAATCCATTAAAGATTGGCCACATACATAAATTAATTCCTGTAGAAGGTTGATGGCTGATCTTAGAGCGCCATCTGCTGGCCAGGTAATATAACACCTGGACAGACCCCTGGAGTTAATGAATTTATATATCCTCCAATCAAATGAGGCCACATAGTGATGGGCTACAGCTAAAACTGGGTGGGGAACTACTATATAGAGGGGGTACTCCAGAGAGAGAGAGAAGAAAAAAAAAGACCCTGAAAGAAAGCTTGGGGGGAGACCTGAGGGACGCTTGGAGGAGAGGCAGAACAAGAGGCAGAACTATTAAGGTGGCTTTGTTGCGCCCCTAGTCTAGTGAAATTATTTATATTCCGAGAATACTGGATGTGGACATCTAAGGATCAATTGTGTACCCATAGTGAGATACGCTGGTACCGAGAAATAGTTTTTATATATCAAGTGCCATCAGCCCCATTAGTAAAACGAACATAACCCCTTTCATATACATCTTGCAGCCCTTCCGATTGAATGCATGTAAGTCAATAGGAAGCTTTTTTTATCGTATATTGAATGAAGTGCTGTGATTGATCTGTGGAAGAGAGTCTACCTATCGAGTGTGTTATGTATCTCCCTGAAGGAAGTTGCATTTAGTGAATAGGCCCCATAATAATAAATTGTGTTGCAGGTGATGCCCAGTAACTGAGTTTTTAGCCAGGTGGAGGATTGGTTTATAATGGGAAAGGTTTAAGTGAATAGAATAGAACTTGGTTTTTAAGAACTGATGCGTGCACATATGTGGTGCGGTCTATAAACCTAAAATATTTGTCCATTCGATTATTGCGTGTCGCAGTATTGCTACTAATCACGATCTAGAATTACTTTTGAAATTGTATCTTGCTAATCCGTTGATAACATACGTATGATTGTATGAAACCTGATGTATGAATAAATTTTGGTTTGAATTGTTTTACCGTTACGCAGTCTCATATCATCTTTATTGATTTTATTGTGTCTAAAATATCTAGATAGCATCAAAAGAACTCAGGATAACAAGCTATATATTTGTTAAGACGTATATTCATTGATTGGTTATTAATCCTTATCTTAAGGGTAAATGACCAAATTATACCATTGGTATTGGAGGCACTGTCAATAATATATATATACATATATATACATATATATATCTAAAATAAGAAAAATACACGTCATAATTAATATATCCCAGATAGTCCTGACCTCAACCCGATTGAAATGGTGTGGCATGACCTTAAGAGAGCGATTCACACCAGACATCCCAAGAATTATGCTACACTGAAACAGTTTTGTGAAGAGGAGTGGTCCAAAATTACTCCAGATCATTGTGCAGGTCTGATCTGCAACTACAGGAAACGTTTGGTTGAGGTTATTGCTGCCAAAGGAGGGTCAACCAGTTATTAAGTCCAAAGGTTCATATACTTTTTCCACCCTGCACTGTTAATGTTTACATGTTCTGTTCAATAAAAACATGAAAACATATAATGTTTGTGTTGTATTATTTTAAGCAGACTGTGTTTTTCAAATTGTTGTGACTTAGATGAAGATCAGAGCACGTTTTATGACCAATTCATGCAAAACTCCACGTAATCCCAAAGGATTCACAAACCTTTTCTTGCAACTGTATATATATATATATATATATATATATATATACACTAAATATCTTTTTTTTTTATTAGGGCAGGGGCATTATGTGCTTTTACTTATAAAGCAAAAATGCCACAGCAATAACTTGTCAACTTATTTCACATGCCGGTTTCCAATGTTGCAATGATGGCACAATAGGGTTTATTCACAAAGCACTGAAATTTCAATGAAATGTTGGTGCTTTTCACTTCGGAGCCGATCAATACACTTAGAAGATTCCATTTCCCTGGCATTTCGGTGAATTACAGTATCTATCCACTGAATGGTCAGGACTCGCGTGATTTGTACATGTGATCCTTTGAGTCATTTATCCCACTGGGGACTCCTACAGACTGTTACATAAGGGCATTTTATGCTACATACAACGGACCCTGTATTTAATTTTTTATTTTGTCGGTCTAATCCTAAATAAAGTTATAAAGTTGCTGTTCCTACATTACAGTCATATATTAGATTATGTTTGCTTATTTGTACCTGGTCTCGTAGCTAAATCCAATTGTGGTTTGGTGTTTAGCCCCTCTTTTTCCCTTTTTTTAGAACAAATTAGTTTCTTCATCAAACTCCCTCTTTTTGTTTTCTCAAAAATGTATATTCTCCCCGCGCAAATTCCATAGAGACTCTTAGGCCTCTTTGTATGATTCCTTAATTTGTACAGTATTGTTTAATCATCCTAAATGGTACCTATGCAAAACACTGACATATTGGGCCCTATCACCATTGCCCTCGCTAAAACCAGGACACTAAGGGGAAAAATTAGAGTTTTGATATTTTCCTTTTGCGTCCTGGTTTCCCCAGCGGATTATGAGGCAGGCGCTGAGTCCTGCAGCTAAAGCGCCGTCCCAAACATCCCCTCCATGGATTCCTATCTATCGGGTCACATAACCTGCAGGATCTCACCTCTCGTAAGATCCTGCTGGTCGGCAGAGTGATCTCGGAAGGGAGACTGGGGACTTTTTGCCCGCAGTCTCACTCTGCTCCAGGGGCCAGAAGCGGCGGATCGGGACACTCTTCTTGCCGCGGGATGAGTGGTGAGCATTTGATTTTTGGGGGGTTTACAGCTGGTGATAACTGATTCAGCACCAGTTCTTATCTATAGCAAACTTTTAGTTAGCGACAGCTGTGAGTAACTAGCGTTAGGACTATGTGATCCTAACACTAGTTACTCTCTGCTTACACTTTGCACTCCCCATGTTAAGTATAGGGAGCGCATAGTACAGTAAGCTCGCGCAAAAAAGCGTTAATACCGATTTGCTAACTGGTTTCTTAACCTGTTATTGAGCAAGACAAGATGCGGGCGTAATGCTATCACCTCAAGTAACCTAAAGCTTATTTATGTGAGTGCTAGCATTAGCTCAAAAGAGGTGATAGAGACCATTGTCTTTAATGTGTAGAACTCTTGCATCTAGAGAGCAGGACCCCATCAGAAAACATTGATGCCCTTACTTAAGGGAAGCCCAATGAGGCAACACCTTAGTACAGTAGAGGGAACCTTGGCACCCCAGATGTTTCTGAACTACATGTCCCATGATTTGACTAGGCATCATGGGACATCCAGTGCTGAGTCATGTGTGGTTCCAAGGTTCACGATCACTGACTTAGTATGTGAAAAAAGGAAAGGAATGGTCTGAATTATAATTAATTGATATCCAACTGGAAACTGGTTGAACTCCAATACTCATGATGCGCTATGTGCATGGACAGGGGACCACCTTACTCGGTATCCCGTGAAAGAAGCGTACTTTGCAATAGTGCAATATATCTTATTTTTGCTCCTCTGCATGATTATACTTAATTCCTTATCTATTGAGTAACACTAAAATAGATTTTTGCAAGTGTACAATTTCCTTCACGATGACCTCCAAGGTAAGTAGTCTCCCAAGATAAATTTATGAGTTTCATTTAGATGTGTTTTTAACATTTTTGACATCTTTATCCAAACCAAAGCTGAAATTTTCCACCCTGATCTTGTATGTAACCATGAGAGAGGTGTCCACTGAACACTCAACAGCTTCATTAAAGAGTAAAACTCAATATGTGTTCAGATGCTCAAATTAAATTTAAGCTATTAGACCTATTGCTTAACATTCGTCATCTTCTCTTATTATTATCCACCACATGTTGTTGTTTATACTGAAATAAAAATCCTGCTGGTTTGTAAATCCTTACTATATAAGGAAAAAGACAGCTTTAAACAGCAGGAAATCACTCCTAAAAAAATACAATTTGTGGTGAGACTTGATGCCTTACAGCATCCACATTAAAAACAAATGTTTCATATCAATCAAATAATTTATTACTGACTCATTCTGCTTATCTGGAGGTGATTTTCTAACATGCTCCAGTTTGGGTTTTCAGACACAAGTTTCAGACACTTACTTCCTTTTCCCAAGAGTCCATTTCGCAAGTGAATAAACTACAGTCAAACAAGATTCATTTTTTTTCTATAACCTCAAACTCTAGGAAAATAGAATGCAGAATTGCATACAAATCCTATATACCGAAGTTTACTTTATGAAGTGTTACTGATCCTATTTTTTTCTCAACTTTTTTATTGAAAAAGAAAATCCCACCTACTTTAAATACTATTGATATGTGTGTTTTGGAAATATTTACCCCTATTCACATAGATCATGGTACTCAGAATGTATCCTTTTTGTATCTAGAGTTACTTAGAAAATTATATTATTTTATGTTCGATTTTTGAGAGAGAGAAATATACAATATGCACTGCAGTTGGAAAAAGATAACATATGGAAGACATGCAAAGGAGTTATTACGAGATATGATGATTCATGTGGTAAATAGGGAAAATACCACAAAGGAGAGGAAGGGAGATAATTTAAAATATGTGAGGAGAGTGACTATAGACATGAGTAGAAAGATTGTATAAGATAGGAGGAACCAGGGGGGAGAAGGGGAAGAAAGAATAATGTAAAATAGAAGCAAATACAAAGGCATGTGTATAGAAAGAGAGAAAAAGCTATGAAGCAGGAAAAGCAATGCAATAAATCAAGGTATAGCCAAGGAATTAAAAGGGGAAACAGCAATGAAAAAGCACTAGACGACATCGCTGAAAAATTGCAAAGGAATAAAAAGCAACAAAAGTGTCTAGTGTGCTTCAGACATGCAACACAACTGTGCATGCACAAATTTGGCATAACATGGAAAATCAAATCTTCACTTATAGATGGATGGATGGAAAGATAGAAAAGAAGATATGGGTATCTAAAATATAATAAAAAAAAGACACATAGAGTAACACCCCAATAAAAAGAATATTGAAAAGATGCATCAATTGGCAACTCAGAAATTGGAATTTGATTGTATGCCCATCATATGTATCATGAAGAAAATCTTCCAATATATTCCTTCAGGGAGTAAAAAGGAAAATAGTGCAGACAGCCAGCCCAGAACAAATACAGAAAAACTAAAAAATATGTAGAGGTCTATTAGAAAAATATAAAAACGGAATTGGGGATTGAACTCTATAAAGAGACAGAAGGATAAAACATCATGGTGCAATATAACACTCAAACGGAGTAAATAGCCCCCTTTAAGACTGCACTCACAAGATGCAAGAAAATATGGGCATGTAAATTTGTTGCCGCTCCCTTGGATAAGAACAGCCGGAATGAACACCCCGCCGTCACAGGAAGTACACGCCAAGCTGGTTCCAGTTGTAGTATGGAAATTTATTTTAAAAAATATAAGCCAACGCGTTTCGTCCAAACACAAAGTGGACTTCATCAGGGCAAAAGAAAACATGTACATACATATCAAGCAATACATTTAAATAGTGTCCCAAATTAGCTAGAGCGCCTCCCGGTTCCAATTAAGTTCTTTACATCCGGTATTTCGGAAGATTGTTGCCGGAAATTGCGTTACGAGCCATCCTCACATCCGATATTCCGGAAGATTGTCACCGGAAGTTGCATCACGGGACATCCTAACATCTCAGGCGGAGTGCGCAAAAGCAGAAATAGGAATCCTCCACACTCTTTACGCTTCTGGGAAATGTAGTTCAACTGACGACGGAATCACAAATCATACCAGTGAACGAAATGCGCAGATGCGGAGGTATCACTCGTCCGAACAACAACAAATGCGCTCCCTCCTGGGAAACAGAATCCATCTAAATAACAAAATGTATATAAGACACCCTAATAGGAACTACATGTCCATGATACTGAATGGAATTAAAAACAAAATTAAGATTATTATTAAAACCAGAATTCAAAGTGATAAAAGAGAGCGAGTGGATCAACCAAGATATGGCCTATAAACAACCTTTAAAATCTAGGTCTATAGTAAGACCTCCCCTTTTCCATGTGCCCATCTTATGTATCCACTCGGTCTCTCTCCCCGCTAATACGCTAACATGATCACCACCTCTCCAATCTCTAACAATCAAATCGATATCTATCCATTTAAAACTCGGCACATTAAAATGAGGGCACGGATTACAGGGAACTGGGACACTATGATCACTTCTATTCTGTCTTATATTTCCAAGATGTTCTAAAATTCTAACTCTAAGCTCTCTAGTGGATGGCTGCAGAAATATGCATCAACGAGGGCTATTGCGTGGCACCAGATGTCATGTTGGAAGTCTTACCCTTCCGGATTGTGAGACGGACTGAGCTGTATTTTTTTATTATTCAATTGTTTTTAATCATGGTTAATATCGAGGGATATATAAAGAGGTTGGATAGATGGGGTCATTTTGCTCCTGAAGACGCCTGGGATAGACGACACACGTCAAGCTACATACGGAAGATCAGCCCTATTGTGCCATAGGATCAGCTGAGACGAGCTGTACATGGATTAAAGGACTGGGTGTTTTCTGAGATATGCTTTACTTGTTTTAAGCCTGAGTCACGGTGGCCCATGTCCAGGGAAGTGTTGCGCCGTCGACCCATGTCCAGGGAAGTGTTGCACCTTCGACCCATGTCCAGGAAAGTGTTGCGCCTTTGGCCCATGTCCAGGGAAGTGTTGCGCCTTTGGCCCATGTCCAGGGAAGTGTTGCACCTTCGGCCCATGTCCGGGGAAATGTTGTGCCTTCGATCCATGTCCAGGGAAGTGTTGCGCCTTCAGCCCATGTCCAGGGAAGTGTTGCGCCTTCAGCCCATATCCAGGGAAGTGTTGCGCCTTCAACCCATGTCCGGTGAAATGCTCCGGTCGTCACAGCAGCTGATATCCAGAAAGCCTTTTTCCAGGGTACTGTGTACTACAGTGTAGAAAGAAATCACTATACAGTGAAATAGGAGCGCTAAAGGTTAAACAAAGATCACATGTATCTCAAAAATGAGAAGACAAGACAAAAAGAAGGTCTATTTTTCTTTCTTTCCCTTGTTCTTATTTCTTTCAGTGGAATAGTAAATCTGTTAAATGGCATCGACTTCTAAAAGAGACAAAAAGAGAATCTCATTGCATAGTATCAGTATACACCAAAAAATCAGAAAAAAATAAGATTTTCCACTCACAAACAGGGAGTCTACGAGACTCCAAATGTATGCCTTTAAGCCTCTTCTGGGGGGCTCCACCCATCAGCAGGAAAAGAAATTCACAATCCTTATTCTTACAGGCTTGATAGTAGCTTTAGACCGGAAGTATACTTATGATCTCGAGGAAGAAATCAATAATAGTGTAATACTGTAAATTAATTGAGAATAAAAAATCCAGAGAGGATTACACTCACGTGTTACAGAGCCTCTATTGAAAGTGGCTCTGTATAAGCGCCTGGGACCGCTAATCAGAGGGGGTCCATCCTCGATACTGGATTTCCGCTGGAACACAGCTCCGCCATAGAACAGTTCAACCCAATGCACAGAGATGTAGCAAGTAGAGAGGTAATTGCAAAAAATAAAAAAATAAAAAATGATAATAAATAAAAATGGCCAAAATAAAGAGCAATAAAAATTTATTAAATAACAAAACACCAAAATAGGTGTATAAAGTGCGAGTCTGAGCACCAATAGGAAGTGCTGTGGCTCCATTTAATGGGCTTCCTTTCTCATAGCAAGTTTCCCTAGCGTGGTTCCAGTTACGCCTAGTGCCTTGCTGTTATTGCTGCATTCCTATCTGACTGATTTCCTGGTTAATACGATCCCGGCTTGTCTCGATTTCCCTGTATTCTGGCGCCCTGAATTTTGGCATAGTATAAACGGACCTCTATTCCTTAACCCCTACCTATGTGTGTTTTTGTTTGCCTGCTCTGCTTAACCCAGCCATTATTAAGGACCGGCTAGCTAGAGTACTGTGGGTTACTTCATTCTGCAGGTTGTTTTACTTTTCACTCCGCCACTTTCTTTGTGTTCGTCATTATCAGTATTACTGACCATAACCCGGCCATTACTAAGGACCGGTTGGTCGGGGTCTGTTGGCTGATCGTCTGCAATCGGGGTTACCCGATCCTGACAGCCTGTAAGCAAAATAAATAGTATTTTTGTATTTGTGCTGTTGTCTGCTCTATCTATTTTCCTTTTTACTACCTGAAGGAATATTATGAAAGATTTCCTTCATGATATATGGGCAAGATATCCAGACTACAGCCCTGTTGATCTATTTTGCTGCTCAGGGAATGCAGTAGTCTAGTCTGTGTATCACTCACTCCCAGAGGAGCCGCTGAAATTGAACCTCGGGTCAGTCTCCCCGCACTAGGGAATAAATATACTCCAAGTCCGTCGTGGATTCTATAAATTATATAGTTTACTGGATAAACTGGCATATAATCAGTAACACGGTTTATATATATTTACAGTACTTCGTAATGCGGGAAACGCGCAGCGGAAAAGAAATACAATGCTTCGTAATGCGAGAAACGTGCAGCGGAAAAGAGAAAAATATATCTTTAACCCCTTTGTGGTTGGGGAGTGAGTCCCGTACAGGTTATGTCCCAAAGAATGTATGTGTATGTGTGTATTGGTACCTGGGCACAATATTCAACTGGCCAGTGAATTATTTATGAGGTATCTTCGACTAGTCACGTTGGGGCCCTGTGGGTTTTGAAACAAATTGCAGCGTGCTTTAGATTTTTTTCACAATGGCCTGGAAGGCCTCTCACCCATCCGCCAGATACTCTGTGCTCCGCTCGACCCAGGACGTCTCTCCGCTCGATTTTGACTGGGGTTCTCTGTGTCACCGGCTCCGCTGTCTGGCTTGTCTGTATCTGCCTCAGAAGTCCAGCTCACCGCCTGCACTCCCTCTTGGATCGATCTGCGGTTCTCCTAACTCGGGGTCCTCCAGCTCACTCGGTATCAGCTCAGGTTACTGTGGTGGATCACTGGGTCTTCATTAGATAAAGGCGGAAAACCCGGTCTCCAGCTCGGTCAGGCCCCACCTGCACTCCGGCCTGGTCACTGTCCCGTTCAGCTACAATGCGTCTTGCTTCTCTCACTACTAGGCGCGCTCTGCCAGCTCTTTCCACGAGGCTCAGGATGTCAGCGTCTCTCCCCCACCCACTTCCTGTCCCCGCCCGCAAAGCATGCCGGGAAATGTAGTCCCAATATTCAGTGTCTCACATCGCGCTTGTCTCCCTCCAGTGGCCAAAAATAAGTACTACACGGCAGGGGATTTAAAACCAGCGCTACACTCTCCCCCTCCTAGAACTCTTGGGTCTCTCCAAGGAGGTACAACAGTTGCATTACATTTTCCACATCTATTAGGCAACATATACAGGCTCAGCAGCAAGCATACAGTGTGTTAGATACACTTCCTCAAGTTGACTCATGCTTTGGACTACCTCAGCTAACATAGTAGACACTTCTGGCAACCTTCGCACTGTGGTGACAGCTTCTTCAGTGCTATGTCCTGGTGAGTCGTAGGTGAGTCGCTGGGGCGGTCGAACAGAGCGTTTTGGTTCAATCAGTTCCTCTTCAGGTGGAAGTACTATAGGCGCGGGTTCAGTTCTTCTTTCTACCACTGGAGCAGACATCTCTTCGGAGTATGATCCTTCCAGTGAAGGCATAGAACTGTAGTCATAAGATTCGACTTCAGGAGCTACAGGGATTTCAATAGTCTCGGGGACTTCTAACTGAAATTCAGGAGCCTCAGGCCTCAAATTACTTTCCCACCTTTCAGGAACTGAGATAACCTCTTCAGGCTCCGGCGAGCGCAGCCAGTCCAGACAAAAACTCTCTTCCTCACTGTCCCTTTCGCTCTCTTCAACAGCCCGGGTCTGCTGAGACCGAGTAACGGAAGGCAAACGTGTAGCAGGCGGATTTGGCAGAGAAAGTTCGTCCCCAACTGGTATCCTCACAGCCTCTCTCAAAGGTAATAAATTATTCCAGTGCCAGTTCTTAAGAGGCCCAGCCTTTCCATCCGGCCGGATTTGATACACCGGCAGACCCGGCAGTTGCTTGCAGACAATGTAGACCTGAGAACTCCATCTATCCGCTAACTTGTGCCTCGCAGCAGCACCCAAGTTCTTCAACAAAACCCTATCACCGGGTTGTAGATCCTGTATCCGAACTTTCAAGTCATAGTTCCGTTTATTCCTTTGTTCCCTGTTTCCTGAGGTCAAACGGGCCTGTTCAAACGCAGAGGCCAGATTCTTTTGAAGTCTATCCACGTAATTTCTATGGTCCAGAGATAACCCAAACGCCAAATCAACCGTCAGTCGAGCTTCTCTTCCAAACATAAGACGGTACGGTGAGTATCCAGTAGCGTCACTCTCCGTACTGTTATACGCATGCACCAGCGTAGCTATGTGACGACTCCAGCTCTGCTTCTCTGTGTTTGACAGTGTCCCCCGCATATTTAGCAGCGTGCGATTGAACCTTTCGGGTTGAGCATCACCTTGAGGGTGATATGGTGTAGTTCGGGTCTTTTGGATTCCCAGCAGTTCCAGTAATTGCCCAACAAGCCGGCTTTCAAAGTCTCTACCCTGATCAGAGTGTATTCTCCTTGGTAGGCCGTAGTGAACAAAGAACTTTTCCATCAGAACTTTCGCCACCGTTGGAGCGCGTTGGTCTCTTGTAGAAAAGGCTTGGGCGTAACGTGTGAAGTGATCAGTCACTATTAGAATATTTCCCTGCCCACTAGCATCCGGCTCTAAGCACAGGAAATCAATGCACACCAAATCCATGGGTCCTTGACTTTGCAGATGGCTCATTGGAGCGGTTCGGGTTGGTAGGGTATGTTTCTATGTTTCTATGTTTCTATGTTTCTAGGGTCTTCCTTTGAATGCACCTCAGACATGAATGGCAGTAACTTTCCACTTCAGCTCTCATGCAAGGCCAATAAAACCTGTCTCGCACCAGCTTAAAAGTCCTTTCTGCGCCCAAATGTCCATGCTCATCATGTAGCGATCGCAGTACACTCTCCCTATGTTTAGTGGGAAGGAACAACTGTTGGGTCTCTTAAGCATTGGTAGATGGGCCCCTTCGGTAGACCACCCCATCCAACATCTTCAACCGTTCCCACTCTTTGTAGACCAATCTGGCTCCATCTGGGGAATTGGTCAGCAGAATTTCCCGCTGGTTCGCAGTTAGGGCCTTTATGGTTAACGCAATTAAGGGGTCTCTAGCCTGATCAGCTTTCAGATCCTGTTTTGAAAAGGTAGGCAGACTTTCATCCCTCAACTGCGTAGGGTTGCAGTAGAACTCCGGAATAGCCGCAGCCATGACTCCTATGGCCTCCGCTTCAATCCCTCCTTGACCGGCGCTCTGCTCCTTGACACAAAGCTTGTACCCCGTCTGGAGTTAACTGAGTCCATTCTGTAGTGTAGGGTCTTCTCGACAAAGCATCAGCATCTCGATTATTCACCCCAGGGCGATATTTCAGGCTGAACCGAAACTCTGACAGAGCGGCCAACCACCGATGTCCGTTGCGTCCAGTTTTGCAGTAGTAAGGACGTAGGTAAGAGGATTGTTATCTGTCTTTATCACAAACTCGGCCCCATACAGATAGTCCTTTAGCTTGTCTACCACTGCCCACTTAAGGCTAGGAACTCCAACTTGTGGGTAGGATAGTTCTTTTCTGAAGGCGTAAGGCTCCGGCTCACATACGCTACAGGCCTCAGTAATCCACCAAACTCTTGATACAGGACTCCTCCTAGGCCTTCTCTGCTGGCATTCACATGTAACTCGTACGGCTTGTGAGGATCCGCATAGGCCAAGACAGGAGCTCGAGTTAAGCTCTCTTTCAGCTTCGTAAAAGCACCCTCACATTGACTAGTCCATTCTCCCTGGATAGACTCTCGAGCTTTCCTTGGCCCTGGAGCTGACGGATTTCGGTCAGAGACCTTGCAGCCTTCTTCGGTGCTTTCCTTCTGTAGGATCTTGTTCAGTGGTTGAGCTATTTTTGCGAATCCTCCTACAAATCTTTGATAATAAGAGCAGAACCCCAAGAAAGATCTAAGTTCAGTAACGCTTCAGGGTCTAGGCCAAGAAGCTACGGCCTCCAACTTCCGAGGATCTGTCGAAACGCCTTCTGCTGAGACCACATGTCCCAGATACGTAACAGATGGTAAACAGAATTGACATTTCTCCAGAGATAGTTTCAATCCCTCTTCATGGAGCCTCTTCAAGACCTTCTCCAAACGTTGTTCATGTTCTTCCAGAGTCTTCCCGAACACAATTATGTCATCCAGGTACACTAATACTTCGATCAGATTCATGTCCCTGACTGTCTTCTCCATTAACCGTTGGAACGTGGCTGGAGCCCCAGTAAGGCCTTGAGGCATTCTGTTAAATTCGAAGAACCCCAATGGGCAGATGAACGCAGTCTTCTCTTTGTCTTCAGGATGCATTGGTATCTGGTGATACCCGCTTCGCAGGTCTAGTACACTAAACCATTTTGCTCCCGACAAACACTGTAAGGCGTCTTCTATCCGAGGAGTAGCATATTGATCTGGGATGGTTCTCCGATTCAGCGTGCGAAAGTCTATGCATAGGCGGACAGAACCATTCATCTTCCGGACCATTACTATTGGAGATGCATATGGACTCCTGGACTCTTGGATCACCTTGGTTCTTTGCAGTTCATTCAGCTGTTCTCGTAGATCATCCAAGTCTCCCAGCGGAACTCGTCTTGTCCTTTCACGAAACGGCTTGTCCTCTTGTAATCGAATGCGGTGCTCAGTACTTTTAGCTAGGCCCACGTCGAACTCATCTTTCGAGAACAAGTCTCTCCACTTTAGAATTTGGGACTGAAGACGTTTCTTCCACTCAGGTGAAATGGGAGCGTCTTTGGGGTAAAACCTTTCATCTGGAATCTCTTTATCCACTCCCCCTCCTAAATCGGTAGGAGAGAGTGGCGTAGCGGACGCTACTTGCCCAATAGGCATTCGTGCTTTAAGGACTACTGGAGAATCAGACACATTGCACACGCTGACTGAGACTCTTCCTCGTGTTCTTTTCAAAGCTTTAGTGGAGATTATTTCAGGGATTACTTCTACTCCGGCTTCACTCCCATGATTAAAATCGGTTTCCAGTACCACATAGGGTCCTGGTTGCGATCCGTTCAACTTGACTGAGGCCCGGAAGCTCGCTACTTCTCTCGATTGCAGAACCTTTTCTGTTCCTTCTAATCTCCATAGGCGCCCCACTTCGGCAGGTGCCTTCTGTTCTTCGACCATTCTCTGATAGACTGGACGTAACATTGGGTGTACCCCTTCAGTAGAACCGTCTTCCAATACGATGGGTGTCAGGAGACGTCGCACCAAATCAGTATTCGTCCCCACTATCATGGAACTCCTGTTTGCCCCTGAAGGCCGAGGACACACAATGGCCAATGCATCACAACCTCCGGACTGTCTGATGACTTCGGATCCGATCTCCAATTTCACCTGTAGATACCCGTCATAAGGGAGTTTCTCAGTTCCGATACCCCAGATTTCCAGATCCTTCAATTTCTGTAAAGGGATGTGCTTCAAGTGTTTCTCATAGAAGTCTCAGTAGATCAATGTCACTTGAGCCCCTGAATCCAACAGGGCTTTAGTGTAGACTCCTTCCGCTTGGATTGGCACAATAGGGGAAGGACCTATCAGCTGGTCAGGAAACTTGGTGGTGGTACCAGGACACTTAGACCCAGTTTGTTTGTACCTGGCTTCTTCTTGGCCCCTTGGGTGTGCTTGTGCGTGTATTTTTGCATTGCTGTCGTGGCGCATGAGTAGGTCCGGATGCTAAGGGAGTGACTCTTTCAGTCCTGGCAGGCTCGGCAGTTGGCCAGACCTTGGGCCCTCTCGCCCTCTTAGTCCTGGCTTGATTTTTGGAGCGTGTTTCAACCTTCGGGCACCCAGGTTGCTCCTTCACTTGTGCCCTCTGGCGTTTCCCACCGGTAAGGTAGATAACAGTCCTTCCAAAGCTTTCAAGAACTCCTCAACTCTATTTCCTTCAGGCTTTTGGCTTTTGCATTGTGCGCGGAAGTGGCCCATTTCTCCACAACTGAAACATCTCTTCTTTGAAAGCGGAGACGCAGTCGCCTGCTGTGATTCGGTTGAAGGACCCTGGCTAGACGCCACAGCAACTCCGGTTGTCTGCATGTCTGTAAGGAACTTCTGCATCTCTGTCTGTGTCTCTGTCACCTTCAACAATACTCGGCACAGTTCCGCGTGCGCCTGTTGCAATTCAGCTTGAGCTTCTTGCACCTTCTTAACAGTTTTGTGCAACTCACCATGTGCAGAGAGGTTTAATTCTTTGACAGCCTTCTCTGTGGATTTAAAAGCGATCAGATGCTCTTGTTCATCCACGTCAGATCCATAGGCATCCAACGAGTCACTTTCAGGCTGCAAACATTCGTTATGCCTCACAGGTTGCGCGTAAGCTCTTTCTCCTCTCCTGAAGGATTTTTCTTCCAGTAAAGCCTCCTCCTCTCTGACAGCTCGGATCAGTTCCAGATACTTCAGTTCTTGATTACCTTCCTTGCTTCTCAGCTGCAGCATCACTGGATCTAGAGGTTGAGCGCCCCTCAGGATCTGTTTTATTCGGATCTTATCTACTTCAGCCGGTTCGGCCCCTTTCTTGAGGAGTATCTGGTGCAGAATCTTATCTAGGCGCCTCATATATTCGGTCATTCTCTCACCTTTCTGCTGGTAGGTGTGTTCATACTGATATACGAGCTCTGCAGCCATTTCCGTTCAGCCAAAAACTTCCTCCAGAACATTTAAATAATCTAAAGGCAGTGCAGTCTTTCTTACTCAATTTTAGGTTTCTTAGAGCCTCTGACGCAGGTCCCTTTAAGCTCTCAGTGATCCTTTGCGTTTTCTGTGCTTCAGGGACGTCCCACTCATCCAGAGCCTGCATCGCCTGTTCCACCCATTCTTCGAAGGTTTCTTCTCCCGCCGGAGTTGGTACGTTTCCTGTAAAATTTCTCAACCGTCGATAACCAAAGTTAGTGTGCGGAGGGCTTGTTCTCTGACATTTTGCCAGCAAATCTCCAATAGCCACTATAAATTCAGGCCCGATCATGGCCAACGGACTGGGCGCGGGAACACTCGCGGATTCGCCACGTGGCGCACTTGGCTGAATCAGTTGGACTTCCACCTCAACGGTCAGCTTCAAGCTCGCGCCCTGAAAACACACTGGAACACCCTTTCTCCACTCAAAAAGAACATACGTGTGAGAGGTATCTGGGTTCTCTTTAATGTCCAGGATTAACCCCCGATGATCTGGTGTCAGCGCGGCCACGGCCTGGCGAATCTGATCTTCGGCCCAAGTGTCTGCTGGAATATCCATGACTATACACAATTCTAACTGACTACTGTGCTCCTCACACCACTTGGCGGCAGTGTCTGGATCCATATTTAACCCTTTAAATGCGTTTTTCCAGAGACTGGATCCCGGAAACGAGCCCCCACGTGTAGCGCTCACTCCCGGAGGAGCCGCTGAAATTGAACCTCAGGTCAGTCTCCCGCACTAGGGAATAAATATACTCCAGCACCGTCGTGGATTTTATAAATTATATAGTTTACTGGATAAACTGGCATATAATGAGTAACACGGTTTATATATATATTTACAGAACTTCGTAATGGGAATCGCGCAGCGGAAAAGAAATACAATGCTTCGTAATGCGAGAAACGTGCAGCGGAAAAGAGAAAAATATATCTTTAACCCCTTTGTGGTTGGGGAGTGAGTCCCGTACAGGTTATGTCCCAAAGAATGTATGTGTATGTGTGTATTGGTACCGGGGTACAATATTCAACTGGCCAGTGAATTATTTATGAGGTATCTTCGACTAGTCACGTTGGGGCCCTGTGGGTTTTGAAACAAATTGCAGTGTGCTTTAGATTTTTCACAACGGCCTGGAAGGCCTCTCACCCATCCGCCAGATACTCTGTGCTCCGCTCGACCCAGGACGTCTCTCCGCTAGATTTTGACTGGGGTTCTCTGTGTCACCGGATCCGCTGTCTTGCTTGTCTGTATCTGCCACAAGATGTCCAGCTCACCGCCTGCACTCCCTGTTAGATCGATCTGCGGTTCTCCTAACTCGGGGTCCTCCAGCTCACTCTGTATCAGCTCGGGTTACTGCGGTGGATCACTGGGTCTTCGTATAATAAGGCGGAAAACCCGGTCTCCAGCTCTGTCAGGCCGCACCTGCGCTCAGGCCTGGTCGCTATCACGTTCAGCTACACTGCGTCTTGCTCCTCTCACTCCTAGGCGTGCTCTGCCAGCTCTGTCCACGAGGCTCAGGATGTCAGCGTCTCCCTCCCACCCACTTCCTGTTCCCGCCCGCAAAGCATGCTGGAAAATGTAGTCCCAATGTTCAGTGTCTTACATCGTGCTTGTCTCCCTCCGGTGGCCAAAAATAAGTACTACACGGCAGGGGATTTAAAACCAGCGCTACAGGAGGTTATAACAACGAGGATATATGAAATGGCATCAATTTTCTGACTTTTCGATCAAATAAGAGGATCATTATGAGAAAAGTAACCATACAAGCAACTATAAAAATCAATGATAAAAAGAAATGTTGCCTGGACTAGGGATTCCTCAATGGAGGATAGGAAACCATGGGGTCTGGGTTTTGAACTATGGCGGGATGAGTTTTGTTGAGCACCATGTGGGGTCTACGACCTGCCACCATTTCCTATGAGTACCATGCAGTGTATTGCATGATTGACTGGAAGGCATTGTGAAGAGAGGGTTCTAGAACCAGGAAATAGCATTGACAAGTAAGAGGAGACTTTTGACCTGCAACTCCTTGTTAATCAAGGTATGGAGCCAATCCATGTGTAAAAGGTAGTGTGTTTAATAATAAAAAGAGAGATCGGTGTCGTTGAAGATTGTTTCCTAGTGTGTAGTATAGTTTTGTGTAGTGTAGTCTGATTTCAGACAGTCCCACAGCAGCCAATGACACGCTCAGTGCACGCATGGTGTCATGCCCAGGTTCGGGGAGGGCTCTCCTGCTGGGCGCCAGCCTAGTCATCCCAGACACAGTGGAGAGGCAAAATCCTAGCAACCACTGATGTAATATCTTAACACAATGTACATTATTTTGTATGTAGAGCAAAAGGGTATTTTTGCTTCATCCACTGCATGAACACACACGAAGACAAACACACATTATGGGCACTATTATCTGTTCTTTCTAAAACGGGGACGATAATGGGAAAAATCTGCCTGCAGGTTTTCCCTTAGCATCCCCATTTTAACACCATATCACAGGGTCGGTGTGGATTCAGCAGCCTGCCCCGTAACGCAGCGCTAAGCTCCTGGATAGTCGCGGCAGCACTAATGCACCACCGCGAGTATCACCTTCTGGAGTCCATAGGACTCCATGGAGGTTTCTGCTGCCAGGCCACGTGGCCTGCAGGATCTCGCTCTTGCGAGATTGTACAGGGCTATGAAGTGATTCACGGAGGGAGACTGGGGACTTTTTGTCCCCAGTCTCTCTGCTCCCAGCGGCAAGACGTGGCAAATCGGGCCATCGTTCTCACTGCGGGATGAGAGGTGTGAATATTATTTTTTGGGTAGATTGCAGCCGTTAGTGTTCCGGATGTTATCTGGATGGTATGCGGTAATCTAATTTGAACCTAATGCTTATGCTCACGTAAGTGAGCGGTAACGCTAGTGTTAGAGCCCTAGATGTTTGACAAAATATACCAGGCCAATTTTTAAGTTATTAATTTTGTAAGGCCTGCGAATAATGTTATAAATATCAAAATGGCAGGAAAAAGGTTCCCCACCCCTGGTTTATTGAGTTGGTTGTATTTTTGTTTTTATATGTATTTATATGGGGTTAACTGGACATAGGGGTGGACCCTGTGTCCATTGGATTTTGGATGCGGAGTGGGTGGTCTGTGCTGCAGCCTACCCCCTCTTCATAATAATCACTTAGTGGCAGGCTAAGGGTTGGTACAGGGGCACTTGAGGTTCCTCTTAGGCCAAAAATTTGAACTGCCAGACTGGGTTGCATAACATTGCAGCCATGTATTGAGTTGGGATGAGCCGAACACCCCCGTGTTCGGTTCGCATTCGAAGTCGAACAATTTCAAAAGTTCAAGTTCGAACTTGAACACGAACCGAACTCAATGCAAGTCAATGGAACTCGAAAGTTCGATTTTTAGAGTGCCCTCCAAGAGGGCATATATGCAAGATAGTTGCCCTAAAAAGTGTATGGAGGTCCGGATAGTGCCCTGGGGGACAGGAAACAAGGACAAAAAGTTTAAAAAAAGTTTTTAAAGGAACAGTGAGTTTTCCATGAAATAAAGGTTAAGAATAAAAACGAAAAATTCCTTCAAATATCGTGCCTAGGAGGTCCCCATAACCTGCCCGTGAAGTGGCGGATTTGTAGGATGTATAGAAATATTTAAAAACAAAAAAATGACATTTCAAATGACTGTAAATGGTTTTCCTTTAATCTATTCATAAACAACTGCTTGGGGCGGCAGCCTGTATTTAAAGACATTTTAGGACACGCAGAACAAGTTTAGTGATTTTTGGGCTAAATTATAGTGAAACTTATGCAGGCTTTGGATGAAAGTAACAATAGGTGCTTTAAAATTGGGCCTTTAGGGTCGGCAACAGTGCCGTCACACCGTAACCCCTCTGTGGTATTGTGGAAGAGTGCATGGTTGGACACTGCGGTCCAACAAATTAAAATGATATAAAACTGGTACAGGCGTCAGTGCACCCAAATATTGTGCCTTTCATGCCAGCAAGTGCCTTCACACCATAACCCCTTTGTGGTATTGTGGAAGAGTTCAGTGGTGGAGGTTTTGTGAATGCAGAAGACATCCCCGATCTATTCCGTTACGTCAGCATCAGGGGATTGATAGCTGCTGATCCAGGACTGATTCATTTTTATAAATGTCAGCCGGTCTACAGACGCACGCGTTTGTCTGTGACAAAACCTCCAGTGGCACTGAACGTCCTTTCAGAAAGCACGCTGGATGAAGGGCAACCTAATAGCTGCATAGCATATTGGCTAAATTCTGGCCAGTGATCCAATCTCAACACCCAGTAAGCCAGTGGATCATCTGCTGGAAAGGTATCCAGGTTTGCCCTTGCCCCTAGGTAGTCCTGCATCATACGGTAAAGACGCTGGCAATGGGTGCCTACATTTGACGTCCCTGGGCGTCGTGGACTAAAACAATTTAAAAAGGCATCAGTCAAGCAGCCCCGGCCTTCACCACTATTCCTTTGATCATCCGCAGCCTCAGAAGCACCTGTGTCATCACTTGGTAACCTACCAGTGCCTGGAAAGGTGTTACACAAGTGTCGCTTTAGAGCGTCCTCAAGTTTTTTCATCCTGTGCTCCCTCTGTGCGGGCAGGATGAGCTCTGCAACTTTACCCTTGTATCGTGGATCAAGAAGGCTTGCCAACCAGTAATGATCCCTCTCCTTGATAACACGAATCCTGGGGTCCTTTACCAGGCTTTTCAGGATAAGGGAGTCCATGCAGCGAAGATTGGAGGTGGCATTAGCTTCCAAGTCTTCCTGGTCAATGAGGATGACCCCATCGTGCACTTCCTCCTCCCAGCCATGTACTAGTCCTTGTGTTTCTGGGCAAACAAAACCCTCCCTTGAGGAATCCCCACATTCAGTGACCGAACTACTTAAATATTCCTCCTCCTCCTGTCTGATCTGAGGAGGACCCGCTGGAATGCTGTCTGTGGAAAGACTGGGGCCTTCAGAGCTAGGGAAGGCCTCCTCTTCCTCCCACTGCTCTGCCTCTAGAGCCACATCAATAATTCCCTGCAGAGTGTGCTCCAGCAGGACCACTAAAGGAATTGTGTCACTGATGCATGCACTGTCCCTGCTCACCATCCTCGTTGCCTCCTCAAATGGTGACAGTACAGTGCATGCATCTTTGATCATCAGCCACTGCGGGGGGGAAACATGTTGACCTGAACCTGTCCTTGTGCCATACTCACACAGGTACTCGTTGATGGCCTTCTGCTGCTTGTGCAGACGCTGCAGCATGGCTAATGTCGAGTTCCACTTGGTGGGCATGTCACAGATCAGACGGTTTGTGGGAAGGTGGAATTCTCTTAGAATTTCTGCCAGGTGAACACTTGCTGGGAATGACCATCTGAAGTGGCTGCAAACTTTTCTGGCCTGGCTCAGAAGCTCTGCCAGCCCTGGGTACCTGGTTAGGAAACGCTGTACCACCAGATTTAGGACGTGTGCTAGGCATGGCACATGCGTCAACTTACCCAGGCGTAGGGCGGAGAGAAGGTTGCTGCCATTATCACAGACGACCATTCCCAGCTCAAGCTGGTGTGGTGTTAACCATCTCTGCACCTGCCCCTGCAGAGCTGACAGAATTTCTGGGACGGTGTGGCTCCTGTCCCCTAAACAAACCAGCTAAAGCACAGTATGGCATCTTTTTGCTTGAGCCATTGTGTAGCCCCTGTCACGCGTTGGTTTAAATGCCACTTCGCCAGAGACAGAGAAGGAGGAGGAAGATGGAGAGGTGGTGGAGCAGACAGACCTCATACAAGCAGCTTTCTGGAGGCATGGTGGATGAACAAGCTCCAGCACAGAGTCCCATCTTAGATCCCTCCCAGCTGCAGTCAGAGTTACTCGGTGTGCCATGAAGGAAATGTAACGGCCCTGTCCATGCTTGCTGGACCACATGTCTAAAGTCACGTGCACCTTGCTGCTGACTGCCTTTCCCAATGACTCCATAACATTGTCTTCCACGTGCTGGTATAGTGCTGGAATGGCCTTCCGTGAAAAGTAATGGCGTTTTGGAACCTGCCACTGTGGTACAGCACATTCAGCAAATTCACAGAAGGAAGCAGAGTCCACCAGCTGGAAAGGCAGCAGCTGCAATGTGAGTAATTTTGCTAAGCTGGCATTTAGACACTGTGCTTGGGGATGGTTGGGACTATATTTTTTCTTACGCTGCAGCAGCTGGGGCAACGTAATCTGACTGCGTAAATCTTCAGCTGATGGGATGCTGTCACATTGCGAGGAAGGACCTGGTACATCCATTACTGTAGCATCATCCCTGTCAGTGGAGGTTGGAGTCAATGACATGGCAGGACATATAGTGGGGGTAGAGACAGATGAGGAGGTCCTACACAAAGTTTTGCACCAATGGGATGCGTGGCAGGTGGTTATATGTCGCCTCAAGCACGTGATACCCAAGCGTCTTTCCCACGCTTGACCCTTATCTGACATAGATTACAAATAGCAACGGTGCGGTCTGCTGCACATTTCTTAAAGAACTCCCAGACAGCAGAGTTCCTGGATGTGTGCTTTAAGACAACAGCGCTCTGCACCTGAGCAGCTCTGACATCTGATGCCTTGGACTGGCTAGTGCTACAGTTGGTCATAGAGGATGTTGTGCCTCGTGTTTGTTGTGCCTCCTCCTCCTCCTCACTTGACTCCTCTGTTCGATCAGGCACCCACTGTTCGATCAGGCACCCAGGTGGAGTCAGTGACCTCATCATCATTGTCATCACCCCCTATCTCCTCATCACTGGAACCAACTTGGCAGTATGCGCAGCTGCTGTGGCAACATGAGTGCTAGGTATTTGTGTGTCATCTCTGGCACCCCCTTCCTCTAGGTTGATTATACTCCCTTCCTCAACCTCAGAGTTTGAATCAGAGCACTGGAGTTGCTGCGCATCCTCAAGCAGCATGTCACTGTCATTGTAGTCAAACAATTCAGCTGACTCCTCCGTGTGTGATGCTTTGGCAGCTGAGGTGGACTGTAAACAACTACAAGCCTGGCTGGCAGAGGACTGGGAGGATGAGGATGGCCTGGTTAGCCAATCCACCAAATCCTCTGTATGTTGCTGCTACTTAAAACGGCAAGCACCAGTTAGAAAAGACAAGCGTGCCCCTGCAGAGGATGCACCATGTCCACGACGACCAGAGGCCCAGCCTCCTGACACAGAGGCTGCTTGCCCTCTTATCTGTGCCTAGGAGCGTCTGCCTGTCCTTTTTGGTCTTTCTGACATGGTGAGTGATATATAGATTAAATATATACAAAACTCTGCTTCAACTCTGGTATAAAGATTAAAGATTTCCAGAACTCTGGTATAACTCAGTGAGACACTCTGATAGCTGGCAGCCAGTGACAAGACACAGATTAAAATTCCCAGAAACCTCCTATAAGTCTGTGAGACCCCCTGATGGGTGGCAGTGACAAGACCCAGATTGCAATTCCCAGGAACCTCCTATAAATCAGTGAGCACCCCTGATGGGTGGCAGTGTGACAAGACACAGATTACAATTTGCAGAAATCTTCTAGAAGTACGTGACACCCCCTGATATCTGACTGTCAGTGACTGAGAAGACACGATTACTTCCATAAAATTTCTGCGAATTGTAATCCGTGTCTTCTCAGTCACTGACAGTCAGATATCAGGGGGTGTCACATACTTCCATAAAATTTCTGCGAATTGTATGTGACACCCCTTGATATCTGACTGTCAGTGACTGAGAAGACACAGATTACAATTCACAGAAATTTTATGGAAGTATGTGACACCCCCTGATAGCTGACTGTCAGTGACTGAGAAGACACACTTTC
Source organism: Leptobrachium leishanense (assembly GCA_009667805.1). Taxonomy (NCBI): domain Eukaryota; kingdom Metazoa; phylum Chordata; class Amphibia; order Anura; family Megophryidae; genus Leptobrachium; species Leptobrachium leishanense. Next base: position 459,727,721 of record CM019063.1, read on the forward strand.
CACCACAGATTCCCAGATATCTGCAACAAGTGAGCCCCCCAAATTGCTGCTGTCACTGACTGAGGAGACACACTTTCCACCAATTCCCAGATATCTGCAACAAGTGAGACCCCCCCAATAGCTGTCACTGACTGAGAAGACACACTTTCCACCAATTCACTGTAACGGTAGCGGTAACGGCGCTACCCTGGACTAGCGGTTTTTTGGATCCTTTAGGACAGATTCTTGAACACAGACAGCAGGAAAGGCTGTAGTACCTTGATTCCCACTACAAGAAACCTAATTATCACCTCAACTCCAAATGGCTTTGTGGCCAGGAGGTCGCTGGGTGGAAACACATTAACTGTGTCATGACACATAGACATAACGTGATACAAAAACAGACGTGAACAAGATTGCTGGATATCAATGATACATGAGTTGTGCGGACTGCAGGGCAGTCACACAATACCTAGATACAGATACTGGAAACACAGACAGCAAGAAAGGCTGTAATACCTTGATTCCCACACCAGAGAGGTACTACAAGAAACCTAATTAACTCCTCAGCACCAAGTGGCTTCGTGGCCAGGAGGTCGCTGGGTGGAAACACATTAACTATCTGTGTACAGATACATAGACATGACGTGATACAAAAACATGAACAAGAGTGCTGATGCAAGACTTACTTATGAGACATACAGAGCGGGAACACTTGTGTTCATTAGCCTGCAGGGAAGGCCTACAATCTAAGATTGGATATACTGTATGTACTCAGCTATACAGAGGGGGAACACAAAGTTCAATAGCCTGCAGGCAGGCCTACTATCTGCGATAGGCTTCTGTATAGCAAACAAAGAAACATATACTAGATAGGATACATAAAACTGGGAACTCAGGAACATAAACTAGAAAGTAATATACATGAGCTAGAAATAACCAGGACAAGAACCAGACAGACAAAATAAACCATACGGTAAAACCATAAACGTGAATCTGACACAAACTCAGACAAAAGTACAAATAGGGAAATGCGAGAGAATGGTCGATAGGGATAGCCAGGTCAAAACGTAAATGGGTCCTCAGCCAGAAACAGATCAATAACAGATCAGACAGAATGAGACCAGCAACAAAGCAGGCGATGCAGGAACAAAACTCCACTCCAATTTATTCCCACGACAGTTCAAGGAGCAAATCCTCTCAGCCTCTTTTAAAGGCTGATGGCTCCTTGCACTTATGCCTAGCTCCGCCCCCTCAGATGCCATTTTGCCAGCCTTCAGTACTGGCAACAGGCTAGCCAGCGATGCCACGGGCACCCTGACCCCCCAGGAAGCACTGTGGGGGCTAAGGATGTTACATTCCCAGATATCTGCAACAAGTGAGATCCCCAAATTGCTGCTGTCACTGAATGAGAAGACACACTTTCCACCAATTCCCAGGTATCTGCAACAAGTGAGCCCCCCAAATTGCTGCTGTCACTGACTGAGAAGACACACTTTCCACCACCAATTCCCAGATATCTGCAACAAGTGAGACCCCCCGAATAGCTGTCACTGACTGAGAAGACACACTTTCCACCAATTACCAGATATCTGCAACAAGTGAGACCCCCCCCAATAGCTGTCACTGGCAGTGAGAAGACACACTAACAGAACAATCTCCTCTCACTCCTGCAGAAAACACGTGCTGGCTGGGCTGGGTTCAAGCCTTATATAGTGTGCTGCGGGACTTAGCTCTGTGAGCCCATGATTGGGCAAAATTTGCCCAATCAGGACTCTGAGCCGTGATTGGCATAGTCTTGCACCTGTCTTGCACCTAAACTGTGGTCAGGTGCAGGCTGTAGCCAATTACAAGCTTCAGGCCAGTGGAAAAGTGCATTGTGGTCCATTGTGGGCGAACACGCAGAAATGTTCGTAGTTTGCGAACAGGCGAAGTTCGAATCGAACTCCGAACCGATCGAACCGAACAGCTCATCCCTAGTATTGAGCTGAATCCAGCTTTCAAGGCTTCGCAGCACCATCAGATTGCTTTGTGAATGACACAGGATATTTTGTCGTGATATCAATACTTACAGGGTTATCCAAAGAGATCCAAATTGCTTGAGAAAGGTAACCGAACGCTGAAAATCAGTGTTCGGTTACCTTTCCTGGCCATTCGGCTATCCAGAGTGCAGGCAATTCGCCAAATCCTAGCGAATTGCCTGCACATACAGTGCCTGTTCGGTGCCTGTTCGAGGGCAGTGAAATCCCCATGAAAAAGCACTGCTTCGGCTATTCAGAGAATATAAACCAGCAGTGAAAGGTTCCCCTAATGCCCTGCCAATCGGTGGTTTAATTCGGCAACTTAATTCAGGAGAATCCCATAGGCTTCAATGTTAAAAATATTCCAGTTTTAATTCAATATCTAATAAACAGTTCATTATAAAATTCTGCAGTAAAGAGTCTCTTTATTTATAGATTTTTTAGGATACTTTAAGCATTTTTCTTAATTATTTTTTTTTTTTTAAAAGTCCGATTTATTTTTTTTAAACTTTGCTTATTTTTTCTGTAACAGCCCTTTTTATTATCATTCACTGGACCTCATATGCAAATTTCAGACATTTTCGCTCAGAAGTTTCTTTGCAAACAGCTTTTCACTTTCATACATTCATACAAACGGTTTTGCTAATTTATTCACTGCCTCATCTGCGGTCTCAGCTGCTTTGGCTGCGTGTGATCGGCTCCTGTTCGGCTGCTTCGCTGCATGTGATCGGCTCCTGCTCGGGTTTTTCAATGGTTAATCCAGATGTTTTTGCGTGTTTTCGGCGTGCATTCGCTGGGTTTTGCGGTTAGTTTTCGTCAGGTTTGCGGAAGCTTTTCCCTGCAATTCGGGGGCCCTGTGGTGCTTGCTGAATACACCGCAGGGTCACCGAAATGGGATCGGCAAAAGGAACCAAATTGAAGAGAACGAAAAGTCACCGAACGTGCGGTGACTTTTCGAATCTCTTTGGATAACCCTGTTAGTGATTCCTGCCATAAATTATGCCACAGATACATTAGTAGCATTTGGGAAATGCAGGTGTAGCGCTGGTTTTAAATCCCCTGCCGTGTAGTACTTATTTTTGGCCACCGGAGGGAGACAAGCGCGATGTGAGACACTGAACATTGGGACTACATTTCCCGGCATGCTTTATGGGTAGGGACAGGAAGTGGGGGGGGAGAGACGCTGACATCCTGAGCCTCGTGGAAAGAGCTGGCAGAGCGTGCCTAGGAGTGAGAGAAGCAAGACGCATTGTAGCTGAACGGGACAGTGACCAGCCCGGAGCGCAGGTGGGGCCTGACCGAGCTGGAGACCGGGTTTTCCGCCTTTATCTAATGAAGACCCAGTGATCCACCACAGTAACCTGAGCTGATACCGAGTGAGCTGGAGGACCCCGAGTTAGGAGAACCGCAGATCGATCCAAGAGGGAGTGCAGGTGGTGAGCTGAACGTCTGAGGCAGATACAGACAAGCCAGACAGCGGAGCCGGTGACACAGAGAACCCCAGTCAAAATCGAGCGGAGAGACGTCCTGGGTCGAGCGGAGCACAGAGTATCTGGCGGATGGGTGAGAGGCCTTCCAGGCCGTTGTGAAAAATCTAAAGCACGCTGCAATTTGTTTCAAAACCCACAGGGCCCCAACGTGACTAGTCGAAGATACCTCATAAATAATTCACTGGCCAGTTGAATATTGTACCCCGGTACCAATACACACATACACATACATTCTTTGGGACATAACCTGTACGGGACTCACTCCCCAACCACAAAGGGGTTAAAGATATATTTTTCTCTTTTCCGCTGCACGTTTCTCGCATTACGAAGCATTGTATTTCTTTTCCGCTGCGCGATTCCCACATTACGAAGTTCTGTAAATATATATATAAACCGTGTTACTCATTATATGCCAGTTTATCCAGGAAACTATATAATTTATAAAATCCACGACGGTGCTGGAGTATATTTATTCCCTAGTGCGGGAGACTGACCTGAGGTTCAATTTCAGCGGCTCCTCCGGGAGTGAGCGCTACACGTGGGGGCTCGTTTCCGGGATCCAGTCTCTGGAAAAACCACATTTAAAGGGTTAAATATGGATCCAGACACTGCCGCCAAGTGGTGTGAGGAGCACAGTAGTCAGTTAGAATTGTGTATAGTCATGGATATTCCAGCAGACACTTGGGCCGAAGATCAGATTCGCCAGGCCGTGGCCGCGCTGACACCAGATCATCGGGGGTTAATCCTGGACATTAAAGAGAACCCAGATACCTCTCACACGTATGTTCTTTTTGAGTGGAGAAAGGGTGTTCCAGTGTGTTTTCAGGGCGCGAGCGTGAAGCTGACCGATGAGGTGGAAGTCCAACTGATTCAGCCAAGTGCGCCACGTGGCGAATCCGCGAGTGTTCCCGCGCCCAGTCCGTTGGCCATGATCGGGCCTGAATTTATAGTGGCTATTGGAGATTTGCTGGCTAAATGTCAGAGAACAAGCCCTTAGCACACTAACTTTGGTTATCGACGGTTGAGAAATTTTACAGGAAACGTACCAACTCCGGCGGGAGAAGAAACCTTCGAAGAATGGGTGGAACAGGCGATGCAGGCTCTGGATGAGTGGGACGTCCCTGAAGCACAGAAAAAGCAAAGGATCACTGAGAGCTTAAAGGGACCTGCGTCAGAGGCTGTAGGAAACTTAAAATTGAGTAAGAAAGACTGCACTGCCTTAGATTATTTAAATGTTCTAGAGGACGTTTTTGGGCGAACGGAAAAGACTGCAGAGCTCGTATATCAGTATGAACACACCTACCAGCGGAAAGGTGAGAGAATGACCGAATATATGAGGCGCCTAGATAAGATTCTGCACCAGATACTCCTCAAGAAAGGGGCCGAACCAGCTGAAGTAGATAAGATCTGAATAAAACAGATCCTGAGGGGCGCTCAACCTCTAGATCCAGTGATGCTGCAGCTGAGAAGCAAGGAAGGTAATCAAGAACTGAAGTACCTGGAACTGATCCGAGCTGTCAGAGAGGAGGAGGCTTTACTGGAAGAAAAATCCTTCAGGAGAGGAGAAAGAGCTTACGCGCAACCTGTGAGGCATAACGAATGTTTGCAGCCTGAAAGTGACTCGTTGGATGCCTATGGATCCGACGTGGATGAACAAGAGCATCTGATCGCTTTTAAATCCACAGAGAAGGCTGTCAAATAATTAAACCTCTCTGCACATGGTGAGTTGCACAAAACTGTTAAGAAGGTGCAAGAAGCTCAAGCTGAATTGCAACAGGCGCACGCGGAACTGTGCCGAGTATTGTTGAAGGTGACAGAGACACAGACAGAGATGCAGAAGTTCCTTACAGACATGCAGACAACCGGAGTTGCTGTGGTGTCTAGCGAATCACAGCAGGCGACTGCGTCTCCGCTTTCAAAGAAGAGATGTTTCAGTTGTGGAGAAATGGGCCACTTCCGCGCACAATGCAAAAGCCAAAAGCCTGAAGGATATAGAGTTGAGGAGTTCTTGAAAGCTTTGGAAGGACTGTTATCTACCTTACCGGCGGGAAACGCCAGAGGGCACAAGTGAAGGAGCAACCTGGGTGCCCGAAGGTTGAAACACGCTCCAAAAATCAAGCCAGGACTAAGAGGGCGAGAGGGCCCAAGGTCTGGCCAACTGCCGAGCTTGCCAGGACTGAAAGAGTCACTCCCTTAGCATCCGGACCCAATGGTGTATTTAGGTTTTGTGCTGCTCTAGGCCTGACTAAACTCATGCACCCCCTAATTTAAATTTGACGCACCCCTTCCTGTCAAGGGCACACCTCTTCCTGGTTAATCCCCACCCTTCCTCTTTAAGCTCCACCTTTTCCTCTTAGAGCTCCGCCTTTTCCTCTCTTTATATTAAAAGTGGATACCAAGTGCCTACTTGTATATTTTGTATACCATTTCAAATGTATCTATTGAGATAAAGAAAATTATGAAATGTTTAAATTCAAGCATTTTTACAAAGAACAGCCACGCATGTCAAGTAAACGGGATCACAGCCGCTCTATTTGGTTGAACAATAAAATCCACAGAAACGTGCACTGCATATGAGCGTATCACAGAGCTGCACAGAAATAAAACCCACAGAAATGGGCACTGTGTATGAGCATATCAGAGCTGCACAGCAATAAAACCCACAGAAATGTGCAGTGTGTATGAGCATATCACAGAACTGCACAGCAATAAAACTCACAGTAATGTGCAGTGTGTATGAGCGTATCCCAGAGCTCCAGGGCAATAAAACTCACAGTAATATGCAGTGTGTATCACAGAATCCACAGCAATAAAACTCCCAGCAATGCAATGTTTGGTGTGTGTCAGCGTATCAGAATCCACAGCAATAAAACTCCCAGCAATGCAATGTGCGGTGTGTATGAGTGCATCAGAATCCACTGCAATAAAACTCCCAGCAAACCGAGTGTACATGAGCACACAGCAATTATGCTGTGGAGCCATCTTGTCAGCAGTGGGGTGACACTGCCAGAGGGTGCACTGTAGCTTTGATTCCCTTCCCGGTGGGTGTTCAGTCCAGAATAGAGTCTGTGTTAACGAAAGGGCGGGCAGCTGCGCGCGTGCGTTTCACGTGGTTCAGCCAGTCATGTGGTACTGAGACTCAGAGAAATGGCAGTGAAATGCCCTGATGTTCGTTGGTTTCAATCAGCAGGTTTATTCAGGCGAACCCTATAGGTTTCAATGTTAAAAATATTCCCGTTTTTATGCAATATCTAATAAATCATTTATTATTTTAATCTGCAGTAAAAAGTCTTTACTTATTGATTTTTTTTAGTACCTTTTAGTCATTTTTAAGATTTTTTTGGGCAAAATTCCCCCCCCCTTTTTTTTAATAGCAGTTTTTCTTTTTTCTGTAACAGAACTTTTTATTATCAATCATAGGATCTTATATGTAAATTCCAGACATTTTCGTTCAGTAGATCTTTTGAAAACAGCAGGCCACGGGTTTGCGGTGGCAGCATTCAGCGGCAGACTCCATGCACTTTGGGGACCCTGCGGTGAATGGTGAATTCACTGCAGGGTTGGGAAATTTTATTCTCCTAAGTGCAGGGAACTACAGAACACCAAAATGTTGGAGTCATTTCGGTGCTCTGTAAGTAACCCATTTAGTGGTGAGGTTTTTTGCTGCCCCCTGGAAAGTGAAATTGAAAGTGTAAATTAGTGAAATCTCAATGTATCCTTCCTGGTAAAATACTTTGTAAAAGTAAAAAAAAAAATCTTTTTTTTTTAGGGGTGGGGCCACCCAGTGCGGGCCACCGCCCCCTTGAAAGCTCCGCCCTAGGCCTGGGCTTAGTCGGCCTAGGCCAAAATACACCAGTGTCCGGACCTACGTCATGGGGAAGCAATGCACACCCAAAACCTACACGGGCCAAGAAGAAGGCCAGGGTACAACAAACTGGGTCTAAGTGTCCTGGTACCACCACCAAGTTTCCTGACCAGCTGATAGGTCCTTCCCCTATTGTGCCAATCCAAGCGGAAGGAGTCTACACTAAAGCTCTGTTGGATTCAGGGGCTCAAGTGACATTGATCTACTGAGACTTCTATGAGAAACACTTGAAGCACATCCCTTTACAGAAATTGAAGGATCTGGAAATCTGGGGTATCGGAACTGAGAAACTCCCTTATGACGGGTATCTACGGGTGAAATTGGAGATCATATCCGAAGTCATCAGACAGTCCGGAGGTTGTGATGCATTGGCCATTGTGTGTCCTCGGCCTTCAGGGGCAAACAGGAGTTCCATGATAGTGGGGACGAATACTGATTTGGTGCGACGTCTCCTGACACCCATCATATTGGAAGACGGTTCTACTGAAGGGGTACACCCAATGTTACGTCCAGTCTATCAGAGAATGGTCGAAGAACAGAAGGCACCTGCCGAAGTGGGGCGCCTATGGAGATTAGAAGGAACAGAAAAGGTTCTGCAATCGGGAGAAGTAGCGAGCTTCCGGGCCTCAGTCAAGTTGAACGGATCGCAACCAGGACCCTATGTGGTACTGGAAACCAATTTTAATCATGGGAGTGAAGCCGGAGTAGAAGTAATCCCTGAAATAATCTCCACTAAAGCTTTGAAAAGAACACGAGGAAGAGTCTCAGTCAGCGTGTGCAATGTGTCTGATTCTCCAGTAGTCCTTAAAGCACGAATGCCTATCGGGCAAGTAGCGTCCGCTACGCCCCTCTCTCCTACCGATTTAGGAGGGGGAGTGGATAAAGGGATTCCAGATGAAAGGTTCTACCCCAAGGACGCTCCCATTTCACCTGAGTGGAAGAAACGTCTTCAGTCCCAAGTTCTAAAGTGGAGAGACTTGTTCTCGAAAGATGAGTTTGACGTGGGCCTAGCTAAAAGTACTGAGCACCGCATTCGATTACAAGAGGACAAGCCGTTTCGTGAAAGGTCAAGACGAGTTCCGCTGGGAGACTTGGATGATCTACGAGAACAGCTGAATGAACTGCAAAGAACCAAGGTGATCCAAGAGTCCAGCAGTCCATATGCATCTCCAATAGTAATGGTCCGGAAGAAGAATGGTTCTGTCCGCCTATGCATAGACTTTCGCACGCTGAATCGGAGAACCATCCCAGATCAATATGCTACTCCTCGGATAGAAGACGCCTTACAGTGTTTGTCGGGAGCAAAATGGTTTAGTGTACTAGACCTGCGAAGCGGGTATCACCAGATACCAATGCATCCTGAAGACAAAGAGAAGACTGCGTTCATCTGCCCATTGGGGTTCTTCGAATTTAACAGAATGCCTCAAGGCCTTACTGGGGCTCCAGCCACGTTCCAACGGTTAATGGAGAAGACAGTCAGGGACATGAATCTGATCGAAGTATTAGTGTACCTGGATGACATAATTGTGTTCGGGAAGACTCTGGAAGAACATGAACAACGTTTGGAGAAGGTCTTGAAGAGGCTCCATGAGGAGGGATTGAAACTATCTCTGGAGAAATGTCATTCTGTTTACCATCTGTTACGTATCTGGGACATGTGGTCTCAGCAGAAGGCGTTTCGACAGATCCTCGGAAGTTGGAGGCCGTAGCTTCTTGGCCTAGACCCTGAAGCGTTACTGAACTTAGATCTTTCTTGGGGTTCTGCTCTTATTATCAAAGATTTGTAGGAGGATTCGCAAAAATAGCTCAACCACTGAACAAGATCCTACAGAAGGAAAGCACCGAAGAAGGCTGCAAGGTCTCTGACCGAAATCCGTCAGCTCCAGGGCCAAGGAAAGCTCGAGAGTCTATCCAGGGAGAATGGACTAGTCAATGTGGGGGTGCTTTTACGAAGCTGAAAGAGAGCTTAACTCGAGCTCCTGTCTTGGCCTATGAGGATCCTCACAATGCCGTACGAGTTACATGTGAATGCCAGCAGAGAAGGCCTAGGAGGTGTCCTGTATCAAGAGTATGGTGGATTACTGAGGCCTGTAGCATATGTGAGCCGGAGCCTTACGCCTTCAGAAAAGAACTATCCTACCCACAAGTTGGAGTTCCTAGCCTTAAAGTGGGCAGTGGTAGACAAGCTAAAGGACTATCTGTATGGGGCCGAGTTTGTGATACAGACAGATAACAATCCTCTTACCTACGTCCTTACTACTGCAAAACTGGACGCAACGGGACATCGGTGGTTGGCCGCTCTGTCAGGGTTTCAGTTCAGCCTGAAATATCGCCCTGGGGTGAATAATCGAGATGCTGATGCTTTGTCGAGAAGACCCTACACTACAGAATGGACTCAGTTAACTCCAGACGAGGTACAAGCTTTGTGTCAAGGAGCAGAGCGCCGGGTCAAGGGAGGGATTGAAGCAGAGGCCATAGGAGTCATGGCTGCGGCTATTCCGGAGTTCTACTGCAACCCTACGCAGTTGAGGGATGAAAGTCTGCCTACCTTTTCAAAACAGGATCTGAAAGCTGATCAGGCTAGAGACCCCTTAATTGCGTTAACCATAAAGGCCCTAACTGCGAACCAGCGTGAAATTCTGCTGACCAATTCCCCAGATGGAGCCAAATTGGTCTACAAAGAGTGGGAACGGTTGAAGATGTTGGATGGGGTGGTCTACCGAAGGGGCCCCTCTACCAATGCTGAAGAGACCCAACAGTTGTTCCTTCCCACTAAACATAGGGAGAGTGTACTGCGATCGCTACATGATGAGCATGGACATTTGGGCGCAGAAAGGACTTTTAAGCTGGTGCGAGACAGGTTCTATTGGCCTTGCATGAGAGCTGAAGTGGAAAGTAAGTGCCATTCATGTCTGAGGTGCATTCAAAGGAGAACCCTACCGACCCGAACCGCTCCAATGAGCCATCTGCAAAGCCAAGGACCCATGGATTTGGTGTGCATTGATTTCCTGTGCTTAGAGCCGAATGCTAGTGGGCAGGGAAATATTCTAATAGTGATTGATCACTTCACACGTTACGCCCAAGCCTTTTCTACAAGAGACCAACGCGCTCCAACGGTTGATTTGGCGTTTGGGTTATCTCTGGACCATACGTCGGTAGCTTCCCATAGAAATTACGTGGATAGACTTCAAAAGAATCTGGCCTCTGCGTTTGAACAGGCCCGTTTGACCTCAGGAAACAGGGAACAAAGGAATAAACGGAACTATGACTTGAAAGTTCGGATACAGGATCTACAACCCGGTGATAGGGTTTTGTTGAAGAACTTGGGTGCTGCTGCGAGGCACAAGTTAGCGGATAGATGGAGTTCTCAGGTCTACATTGTCTGCAAGCAACTGCCGGGTCTGCCGGTGTATCAAATCCGGCCGGATGGAAAGGCTGGGCCTCTTAAGAACTGGCACCGGAATCATTTATTACCTTTGAGAGAGGCTGTGAGGATACCAGTTGGGGACGAACTTTCTCTGCCAAATCCGCCTGCTCCACGTTTGCCTCCCGTTACTCGGTCTCAGCAGACCCGGGCTGTCGAAGAGAGCGAAAGGGACAGTGAGGAAGAGAGTTTTTGTCTGGACTGGCTGCGCTCACCGGAGCCTGAAGAGGTTATCTCAGTTCCTGAAAGGTGGGAAAGTAATTTGAGGCCTGAGGCTCCTGAATTTCAGTTAGAAGTCCCCGAGACTATTGAAATCCCTGTAGCTCCTGAAGTCGAATCTTATGACTACAGTTCTATGCCTTCACTGGAAGGATCATACTCCAAAGAGATGTCTGCTCCAGTGGTAGAAAGAAGAACTGAACCCGCGCCTATAGTACTTCCACCTGAAGAGGAACTGATTGAACCAAAACGCTCTGTTCGACCACCCCAGCGACTCACCTACGACTCACCAGGACATAGCACTGAAGAAGCTGTCGCCACAGTGCGAAGGTTGCCCGAAGTGTCTATGTTAGCTGAGGTAGTCCAAAGCATGAGTCAACTTGAGGAAGTGTAGCTAACACACTGTATGCTTGCTGCTGAGCCTGTATATGTTGCCTAATAGATGTGGAAAATGTAATGCAACTGTTGTACCTCCTTGGAGAGACCCAAGAGTTCTAGGAGGGGGAGAGTGTAGCGCTGGTTTTAAATCCCCTGCCGTGTAGTACTTATTTTTGGCCACCGGAGGGAGACAAGCGCGATGTAAGACACTGAACATTGGGACTACATTTTCCAGCATGCTTTGCGGGTGGGAACAGGAAGTGGGTGGGAGAGAGACGCTGACATCCTGAGCCTCGTGGACAGAGCTGGCAGAGCGCGCCTAGGAGTGAGAGGAGCAAGACGCAGTGTAGCTGAACGTGATAGCGACCATGCCGGAGCGCAGGTGCGGCCTGACAGAGCTGGAGACCGGGTTTTCTGCCTTATTATACGAAGACCCAGTGATCCACTGCAGTAACTCGAGCTGATACAGAGTGAGCTGGAGGACCCTGAGTTAGGAGAACCGCAGATCGATCTAACAGGGAGTGCAGGCGGTGAGCTGGACATCTTGTGGCAGATACAGACACGCAAGACAGAGGATCCGGTGACACAGAGAACCCCAGTCAAAATCGAGCGGAGCGACGTTCTGGGTCGAGCGGAGCACAGAGTATCTGGCGGATGGGTGAGAGGCCTTCCAGGCCGTTGTGAAAAATCTAAAGTACGCTGCAATTTGTTTCAAAACCCACAGGGCCCCAACGTGACTAGTCGAAGATACCTCATAAATAATTCACTGGCCAGTTGAATATTGTACCCAGGTACCAATACACACATACACATACATTCTTTGGGACATAACCTGTACGGGACTCACTCCCCAACCACAAAGCGGGTTAAAGATATATTTTTCTCTTTTCCGCTGCGCGTTTCTCGCATTACGAAGCATTGTATTTCTTTTCCGCTGCGCGTTTCCCGCATTACGAAGTACTGTAAATATATATATAAACCGTGTTACTCATTATATGCCAGTTTATCCAGTAAACTATATAATTTATAAAATCCACGACGGTGCTGGAGTATATTTATTCCCTAGTGCGGGGAGACTGACCCGAGGTTCAATTTCAGCGGCTCCTCCGAGAGTGAGCGCTACACTCCCATTATCAGTACTACCTCCACAGGGACATACATCGATTTTCCTGTCTTTTTTAACTGTCATAAATGCACAATAACTATTTTTATTACTCAACCATGTTTGCCACACATGTTTTTTCATTGATTTGTTATTCTTTATTTTAAGAAAGAAAAAATGAGTATGCAATACTGTTCTTGTGATTTTCAGTGAAATCCCCATAGAGAAGCAATGGTTAACCTATTCAGAGGAGACCGAACAGCAGTGAAATGTCAGTGAAATGCCCTGCTGTTCGGTGGTTTCATTTGACAGGTTTAGTCAGGCGAATTTCAAAAGTTTCAATGCTAAAATATTCCCATTTTTATGCAATATCTAATAATCTATTTATTCTTTTAAGCTGCAGCAAAAGGTCTCTTTATTAATTATTAATTTTTTATTCTTTTTGCCATGTTTCGGATTTTTTTGGGCAAAATCTTTCTTCCGATTTTCTTTAAATAGCATTTTTTTCTGTAACAGACCTTTTTATTACTATTCATAGGATCTTATATGTTAATTCCAGACATTTTCCTCTCTCGGCTTTCTGCAAGCAGCATTTAAAATTTTTAAACTTTCAATCGCTTTGTTTTAGTTTTTTTTTACCCCTTTTGTCGGCTTTTTCCGGCGGCTGGTCGGTACTGCGTTTGGCGAATTTTTACGGTCACACGTTCAGCGGGTTTTCTGCAGCATTTCGGATTGATCCTATCAGTGGCTTATCTGCAGGGTTTTCGGTGGATTTTCGGGGATTTTTCAGCGAATATTCGGGGGGATTTTCGGATCCATTCCCCGCACTTTGACCCTGCAATGAATGCTGAATTCACCGCAGGGTCGGGGAATTTGATTCCCCGAAGTGCAGGGAACAAAAAAACTCTGAAATGCTGGTGACATTTCGGTGCTCTCTGAATAACCCCTTATAATCCCCCAAAACCCTTGCTGGTGATGATTTTATTGTCAATATCAAATTTCAGTGTGGAAGTCAAATGAGCTGAAATCAATTTCATGGTAGTGTAGTGTAGGCAGAATTCCTCATGAGTTCCCACTTATCTTTATTTTGGACTTGATCACTGGTACCAATTTCAGCCAGAACAATGATCTCCTGGTAACTCGCGGTTGTTAGCAGATGACTGACCAAGTCTAGTGCAAGCTTGTACAAGACTTGAGAAAGAAGGAGGCAGTGGTGTCTTCTTCGCCATAAAAGTGACTTTTATGGGATTAACTCTTAGGATTTTGTTATATGTATTCTGGTTGCATTTTTTGATATAATTCTATCATTCTAGTGTCCATTCCTGATGTTATTTGACACCATGTTCATCTTAGACTGCGTGATTTTTTCCTTTAGTGCCCTTTCCCTTTTTTCCTTTGTATGTTTGTCTGATCAGGCTGAACTTGCCTTTATATACCATTCATGTGCTATATATGGGTAGCCAGTAGCCCTATCCCACTATACTGTTGGATTAGTGACAGATTTACAATCAGGGTTATTCAAAGAGATTCTAAAAGTCACAGCACGTTCCGTGACTTTTTGTTCCCACACTTCGGGGACATTCGGCAATCCTAGTTCGCTGACCCTGCGCTGTATTCAGCAAGCACCGCAGGGCCCCTGTAGCTGCTACAAACCCGCAAAACACTTACCGCAAAACCTGCCGAACACTCACCGAAACCCACAGAAACAGCTGGATTAACCACGCCAGAGAAACCTGACTAGCTGCCGCTCACAGCACAGAGCAGCCGCCGGAAAAAGCCAACACGCAGACGAATGAGGTTGAAAAAAAACCCAGTACGCTTGAAAATTGAAACTCTGTTTGCAAAAAACTACTGAACGAAAATGTCTGAAATTTACATATAAGATCCTATGAATGATAATAAAAAGGTCTGTTACAGAAAAAAGAAAAGAATATTTAAAAAAAAGGACAATCGTTTGACTAAAATATCCCCAAAAATCCCTAAAATATCCTAAAAAATCTATAAAGAGACTTTTTACTGCAGAATATAATAATAAACAGTTTATTAGATAGAGTTAAAACGGGAATATTTTTAACATTGAAGCCTATGGGATTCTCCTTAATAAATATGTCGAATGAATCACCAAACAGCAGGGGATTTCGGCAACTTTTCACTGCTGGTTTGTGTTCTCTGAATAGACAAATCATTGCTTCTCTATGGGGATTTCACTGCCCTCCAACAGGCAATGAATAGGCACCGTACGTGCAGGCAATTCGCCAACATTTGGCGAATTGACTGCTCTCTGAATAGCCGAATGGCCAGGAAAAGTACGCTGAATTTCAATGTTCGGTTACATTTCGGGGCCAGATTGTCTCTCTTTGAATAACCCTGATAGTGTGGTTATATCTCCATACACTCAGCACATTTTAATTCTTTTTTTTATTTTTTAAATGAAGAGGTTTTATTTCAAAGAGAATAGAGTAACAGGTACGATATAACATCTTGTATATGACAGTACCAAATAGTAATACACGTGAAACTAATGCAAAGTAGCAGAGTAATATAAATTGGTATAATCTGAACTGCTTAAAAGTTCAGGTTTTATGGTCCATATTAAAAGAAGGGTGTCATCACAGACACTAAGTCGACTGCGTGTACCCTGCACCAGAAGTAGTGCTGATCTGATAAGGCAAAATGAAAAAGGTGCTCTAGGGAGTAAAAATGGTTAGGAACATATTGGGAGATTTCAGTGAGGGAATAAAAAGAGAAACAGATGAAGAGTACAGGAATTAAAGGATGAGCAGAAGATAAGAAGAATTAAAATAAGAGTCTAGAGGTCAAAAGACAGAGGTGGACACAAAAGAGAGGTGGGGATGGAGTATGGTAAGGAGAGCAGTGGGGACATTTAAGGAGGGCAGAACACAATAAAGGGACGTGGGTGAGAAGGGTGAGACGTGGTGTGCAGAATTAGGGAGCCTCAGGAATTCACAATGCTGGTTCAGGTCAGCCACCTTCCTCCATCGGACTGGACACCTCTGTATCTACCTCCGGTTCGTCCGTCTCCTCTATAGCCCCTGAAATCTTGCCGAGGAGCCATGTAGCCTAATGAAACCATACCTTGGTGAAGTGTTGCACTGCCGCTGCCGGTGCTAATGCCAGTTCCTCATTTGAGTGCAAGATCTCCTTTTTGTCGATTAGCGTTTTCAGCGAGGGCTTAGACGTGGACCTCCAGTGTAGGGGTATTAGTGATCAAGCAACCAAAAGAATGCACAACAGAATAGAGTTATTCATTGATTGAATCGAGAACGGAAGCTGGAGTAAGATGAAAGTCTGTGGCGTGAAGTCCAGATCTACATCTGTTGTGTGGCGCACCAGATCATGCACCATCCTCCAGTAAGGATCAAGGGACGCGCATTCCCACCAAATGTGGAGGTATGTGCCAATCGCGGTGGTGCACCTCCAGCAGTTCGGTGAGTGGGATGCGTCATATGTGACCATCAGAGCTGGAGTACGATACCAGAGGACCAGCAGTTTGTAGGAGGTTTCTTGCAATTAAGCAACTAGCGAGCCCGAGTGAGTCAAGGAAAGTGACTTAGTCCAGGTGTCATCATAAACGGGAGTGCCAAGTGTGCGTTCCCAATGGGCCATAAAGTCAGGTGGTTCATTGTCAACCACCCATTAGGGATGTGCGTTTCGGGTTTCGGAATTTCGGAATTTTCACGAAATTTCCCGATTCGTGTTTTCGGATGCGGGCGAATTTCCGAAAAATTTTAGATCCGAAAAGTTCAGATCCGAAATGTTTTCCGAGCCGAAACGAAATATTTTCGGATTTTTCCAATGGGCTTGAAATGTGGCAAACGAGGAGAACAGATGTTCCGAAAAACGAAAATTTTCCGAAAAACGAAAATTTTCCAAAAAACGAAAATTTTGTAAAAACGAACATTTTCTGAAAAACGAAAAGTCGATACAAAAACCGAGCACAGTGACACGAAAATACGAAAAATGGTCGAAATTCCGAAAAAAAAATGTACCCGAAAAACAGGTCGAACCGAATCGAATCGAAACTGAAATCGGTCGAAACGAGCCGAATCGAAAAGTTTAAAAATCCGAAAAATCGAACCAAATCGAACCGAAAAAAAAATCGGTGCACAAGCCTACCACCCATAGCAGGCCATAAATTGTGGATATACTATGTGCTAGTGGGAAGGCCCAATGGCAAATAGTCTCAAATGAGGTAAGCTGCCTAGTTAAAGAGGTATTCCCTGGTAACTTTTTAAAGAAAGATTTAATTTGGTGGTAGTTGAAACATTGAGCGAAGGTGGGCTCTGGTTGATCAGGTGAGTCAAGTGACACAAAAGTTCCATCCCGCAGCACATGATGGGCTTGAAGGGTAGTAGTGTCAGAGAGTCGTTCCACTAGCGAGGGCAGAATCGGCATTGAGAGATCAGGGTTATGGACAAGCATCAATAGTGGCGAGGCATAGGTCGACAGGGAGAATTTTGATCGGATTTTATGCCAGATATGAAGCGTATTTCCTAACGGTGATGCTGTATGCACGTGTGGTTTGACTGCCGCCCAAGGTAGCCATGGGAGGGTCCATAACGGGAGACCAGCCAGTGTCTCTTCCAAGTCCAGCCACCTTTGGTCAGGGGAACCGGCCATCCAGTCAACAACCCTGGTAAACTGGGCTGCGTAATAATATAAGCAAGTATTGGGGAGGGCGAGGCCTCCACACAATTTTGGTTTGCAAAGCTTGGTATATTTAAAGCGCGGATGGCCTTGCAACTATATAAATCTGGAGAAAAGTTTACGTAAATCGATTGGTGACAGCGTCTCGGCAATAAGATTGGAAGGGCTTGGAACAGATACAGAAGTCTCGGCAGGAAGTTCATCTTGATCACTCCAACTTGACCTGTCCATGACAAATATTTAGGGGACCACCGCGCTATGTCTGTTCGGAAGACGTCCAGGAGCGGTGTATAATTGAGAGCGATAAGTTTCGAGAAGTCTGGGGACAGACGGATCCCCAAGTAATGAAGGGAGGAGGCGCACCAGCGGAATGGATACCTCTCACTCAGAACCTTACGCCAGGTTCCCGGTAACGAGACAGCTAATAATTCCGATTTAGTGTCATTAATCTTGAAGCCCGCCAGGGCACCATAGCTCTGCATTTCACGAAGGACCTCTGGTATTGAACCAACTGGGTCCGGTAATATGAACAAAAGGTTGCCTGCGTATACAGATATCTTATGTTCAGTACGTGTTCCTGTGATCCCTTTGATAAGTGGATTTTGTCTAATAGAGGATAATAGAGGTTCTAGACATTTTAATTCTTTATCCTTTTTCTTTTCCTTCCATGCTTCAGTTTTCTTTTAAATAATAAAGTATTGATTTATGTTAAATTAACTTATTTATTCCATTTTTGTGCACTCAGTTGGCTCTGTTTTAAACGCAGACCCTCACACACTCACACACACCCTTAGTTGAAGGGGAAAATTTTTTGGTACCCACCTGCTTGTGCTTTTCTGTTTATCTATGCACCTAGTGGCCAGGATTTAATTCCAATAAGGGGGTGTTTGAGGCGGGGATCAATTTTATGCAGAGTGAGGGGCCCGTAGTGGTTAGTGCCCTACTGGACAATTGTGTTTGATTTTGTTTAAAGATAGTTAGTCAGAAGTTTTAATTGTTAGTTAAGCGAAGGGATAAATTTGGAGTCTGGAGTTTTACAGACTGAGATCCATATTTTTTTCTTTGTTAGACTGTAAAAAGTATAAAATATGCATTTAAAATATATTTCCCTCATACATTTTTCTTTCTTTTTCTCAGTTTTATCTTTTAAATTAACTGCACCTTTTAAATGTCTATGTATAGTCAGATATTTGTCTTATAATAAGTGTACGTTCATATTATCAGAAAAGCATTTGGGTTTATTGTGATTTATTGTGTTGCAAGATTTATATCAGTTTCTCAGTTGCATTTCTAATATTAAAGTGACTTATAAAGTTTTTTCTTCCATTCAATCCCAAAACACATTCTAGTGTACGCGTACTAGTCGAGTAAGTAGAGTGGTATTCTATGTAAGGGAATAATAAAATTCCAGCTCTTTTATAAATATGCTAATTACACTTAACATATCTCTCTTGCTAAAAAATTTTCATTATTCAAAATATAAATATGATTCACTGGCATTTTAAGCAAAAATGAATTAAAAGGAGATATGGCAGTAGAAAATGTTGGAGAAGAACATCTCTGCTTCGAAACAAATATAACTGGGTCTCAGTTCATGTTCTGTGACATTCACACATAAAATAATGGGAGGGAAACAGAAATGGATAATAAAGTCAAGAAGTATATCTGAAAAGAAGCACATAAAAAGAACAAAGGACTGAAATGTTATTTAAAAAAAAAAAAAAGAATAATGAAATCAGGCTGACTTTGTGCCCAGTGTGACCCATTTTCTAATGCTTCGTCAGTGCTGTAACATAGATCTGGGCAATGTGGATGTTAAATAATAGAATCTTCTATATCAGCTCATGGTTCACTGGAAAAAGACTATTGACTGTGGACCTATTATCTTTATTATTGTTTTTTCTCTTCTACTGTATACGTTTAAATATTCTATCTACCACTAGTCAATGCACCATACGTATGCTTCCTATTGTTAATACATGCATAGAAAGGCACAAATGTCACCGTATAACTACCATAAGTTTCATGACGACAGTGATGCTATGGTAACTCGTGTGTAAAGAATCTCAAAAGGTTTGTTTAAATATAATTACGTAACTGAAAATATGAGTATTTGTTCTTGGTGAGCATGTGTTGTGAAGCAGTTGAGTAGAAGACTGGATATTTGATGAACGAAGAGAAATTTTGAACAGTTGGTAGCAGTAGAGATAATTGCCTTTGGGTTAAAATAATCTATTTATTAGGTATCAATGTTCCAGAGTTACACATGATAGATTTACTGTAGATGTTATCCTTTTGTCATATAAAGGAGTCAAGAGTGGGAATAAAAATTTTATGTTACAATAAATAATTCATATTGTTTTAATACAGTACTATTAAAAAAAGTTCAACCCTCACGAGTGGGTTAAGGTTTTAACTTTTTAGATAGTAAGTTGAAAAATATCCTTTATTTACTTTTTTGCGGAATTATTTTTTATGTGTAAAATATAGGTAAACCTTTCCCCTCATACAAAGGCAGAACTGCTCAAAAACGTATGAAGACTGAGGCAATACTCTTAGAAGAGAAAGTAATATTGATAAAGGGTTGGTGTAAGGAATTCACCTGTGTGATTCAAATATTGAGAAAGAATAAAGTTGTATATACAGTATACAATAACAGGGTAATTCAAAGAGATCCGAATTGCTTGAAAAAGGTAACCAAACGCTGAAAATCAGCGTTCGGTTACCTTTCTTGGCCATTCGGCTATCCAGAGAGCAGGCAATTGCCCAAATCCTGGCGAATTGCCTGCACATAGGGTGCCTGTTCGAGGGCAGTGAAATCCCCATGAAAAAGCACTGCTTCGGCTATTCAGAGAGCACAAACCAGCAGTGAAAGGTTCCCGAAATGCCCTGTCATTCGGTGGTTTAATTCGGCCAAGTTTATTCAGGAGAATCCCATAGGCTTCAATGTTAAAAATATTCTCGTTTTAATTCAATATCTAATAAACCGTTAATTATAAAATTCTGCAGTGAAGAGTCTCTTTATTTATAGATTTTTTAGGGTATTTTAAGCATTTTTCTGGATTTTTTTTTTTTTAAAAATCCGATTTTTTTTTTAAGTTTACTTATTTTTTCTGTAACAGCCCTTTTTATTATCATTCTTTGGACCTTATATGTAAATTTCAGACATTTTCGCTCAGTTTCTTTGCAAACAGCGTTTCACTTTTCAATCATTCATGCAAACTGTTTTCCTAATTTATTCACTGCCTCTTCTGCGGTCTTGGCTTCATCAGGCAGCTGCGATCGGCTCCTGCTCGGGTTTTCGTCAGGTTAATTCAGATGTTTTTGAGGGTTTTCGGCGTGCATTCGCTGGGTTTTGCGGTGAGTTTTCGTCAGGTATGCGGCAGCTTTTCCCTGCTATTCGGGGACCCTGTGGTGCTTGCTGAATACACCGCAGGGTCACCGAAATGGGATTGGCAAAAGGAACCGAATTGAAGAGAACGAAAAGTCACCGAACGTGCAGTGACTTTTCCAATCGCTTTGAATTACCCTGATAATATAAATATATATATATATTCCAAGAAAATGATATGTTGATGCACTCAGAGGTTTCAATAAAAACACTAACTTATTTTTAAATAATAAAACCATAGATTTAACGTCTCAGCTCATGCTGAGTCTTTATCAAGGAGCCACAATATTGAATCTATCAGGTCTATTCAGAGAGCTGTGAAAAGCAGGAGAATGACTGGAGAATGGAAAATTCTAGGTCAAAATAGCCAAACCAGAAAAATTCTCCCATTCATCTCACTTTCCAAATCGGCTATTTTCCCCTAGAATTTTCCATTCTCCAGCCATTCTCCTGCTTCTCGCCGCTCTCTGAATAACCCTGTATGTCTTTAGATGACCAGTGCATAATTTGTAATAGTGTCTACACTTGCATATGGGATGGGAAATGAGCAGGTGGGTTATTGCAGCAGTATCGTTGGCTCCACAAGTAAAAGTGGACAATGCCACTGCCTTAAAACAATCAAAAAATTTTTTTTAAAGTTTTTCATTTTTTTTAAATTTTCGCTCAGTACATGATTAGATTTGTCATTACTGGTAAGGACAGAACCTTACCTGTCTGATAACACCTAACATGACATTTTGGGGTGTTATGTATGGAGATACCGGCTCTCCTCACAGAGGTGTGGAGGCTTCCATTTCAATTGAACAGTGCATAGCAACGCACTGTGTCACCAGCTCCACGCTTGGTCCCACCATGGGACACAAGATTGTGACTAATTGCTGCAGAATTATGTATTTTATAATTGAAAAGTAGACAATGCTGCTGCTTTAGAAGAAAAAAAGGATCATTTTAATTTTAATTGGTTAACTTTCTATTTTTACACAAAACATGGTCAATGATACCTCAGTTGATCTTGTGGGATTTACAGAACTGGAAATACAGTGACTCACAGGATTTCCTCAACTGAAGAAAGGGGGAAGGAGGTGTGCCTTGTTTCTGACATCGCCACACACTTTTATAATGATGTCAGTGGGCATGGGAAAGTCCCACAGAGAGGGCTGACATCCAAGATGATAGATCTCTCTCTTGTAAGGCTGTGTGCCTTGTAGCTATAAACATAAGGGAATCTAAAATAAACATGCACACACACCTGCTGCAAAAGTATGCCCTGCTGTATTATTATTGTTATTATTATTGTGATATAAATGATGATAATAATAATATCAACAGTTTCCGCAGCGTTTTACAATAACCAAAGTGAACGAGATACAGATAAATGGACATAGGATGGAAAGAAGTGTAGAGGTCCCTTCTCATAGGAGCTTACAGTCTAGAGGGACTGGGATTGACAGAAGATAAGAGGAGTTTTATTGGAGGTCAGGATCATTAGTGCCAGTGGTTTGGGAATCGTGGGGCCAGAGAGCAGAGAAATGAGATGCATCAGTAATGTGGTACGCTAATCTGAAGAGATGGGTTTTGAGGGATTTCTTGAAGGGTTGAAGATTAGGGGAGAGTTTGATAGGTCGAAGCAAGTCATTCCACAGGACCGGAACTACCCTTGAGAAGTCTAGGAGGCGAGACTTGGCAGCGCTGGTGTAGACAGATGGCAGTCAGTGGTCACCACCAGTCGAACGGAGTTGTTTAGATGGGATGTGCTTGCGGAGTAGCGAAGACATGTAAGATGGGTCTCGTTATTGAGCAATTTGAATGTGAACGTCAGTATTTTAAACTGTATCCTAAAATGTACAGGAAGTAAATGGAGTGACCGACAGAGGGGGAGGTATGCGAGGTGCATCTGGTGAGATAAATATGTCTGGCACCTGCATTCATTACAGATTGCAAAGGGGGAATTTGGGCATTGGTAAGGCTAATAAGGAGCGAGTTGAAGTAATCAAACCGTGAGCTGACAATCGCATGAATCAGCGCCTTTGTGTTATCTTGCAGCAGAAAGGGGCAGATGCGGGCAATGTTCTTGAGTTGACAGCAACAGGATTTGGTCACTGTCTGGACACAGGGAGGGAACGTTAGGTCAGACTAAAAAGTGATGCTAAGGCAGTGAGCTGTATGGTTATGGTGGGTTGATGAAATCCTCATATATCTCCCCACAAACTTAAAGGCTGTGTTGCTGCAGTAGAATTTAGTAATTGCCACAGAAAATGGCAATTTTCTGGGGGCCACTTTTTGGATAGAAAGCAGAAGAGTCATTATGTCATTCTTTTATTACACATTTATTTTGTTTTAATTTTCTAATATTTATACACCAGGATTAACTCGTAAAAGATCAGGCCCTTACTGTCACATTTTCCATGGTTGTGGCCGCGCCCCCTGGTGGTGATAGGCATTCACATCTGTTTTCCCCGGTTTTGTTTTTGGCTGTGCTGTCTGGGGCTGCTCTGGGGTTCTGCTGTGATCTTCTGGTCTGAGGTCACATGGTCCAATCACACAAACCCACTCCCTATATATTCCAGCTGCACAGAGTTTCATTGGCCATTTGTGGAGTTCTATGGTGGTTGTGGTTCTTGTGTCCTGTTCCTGATTCCCGCGTTGCTGCATAGCTTCATGTCTAGTATTTTCTGGTTTTGACTTTTGGCTTATGTTCCTGGATATTCCCTTTCTTGCTCCCTGTACACTGTATTCTGCTAATCTTGTTACTAACCTGGCCTGGCTGAGAACCGGTCCTGTGTATGACTTCTGGCTCTGGTTCTGGTTTATTCTCTGGTCTATTCCCTGTACCAAATACCCTGTACCGAGTATCTAGATATTCCTGTGTATGACCTTTAGCGTGGTCTCTGGATCTCTCTCTTGCCTGCTCCCTGTATTACTGTATGCCTGTTCCGTTGCCAATCTTTGCTAGTCTTGACCTCTCCTATGTTTCATGTATCTTGTTTGTCTGAGTTTAGCTTACTCAGAGGCCAGCATACAAAGACCTCCACAGTCTAGGATTTCTATCTGTCTTTTTAAATCTTGCCCTTCTTGCTACCTTGCTCTGTTATTCTTTGTGAAGTTCTCTTAGATAAGGAATCCCTATGCTGGGGATTATTTCTTAGTTTTCTTCCCGGCCCTCATGTCCCGGTCTGCTTCCTGTATTGTCCTGGAAACTGGATTATATATTTGTCCTGTATCAAGCCAGCAGCTCACCTGCCTAAAGTGCTGCACTCCTTGTTCCAAGCCACCATGATGGCCCAAGTGGGCGCCCAGCGTGACACTTACCTTTCCAATAAAGTGTCTTGATGGTTCATAGAGCTTATGACAGTGGAGATAGGGTATCTAAATGATATGAAATGTATAGGTAAGTGATCCTGTAGGAGGATGGGATGGTGCCAATATCTGAATTCCAAACTGAAACCACTCAATGTTCCTGTCAAATTGTTTAATGATTTTACCTTTGTTTTGCAAGAATTATACCTCAAGATCACAGGGTAAGTAGTGGGTCAAGATGCATTGGTCAAGACGTCTACACAGAAATGTGACTGTGGGAGACAAATCTCACAATTAATGTGCAGCAAAGTGGTTGAAAAATTCTAAGTTCCCTTATTATTGAGGCTGTTCTAGGACATATAATTTTTGTAAGTATTGCCATCAAACAAGAAAAAATAGCCTAAATTAAAAAAACTACACCTAAAGAAGCAGAGATATGCCTCATTTTTAATGTGTGAACAACAAAACAAGAAATTTGCAAATAAACATGCAAGGTCTTGCAACAAAAATACAACAGCTGCAAATGATGTAATTATATATCTGTATGCAAATGTGCAAGCATCTCAAAAATGTTGTAGCATCATTTCCATTGCTAATTAACTGCCTTTTATTACCTCTGCATAATTTGTACATGTGCTTTTGTGCCAGATGTCATTGTTGCTTGTACTACCTTTGTCGTTAGGTTAGTCGAGGTAAAACACATTAAGACCTCTCATAAAAAAACTTATCTCTAATTAAATTTCATGCAATACGTTTATGGTTTCTTACTGTCCGCTTGTCCAGAGCAATTAAACAATGATTTGGGCAATTATTATTTTAAACGCTTGGAGAATTAAACTATCTTTTAACCATACTAAGAAACTTACTCTAACAGCTCGTGGGAGCGATCTAGAATAGGCCTGCATTAAGCAAAGGATTTGTTATAAGACTTTTTTAAGTTGCTTCTATTTTGTAAATGAGGTTTGAGAAATCATTTGAAAACTCTAAGGAAATGTTATTGAATTTGGAAGAGGAGACGCTGTATAATCCATCATTTTCATTCAACTGGTCCCCAAGCTGCCTAATGCATCAGGGCATTTATATACCTAGAAATCTTTAGAAATTTCTAACAATTAAATTTTTAGGCCATTCTGCAAAAATTATATTTCCTGATAGCAAAATGTGCCTCTTGATGTTAAAGGTTTAGTGTCACTTCTTAAGATGTTTGCTATTTCTAAGTGTCACGTCTCGGCCTTGCCCCCTGGTGGTGAAGGGTCTTCATGTTTGTTTTTCCCCTATGGTGTGTCTGGCTGTTCTGTTTAGGGCTGATCTGGGGTTCTGTTGTGATCTCTTGGTCTGGGGTCACATGGCCCAATCACACAGACCCACTCCCTATATATTCCCAGCAGCACAGAGCCTCATTGACTGTTTGTGGAGTTTGATGGTGGTTCTGTCTGGTTCGTGTTTCCTGAGTTGCTGCAAAGCATTCCTGTTCAAGTGTTTTCTGGTTCTGACCTCGGCTTTATTTTTGACTATCCCTTCTACTCCCCCCTGGTACCGTATATTTCTGATCTGTTGCCAACCTCTGCCTGATTGACGATTCTTGTATGTTTCATGTTTTATGTACCTTGTCTGTCTTAGTTTAGTATTATATTCAGAGGCCGCTTATAAGGACCTCTTTTAGTATAGTCTGTCTGTTTTGTTTACTGTCCTGCAGCCTGCTCCCTTCACGGATTGTCAAGTGTATCTTTGTGTTTCTGAGTGTCCTAAGTTGTCTGTCGGTCTTGAAGCCTTCGGAGCTTAGTGGCAATTCTGTTCTGTTTTTTGGTGCTCCTTGGTTTTGGAGAAATCCGTCTGTCCTTGTGTCCAGTCAGTTACTCACCTGCCTTAAGGGCTTCATCTCATGTTCCAAGCCACCACGATGGCCCAAGCAGGGGCTAACCGTTACACTAAGCATTCATGGGACTGCTATTGTATTAATTCCTAATGTAGATCTGGCATGGTTTAACTGGGAATTTATTTTGTGAGGAGACAGTCAAAGAGTAATTGTTCATATAATTATAGAGCAAACTTTTAAACCCAATATAGATTATCAAACATTCAAAAGTACTAAAGGGGTTATTTGAGAGAGCACCAAAATGTCACCGACAATTCGGTGCTCTCTTGTTCAATAAAGTTCGGAATATCGAGGCTAGACGTTAAACTTACTAATACTAGTATTAATGATTCGTGTGGGGGGAAGAAACAGTATGTTGCTGCAGGCACAATGGTCTGCTAAGTTAAAATGTAACTTTCACAGGTTATGTTAAATAAGAACAAACAGTATGCACCAATAACAATACACAAAACACAGACAGTGATAAATGAAATTAATACTCTAATAGGTGTGTTCGCTGTCAAGGTTGGGTATAGGCAAATAGACAGGGATAAACACACATGTCCCTGTAAGTGGACTGAGAGAGGTGAGCCTATAGGAGGGAAAAAAGAGAAGAGGGTACAGAGTGAATGTATCTCTCCAATTATGCTGTCCCTTAGGATCCTTATATCTGTCTATTTGCATTAGGAATGCCACAAGGACCATCCTAAGGGTCAGCATTATTGAGGAGATACACTCACTCTGTACCCTCTCCTCTTTTTGCTTTCCTATATACAGGCTTTCCTCTCTCAGTCCATTTACAGCGACGTGTGTCTATCCCTCTCTATCTTTTTATGCCCACGCCAGGGATAAAGCTTGTTGGGACATCACAAGGATCCCAAGGGACAGCATCCTTGACAAAGAACACACCTATAAGAGAATCAATTTCATTTTTCACTGTGTTTTGTGTATTGTTATTGGTGCATACTGTTTGTTCTTATTTAACATAACCAGGAAAAGTTACGTTTTAACTTAGCAGTCCATTGTGCCTGCAGCAACATACTGTTTCTTCCCCACACATGAATATTGATTTTGGGTTACCCCCGCTTGACTTTTGAAGATACGGTGTTATTTACTCAATGTGATAAATTGAGTAAACGGCTGACCAAACTTTTACATCTAACTGCGGTCCATTCCTAATTTCTAGCTTTAATGATTAATATCAAGAAGTTACATTAGCATCCAACTATGGAATAGTGCTCCATGGTTGACATGCTGTATTTTTTGGTTGTTGGCAGCATTATGAATTTCAAATTGTCACGTTTGACTTAGGTAAACTTTATGAAAGACACCCTTTAGGCCAATTAAATTCAGATCCATTTTAACACCCCACATCCTACATACATGAGTAGATATGCTGGTGACCACCTGCTCAAAAATGAACCCTCAAACCACTACCTGTAGGAATAGGATGGACCATAACATGAACCTAAAACCCTACATATCAGTTAATTAATTGGTCACACATATTTTGTTCTTATTAATCAATTACTTTACATACAATATTTACACAAGCTGTATTTAGAAAAATTATAACTATTCAAATAAATGACAATTTCCAACCAAGCCCAGTTCCAACAATGAATATATAACCCTAGGCTGACAAGATTGAAGCAATTGTAATGGAGACCAATTTTAAAATCCAGTCTTCCAAGCTGAGCTTAGCGTAACACACAAAACACTTATCTACACAGATGTTATTTTTGAGTGAATAGAAACCAAGTCAATATATTATGATATTTCCCTATTTTTAATGCAGAAGTATAATTTCAAAATCAAAAGGTAACAAGATACAAAAAAGAAAACACAGATATTAATATTGTATATCACAAATGACAATTTGATTAGCATTTCAAAATATTTCATTAACTAATTTTATTTTGTTAACTAATTTTAGGATTGTTCCAGATGAAATATGAGCTGCAATTTCCAAGAAAATTACATGTCTAGGATTTTGCAAATAATAACCTTTCTCTAGAGACATAATGCACTATAAAAATACAATATCTACAAGCTAATTTTCTCTTAATGGATTTAATAATATACACTCTCTACAGTGAAACAGAAATCTTACAGGGTAAACAGACTGACAGTTTTAAAATTTGATATACTTAAATGATTACTTGTGATCAACAGAAGTAATTTTTAAATGTAGATTATTTTGATTTACTCAGGAAATAAAAGGTATCAATTCATGAAATGCAAATATATTTATTTTTTTACATTGAAGAAGGTGTTTAAAACAATGTGAAAAAAACGAAATGCAAATTTATTTTCACTTATTATCCTTTTGTTATTTTATTCGGTGGGATATGACTGGCTAAAATAAGTTTGCAACTTCCATTGGTAAATTGATTTTTTTTTTAAATAAAACATGAATATGAATGAGCTAACACTTAATGCAAGTTGCAGAGCACAACGACATTGTGTTAACAGTAAGGTTTAGTTTGAAAAACTACAAAATACTGTAGATATTCGAGTATACCGATAGATTTTGGTTACAAAAATTTACTTTAAAATTGGAAGGGTCGCGTTATATTCAAGACATCTGCATCGCGTGGAAAAAAAACAAAACAACTTGCCTTGCTCTGGATCCCAAGTCTCCTGGAAGTTCCAGTAGTCTCGCTGAAGTGAATGCGGGCTCCCTGATGCTTGCAAACATTTCAGGAACTCTCGGATACGGGAGAGGTGGGATCAATCACGGCCAGAGGGCACACTCGGTTTAAGCCAATCATTCACCTTGCTCGCCTCCGCCGGTCATCTAATCGCTAGTAAAGAAGACGGTTGGCCGGCGACTTCATACTTAGTAACAACTGCAATCATTCTAGAGCAGAGCACACTAGAAGGATTTTAATTGTTTACCGGTACAGTAAATTTTTGTTCCTCGTGTTATTTTCGAGTCTTGAGTATTCTCTCATTTCCATAATAAATCTCTATCATCGCCTTATATTCGGGTCGCGCTATACTCGAGTATCTACGGTACTTGAATTATTACAAGAATTGTAAGTAAGAATTTTCTCAAGCCAAGATTATGTGTTTCTACCAGAGAGTAGAGTTGATCAAATCATAACGATTGCGAAATGACAGGGCTGTGTAAAATTTGCAAAACTTTCTCCAACTCATATCGGTTGGTAGGTAAACATTCAAAAGCATAACAACAAAGGCATAAAAGATATATAAGCAAGAGCTCTAAACCAAGGTAATTATCTAACTTTCTCATTTTCCTCACTGGTGTCCAACTTTTATTCTGTATGATGGGTACATCAATTGCCAGGATTCTGTGTCAACACAGATATAGAACAAATCATACAGTTTTGCAATTCAAACTGCTTTAATGTAGCTTAAAAGCGTCCAAAAACACCTTAGCAAAACAAAAGGGATTTGGTTAAATATCGTAAAAATATAAAACCAGCCACAACGTCCATGTACCAATTTTGACCAGTCCTACACGATATCAAACTAATGACTGCTCTTATGGGATTAATTCAGTTTAGGAAGTGTAATGGGAATTTAGTTACAAAATATGAACTTACATTGCATAAGCCTGCCATAATTGCCATACATGCCCAATTCTAAAACAAGCTAATTACTGCTCTTAGAGCAGGGATCTCAAAGTACCGGCCTGCGGATTTTGATTCGGTACGAAACGAAAAGCACATCTCTAATAATCATGTAGAAAAAAGACATTGTGCAGATCTCTGTATGTCAGATAAAAATTGTTGAATTTTAAATTTTAAAATGAGAGTACATCTTTATTATTGTTTCTAACACTGATTATCTATGAATTAGAAGTTTTACAAAGTGCAGATTAAATGAGGAAGTTTCCCCTCATAATTTACAGCTCTGTGGGATTATAGTTACATGTATTCTTCTCTTAAAGCTGGCACACACATCTCAAATTACATTCCATATTTTATTTCTGCTTGCCTCTATTGAAACTATGCATGTGTTAAGATTAAAAAGCATATAAATTGTAATCTAAAGCTTGGAAATTTAAAACATTCAATTTAATATTACCTTATATTCACAACATTTTTATGAAAAACAGTTTGTGAAGTTAAGGTCCTTTCTAAAACTGATTAAGCTCCATAGCTCACATATGGATCATTGAAATGATGAGAAATGACTAAAGTGTGCATTGTTTAGTGTTATGGTACACAAGTGTATGTCAGCAGTGCAGAAGTATATAAGTAAAGACAAATTCAGAGTAAAAGATTATTATAAATCTCACACAGCTTCATTGGAATCTGCTGGGACTCCACAGAGTTATAAAAATAATGCTGCAGTTTCTGTTCTCTCTGAAGGATAAATTCCCTTTAGTACTCTGGCATTTTAGAGCTCCTATAACAATTCTACAAATAGACAGAACAAAATACTTTATTAGTGGCTATTTGTCACACAGCTCTCAACGGGGATGTGACTTTAAATTTGAAATAGGAGAGTCTCAATCTTGAGCAAAGTTTTCTAGCACAGAATAGCTATAACTTCACTATATTAAGTAATAACTCAGAGCTGACTTAAATTGTATTCATTTATTGATGTGGAACTGCAACTCTCGCAATCAGGATGTTGCTAGGATTAATAGCAGGGTCAAAAGTATGAATGTGCATGGGGTACTCAGCAGTACCCCTCTTAACTTAAG
Organism: Leptobrachium leishanense; assembly: GCA_009667805.1. Taxonomy (NCBI): domain Eukaryota; kingdom Metazoa; phylum Chordata; class Amphibia; order Anura; family Megophryidae; genus Leptobrachium; species Leptobrachium leishanense. Next base: position 459,758,091 of record CM019063.1, read on the forward strand.
GGGCGCTTAAAAACTCAGGTAAAGTTGCCCATAGCAGTTTAATTTTTTATGATAGTATGATATAATTTTGCTGATTCACTCTGTTTTGGTTCAACTGAAAGCACAAGATTTTAAAGTTGGCTTTAGAACCTATGAGACCTAAGAGAATAGAAAAATAGAAATGCGGCAACCATCATTTAGTCAGAGGGTGGCATTGGTCAGTCCTTCAAGAAGAGGCAGAGAGACGAAGTAACTAAACCACGATTGTCATTACACAGCACAACGAGGATTAACTTTTCACCACAGTGACAATGGCGACTGCTGAGGAGGAAGAATGCCTGGCGCACAATCCAATATGCCATCAATACCTTTAGAACAGTCATGTATATCACTGAAGAAGGCAGAGACGTATAGGGAAGCCAGAGTGACATGTGGTGTGACATGCCATTGGCCACCATCACAAGCTCCGTAACAACAACTTGGATAGTCTGAGCAAAAGAACTACCATGTTGTAGATAAATGGCAAGATGGCCTCCTCCCATCATCCTCTTCTTAAGTCATGACTTGAATTGTGAATACTTCATGACCTTTGTCAATAAACAATATTTTTTGCATAACATATAGTAGATGTCAGCTATGTTTAAGATGTATGTAGGCCAGCAGAATAGACATAAGCGCATGTCTTTTAAAAACTTTTTTAAATTCTTTATTTTTGAATTTAATGGGAAGTACATGTCAAACAAGGACACACACTGATGTAAATGGCAACATTAAAAAGAGGAATAAAAGATGAGTATACACCATAAACCTGAACTTTTTGAAAACCATAAGTGTTGAGAAACATCAAAGGGTATGCCTCCATTGGGAAAACGCCTCAGTATATGGGCACGAGAAAAGTTACCACTATAGTATGAACATTGAAAATTGTCCAATAAAGGGAAGGGGGGAGGGAGAAGCAAAAAGGGAGTACTGTCGGGGGGGTGAACCTGTTTAGGGAATATGCACCAGTGCTAGCCAAGGAAAGATCATCGTCTGCAACTATGAATTCCGAAGTGTGGATTGGGATGCCTTTAATGTTAGGATCTGTATGGATATCTAATAGATACTACACAAATAAGAGGGGGCAGCGGGTATCCCTTACAGGTGCCATTGTGTATTGGGAAGGTGTGTTGTCAGGTGCGGATTGATATGAAGGCAGATGGACAGTGGTAGAGTGGGTATGCAGCAATATAGTATGTTAGGGAAATGCATTTTGTCTACTGTGAGGTGAAGAAAAATCCAGGTCAAAAGCCTTTTCCACATTGAGGGATAGAAACAGGGCAGGTATGTTTTAGTTGTTGGCCCACATAACAGATCAAGGCATTTGCGGGTGTTGTCCTTTGCCTGCCTGTTGGGGATAAATACCACTTGGTCAGGGTCGATGATGTCTGTTAGGAATGTATTCAGGCAGTTGGTAAGGAGTGTGTTCAAAAATGTTGTAGCCTGTGTTTAACATGGCAACAAGTCGATATAATTTAAGGGATCATCAGATGGGTCACCGGGTTTTGGAATGAGTGAGTGAGATGCAGATCGGCTGCATATTGTCAGGCAACGTGGAGCCATCCATCAGTGCTCGGCACAGGTTAGTAAGGTGTGGGAGAAGATGGTATGGGATGATTGTATACTAGGCCATGGTGTAGCCATCAGGGCCCAGCGAATTACTTGGTTTAAAGGATTTGATTGCGACGAGAACTTCCTTGAGTGTATTGGGGCATCCAGAATGGTCTGCTGTTCTGGAGTTTTCTCAGAAGTTGAATAGAGTCCAAGAAAGTGTCTACGTGGGCGAGCAACATTAATGAAGACATTCTCTGGTGAATAAAAGGTTTCACAATACCTATATATGGAGCGCTGGGTGAGGTGGTGAGGGTACCTTTTGGGTGCAGCTCTGTGATGAGTGGGTTGACAGAGTCAAAACCCCCAAAACACTCTGTAATAACAATTTTTAGAAGAGAGACACACTCCAGAGCGCAAACCTGTACCTAATGAAAGAGTGGGAGGAGAGGTCTTTTCTCTCTAGGTGGCGTAATGCTCAAAGGCTGAGTTATATATATATATATTTATTCACACAAAATTGCATAAGCAAAGATGTAAGCATACCTATATCTATACTATAATGCAGTAAGGCTTGGTGTGTCCGTCGCCAAGCCTGTACTGCGCATGCGCGCGCAACCAGCGGCGGTTGGCTGCGCGCGCATGCAACCACCGTGGCACGAGCCGGCTGTGCGCTTGCCGCGGCGGTTACAAGATGCACACGCAGCAGCCGGGTAGAGGCTGCGTGCGCATCCTGTAGAGACGGATGCGCTCGCAGTCTCTACCCGGCTGCCGTGCGCGCATCCAACCCCTGAGCGGCGAAGGGAAAGTTTCCTTGCTTCCGCTCTTTGAAGGACCCAAGCCGCGGTCACGTGGGAGTCCCACGTGACCGCGGCTTGGGTTCTTCAATGAGCGGAAGCGGGGAAACTTTCCCTTCGCCGCTCAGGCAGGTAAGTATGCCGGAGATGGAGCTCCAGGGGCGGCTGTCCGAATGCCGATAGAGCATTCGAACAGCCGCCCCATGTCTGGTCTGGGGTCTGAGCTGGGGCATATCCATGAGAGCTTGGGGGGCAGTATATCCACGAGCTGGGGGGCAATATCCACGAGCTGGGGGGCAATATCCATGAGCTGGGGCAGTATATCCACGAGCTGGGGCAGTATATCCACGAGCTGGGGCAGTATATCCACGAGCTGGGACAGTATATCCATGAGCTGGGACAGTATATCCATGAGCTGGGGCAATATCTATGAGCTGGGGCAGTATATCCATGAGCTGGGGCAGTATATCCATGTGCTGGGGCAGTATCCATGAGCTGGGGCAGTATATCCGTGAGCTGCGGCAGTATATCCATGAGCTGGGGCAGTATATCCGTGAGCTGGGGCAATATCCATGTGTGAGCTGGGGCAATATCCATGTGTGAGCTGGAGCAATATCCATGTGTGAGCTGGGGCAATATCCATGTGTGAGCTGGGGCAATATCCATGTGTGAGCTGGGGCAGTATCCATGTGTGAGCTGGCTGGGGCAATATCGATAACGTGTCCACAGGTTGGGGGGGGCGCACAATTCTTGGCTGGCCCCGGGCGCTGACAACCCATGCTACGCCACTGCCTATCGCCGTCTGCTCTGAGCGCATCCGGCTCTACAGGATGCGCGCGCAGCCTCTATCCGGCGGCTGCATGCACTTCCTGTTCTCCTGGATGCACGTGCGGCCGACAGGTAGAGGCTGCGCGCGCATCCAGCGTCTTAGTTGGGGGCACTTTAAACCACGTGAGCTGGGAGCACTTATACCCACGGGAGCTGGGGGCAACTATACCAGCTGGGGGCAACTATACCCACGGGAGCTGGGGCAAAAATTCCCATGTGAGCTGGGGGCAAATATTCCCATGTGAGCGGGGGCCATAATACCTATGTGAGCTGGGGGCAATTTTACCCATGTGAGCTGGGGCAATTATACCCATGTGAGCTGTGGGCAAATATACCCATGTGAGCGGGAGCAAATATACCCATGTGAGCTGGGGGAATATATACCCATGTGAGCTGGGGGTGATTATACACGTGAGCTGGGGAAAATATACACATGTGAGCTGGAGCAATTATACCCATGTGAGCTGGAGCAATTATACCCATGTGAGCTGGGGGGCAAATATACCCATGTGAGCGGGGGCAAATATACCCATGTGAGCTGGGGGAATATATACCCATGTGATCTGGGGCAATTATACCCATGTGAGCTGGGGCAAATCTACCCATGTGAGCTGCTTCGCTTAACAATAGACTGCCCTCTGGGCAGGCTTTCCTCCTAGTCATAAAATAAAATAACAGCATTGCATATATGGTCTGATTGATATAAAAGATCCTTTGTAATGCAGTATTGGTGGTATATCGCCACCTAGTGTCCGTATTTCAAAAAGTCTTTCAATTGAAGAAATGTGTAGCATATAAAAGTTCTTTCTGATCTGCGGCACTTCTCTGTCTCTCTTGTACCTCCGAGAGAACAGGAGAGTGTGATTAGAATTGTGCCAAGCACTGTATATTAATGGTCTGAATGATGGATGCACACTTACGCAGGTTTATTCCTCGTGCTGCAAGCGGCTGGTCTGTGAAACCACTCTTTTGCTGCTTACTCCTCTGTTCCTGTGGTGATCGGTCCCAGGACCCAGCAGATCCAGGACTTCCCTTCTAGGGGTGCTAGGATTCTTTGTATGGTGCCTTGGTCTAAAGTAATACCGGAAGCAGGGATGGCCAATAAAGAAGTGGATTTTATTCACTTTTATTCATGGATGACTGATGAAGCCGCCACCTGAGCGGTGAAACGCATTTTAAAGGACACCATTTATTTTAATTTGTTTTATATCTCCACCAAGCCCATTTTATTGTTTTTTTTTTATATACTTATATGAATAAAATCCACTTCTTTATTGGCCATCCCTGCTTCCAGTATTACTTTCGACCAAGGCACCATAAAAAGAATCCTAGCATCCCCAGAAGGGAAGTCCTCGATCTGCTGGGCCCTGGGACCGATCACCACAGGACCAGAGGAGTAAGCACCAAAAGAAGAGTGGTTTCACAGACCAGCTGCTTGCAGCACAAGGAATAAACCTGCGTAAGTGTGCATCCATCATTCAGACCATTAATATACAGTGCTTGGCACAATTCTAATCGCACTCTCCTGTGCTCTCGGAGGTACAAGAGAGACAGAGAAGTGCCGCAGATCAGAAAGAACTTTTATATACTACATATTTCTTCAATTGAAAGACTTTTTGAAATACGAACACTAGGTGGCGATATACCACCAATACTGCAATACAAAGGATCTTTTATATCAATCAGACCATATATGCAATGCTGTTTTTATATTTTATATGATATGTGTATGCTTACATCTTTGCTTATGCAATTTTGTGTGAATGTATGCAATTTTGTGTGAATATATGTACACAGACTCAACCTTTGAGCATTACGCCACCTAGAGAGAAAAGACCTCTCCCACACTTTCATTAGGTGCAGGTTTGCACTCTGGAGTGTGTCTCTCTCTTCTAAAAATTCTCTGGTGAATGGTGGTACAGGTGAGTGAAATAGGTGGTAAATTCCTTATTGATGTCCGAGGAGGTAGTGATGGGGTTCCCGTGGGTGATAGAAGGTGGGGAATAGTGCCTTGATATAACTCAGCATCGAGCTTTCTGGCCAACATTGTGTCATTTTATTCGATTTTTCGTAATATTTTAGTTTTGTGACTTGCAAGGCTTTAGCAGTGTCTGTGATTGTCAAACTCCTGTGAGAAGTGCGTACAGTGAAAAGATCCTGAAGCAGAGTTGTTGAAGGAGTTTGCTTCTGTGCATCTTCCAGTTAACGAGTTCCATTCATAAGCGGAGAATTTTTTGCATCTTTTCCTTTTTGTAGTTTGTGGCTAGTGCAATACGGACGCCCCAGACGACCATCTTTTGTGCCACCTACAAGATGACAGCTGTGAAAGATGAGTCTTCATTGCACAAAAAATAGTCCTCAATTTAATTTGCTACCTTCTCTTGGATGTGGAGGGATATACAGTAAGGAGTTTTCATTCAGTTTCCACGCCCAGTAAATATGGTAGATTGGCAGGTGAAGGTCAAAAGAAATGCCAATGTTGTCCGACCACGTGATTTGATGGATATGCGAATGATAGGCCAGTGGACTACAAGTCCTGGGAGAGGAGAAAATAGTCCAATCTAGAATAAGTATGATGAGGATTCAACAAAAAGTTGATGCAGCCTCCAGACATTTAGAAGTAAGATTTTGTGGCAGAATTCTGAGAAAAGGGAGTCAGAGGGATGAGATGGGTTGATGGGTGAGTTGCAATCCAGAGTAGGGCATAACACATTGTTGAGGTCGTCATCCAAGAGTAATTTTTCAGGTCATGCGAGATTGTATTAGATCAGTAAATTGAGATCATAATGACAGATCAGATGTGGAAGGTGCATATACCGTGCCCAAGACAATGGGTTGAGAATTCAGTCTGCCATGGAGAAGAAGGATGTGTCCTTCAGTGTCCCTATAGGTGGACTGCACCACCAGGGGACAGTTGAAGCAGACCAGTACAGCAAAGCCATTTGCTATAGAGGAAAGGTGATTTCCTTCTGGAAACACGATTGGACCTAGTGAAAAGGCAATTGAGGACTACCAAGGTCGTTGCGTAGTCTGCGGGATGGCTTGGATGAGTGTCCGTGTCAGCCATCTTGGATGGAGTTGAGCCGTGGCAACTGGTCAAAGCCACTCCTAGGACATTGCTGTTTCGGGTTTGTTGGACCCTCATCAGCTAGGCATGAACAGTTGCAGTGGATGCTTGGACCCATAGGATAAATCAGTGCTTACAAGGGTTGTGGTGGAGGACAAAAAGGGAGATAAAAAGCCACCATGGTTAGTTCCTAGCTGATGAGGGTCCAACAAACCCAAAACAGCACTGTCCTAGGAGTGGTTTTGACCAGTTGCATAAACCTTATCTCTGCTAGAAAGCCATAGTATGGCATAGCATTGATTTTAGGGTTCTGTATAATAGCAGACCCAGGATGCATTAAAGTGAGACAGATGTCATTTGCATATCCTACCCAGAATTCCTTGCTGCATATGGGGCATGTGACACAGGAGCTCTGGGATGCAATTCTTTGAATTGCTGTGATGTGCAAGTGGCTTCTGCAATAATAAACATAACAAAATATAGCGTGGAAGCTTTTTATCTCACTTTTTGTCCTCCACCACAACCCTTGTAAGAGATATATATATATATATATATATAAATTATTGTTATTTAGCTATATATATTTTGCTTATTATTTTATTTTATTTATTTTGTATATCTTTATTTAGTTATGTTTCTCTTTTACCTGCGATTTCCTCTGGTCTATTGGCTCCAGTTTTATTAGTAAGTTCATATTACTGTTTTTTGTGCAGTTTCTCATCTGGAGAAACATCTGGAGAAAGGGTCAGATGCTACCCATGCAGAAGTGTCATACATGTACAGTTGTGTTCAAAATTATTCAACCCCCAATGCTGTAAAGGGTTTTAGGGAATTTAGTGTACATTTGTAATTGTATTCAGAATGAAATCCTACAAGGACTTTTTAAAGAACCATATGCAACTAAAATGACATCAATTGGTTTTGTAATACAGTAGTAAATGTTTCTTTTGTGAATTCTTCATTTACACAATTATTCAACCCCTTAAAGACTACCACTCTGAAGAACAGAGGTTCATTCAAGTGTTTTCAATCAGGTATTGAAAACACCTGTGGATGTCACGGAGCAGCAATAAAGCATAATAGCACCAATTAGGCAGCTTTAAAATGACTGTGATACTCAGCTCCTTCTAGACATTTACTGGTGTGGTTACAAACATGGTGAAGTCAAGAGAATGGTCCAGGAAGACAAGAGAAGAGGTGATTACTCTTCACAGGAAGGGCAATGGCTATAAGAAGATTGCAAAGATGTTAAACATACCAAGAGAGACCATAGGAAGCATCATTCGCAAATTCAAGGCAAAGGGCACTGTTGAAATGATACCTGGTCGTGGCAGAAAGAAGATGCTGACTTCGACTGCTGTGCGCTACCTGAAGCGTAGAGTGGAGAAAAGTCCCCATGTGACTGCTGAGGAACTGAGAAAAGATTTGTCAGATGTGGGTACTAAAGTTTCAGCTCAGACAATACGGCGCACACTGCGTAATGAAGGCCTCCATGCCAGAACTCCCAGGCGCACCCCCTTTCTGTCTCCAAAGAATAAGAAGAGTCGACTGCAGTATGCCAAAAGTCATGTGGACAAACCACAGAAGTTTTGGCATAGTGTTCTGTGGACTGATGAAACAAAATTAGAACTGTTTGGGCCCATGGATCAACGCTATGTTTGGAGGAGGAAGAACAAGGCCTATGAAGAAAAAGAACACCTTGCCTACTGTGAAGCATGGCGGGGGGTCAATCATGCTTTGGGTCTGTTTTGCTTCTGCAGGTACAGGGAAGCTTCAGCGTGTGCAAGGTACCATGAATTCTCTTCAGTACCAGGAGATATTGGATGACAATGTGATGCAGTCCGTCACAAACCTGAGGCTTGGGAGACGTTGGACCTTTTAACAGGACAATGATCCCAAGCATACCTCCAAGTCCACTAGAGCATGGTTGCAGATTAAAGGCTGGAACATTTTGGAGTGGCCATCGCAGTCACCTGACTTAAATCCGATTGAGAACCTCTGGTGGGACTTAAAGAAAGCAGTTGCAGTGCGCAAGCCTAAGAATGTGACTGAACTGGAGGCTTTTGCCCATGACGAATGGGCGAAGATACCTGTAGATCGCTGCAAGACACTTGTGTCAAGCTATGCTTCACGTTTAAAAGCTGTTATAACTGTAAAAGGATGTTGTACTAAGTACTAAGATTGAATGTCACTTGGGGGTTGAATAAAACTGATAATGATGTGAGCACAGAAAAGACATTTGTGCTTATTTCATTATAAATGTTATGTTATATTTGTCTGACCTACACGTGCCTCTTTGATTTAATTGTAAGCAAGATGACTGAATGATCAAAATCAATGTCAAACTGGCCAAAACACTCAATTTCAGTGGGGGTTGAATAATTTTGAACACAACTGTATACCTACGAGTCGCTTCAGTAAGGCTCTCGTGTAGGTGAGTGGTTCCAATATATTGGGACACTAACTCCAAATGTTATAGACTTGTTGCCCTATGTTCCCTTTTTCTTCTTCCATTTTGTTTTGGAAAGCAACCGATCAGGGCAGTGTGGAAAGGGTGGTGCCATGCTTGGCACATGGTGTCTATATAGAGCCAGTACTGAACAGGCTGTATAACATTGTGGAACTCTATATTTGTGAATTCATATATCAACATAAATATTCATTCACTAATATATTTCACACACGTTTATTATGTTTATTTAATGCCTTCACTGCTGAGCCATTTCATCCCTGTATACTGAGCTCATTTTGATCATTTTGTGCTCATTATCAGGGTTATTCAGAGAGCGTGAAAAGCAGGAGAATGACTGGAGAATGAAAAATTCTAGGTCAAAATAGCCGATTTGGAAAGTGAGATAAAAAGGGAGAATTTTTCTGGTTTGGCTATTTTGACCTAGAATTTTTCATTCTCCAGTCATTCTCCTGCTTTTCCCCTCTCTGAATAACCCTGTAAGTTTAAACGCAATTTGAAGTCATTTTTTGTTATACGACCCAGAAAAGTTATGTATCATTATTTTCAGCAGACTCGGTAGAGTCAAAATATGTTATTATATATATATGTCATGCCCTGTAAGAATGCTATAACAAAATCTGTAAAAAAAAAAAATAATTTCCATTCATATTTCAATCATTTACATCGTGTTAAATAATATTTTTTTTAACATGTTATCATCCAAACCTTTATGGTTATATATTTTATGGTGCACTCTGGTTAAAGAAAATAGAAATGGGAAACTGTTACTGTATTTTTGGAGTAAATACACGAATTTAACTAAAGCTGAAAAAACAAGATTTTTTGTTTGTATTTTGGCACATTCTGTTTTATGAATAAAATTACTATGTATAAAACAATGAACTTGGTAGTGGCGTGGGAAATGAGAATGTGAGACCTTCGAGGGTCTGTGGGTATAGGAAAGCAGGAGAAAACACACAGCCTTTATGAAGAGCCCTATCAGGAACATACCTGAAATACTGTACATACATGCCAGAAAAAACACCGTTTCTAGAGCAAGGATTAAAGGGTCCATTTACTTTTTACTCTCAAGCCTATGCAATAACTAGGCTGCACTCTCTGCTCCTGATGATGGTGGTTAAGGCTGGGGTCAGACGAGCGTGATTTCTACGGACTGTACGTCCGTGCAGTACAAACATCGTCAGTACGGATGACGCAGTAGTGGTCACACAGTCCGTTTTTTCACTGAAGTTATTTTTTGACGGATGTAGGAGGGGAAAATAAATTACAATGAAAAAACATTCTGTCCGTCAAAAATGCTGGACGTATAAATGCAGTCCGTCTGACCATGCTCCATCACTCACACACAAAGCTATGCGGACGTTGTGGACGTGGCGCACTCCGCACGTCCGTTCTAGCAGTATTACGTTCTTGCCTAACCTGCGTCCGTTTGCCGCGGCCGTTGTGCGTCCGCAGTTCAGTGCGGACGTACTTCATGTGTCAGGCTCCAATGGACTTACTTTCATGCTATCACGGACGTACTTTTAGGCGCAATCACGGACGTGAACACTACGCTCGTCTGACCCCAGCCTTATACCAGGGAAATGCGTTGAATAGATAGAGAAGTTCATTTAGTTCTTTATGTTTTAGAGACCTTTTAATCCTTGCTCTGGAAACTGTGGTTATTCTGGCTTGATAGAAATATTCCTTACCTACTGGGAGTGCTCCCAATTTAAACAGCTATCTCAGTTTGCACTGAGGCCAGGCTGTTTGTGTTTTTTTTTTTCAAGCCTGTATTGTTTGTCCCTGATAGGGCTCTTCATAAAGGCTATCAGCGTTATTCAGAGAGCGTGAAAAGCAGGAGAATGACTGGAGAATTAGCCGATTTGGAAAGTGAGATGAAAGGGAGAATTTTTCTGGTTTGGCTATTTTGACCTAGAATTTCATTCTCCAGTCATTCTCCTGCTTTTCACGCTCTCTGAATAACCCTGTATGTGTTTTCTCATGCATTCCTATACCCACAGACCCTCGAAGGCCTGTTTCTGTTCATTATAGGCCGGCTGCACACTAGACGTTTTTTGTAACGCACTAACGCGCGTTAAAAAAAATCATCGTACTCGACACTCGTCTACCCCCCCTTGCGTTATCTTCCATAGGAGGATAGCGGAGCACCCGTCGACGCGAATCCTAGCGCATCACCATTCTAGAACGCTAGGATTCACGTCGACGGGTGCTCCGCTATCCTCCTATGGAAGATAACGCAAGGGGGCGTGGACGAGCGTCTGGTACGATGGGTTTTTTTTTTAACGCGCGTTAGTGCGTTACAAAAAACGTCTACTCTAGTCTAGTGTGCACCCGGCCATATTTGAAACTTGCAATGTTTCCACACCGCCTTTTATTCACTATCAGTTTCCAGGGAGGGTCCAGTATTGTGCTAGTATCTCCAATCCAGCATACTCCCAAACTTGCTTTATGCCCTCTTTTTTGTAGTGGCCTTTATTTTACTTATGTCCGCTGAGACATGTATGCGTTATGTTTGTCCTAGGTAAGCACTGCGACTGTGTCTGTCTGCCTACTGCAATACAGCTTTGAAAGCATTATTTTACTGCGTTTGTGATTCGGGTTCAAAACGACCCCCATACCTTCACAATAGGGATTGCTAGGTGGGTCTGTTTTTGACTTCAAGATGTCAGATCCCTTCGAGAAGTCCACAAATCGGTACCAGAACTGTGGGACAAGGGGCGACGAGCTAGGCGAATCCTCCACATCTTAGGCTGGGGTCAGACGAGCGTAGTGTTCAGGTCCGTGATTGCGCCTAAAAGTATGTCCGTGATAGCATGAAAGAAATTCCATTGGAGCCTGACACATGAAGTACGTCCGCACTGAACTGCGGACGCACCACGGCCGCGGCAAACGGACACAAGGCAGGCAAGAACGTACAACCCCTAGAACGGCCGCACAAAGTGCGCTGCGTCCGCAACGTCTGCATAGCTTTGTGTGTGAGTGATGGAACGTGGTCAGACGGACTGCATTTATACGTCCAGCATTTTTCACGGACAAAATGGTTTTGCTTTTTAATTTATTTTCCCTCCTACATCCGTCAAAATATTTGTCAGTGAAAAAAACGGACTGTGTGGCCACTACTGTGTCTTCCGTACTGACGTACGTCCGTGTGCACGGACGTACAGTCCGTAGAAATCACGCTCGTCTGACCCTAGCCTAAATCGAAGGACTTGCTCTATGTATCATACAATAATACGGGGTAAAAAGGGGCATTGTTGGAAAGGTCAGATTGGTTTGTTTTTTTAACGCCCCTTTGGATGAGAAGATAGAGTGTCCAAAGGACCCCATCCCTCCTCTGCAGGTATTTATGATGTCCCTCACACATCTTCTGCAGCCAAGGGGTTAAAAAAAGGTTTTTATGCTGTTCACATTCTTTCAGAGCACAGTATAATATATTGCATCTCTTGTTTATATTTGATCACATATGTAAATTGCGTTCTTGGGATTTCTGTTGCATGGTGTTTTGAACTTTTTATGCAAAAATTTGAAGGGTTTGTTGCCTTAATTTGTTCCCAGTTATAGCTGCATTTACTTATTATTATTTGTTTTTTCTTTCTATATATTCATGATACTATTTGTTTAAGGTGCTATTACACCTTTTATTTTTCTCTTCACCTCCAGACAGGACTCAGCATCCAAGCTCTGCAGAAGGCTTCTGGGAAGCCCCCCGAGTGTAATATGGTGATCAGAGTCACGATGGCTAAGCATTGTGTCTGTGGAGTAACCCTGCAAAAGTGCTTCTAGTGTGTGTACATGCTGGTGGCTGCTCCAGGAAGGGGACTGCATCTCTTATTGGATTCTCCCAGATTCTGAATCCCAGAAGAACTTGAAATCCAGAATGCTCAGGTTCCAGAGCATTCTGGGTAATGGATGCTCCACCTGTTTTTTGTCAATATGTTGTAAATTTGAGCATATTTATCAAGACAGCCAAAATTTATGAATATTGCTCCTGCACCATTCCAGACTGAAACTGGGAAAGCCACAGTCATTGAGGGGTTAAATCTGTATTACTTTTGGGTTTATGTGATAATCAATCCCTTTTTTGTACTGTTCCTTAATGATGAAAATGGCAATGTTCATTCAAACAATGCACTTTGGGGATGAATGTTTTCCTTCTCTTAAATTGTCATGTCGTGTTAAATTTGGCATATGTAGAGATCTCAAATACTGGCTAAGGGCTTTTTATCCTCATTCCCAAAAAGAAGGACACACATGATGCCATCTGCCTCAATTCCCCTAGCATACAACAGGGAATTGACTTGATGTATTTCGGAATTTTAGGTTTGAAACCTGCTGGAAGGCTTCATTGCATCTGATCTATTTAGGCCATTCACTAGTGAATTTAAAGTTAAACTGCTCTGGGCCTGTGATCTAAATTGCTTCTGGCAGCCAGCCAAGCTTGAAGACTGCTAGACTTCACTTTACCCATTCAGATGCTAACAACTATGTTTTTTTTGAGATTACATTTGAAACCTCTTCTGAAACAGTTGCAGTAAAGAATGCGTCATTCGATTTTCTGATACATGTACATTTGTTTTAATGCATTGAAATTAAGATATGAGGGGTTATTCAGAGAGCACCAAAATGTCACAGACTTTTCGGTGCTCTCTCGTTCCCCGCAGTTCCCTGCACTTCGGGGAATCAAAGTTCCCCACCCTGCGGTGAATTCAGGGTCCCCGGAGTGCAGGGAAAACCCACCGCAATGGCGCAATCCCACCGAAAACCCGCTGGAACCACAGGGAAAACCACACCCAGAACGCCGGAAAAAGTCAACGAGCCGCCAATCACAGAGCAGACCAGCCGCCGGAAAAAGCCGACAAGCTGACAAATGGGGTAAAAAAAAAAAAACGTGGGCTACATTACGATCTCCACGCTAAAACGGGGGCGGTAGGGATAAAAAAACTGCACCCACAGTTTTCCCCCTACCGTCCCCCGTTTTAGCGTGGAATTACAATGCAGGCACATAAAAAGCTATCGCACGCTACAGGACGGGATGCTCACGGCACCGCTGAGGGCAGCCACGATCATCCACTCGATGGAGTCCATAGGACCAGGATCCAGGGAGCCTCCACTGACCACCAGGCAAAGGTAAGGCGACACATTTTTAATAAAAATAGCATCGGAGGACATTTTTAAATGTTCCCGGGAACATAGAAAGAAAAAAAAGTTTTATTTTATTACTCACCTGATTCCTGGATCCACCAACAAGCGCAGTCTCCCGTCCCACGCTGTTAGAAGCTGCATACACTGGCGCGCTGTGTGCGTCTTCTGAGAAGATACGCTATTAGTGTAGAGGGAGCGCTGCAAAATGCGCAGCTGGTTTCCCCACTACACTAATAGCGTATCTTCTCAGAAGCTGCACACAGTGCGCGCCGGTTAAAGCTAGCGTCAGGCTGTAGAGGTGCTGCCCGGCAGTGTGAGGAATCATATACTGCATTATTATACTGTAGAGGTGCTGCCCGGCAGTGTGAAGATTCATATGCTGCATTAATTATGGTGTAGATGTGCTGCCCTGCAGTGTGTGGATTCATATGCTGCATTAATTATGGTGTAGATCTGCTGCCCGGCAGTGTGTGGATTCATATGCTGCATTAATTATGGTGTAGAGGTGCTGCCCGGCAGTGTGCGGATTCATATGCTGCATTAATTATGGTGTAGAGGTGCTGCCCTGCAGTGTGCGGATTCATATGCTGCATCAATTATTCTTCTTACAAATTTGGTTACTTAACCCATTTGCGTTTGGATTGTAATATGCGGTGAACACAGCAGCAAACGTTAACTCTCATGCAAGTGAGAGCGTTAACGTTTGCGTTACCATCATAATTTTTCCCACTCGTTGTTGCTCAAACATTTCCTATGGCTTCAAATCGCATTTAAACATGAGCAACAGTGGTAAAAATTAGCTCAGCGCACAGCGGTGAAATGGCTCAGCACTCAGCAATGAAATGGTTAAAAACATTATTTTTTTTTAAATTTGTTTTTCATGGTTTCCTGTCCCCAGGGCAGTACCCGGACCCCCATACACCTTTTATGACCAACATCTTGCATACATGCCCTCTGGAGGGGACCTTAATTTTTGAACTTTTGAGCCCCATTGACTTGCATTGCGTTCGAATCGTGTTCAAACTTTTTCTGATGTTTAAGTTAGAATGCGAACTGAACACGGGGGGTTTTCAGCCCATCACTACTGAAGAGGTCCAATCCAGGCCGCTGCTTCACCCATGCTACTCCCTGTCTGCCTCCATTCTAGGGTTTCCTTTGGCTGGCCGCTTTCCAGTCACCTCAGCAGCCAGCTATTTAACCTGGTTACGCCGTTCCCCCCTGCTCTGGCATTATTCTCATCTGATGAGTTATTACTGTTACGTCCTCGGCCCCTGCTGCGCTCCCTGTGGCGTCTGGACATGGTTTGGTGCCACTGGCTGGTCAAGTGCCAGCACATTGTGATGGTCGATTGGCATCTGAGGGGGCGGGACCTGGCATGGTCACGAGGAGCTGCCGGGTTTAAAGCAGGGAGCGAGGAGTTGCCTCGTCGCCCTGACGTGGAGTTTAGTTCCCGCATTGCCTGCTATTGCTTTCAGTGTGTTTCCAGTTGCCAACCCATTTTGTCTATGAAGCCTGCTCCTGTTTTTGACCCGGCTTGTCTTTGACCATTCTTCCGTTTCCCATATCGGTTCATATTGCTGTGCATTGTTTGTTTAACCCTATGTATGCCGCTGGGGTTTGGGCCCGCCACCTGGGTACATACTTCTCTCGTTCTGGGGTAATATCTGCAGCCTTATCGGGGTTGTGTTCGAGACCTAAGGTTTCCGAATCTGTGTTAAGCTGTCTTTACTTGAGATTAGGGAAAGATAGGTACAGCCTGTTCTCTACTACGTATTATTGTAATATATACACTAAGTGTAACCCGATTATTATCAGCTCAATACTATCACGCATAGGCGTGCGCACAGGGTGTGCCTGGGCACACCCTAATCAGACAGACTTTTTTTTTTTATTGTGGCAGCCACTGGATTTGAACCGGGAGCCCCAGCGCTGCTGCTTATTGCTGCCTGCTGCTCTGGAGGACTCCGTTAGACTGCTGGAATAGCAGTAGACACACCCCTGCCTGTGTCTTTTTAAATGCCCAGTGACATGCAGGGGGAAGCTTGGCAGCTGCTCTGGGGGTAACTGAGTCTTTCGAATGGCCAAGTGACAGGGAGTAGCCATACCTCCTGGCCTGAGTGAGTGTGTGTGTGTGTAAATAGTACAGCGGGAGAGGTCATGCAGCAGGCTCCACTTCATGAGGTCGGCAGGAGATGAATCCGTCAGTCCTGAGTCACTGGGTAGCCCCCTCCTCACCAAAACGGCCCCCCCCCTGCGCTGTGTTTGTGTTTAAATATGCGCTGTGCGTGTGTGTGACTGTAAATATGTGCTGTGTGTGGCTGGGTGTAAATGTGCGCTGTGCTTGTGTGTATATATGCGCTGTGTGACTAAATATGTGCTGTGTGTTTAAATCTGTACTGTGCTTGTGTGTAAATATGCGGTGTGCGTGTGTTACTGTGTAAATATGTGCTGTGCTTGTGTGTGTAAATAGGCGCTGCGGTGTGTGTGAACATATGCTGGACGTGTGTGTATGGGAGGATGTAGCTGTGGCGCACATGTGCATGTAGTATATGCAGGTTTATTCTTTTGTTTTCAGCCAGTATGTTCTGGCATTGTTTTTTAAAATGTTTCCTAATGCACTTTTTTTCTCCTCCCACCGCGGCTCTCTCTGCTGTCCCACATACACACGTCTTTAAGTGTGTCGCTCGTACGCTCCGGCCCAGACGCACATGTCCGCCACAAGCATCAGCCTTCAGATACGCGTCACTTGGTATTTTTTGCATCTTTAGAATCAGGACTTGCACTTGAATGTCAGTGTGCTTTGCACCTATTGTATTTTGGTATTTGTCTTTGGATTTGTTTTGCACAGTTTTTTTCCTTGGGCGTGAGTACTCCCACCTATTTTTCCAGAAAAAAAGAGAGCAATGCATATAGTAATGATGTATTTTGATCTCACACTCTTTTGGGTGCACACCCTAATGCAATAGGCTGTGCACACCTATGCTATCACGTGTGTCATCAGAATCTGGTTATATCAATGTACCGCAAACCCAGCTGGGTTTATCAAAAAACGTGTTCTGTCAATCCTGTGACTGCTCTGCAGTCTGCTCAATTCATCGACTGTCAAGTATTCTGCCGGTAGACCAGCCTGAGAAATATACCCCGGTATTTAAGTCATCTGTATTGTTGAAAGTATGTGCACGAAGTTGTCTTTTGGTCTTGAAACCATCTGAGCTTAGTTGCAAATCAGTTGTGCTTTTATACTCCTTGTCCTTGGAGTATAAGTATGTGATTACCGAGTGTTTTGTGACCGTCAAGCCAATATTTCTGTCCCTTAAGATCACTACTCTTGTGTGCGCACTACTGCGCCCGTTACAATTACTAGAGCTCCTGCTATCCAGTATTCTCCTGATTTGTTCCTGTTAAAGCTAGCGTCAGACGAACGCGGTCATCACGTCCGTGTCGCTGCATAGTTTAACCTCTGGCATAGCATTGATTTGTGATTTAATAGAGACCAACACACTAAGTACGTGCCCACCGAAGTGTGCATGCACCACACAGGTGGCAACGGACGCCATTTAGGCCTTGACGTAAAAGCGCTACGATGGAGGCCCAGAGTGCGCCGCTGTGTTCGTGATGACGGAACGTCAGATGCAACACATTTGCAACGTCCATCACGTTGACGCTCAGATGTTTTTGTGGTCTGGCTGACTGTACCTGTCTTTTAATTTTTGATTCCCAGATTTCCTTTTTTTTTTTTTTTTTTCTACATCCGTCAAAAAAAACAGTCCGTGTGCAGTATCTTCCATCAGTACATCCGTCCGTTATGCAAGCACGCAGAGTGCGCTCAGACTGCATTTGTCTGACTTTAGCCTCAGCTGTGCACTTACCAGCATCCAAGTCCTTTGTATTTGCAGCAGTGCACTATGTATACAAACCTCCAGTGTCTAAGATCTCGTGTGTGTGTGTGCAGGAGTGTACTATGTATATCAGCATCCAGTGTCCAAGACCTCAACAGTGACTACAGCTATCCAGCCTGCTTTATTCCTAGAGACTGTTATTCACCAGCCATAGCCAGGCTTCTGATTTAACCTCTTGTTTACTACTGTGGACTAACGAGAGAAATCTCAATGTATCCTTCCTAGTAAAATACTTTGCAAATAAATAAATGTCACGATCCTCACTATGGCTAACGGCATCCTTCCTGTCTCTACCTGGACTCCATTTTACACATACAGTCTTGCCTGTGACTACTTTATCCTGTGTCCTGTTGTCTGTCTGTCTCATCTGCTCACCCCCAGTGCTTGGGATAAAACTAAATATATAACTTTGGGTTCCACCATGGCTGCCGCTGAGTGCCACCCTGACACTGAGACAGCTTACTCTAAAATAAAAAGTACTAAAATTCACCTTTAAAACAATGGGTCTCCTATCTGCCTCTTTAAGAAGCAGATGATCATCACACAAAAATATTATAGGTCCCAATAAATATTTAACCATTCCATTTTCTCTGTCCCATTTTTAACCCCAAAGTTTCCCTTTTAACTTTTTTTTACATAGGATTTACAGTAAGGGTTTAAATCCATAAAATGCTATCATTTTGACACAGAATTACATAGTTCATTTCTACAAAACAAATGGTTTCGGTTTTAATTCTAATTTTTCTAAAATAAAGGTATTCTTCAAATAATTTTGTTTTTTTAAATTCAATTGAGGCTGTGGAGATGGTTGGTAGCTGAATAAATGAGTGAATAATATGGGCCCTATCACATTCTTCACGCAAAAATGCACGGTAACCGCGTGAATTTTTGCACGAAGCATTAAACGTTAACGTGCATAAATTAACGCTGGTATTACTATCCTCATGCATTATTTCAACCGTCAAAAAATAACGCGTGTAAAAAAGACACGCAAAAACGCGCGCGCATTAACGTTGCGCGCAGAAATCGGTGTGCGGACTGTTTTTTTCACGCGATTCGGCCAATCAGAATGAAGAACCACAATTATCTCACGTTAAGTTTTTGCGCCTGTCAAAGTCAATCTGAGTATATATGCTGCAGCAATAATAAAAACACACACAACTTCTCAATTTTATTGTATGGGTAGAATGTGTAACTATACTTTGCTGTATTTTTTTTTTTTTTTTCGAGCTGGTGTATTAGGGTTTGGCCAGGACGTTCAGATTTGCATTTACCGCCAGCTTTTAGAAGTCATTAAAATTATGCGCGCAAACACTGTGCTTTAAATTTTGTGCATAGATTGTGCGCTGGTATGCTGATGGTATTACAAACGCATTTGCGCTCACAATCCGCAGTATAGTTTGTTTGCGCAGGTTCACCCGCGGTAGACGATTACTTGCATTTGTTGTGCTGATATTGTAATACGACGTACAGTGCAAAGGGTTTTGCCCCTCGCGTTAATGCGTTTTTACTCGCGCAAACGTTTGCGTGAAGATTGTAATAGGGCCCTATGAGTATTATAATATAGTGGATGTAAAAGAACCGCACTGAAACCCATTAAAATATACACTCACCGGCCACTTTATTAGAAACACCTGTACAATTGCTTGTTAACACAAATTGCTAATCAGCCAATCACATGGCAGCAATTCAATGCATTTAGTCATCTAGACATGGTGAAGACGACTAGCTGAAGTTCAAACCAAGCATCAGATTGGTAATCCACCACTGGAACAAGCTAGTTCCACAACATCAGCATGGAAAGGACCTTATACTTAATGATAGGGATTTTCAAGGGGTTAACCCTAGATAGACCAAATCAATGCCACCTGTTCAACTCACACCAGGGGGACAGCACAAAGTTCCCAGAGTCAATTAAAACTTTACCTTGTACATGCTATAATAAAATCTTACACCTCACCAATATGTATATACCAAACTACAAAAGATACACATATCTGAAGAAATATTAAGAAATACAAAATACATAAATTGCACAAAGTACAGAGAAAAAGGAGAACAAAAGGAAAAATACGAGCAATAAAAGATTTGTAATGTGTTTGACCAGAATTAATTCTTCCAAAAGTAATCACATATCATATACTGATCCTCCAGCAAATAAATTTTTTTGTTATACTGCATGTGTCCACATACACACTAGTGGGATCAGAAAGATAAAGTACCTTGTAGCAGCATAACCCGATTTGTTTAAAGATACATATATTATACCATATGCTCTTTTACATGTATAGTTGGGGAATAGTGATCACATATATAGACTTATAAGAAATAATAACGCTGATTGCCTTAGGTGACCATGTTAATCATATTCATGTTACAGCATCAGAGGTCAATGCCGACCTCCCTGTGTGTGAATATCAAAAGCAGCAAGACAGTCTGTAGCATGGTCTGTAGCTAGGGGACCATGTATTAGAAATCTTTGTATATTAGCACCAGTCAGCTCCAGGATATTGACTCTGCTTTCTGGAGACTATTAAAAGTGTATATCGTTCCAAACCCCTAGCTGCTTTTCATATTCACGCACAGGGAGGTCGGCATTGAGCTTTGATGCTGTATCATGAATATGATTGAATATGATTAATGTGGTCACCTAAGGCATTCAGGTGTCTATATATATTTTATGAGCCAGTAAGATATAGTCAGTACAGCGTCAGTTGTGTAAACTAAAATGCTTTGTTGATGTCAGAGGAGAATGGGCAGACTGGTTCGAGATTATAGAAAAGCAACAGTAACTCAAATAAACACTCGTTACAACCAAGGTATGCAGAATTCCATCTCTGAATGCACAACACATCCAACCGTGAAGAAGATGGGCTACAACAGCAGCACACCACACCAGGTGCCACTCCTGTCAGCTAGGAACAGGAAACTGAGGTTACAATTCCACAGGCTCACCAAAATTGGAAAACAGAAGATTGGAAAACCGTTGCCTGGTCTGATGAGTTTCGATTTCAGCTGCGACTTTCAGATGGTAGGGTCAGAACTTGGTGTAATGAACATGAAAGAATGGGTCCATCCTGCCTTGTACCAACAGTTTAGGCTGCTGGTGGTGGTGTAAAAGTGTGATGGATATTTTCTTGCCATACTTTGGGCCTCTTACTACCAATTGAGCATATTTTGATCCCCACGGACTACTTGAGTATTGTTAGTGACCCTGTCCATCTCTTTATGACCACAGTGAACCCATCTTCTGATGGCTACTTCCAGCAGAATAATGCACCTTGTCACAAATCTCAAATCCTCTCAAACTGGTTTCTTGAACATTACAATGAGTTCACTGTACTCCAATGGCCTCTAGACACCAGATCTCAATCCAATAATGCATCATTGGGATCTGAGACATAAACTTAATAAATGAGCATCCACCCTTCTATTCTACAGGTGCCATATACAGTATTTACAAAAACAGTAATATTTTTGACCCTATTTTACATAGGAACCTCGACCCTCCTCGGGTGGATACGCCTATGCTTTGTGAACCGTATCTAGGCCCTACGACTGCTGGTATCTTGGCTCATTCATTACTGGCCTCTTGACCATATTGGGATGAAGAAAAGAGACATACACAAGAGTGGTCAGAGCTGGCATACAACTGGTATTGCTAAGAGAAGGAGAGAGGTAGTTTTGTAACAAGAAGTTTCGCAGGAATGTATGTGTATGAATTATGGCCTTTATGACAAACTCTACCCACCAGTAATGAAGCAACCACAGAGTTATGAATCCATGCAACCCCTCCCTCTGGAAACCCGTATGTGAATTAACTTTGAGACAAGGTTAGTGACCCATTGCAAGACGAGTTGAAGTCCCGATTCTTGACCCACCAGTCTAGTCATGCCGAAGTCCAAGGTACAAAGGGGTTGGATCAATAGGATTCTTCATCTCAAACTTGGTGAAGATTTGGGATGGCTGACGAGACTATTAGGGGAACGGATGAAGGCGCGGCTCGTCTCCAAGGGGACACTTGAGTAATGTGCATTTTTAGTGGGGACTGTTATGGACAAGAATATGTATCTGCTTTAATAATATTCAGAGGCCTAGAAAAATGCTCATTTAAGTTTGATATACCTTTAAGAGATGATTAACATAACTGTCATTTTAGAGAGAATCAAAATGTATCTTGCGTAACTCCGCTTTTCGACAGAATAAGCTAACCACAAAGTCATGAGGAGTCTTATTCCAGTATCAAGCCCATCCTGCATCCTAGAACAGAACAGAACATCCACACACCCATGGAGAAAAACGGCTGACACTTGTCAATGACGCATGATACCTTGACCTTTAGAAATAGCTGATATTTGATTCTTATATAGTTAATAAATATTCTGTATGTACACAATTTTATGCTGAAGTTGACTAAAATGTTAAATTGACTCCCACTAGCTTACGCAGCAAACTACTATAAAACATGTATCGAAACCTATCATTAAACAGAGACATCATTGGCTTTGACCAGAGAAGCCGCATAGACCCACCCGTTGTCTGTGTGATTTCTTTAAGCGTGCACCTTAACTGACCTGATTTCTCCACCGATTAGAACAGAGACTGGCATCCGAGGAAGGACTGAAATTGTCCATTTCAGTGGTAGATCTTGTTATGTGGTTAATTGTACGTCCTGTGCTTGTGATGATCAGCAAAGACCTCTCATTGAAAGGCTTTTAACTATTTATGCGCCTTTATTTATTTTATATTAGTTTAGCTTAATATTTTAGTTTATGTTTATGTCACAAACAATAGGGAATCCTATTACTCATCACATATTGAGAATCAATCTGGGGTAATGTTTAAAAAAAACAGGAAGTTGCCAATGTATTAATTTATTTGTAAGCATTTTTTATTGCAAGATTGATTTACCGACTACAGCAAGGAGTTCCAAACATTTCACCTTGTGACACACTGATCAGCAGCAGTGATAAGGGTGTCCCAGATGAAAGTAAAATGGCAGCTCCTCCAGCCCATGGTTCTCTTAGCTTGAACAGTAGAGAATGACTATTAACCCCTTCACCTAAAATCAAATTATCTCGATTTGCATTGTAATGCATTGAAAAGCAATCATTAGCATATCAAAAGACTATTTTCACATCTTTTTAAAGCAAGAGTGTGTCCCCTGTGGAGAAATGTAATCCTATCAGGGTAATTCAAAGAGATCCGAATTGCTTGAGAAAGGTAACCGAATGCTGAAAATCAGCGTTTGGTTACCTTTCTTGGCCATTCGGCTATCCAGAGAGCAGGCAATTCGCCAAATCCTGGCGAATTGCCTGCACATACGGTACCTGTTCGGTGCCGTGAAATCCCCATGAAAAACCACTGCTTCGGCTATTCAGAGAACACAAACCAGCAGTGAAAGGTTCCCGAAATGCCCTGTCATTCGGTGGTTTAATTCGGCAAGTTTATTCAGGAGAATCCCATAGGCTTCAATGTTAAAAATATTCCCGTTTTAATTCAATATCTAATAAACCGTTCATTATAAAATTCTGTAGTAAAGAGTCTCTTTATTTATAGACTTTTAAGGATATCTTAAGCATTTTTCTGGATTTTTTTTTTTAAAAAGTCTGATATTTTTTTTTTTTTTTTTTAAAGTTTACTTATTTTTTCTGTAACAGCCCTTTTTATTATCATTCCCTGGACCTCATATGCAAATTTCAGACATTTTCGCTCAGTAGTTTCTTTGCAAACAGCGTTTCAGTTTTCAAACATTCATGCAAACTGTTTTCCTAATTTATTCACTGCCTCTTCTGGTCTCGACTTTTTCCGGCGGCTGCGATCGGCTCCTGCTCGGGTTTTTCCGTGGTTTTCGGTGGGTTAATCCAGATGTTTTTGCGGGTTTTTGGCATGCATTTGCCGGGTTTTGCGGTTAGTTTTCGTCAGGTTTGAGGCAGCTTTTCCCTGCAATTCGGGGACCCTGTGGTGCTTGCTGAATACACCGCAGGGTCACCGAAATGGGATCGGCAAAAGGAACCGAATTGAAGAGAACGAAAAGTCACCGAACGTGCGGTGACTTTTCGAATGTCTTTGAATTACCCTGTTTGTTTTATGTCACTCCAAGCACCCTGGAGAGACAGAAAACCAGCTCCAAATAGCAGCACTAAATATCACTAACAAAAAGTTGAAATAGATTATTGCTGTATTACAGCTGCCAGGGAGAGGGAATAATACTGGATTGTAAGGATTGTAAATTCCCATGGGAATAGGGCCCTCGTTTCCTCCTGTACTGATTTGTCAAAATATTGTTCAATGTATTGTAACCCTGTCTATGTTGTGCCCATTAAACAGTGCTGCAGAATATGCTGGCACTTTATAAATAAAGAATAATGATACAGGGCTAGCTCTGGGCTCACTCACTACTGTACAGGGATAAGATTCAGGGGGTTATAATGACTGAAAATCCCTGTACAGTACAGATACAAGGTGATACTGTAATCTCCGTATACAGGCATTATGACACATACAGATATTATTTTTATAATCTATTGGTATTTTTTGAGGAAGTTGCATCGCTAATAATCTCATTATCACTGCATATGCCCAAAAGCAGGAAATCTGACCATTTTAATTATCTAACACAAAGGTCTTTTCTGTATGATAATAATGCGGACCCGTTTGAAATTGTGTAAAATAAAGGACACCATCTAGAGCTCAAGAGAAATACTAATCTTGCTTTTAAAAGGTGTGAAAATGGTCTTTTGATATGCTAATGAGTGCTTTTTAATGCATTACAATGCAAAATTGAAAACTCGATTTTGGATGTGAAGGGGTTAAACTTGCTGAGCACAAAATAGTGAAAATGAGCTAAGCACACAGGTGTGAAATGGCACAGCAGGGAAGGGATTAAACACCCTGCTACAGTATACGTAGAATCGCCCACTGACCTCCTTGGATTTCTGCATTTGGGAGGCGCGGCACTATGTTTTCCTGGCCAGCCGTGTAGGGTTCTCATTGCTCTGCACACTTCTCTGAATTGTGTACCCTATCCCAATGTGACTCAAGGGGACCATTCTTTTATTAGTAGCACAGAACAAAAACACAGCGCCTCCCCTAAATCTACACAAACTCCTTCATCCGAGCACCAGCTCAAAAGGTCTGCCAATACCTAAATACACCAAAACAAAAAAGGAGGTGGGCTACAAGGGTGTATTTAGACCTCCAGGTTACAATGCAACATTTCCGCTGTCCGTCTTAATCATGCAGGGTGATCCCATACTAAATAATGCATTATTTCAAAATTCCTTAATCTCTAAATGGTTTTCTAAATATTTTCTTTTTTAGGTTTCTTTCATTTTGAATTTGAAAAAGCTGAATTTTTGTATCAGCATCACTGAGTAAAGGATATTTAATTTTTTATATTATTTTATTTGCATTGATGTGCAGATGTGCAGATAATGTGGGCATAATTGGCCTGGATGTGATGGGAGTTATGCACATTTTGTCATTTTGTCTAATGTGGACTAAATTTGGGTGATTACCTTGGTGTAAATTATGAATTGTTTAGTATGGGATCACTGTGCATGACTGAGGCTGGCAGTCGTTGCGTCGCATTGTAATCTGGAGGTTCTCTAAATAAACGCATTTGATACTCTTGTAACACTTTTTTTTTGCTTTAATTTTTTTGTAGATACTTTACGACAGCATTCACAATTTCTTATATATTGCAATTCTACAGCTGGATATTTAGAAAGAAGTGAGGAAGGGGAAACATTCTTTCTGCCCTTAGCCTATAGCATTCACTATCGACTACAAATATTATATGAATATGTGTGACTATCAAGGTTATTCAGAGAGATCCGAAATGTCACCAAAATGTAACCGGACACTGAAATTCAGTATACGGTGACATTTCATGGCCATGTGGCTACTCAGAGAGCAGGCAGTTTGCCAAATTTTGGCGAATTGCCTGCACATACGGTGCTGTTCGAAAGCAGTAAAATCCCCCATAGAGAAGCAATGTTTAATCTATTCAGATAACACCGAAAAGCAAAGAAAAGTTGACAAAATACCCTGCTGTTCAGTGTTTTCATTCAGCAGGTTTATTCAGGTGAACCCCAAAGGCTTCATTTTTAAAAATATTCCTGTTTTAATACAATATCTAATAAACCGTTTATTATTTAATTCTGCAGTAAAATGTCTCTTTATAGATTTTTCACCATCTTTTAGGCTTTTTTCAGCCAAAATAAAACAGTTTTTTAAAGCGTTCTTTCTTTTTTCTGTATCAGACCTTTTTATTATCATTCATTGGATCTTCTATGTAAATTCCAGACATTTTCATTCAGTAGTTTTTTTGCAAACAGCGTTTCAATTTTGAAACTTTCAAGCATACTGCTCTGAGCTGTGATCAGTGGCTCGTTGGCTTTTTACGGCGTGCTCGGCGTGGTTTTTGCAGCGGTTTCTGCGGGTTTTCAGTGAGTGTTCGGGGAGGGTTTGTGGCTGTTTTCCCTGCTCTCTTTAAGGCTGGGGTCAGACCAGCGCATTTTTAACGTGCGTTTAGGCACACTTAATCACGGCCGCACTAGCAGCAAATGACGGGCAATGACAGCCAATATACGAAGTACGGTCGCCCGAAAGTCCGGCCGCGCAACGCAAGTGGAAAATGAACGCATTTTTTCGAGAACGCAGAACCGCTAGTACGGATGTACAGAGTGCGCTGCGTCCACTAGCGGTGTGTGTGTGTGATTTTGAGACGTCAGACCCTGCTCGTGTCCGGCCAACATAACGTCCAGACGCAAAAAGTTTCCTGGTTTGGACTCGTAAAACATCACGCACGAACATGCGCATCGTATGACCGTTTTCGCATATTCCGTGAAAAAATACAACAATGCGTTCGGACGCACTTTTTTACGTTCGCGTGTAAAAATGCTTTTGTTTGACCCTAGCCTAAACACTGCGGTTGTATATGAATACACCGTAGACTCGGCGAACTAGAATTGCCGAATCGCCCCGACATGCCAGGAGCGTTAGCGACATTTCGGTACTCTCTGAATAACCCCTTAAATGACAAAACCTCCCCTTCGTCCTGCATTGATATAGGTAAAGTAGATGCAGCTAACTGGCTTCTATTTCAAGTGGGGCATTTCTAGTTTCCACAGTGCAAGACAGTTTGATCCTTTTTTCCTTGAATCATGCAATCATACTCTGTTGAGCAGACTGGTAGTTGTTTGATAGGTTTTTAAATTACATACACTGCCAGGGCAAAAATAAAGTCAATTATTAATTGGCCCACCTTTTGCTTTGATTATGACACGCATTTGCTGTGGCGTCATTTTGATTAGCTTATGCAATGTCACATTTATTTCCAGAGTTGCATTAATTAGGTGCCAAGATCTTGTACTGATGGGAAAGTTG
Source organism: Leptobrachium leishanense (assembly GCA_009667805.1). Taxonomy (NCBI): domain Eukaryota; kingdom Metazoa; phylum Chordata; class Amphibia; order Anura; family Megophryidae; genus Leptobrachium; species Leptobrachium leishanense. Next base: position 459,785,262 of record CM019063.1, read on the forward strand.
AACCTTGACTTAAAATCTTCTCCAGCACATCCCAAAGATGGTCAATGGGGTTAAGATAAAAGATTGGCCTCTTTCCTTCGGTTATCCTATCAGATATCCTTGTGTAGCGCTGTGTTTAAAACCTTACTGTGGCAGTACCTATTTTTGGCCACCGGAGGGAGACAAGCGCGATAAGAGACACTGAACATTGGGACTACATTTCCCGGCATGCTCTGGGAACGGACACAGGAAGTGGGTGGGACACGCCGAGGTACATCCTGAGCCTCGTGGAGATAGCTGGCAGAGCGCGCCAGGGAGTGAAAGAGACAGGACACAGTGCTGCAGAGCGGAACAGTGACTAGGCTGGAGCGCAAGTGTGGCCTATCAGGATTCCAAGTGGGGTTATCCAGCCTTGTAAGAAGGAGACCCAGTGATCCACAGGCATTACCCAAGCTGCTGTCAAGGAAGCGGAGGACCCCCGAGTTAGGAGTACCACAGGTCCATTGGATGGGAGAGCAGGCGGTAGCTGGACCAGTCACTGTCGGAGCAAAGAGAGCCAGACAACGGATCCAGTAGCCAGTATCCCAGCAAGGCACCGAGCGGAGGGACGTCCTGGGTCAGAGTAACCTTGGTGATCGAGCGGATGGGTGAGAGGCCTCCAAGGCCGGTTTATAAAGTCAAGAAAGCACGCTGCTGTTTATTTCTAAAACCCACAGGGCCCCAACTTGACTAGTCGAAGACATCGTTTAAGAGATTCACTGGCCAGTTGAATAGTACCCGGGTACCATAACACACACATACACTTACAGTCCGGGACTTAACCTGTTCGGGACTCACTCCCTAGTATCCGAAAAAGGGGCAAGGATTCGCATATTATTTTGTTTTCCGCTGCGCGTTTCTCGAATTACGAAATATTGTATTCTCTTTCCGCTACGCGTTTCTCGAATTTACGAAGCATTGTATCTTTTCTGTTCGGCTGCGCTTTTTCCCGAAATACGAAGCCTCGTATTTCTTTTTCCGCTGCGCGTTTACCGCGATACGAAATACTGTAAATATATCTACGAACACCGTGTCTCATTATATGCCTTTTACTTTAGTAAACTATATAACTTATAAAATCAACAACGGTGCTGGAGTATATTTATTCCCTAGTGCGGGGAGACTGACCCATGGTTCATTTTCAGCGGCTCCTCCGGGAGTGAGCGCTACACTTGTATAGGGATTAAACCTGTGTATCAGTATTACATCAAAAAGGTAGAACACTGATCTCAGTTCAGCATTGGATTGGCTATCGTGTCACACAATAATGAACTATTTTAAAACAACGTTTTATTGTAGTGTAATTGAACAAACAGGAGAAACAAAGTTCCAACATACACCTATAAAAAACATATATAATAAGAAATTAACGATGACGTATCACATCAAAGTCTTGTCAGATCTATTAATAGGGTCCTAAGGTAGAAAATTCTTTCCTTTTGTAGTGTAGTGCAACTATTACTCCTACAAACGTAGAAGGAATACACACTTCGTTTCTCCTGTTTGTTCAATTATAATACAATAAAACTTTATTTTAAATAGTTCGTTATTGTGTGACGTGACATCCGATTGATGTTGAACTGAGTTCAGTGTTCTACTGCCATGTACCCAGTCGCCGGCGCTGCAGGAAAACCAAATCTGGCGCTGGTATACTCCTGAGATCCTAAATTTACCCCTCATACCTTCAGTTCCGTCTCTCCTAACAAGGGATGAGCCGAACACCCCACGAGTTCGGTCCGGAGCCGAACCCGAACTTTCCAAATGTTCGAATCCAAATCCGAACCCGAACTCGAACTCAATACAAGTCAATGGGGCTGAAAATTTGGTTTTTAGAGTGCCCTCCAAGAGGGCATATACAGTATGCTAGATATTTGCCATAAAAGGTGTATGGGGGTCCGGGTAGTGCCCTGGGGGACAGGAAACAAGGACAAAAAGTTAAAAAAAGACAATTTTTAAAGGGACAGTGAGTTTTCCATGAAATAAGGGTTAAAAATAACGAAAAATTCCTTCAAATATCGTGCCTAGGAGGTCCCCATAACCTGCCCATGAAGTGGTGGATTTCTAGGATGTATAGAAACACTTAAAAACAAAAAATGATGTTTCAAATGACGGTAAATGCTTTTCCTTTTAATCTATCCATAAACAACTGCTTGGGCGGCAGTCGGTATGAAAAGAAGAGACATTTTCGGACACGCAGAAAAAGTTTAGTGATTTTTTTTGGCTAAATTATTGTGAACTTATGCAGGCTTTGGATGAAAGTAACAATAGGTGCTTTAAGGCTGGGGTCAGACTAGCGCACTTTTAACGTGCGGTTAGGGGCACTTAATCACAGCCGCACTAGCAGTAAATGACGGCCAATATATGAAGTACGACCGCACGAAAGACCGGCCACGCAACGCAAGAAAATGAACGCATTTTTTCGAGAACGCTGAACTGCTAGTACTGACGTACAGAGTGCGCTGCGTCAGCATAGCGGCATATGTGCGTGATTAGGAGACGTGTCAGACGCTGCTCATGTCCGGCCAACATAATGTCCAGACACCCAAAGTTTCCTGGTTTGGATCCGTGAAAAAATCACGCACAAAAATGCGCATCGTATGACGTTTAAGTGCTTTCCGTGAAAAAACACCTCAATGCGTTCGGACGCACTTTTTGACGTTCGCTGCGAAAAATGCGTTCGTTTGACCCTAGCCTAAAATTGGGCCTTTAGCATCGGCAACAGTGCCGTCACACAGTCTCACCCCTCTGAGGATATGAATCTGATACAGGCGTCAATGGCAGTGCAGCCAAATATTGTGCCTTTGGTGCCAGGCCAGCAAGTGCCATCATACAGTAACCCCTCTGTGGTATTGTGGAAGAGTACAGGGGTGGACCATGCGGTCAGGGCCGATGCTAGACTATTTTGCGCACTAGGAAAGACCAGCTACTTGCATCCCCCCAAAAAAACGACGCAACATGAAACTGATAAATTTCTTTTTACTTAAGAATAAAGTTTGAAAAGCACCAATAGTAAAGGTAAAATAAATATAAATAAACTGTATTAAACCATTTTAAATAAACTCTATTAAACAAATTAAAATTAACTGTATTGAACAAATATAAATTAACGAAAAAAAAATAAGAGTTGTCACGTAAGTATCAATTTCAGACACATCAAAATTTCACTTTGCATGCCTTATCCTTTGCAAATTTTCATCATGCGTATATATAAATATTGCCAAGGCCAGCTCACATCATGCGTATATATATTGCCCAGGCCAATCCCCTGGTGGAGATAGGAGGTTCATTTGAACCCCGATATCTCCAGGCATCTAGTGGGTCATGGAGGGTGTCAATCGAAAGGCCTGAGCATGGCCTTTCGAATGATACCCATCATGACCAGGTATAAAGTAAAAAAATAAAACAACAATGTAACGGAAGCACCTACACGTCCAAAGGAAAGGGGATAACCCAATAATAGTTATGATGAAAAATGAAAGAACAACTTTATTAAAGATAATAATGAAAAAACAATCCACACATAATACACAGATGCTCCAATTTTTATCAAATCTTACTTTGACAGAGAATGTACTTCTATGTAGTTTGGACGTTGAGTCACTATATAGCTGCATTCCTCATAATCTAGGACTCGAGCATGTAAAATACTACTTGGATCGTAGAGGCGAAAAACATAAGAAACATACTACTTTTGTTTTACAATTATTACAATTTGTACTTACACACAATTTCTTTCTTTTTGACCATAAGTTTTACAGGCAGATCACTGGGACTGCCATGGGAACATCCATGGCACCTTCCTACGCCAACCTACACTTAGGTTGGTGGGAACAGTTTGTTGTTCATGGTCCGGAATTTATCGAATATCACCATAGAATCATTGAATGGAAACGTTATATCGATGATATTTTTATTTTGTGGGACGGGAGTCGTGACAGCTTTATCGACTTCAGAAATAAACTTAACCAGAACGATCTAAATCTTAAGTTTACCTTTGAAATTCAGAAACATACTATTAACTTTTTAGATGTCTCAATTAATAAATCTCTTGATGGACAAATAATGACCACACTATATAGAAAAGAGACAGCAACCAACAATCTTCTCAATTGGGAGAGTTTCCATCCTCCTCCCCTTAAACGGGGAATACCAACGGGACAGTACATTCGTCTAAGAAGAACCTGTTCATCTTTGGAAGACTTTAAGACTAAAGCTAAGGACCTTAGGGCGATGTTTAAACAAAAAGGATACCCTAATCGATGCCTTAAGAGGGCATATCAAAATGCCCTCCTCACTAACCGTGATTTGACTTTACAGGATAAACAAAAAAATACGGATACTTGTATTAGAATGATTGGCAATTTTGATACGGGCTGGGACGAAATTTGGAAAATCTGTGAACGTTACTGGCCTCTACTTACACAAGATCTGCATCTTCAAAAAGCTTTGACAAAACATGCCTCAATAACATCACGTCGTTGCTCTAATATTGGTGATCAAGTTGTTCACAGTCATTTTTCACCTGTAAATTCTCCAAAAACTAGTTGGTTGAATAAACCGCCTATTGGAACGTTCAAATGTGGCAAATGTAAAGGCTGTAAATACATACAGAAAGACTCTAAAGAATTCACTAATTTTGATAATAGTGAAAGATTTACGGTTAAAGATTTTTCTAACTGTAATACATCTGGTATAGTGTATCTTCTTACATGTAGTTGTGGGGTTAAATATATCGGTAAAACCTTTCGTCCACTGAAATTAAGAATTTTAGAACATGTACGTTCAGTGCGTTACCCACGGGATACTCCAATATCTAGACATCTACGCCGTAAACATCAGAACAACGCTGAAGGTCTTAGGTTTATGGTTGTTGAACAGGTCCGGATTGGACCTAGAGGTGGAAATTTCGATAAAAAACTTCGTCAAAGAGAAGCCTATTGGATTTACAAATTGGGAACTAAATTGGTTTTACTTTTACCCCCTTTATTGATAATACTACTTGAGTTACCTGCCATATACTGTATGTATTGACATACTTCGCTTTACAACTTTTGCGTCATGGTATTTTGTATAATAATTCGTTCACACATTTCACCATTTCTTTAAACAGGGACATCGATATACTTCTATAGTTCTTATTTTGATAGGCACTTTTTCTTCCTTTTTACGATACTAGATGGGTTCGTTTATTTCCTTGAGCATTAATGTTTCTCCTTGTGCCTCAGAGTCCCTTAATTCAAGGTTTTGGTTCCTTTATGTATCTGGCAACTAACTGTGTTATATTTTAGATCCACCGGCTAAATGTCCACTTATAAAATAGACTAGCTTTTCCCGGCGACTTCGTTAGTTGCCTAGCAATAGGACATCTTCTCCATATTGGTATGGGAATCTTTTGGGTAACCGATGGTTGCTTAGCAATGAGACTCTTTCTCCATATTGGAAGGGGAACTTTAGTACTTAAAATCTTAGCTCTAAGGGAAATGACGTACAGGCCTGAAGAAGTCACATGTCTAATCACATGTCTAATTTACATATTTAATTACTTCTTCTCCATATTGGTATGGGAATCCTTTTGGTAGCCGATGGTTGCCCAGCAATGAGATTTTTTCTCCATATTGGAAGGGGACCTTTAGTGCTTAAAATCCCAGCTCCAATGGAAATGACGTGCTGGTTTGAAGTCACATGTCTAATCACATGTCTAATTTACATACGTAATTATTTTTCTGATGAGCCTTATTAATTTGAAGGGTATATATGGATGCCCCTGGTATAAGTAACATCACTCCTGATGAAGCCGTGACCCTAAAACGGTGAAACGCGTTGAGTTTTTTACTTAGAGTATGATACTCTTTAACAGTCACTTTTTTTCAATCAATGCTTCTGATAAAACCCTTGGGTTGAATTGTGGCGTCGCCACTACTTGTATGACTCTATATTTATAAACAATTAGCTACATCTTGCTATATGCTGCAGTAATTACAAACTAATGATATGGAATTCATTTGGTAATTGTTTGGAAATTGTTTGGCCAAACCATAGCTGTGTGTGGTTATACGGTTAAATTTAACCTAATAACGATTTTACATCTTAAAATAACCAGCATGTGCTTAATATTGGAATATTGGGTTGAATGTAGACCTTCATGATATATTATATCTACCTAATTTAATTAAGCTTGTCAGCTGGGTTATTCCACTATTTCTCGGTGTGTGAAAATTTACTTGGATTTAATTTCCTTATGTGGCTACATGCAATATAATCAGCATCTAGAACAACTTCTATAAGCCGTTTTGTGACACTGCTTGATAATATACTCATATGTATAACTGTATGCTCCATGCCCTTATATCGCTGTATAGCAAGTATTGTAGCACTATATGAAAGTTGGTTGGTTGGACCATTCTATGTGTCTACTTGATTTACCAATCCAAGCAAAACCCTTTGTGGGATTACATCTGTCTATATGCCTACGTATAAGACAATTGAATGCTCTTTCTAATTCAATTCCATTTAAACGTCTACGTGTACAATAACCTGTATGACTCTATATCTATAAACAACTAGCTATATCTTGCTATATGCTGCAGTAATTACAAACTAATTATATGGAAATTGTTTGGAAATTGTGTCTACCTGATTACCAATCTAAGCCAAACCCTTTGTGGGACCACACCTGTCTATATGCCTACGTATAAGACAATTGAATGCTCCTTTTAATTCAATTCCACTAAGTGTCTATGTGTATAACAATTTTCCATCGGCTGCGCCATATACAAATGTATTAGATGAATTATATGGAATGACCCAACGCTGACATTGCAATACGTCGTTTAATGAAGGTTCCTGTCGGGCCAGTCGATCATCTTGCCAAATAGATAGATAAGTGACTTAATTAAGTCCTTTTTGGTACCTTGATATTCTAACATCGTGCGTCTATTTTAAGCCAAAGAATTTTCGATATGGTTTTGTGCACTATTTAAGCATTCCAATATATTGGTCTGGGAGGTTACCTGACATTATTTCGATGTCCAATTTATAATTGCTGGTTTGGTTCTAATTGCATTCATAAGATGACACTGTGGTTTTGCCATAAGAATTGATTTTCGCCAATTATCAGCTGGAATGCCTGGATGCAGTATATAATTTCTATCCCTGTGGCTCATAATTTCGTCATAATTATCCAATTCTTATACCAATAGTAGAGCCATACACTCTGTATGATTACCCGTAATTGGGAACCCATTTTTACTAGGGTGCACCATTACCAATTGGTCCTAATAGGACATGGTGTCAAGTCCTTTGTGACATATCAGAACGCATCATTATTGTTCTCCACTGTGTTTTTTACGTATGTTTTGTATTATGTGTGGATTGTTGTTTCATTATTATCTTTAATAAAGTTGTTCTTTCGTTTTTCATCATAAAGTAAAAAAAACATGTATTTTTTTGTGTGTTATTTTTATTAATGCAGCAATATTGTTCACATTGCAATTATAATGTGAACGATGATGCACTAATGATTTTTTTCTATGGGGTGTGTTTGCTATAAATCACGTAATTCCCCCCACAAAATGTAACAAGTCCCCATTTCTAATTTTTGTACAAGCGCACCCTATAGAAAACATAACCGCAAATGCTCATGTGCTAAAATGTGAAAAAAACAACACTTTACACACTGCAGATGATTAAAAATTCAATTTCTATTGCATTTTTTTCATAATATACAGCCAGGACAGGACGTATACATATAAAAATGATATATTATGAATCTGCGGAGTCTGCCAAAAATGTGGCTTCAAAATCGCGTTTAAACATGATGAGCGAAAGCGGTAAAAATGAGCTGAGCACACAGCGGTGAAATACAGCATATTAGGAGTTTTAGGAGGGAAATTAACACTTCTCAAATCTCAATCAGAAGCAGACACCACCCCACCCCCTCACCCTCAGTATAGTCTACAATGTATCAAATTGATTAGACCAGACTAATACATCTGTTGTTGTTATGACATTTGAAAAACACAGGTCATTTAGAGTTGAGAATCTTTGCACGTACACATTAGTTTTTAATTCAGTATCTAATAAACCATTGCTTATAATATTCTGCAGTACAGAGTCTCTTTATTTCTAGATTTTTTTGTATTTTTCTAAGCATTTTCTATACTTTTTTCAAAATTTCTTTTTTTTTTTCAAACTCGAACCGAACACACCCAAAAAGTTCGAAGTTCGCGAACTTTCGAACACCCAAAGTTCGGGTCGAACTCCGAACCGTAGCAGTTAATAGTGAGACTCTAAGGATTATCAGCTCGCACTGGGCTCAGTGTGTGCATGTTGTTCAGTATTGATTGCAAGTCAACGCACAAACCTTTACAGTTTACTATTTCAAGTTGAGTGGCAATTTCAGGGGTCCTTAATATGTTTTTCAGTATCCTATACTGTTTATGTGAAATGAAAAAATACATCTACGTCACAGAGTAATGAGTCAACAGAGTAACATTTGCTTGACACAATGGTTCCTCAGTGTGAATACCAACATATGTCCTTGTCATCACTGCACTAGCAAGGCATGAAATGCCTATGAGTTCACCTGTCAGAGGGTCTGATAGCTGCTAGCAAAAGCAAGCCATCAGGATGATTGTTTTATGATTATGATATTAAAAATGTAACCAAACATTTCCATTTAATGCAATTTCAAATAAAAATCTAAATACAAAATATTACAATAAAACATTTGATTAATTTATGACACATGGCAGAGAATACAACGCTGCACATATTTTTGAGACAAAATAAAAGCTTGGAACATAAGCTTGCAACTCATAAACCTACATGGTGTTTTAAAGTTTTACCTTTTGTAGCGTTTGTCATTGAAGAGTGCTACATGTCATAAATCATAAACATGGAGGAGTTCAAATAAATCTGTTTGGCTGTTAAACGAAGGATAATTCTTTTCTCCTTGATTCTGAAAAGGTTCTTAAAACGATTAAGATTCTGTTAGAGCCTATTCGAATTTTTCAGTCATTTTACTTTACATTATCCAGACAGTGACACAATAGGATCCCTCTATGAATTGTGAATTAAGATTTATTTTCTTTTAAGGACAAAACAGTTTTCTTTTTTAAATAATAGCTCGGAAATAAGCATGCTTTGCTCTGCAGATAAATGTCTAAGGTTATTTTTCTTGGTGGCATGTAGCATTTTGGTGATCATGTCAAGATCAAGTTGACATTTAGGTATTAAAATATTCAATTTTTGAACATTTGCAACGCTGTCTCTTTCAGAGAAGAAGTCAGGCTTTGAAAAATTGAGAAAGCATTGTGTTCTGTTTTAAAGACTTCCAGAACTGAAACTTCTCTAACTACAGGAAGTCTAATACTTAAATCTTTGGTCTTGTGCAATCAATCACTGACTTGGTTCATGATAAAACAATGTACAGTAGATACAAACTGTGATTCTCGTCTGGCCTCTAATGGGAAGGTTGTGCGGCACTAAAATGTGTTTTAAAAAAGCAAAAGCCATGCTTTGTCAATGTAGGAAAAAGGAAGTGCTCATGCCACTGTACAGAGCACTGGTGAGACCTCACTTGGAGTACTGTGTGCAGTACTGGAGACCGTATCTCCAGAAGGATATAGACATCTTAGAGAGAGTTCAGAGAAGGGCTACTAAAATGGTGTACGGCTTGAAGGAGAAAAGTTACCAGGAAAGGCTTAATGATCTTAACATGTACAGCTTGGAAAAAAGACGAGACAGAGGAGATATGATAGAAACATTTAAATACGTAAAGGGAATCCACAAGGTAGAGGAAGGGAGTATATTTAAAAGGAAACAAAGTAGCAAAACAAGAGGACATAGTCTTAGATTAGAGGGGCAAAGGTTTAAAAGTAACATCAGGAAGCATTATTTTACTGAGAGGGTGGTGGGTACATGGAACAGCCTTCCAGTTGAAGTGGTAGAGGCCAAAACAGTAATTTAATTTAAGCAAGCATGGGATAGGCATAAGGCTATCCTAAACAAAAGATAAATCCAGGTTAAGTATCCATGTAATTGGGCAGATTAGATGGGCCGAAAGGTTCTTATCTGCCGACATTTTTCTATGTTTCTATGTTTCTAAATCATTGCTAGATTAAGTAATAGTTATCTCTTTTTATCCCAGTGTTCTTTGGGTAAGGTAATCAAAAATGAACAAAAAAGTTTCCTCTTTTATATAGGTTGGACCTTATAAGAAAACACCTGCATCCTCTTAAATTATGTGAATTGTGTTAAAGATGGTTAAGGATTTTACATCTGCAATGACAACAAAGTCTAAATGTGCTAGCAAATTTATTGGTGCAGAAAGAACACCTGCAAATTCAGATGCGATTACGTTCTTATCAGGAAAGAAAAAATAACAAACATCTGATTGTGAAAAACAGAACATTGTATATTATGGGTGAGCTATCAAGCAGGACATCAATAAATCAGGGAAGGCAACATGGAGATAAAGAATAATTGTATCACTACTCATGAAAAAGTTCGAATGAGGTCCAGAGCTGAAACAAATGGTGAGTATGGTGTTGTTCCTTGGCAGCAGGAGCTAAAGCACTAGATCACAGGTAATTTAATCTCCGGTAGTCTTAAAGAGTAACCGGTCACAATGAAGAAACATCTTGAAGATGTTAAGCACTATTCCGTAATGTAGAACCTTGATACAGTATGTTAGTGTTAGCGTGAGGATAAGTGTGTTTAATACATACCTACCATATTATGTTGCTGACGCTAACCCCGTTAGTAATCCATTAGCTCATAGGTTTTTACGCTAGCTTCTTGCTGTACTTTGCGCATCCTATACTTAACATGGAAAGCGCAAAAGTCCATTAGCATTTCGATAAGTAAGGTATTGCAAAGTGCTGGATCAAATTACCAACAGGACACGCAAGACAAAGGTTTAGCACCTTCTAAAAGCTGGTGTTAAATGATTCTGCAAATGCAAAATCATTTACCACACCCTAAAACCCCCCATTTTCCCCCTATACTCACCTCTCATCCCATGGTGGAAAGAGTGGCCCGATCGAGCAGAATGAGACTGGTATAAAACAGTTCCCAGTCTCCCTCTGCGATCGCTACGTAACCTTGCGAGAGCGAGATTGTGCAGGGCTCGCTGCCTGGAAGCGCAACCCTCCATGGTCTTCCTATGTTAGCATCCCCTTGTTAGCATTAAGGATGGCATTGACCAATCCTGGTCTAAATTTAACCAGAGCTGTTGTAAATTTACCATTATAGTCAAAAGGGCCTATTACAAACAACACTAGCGTTAACGCTAGTGGTAACACTAGCTTAACCTCCCTGACGGTTTTCCCGAGTGTTGCTCGAGGTTAACTTTTTGTACCGAAAGTGGTATCCCCGATATACACTCGGACTGGATACTTACATGTCCTGCACTCCCTCGCTGATCCCTGCAGTCTCCTCCAGCCGCTCGCAACATCACACTGCCTGGTTCTCTTCTCGGGAGGAGTGAACCAGGAAGTGTGACATCGCGATCGGCTGCAGTGTGACTGCGGGGACAGCGAGGGAGCGCAGGACATGTAAGTGTCTTTAACGGGCGCTGCGGCGCTCACACAGGAGTAGAGAGGTTGAGATCTTATTGGACAGAATTATCTGCTCAATGGTAACAAAATAAACAGTATTTTCAGACTTATACTCCAAAGCCAAGGAGTATGACAGGACAACTTAACTGCTATTAAGTTCCAAAGGTTTCGAGACCAATGGACAACTTAGAGAACACAACAATACAGCGGATTGCAAGACTTGAGCGTTAGTACTGAGGTATTTAGTACGACAGGCAATGAATTGTTCAGACTGCAGGGCAGTCAACAACCTGACAGATTTAACGTTTTCTGAAAACTTTAATCGGGTATGTTGTACCTTGTAATCACCAGGGTCTATCGACATACATAAAGGCTTAAGGATTGTGCAAGCCTGGGTACACTTGGCAAATTGAGCAAGATGAACATAAGCAGAAAACCAATGGTATTTCATTATTGCAGATTGTACAAGCGTATACGATCGTATCTCCTAAACCTTAGACCTGGAGCAGAACCCCGATAAGGCTGTAGAAAGTACACCAGAGCGAGAAAGGAATCTCCCCACGAAGAGAGTAAAACCCCAAGCAGCGTGCATGAGGCTAAACCAACGACGCACAGCACTAGCCTCCGCTATAGCATGTAACATGAGAATGGTCAGAGACAAGCCAGGTCAAAATCAGGAGCAGGAATCATAGACGTAAATGGGTCGGCAACAAAATAGCAATGAATACAACAGGAAGCGATGCGGGAACAGAACTCCACATCAGGGCAACGAGGCAACTCCTCGCGCTGCTTCAAACCCAGCGGCTCCTCGTGACCACACCAGGTCCCACCCCCTCAGACACCACTCGGCCATTACATGGTGCTGGCACTCGACCAGCCCTTGGCACCAAACCATGCCCAGACCCCTCAGGAAGCAGAGCAGGGGCTGAGGATGTAACAGTATCGGCCCGAGTGTGGCTCGGGGATACCGCTTTCAGTATTGAAATTTAACCCCAAGCCACACTTATACCGCTAGGGGGCCAGATTAATTGGACCAATTCTGACATATAAAATATGTCAGAATCGGACCGCCAGGGAGGTTGAGGGACTTTAGCGCATGACCCCCATTACATTCTGAATGCTAACAGGTTAAAAAAACATTTCGGGCTTTGAGGGTTGCCCTCCCTTCCACAAGCTTACTGTACTTTGTGTTTGATTTACACATAACATGTCGAGCACAAAGACTGAATGCTAATTACCCCACAGGTCCCCAGTCTCCCAAAGGTCCACAAACGGTCCCCAGTCTCCATCCGCAAAGCATTCCATGGCCCTGCACGATCTTGTGAGATCATATAGGGCTATAGATCCAGCATCGCAACCCTCAATGGAGTCCTATGGACTCCAAGAGGTGATACCTACGGTGCCGATTTAGTGTTGCTGCGAGCATTCAGGGGAGGGAGTTAGTGCTGCGTTATTGGGCATGCTGCTGAATCAGTGCCTGCCCCATAATACGTCACTAAAATGGGGATGCTAAGGGAAAACCTGCAGGCACAGGGTTTTCCCCTTACTGTCCACGTTTTAGTGCCGAGATCGTAATAGGGGCCCAAAGTTGGTGCTAACGTAAAGAGCTGTTGTAAATTTACCAGAGCCATTATAATCTATGGAGCTTGTAAATTTACAACAGCTAGCACCAACTATGGAATAGAGCCCAGAGTTGCTAAGTTCACAATAGCTTTGGATACTTATACCCGGGTTGTAATACAGCATTGCATATTTATGACTGGCCTGTAATGATGGCAGATCTAGTCACAGAACAGTAATGGCTTGTTTACTATTCCCAATGAGTGGTTACTTCAGATATCAGTCAGATGTACTGGATTGTTAATAGCTAAGTGATTTGTGGTGTTCTAAATCTCTTGTATAACACTCCATAGAGACCAATGAATTTGTGAATGAATATGCTCATCAACGCTGCTGGGATTATTGATAGGCTTTACAGGTTTGCTGCTTCACCTGTAATATTAATAAAAGCAGTAGCAAGCTAGCAGAAATGTGACTTATAGTGCACTAGCTTGCAATTCATTGCTCAGATTGGAATTGGGCCTCAAGTTCACATTGCACCAATCACCTTACTGGAGCAATAAGATGAGGTGACACACATTGTGAGAGAAAGAGGAAGAAGAGACCCATCTGTACTGCTTCCTGCTTATTTAGAGCAACTTGTTTGAGATTGACGGTGAAGTCTTGACCCTCCATTACCTTATTTTACATTTCTTATATTTTTATTAATTTTATTGGAAAAGGCTTAAATCCTGACACTACAACATTGAGAAGCTGCACAATAATAGTACATGTATGGAGAATGATATTACTCACATTAGATACACGAAAGATACTGTGGGCATACCTTCAGCCATGTAATACCAAGGGCTATATTCAATAGTTGTAGTTGTGGTAGTCAGTATGTAACCGTTAGCACTAGCATTAGTAAGTTTAACGTCTGGCATCAATATTCCAAAGTTGACGGTAAACTGGTTTGAAATCCATGCTTCACAGCTTGCGCGAAGGAACGCAATCCGTTTTTAACTCGACAAGTGAGGTATTCCAAGGTGCTGGCTGCCAGGAAGCGAATTGACAAATTTTAACAATTCTTGAAAGCTGGTGTTAAATGATTTTGCAAAATTATTACACTCTCTAAAAAAAACCTTAAGGCTAGGGTCAGACTAAGGCAGTTTATCACGGCCGTAGTAGCAGCAAATGACGGCCAATGACGGGCAATATACGCAGTACGGGCGTACAAAAGTGCGGCCGCGCAATGCAAGCGGCAAACGAATGCATTTTTTGTAGAACGAGATACCGCTAGTACTGACGTACAGAGTGCGCTGCGCCAGATAGCGGCGTGTGTGCGTGATTAGGAGACGTCAGGCGCTGCTATTGTCCGGCCTACAAAACGTCCAAACAACCAAAGTTTGCAAATTTTCTGGAGTGTACCTGCAACTGCTGTAAAAAATGTCAGGCCCTGAAATTGATGTGGAGAGGCTGATCAGCGCTGTGGGGGAGCATCCAGAGATATGGGACATGGCCTGCGAGAGGTACAAAGACAAGGTGAAGAAGGCCAGCGCATGGGTCGTGGTGTCCCGTGTCGTGTACCCAGAGTATGATACGTGGTCAGAGAAAGAGCAGAATATCCAGAGTGAGTATATGATTATTTTATTCATAATCGCATACATGTACGTCACAATAATAATACGAAACAACAAATATTTATTGTCGTGAAATCTTAAATGCTCCCCAGCTGCCAGGGCACCTGACCTGCATTGCTAATGAAATAATTAGACAGAGCATCGCGAAACCTGTTGCTGTGTCTATTCACAGCTATTATGTCATCGTTCGCATAATCTTCCAGACCCATAACCGTGAGGGTATCATCAAAATTAAAACCATCCCTGGCACGAACATAGTTATGTACGATGCAGCAGCATTTGACTATATCCACACAGAAATCAACATGTACATCAAGCGGCCTATGAAAAATCCTCCACTTGTTGCTCAGTATGCCAAAGGTACACTCGACATACCGTCTCACCCGCGACAGCCTGTAGTTAAACACCCGCTTCTTCACATTCAGGTGTGTCCCTGAGTAGGGCCGTAGGAGATGTGTGGATAGGCCGAATGCTTCGTCACCCACGAAGGCATAGGGGACTGCCACGTCACTGCCAGGCAAAGGTGCGGGTCTGGGAATGTTCAGGGACCCACTCTCAATTTCATTCCACAGTGTGGAGTTCCTGAACAGTGTGGAGTCAGAGTCCTATGAACCGACATCCACATACACAAAACTATAGTTGGCATCTGCCACCGCCAGGAGGCCAATGGAAAAGAAATGTTTATAATTCTGATACAGTGAGCCACTCTGCTGTGGCTTCACTATGCGGACATGTTTGCCATCCACGGCTCCCAGGCAGTTTGGAAAGTCGGCTCTCTCCCAGAATCCTGCTGCAATTTCCACACATGCCTTGTGTGTCGGTGTTGGCAAACATTGGTCCTTCATGGTGTGCCATATTGTTTGGCACACCTTGCGGACGATCTCACCAGCTGTTGATCTGCCAATACGGAAGTTGTATTGCAGATCCTTCAAACTGCATCCACTAGCAAGATACCTAGAAGACAAAATAAAAATGTTTGATTATGATCACATCCGATGAACCCAAGCTAATGTCACACTCATCATGTTTTGCAGCACAAGAGGCCATGAACAAATGGCGCACAGTACGCGACAACTATACGCGGGTACAGAAAAAAACAAGCCATGGCTGCGCGATCTGGAGCTGGCTCGAAGAAGGTCTGTGGATATATATACACGGAACAACTGTCGTTCCTCCGAAGGACCCAGGAGCCGTGAAGTAGCGTCAGCAGCATTGAGCAGCCATCGACCTCCGGCTCACAGGTCCAAAACCTGCTGCCAGGAGGTTCTGCCAGCTGCCAGGAGGAGGTCAACCGGGGTGGTGCAGAGTCGCAGCTGGAGGAGGATGTGGAGACAGGACAGGTGCCAGGTACAGCAGCAACAGCCATCACCAGACCTGCACAGACGAGAAGGGCACCAGCTACAGACCTGGAGCAGGCCATGGTTACCTTCATGGAGGCTCAAACTGACCATCCACATCAACGCTGCATGCTTGCCGACTCCGAGGACATGTCATTTTTTAATTCTTGTCTGTCCCTCCTCAACCAGATGACCCCAGCTCAGAAGGTGGAGTACCGTCGCAGATCCCTGGCAATTTTTGATGACATCCTTTCCTGTCCCCAACAGGCAGCCGTTTATTACGGTGCTGTGCCACAATCCGCCAATGCTAGTGGATCTTCCCTCCCCAGTCAGGTGCTGTCCACCCACCCACCCATGCCCCCTGTAGCTAGGCCACCCACAGAGTCGGAGTCCTGCTGTAGCCACACCACCGGCCCTCATGACCCATGATAAATTCGAATTTTAAGCAAACAAAAACAAACTCCCTATAATAATTACCATTTATGAAATTTCAATAAACCTTTTTCAAGTTTCTTCTCTATATCAAAGTTGAACACGGGCGCGGCGCTGCACCATGGCGAGAGACAACAAAATTGGCCACAAAGCAATGTAGCGTCAGTCCTGTCTAAAATATCCTTCCTTAGACAGACTTTTTATTAGATTTCAAAGAACTTATAGCCAATCAGCATTCAGATACATTTCTACGTCAGAGTTTAACCAACAGTGAGACAAAAATTACTACATTTGATTCAGAGACTGCTTTTTTTTAGCTTACACTGTTGACACACCCTTTCCTGCACACAAAGGAAATGGCTAAATTCCACAGGCTAACATCCTATGCAAGTAAAAGACTTGCAGGGTTTGACACTTATAATGGGGGGGGGGTGGATTTCACACTAATGCAAAATTAAAAAACTACCTACCATATTAAAATACCTTTCAACCCAGATGCTCATCGGTATCGTGATCTATAATATATGTCATAATTATGTATTCCTTTTGTTTGTAATAATGTGTTATATGGTTTGACGTTTAATATATCCTGACCTTCAGTTGACAAGATATACTATATGTCCAGAATATATTATTGTTATTTTATTTTATATGTTTACTATAATATAATTTGTTTGGTCTACATTGTTGTCGGAGTCATTTATGATTCTGTACGTGTGATGTGATGCCCGTGTGTGTGTGGGTATGCATGTGCCAGTGGGCATATGACTACAGACATGATGCACTCCGAGCACATGTCTGGTGACTGGCAGCGATGTCATGTATGCAGGTGTGTGACAGTACGTACCGCAAAGTGATGACCAGCATCTCCTCCGGTGGTATGGCAGCCCTCATGTTGGTGTCCCTCTTGGTCAGCGGCTCGCGTACCCGCGACAACAGTTCATCAAAGGAGGGGATGGACATCTGCATGTAATTGAAGAACTTCACGGGGTCTCTCTCTCGCAGTGGCCTGTACAGCGTCACAAAGTGTCCATGCGTGTGTCTGGCAGCGTTAATTTGATGAACCCAGGTTCGCCGCTTTCTCTTCTTCTTAAGGTACAGGTACCCCATTGCAGCAAACAGAAAGCCTTGTACTGCATCCATCTTGGAAAAACGCCACCATACACATAATGGCTTTTTATACCCCTTCCCCTTATTTTTTCATTCAGCAATTAATTTGATTAATCAGCTTTCTGTATTTTTTCACAGCTCCGTCAAAAAATACGTCCAGAATTGCGCATCGTCTGACCGCTTTCGCGTATTCTGTAAAAAAATGCGTTCGGACGCATTAACGCACTTTTTGACAGTAGACGTCAAAAATGCGTTAGTCTGACCCTAGCCTAAAAAGCACAAGGCTCGAGGCCTGGATGAGCAAGGCTCCATAGAGTCATATGGATGCCACGAGCCAATACTTGTAGTGAAGCAGAGCACCGCTGCTGGTATCGGCGAGCCTTGCACTTCGTTCTGTGGCAAGGTGCCAAGATAGCACCTACACTTGAATAAGAAGTTAAAATGGAGATGGTGACGGAAACTCTGCAGGCACAGATTTTCCTGCTTACTGTCTCCTTTTTAGAGTCAAGTGTTGAATAGGACCCCAAGTCGGCTCAATTTCCTAATTCGAGCATTAACATTGACAAATTGAAGATGGGAGTATCAATATTATCGACGTGCAACCTCTAAGACTTTAGAAAAAGTAGATGGATGGGAAATACAGAATGTTTGCAAAGCTACAAAATGCTTAAAATATGTTACAAAGTGCTTATCTTTCTTCTAATCCTAGGGTCATTCCCAGCAAGGAATGTCCAATCCTAGTACAATTTAGTAGAAACAAAGCCAGCTTTAGGAAAATTGCACTCACATCCCACTGAGGAAAACCTTAGAATTCTTTTGAAGAATGTGAGGGCATACTTTAGAAAGAGCAACACATGGGGTCCCAACCAGTTTAATAAGGTCTTTATTCATAGAGTCCTTTTGAACTACGTGAATAAACCTGGCCAGTATTTTCAACACATCTTACTATAATCATTAATAATTTAGAGATTCATAGAAAAACACCTAGTTGACTAGTTGACATTTTGTGTTGAAGTGTTTTAGATCTTTCAAAGCAACTGTAGTTAATGGAAACTGATGTCGTTTCGTGTGTGTTGTTTGTGTGTTATTTATTTACAGCACATGTATGAAGTAGAAGAGAATCTTTATAGATGCCTCACATTTATTATTAACATAAAATAATACGAATTTCTGTCTTTTGTTTATAGTAACTTTCCAGTCAATAGAGGTTTATTTTTGTATTTTTGTTTGATCAGTTGAATGGGACACAATCAAAAGAATTTGAACCCAGGGCATGTCAACAACAGCACTGAATATTGAATATAAAATGAGAGTTCTGTGTGTATTGAACTACAAGGCTTGACTGATTTGCTTCCACAATAACGTAAGAGAAAACTCTCTTTATACAAAAATCAAATGAAGCAAGGTAACATTTTATGGAAAGTGTTTTACATATTTAATAGAAAAATAACTGCTGTCTGTCTATCCCAATATAAATCAATATCCTACATACACCATGTTGGAAAAGAGTATAGTATCTTAACGGTGTCTAGGTTAAACCATACTCCCAACTGTGCCAAGTCTTTACTTTGTCATTATAGGGTACTGAGGACAGGTTGAAGTGAAAAAACCTTATTTAAACAATTTTATCATACTAATGTAGTATAAATATGGAAAAATGAACGGTTCTGGATACTTTACGGAATGCACTGTGTGTCTGCATGTTTCAATAATTCCTATTCAATATGAATATTAAGAAGCAAAATAAGCCTAGGAAAATCTATATTAAATTAACTTCTAAAGGACTCCCATGAGATGTTGTTTGCTGTAATGTGATGTCAGTAAAAATGTTACTACAGTAAGTAAATAACCATGACTGCAAACACAAATAATAAACACGGAAAAATCAATCTTCTGTCAATACACAAATGCATAAACTATCCAGACGTAATAAAGGCAGATTGTTTTTTATTCTTATCATGTAATCAGTTACCGTATAGACTTTGAGTATATAAATAAATTTTGTCACATATTTAATCTAGAGAATGCCTAAAGATATTTACTTTCTGAATAACTAAGATAATTATTTATATTTAGAACAATCAGTTAAATAAATGTGTCCCAGTGGGCATATGACTACAGACATGATGCACTCCGAGCACATGTCTGGTGACTGGCAGCGATGTCATGTATGCAGGTGTGTGACAGTACGTACCGCAAAGTGATGACCAGCATCTCCTCCGGTGGTATGGCAGCCCTCATGTTGGTGTCCCTCTTGGTTTACTTTCTGAATAACTAAGATAATTATTTATATTTAGAACAATCAGTTAAATAAATGTGTCCCAGTGGGCATATGACTACAGACATGATGCACTCCGAGCACATGTCTGGTGACTGGCAGCGATGTCATGTATTTGAGCAACGTGTTTGCTTTTACTGTGTTTGCATTAGTTCAGAAAGCGTATTTTATTATATCATGGTGTTGGCATTTCTCTTTGATGTACTTTTTCTGGCTGGTGCGGGTGTGATTGCTAGCTATATTTTTTTGATGCTTGAACTTTAATAATCCATCCAAAAACATTATTGAAAAACACGATTTTCCGGCGGTATTCCTCCTCACGATTATGCAATGTTCTATAGGAACCCTCAAGAAGTCGGTGGCAATGCCGATGTTGATGACGGCGCGCCTCCTGGTGGCCCGCGCCTGGAAGACGGCACACCCCCCGGCATACCGTGATTGGCTGACACGGATGGAGGAAGTGCGAAATCAGGAGAACCTGTCGGCTGGGACAGGGGAACCCCTGGAGAAGCACCTACACAAGTGGTACCACTGGTGCACATATCTGACCACGCCCGTCTGCCGCGGACGCATTGGACCCTGAGACGGCCACTGTTTACACCATACAATGACGCAACACGTCCACTGACGCCCCCGGGGGCACTGGGTGGCGGGGTCGCTGGTGCTGCGCCCGCGCCCATCCCTAGCTGCAATGATCCGGACCCTGTGACCGACCTGTATCCGTTCATACCACCCCCCCTCCCTTTTTTTTTTTTTCTTTTGTCTCCCCTCCTCATCTCTCCCTCTCTTCCTCCCTTTACTCTCTTTCTTTCACTTTTTGCTACTCCCCTCCCTCATTTGCCACTGCACCTCTCTTACCGCACCCTCCCTCTGCCTCATTCAAACTCCCCCCCTGCCCTCTGTTCCTCCCACTCCTCTCACATACGCACGTCCCCTCTTGTCTTCCTCTCATGTCACCCTTGCTAATACTGCACGGGACCGCAAATGACTCACCAAGGTACTGGGAGAGCTGAGATAACGTTCAATGTATCTTCTTGACTTACTGATGCTGATGCACTGCTCCACATCCATATATGATCCTTCTGTTATACTGCTTATATTGCCTTTTCAACATCATCAATGTACAACCGCCTAAATCTACGTATACTTACCCGGATCTGAGCTTTGTATTGTACAATTGCATTTATCTGTATGCCATTTTGTTTTGAATAAAAAAAAATAAAAAAAAAACACGATTTTCATTTATTTAACCACCCCTCGTTGACTGCTTCTCTACAGAGCTTTTAATTCCACTCATAAAATTTGACTTCCATAACTTTTAGAAAGATTTTAGTGTCTTATAATGGACATTAATGGTTACAAAGGCCACCTTTTATTATGTACAAGACAGTGATCAGAGAGTCAGCTGCCTTATTTGACTGGTTTCCCTGTGGATCAGCAGAAAATTAAGTTGCCCTCATATGGGTCCACAATATTCATAAAGTGGATTTTTCATTTTAACCTCATAATTAACTGGAATTTTCTCCGTCGCTTTACGTGTACCCACACAAGTTATATATATATTTTGTTGTGAGGTACCCAAAATGTATACACAACTCCTAATTCAGTGTGACAAAAATTAAAAAGTGAAAAAATATATTTTTCTTTAACATTTTAATATGACTATATCCTAACTCTCCCCCAATTTCCCCTTAATAGCACACAATAAAAATAAAAACCTTCAATGTATGAAGGAAAAAAAAGTTACTCCTGAATGCCAAAATAATTAACAAAATAAAAGAAGGAATTTTATTCATTGTTATAAAAAAACACAACAATTAGAAATATTAAACAGAAACATAGCCCCTTAGGGTAAAACAATTTATATCTAGTCAGATACATGTATATATTTGGTATCCCTGGGGTGCAGTTGGAGATATCTCTGGTATTTAGAGGCACTTTGGGCATTAGGTGACACTTAAGGGGTTATTCAGAGAGGTCCGAAATGTTGCAGAAATTTAACCGGACACTGAAATTCAGCATACAGTACCATTTCGAGTCCATTTGGCTATTCAGAGAGTAGGCAGTTCCCCAAATTTTGTCGAATTGCCAGCACATATGGTGCCTGTTCGAAGGCAGTGAAATCCCCCATAGAGAAGCAATGGTTCATAGAAACATAGAAAATGTCGGCAGATAAGAACCTTTCGGCCCATCAAGTCTGCCCAATTACATGGATACTTTACCTGGATTTATCTTCTGTTTAGGATAGCCTTATGCCTATCCCATGCCTGCTTAAATTCAATCACTGTTTTGGCCTCTACCACTTCAACCGGAAGGCTGTTCCATGTATCCACCACCCTCTCAGTAAAATAATGCTTCCTGATGTTACTTTTAAACCTTTGCCCCTCTAATCTAAGACTATGTCCTCTTGTTTTGCTACTTTGTTTCCTTTTAAATATACTCCCTTCCTCTACCTTGTGGATTCCCTTTACGTATTTAAATGTTTCTTTCATATCTCCTCTGTCTCGTCTTTTTTTCCAAGCTATACATGTTAAGATCATTAAGCCTTTCCTGTTAACTTTTCTCCTTCAAGCCGTACACCATTTTAGTAGCCCTTCTCTGAACTCTGTCTAAGATGTCTATATCCTTCCTCAGATACGGTCTCCAGTACTCCAAGTGAGGTCTCACCAGTGCTCTGTACAGTGGCATGAGCACTTCCCTTTTCCTACTGCTAATACCTCTCCCTACACAACCAAGCATTCTGCTAGCATTTCCTGCTGCTCTATTACATTGACTACTTACCCTTAGATCCTCTGCAATAATAACCCCTAAATCCCTTCCTCAGATGTTGTGGTTAGGACTGTATCAAATATTCTATATTCAGCCCTTGGGTTTTTACGCCCCAGGTGCATTATTTTGCACTTATCCACATTAAAACTCAATTGCCGGGGGCGGAGCCAACTACGGAGCATGGCGGACATGTTTTAGTCCGGCTCCAGACCAGGCAGCGAGAAAAACGCGGATATCAACCACCGGGGACCGCACATACCATCTCAGGTACCGCAATACCCCACCGGAGTACATAGCCGTCACGATGGCCACTGCAAAGGGGAAAAAAGCACCGGGCACAAAGGAGTTTTTCACCCCTAGGCCCGGTAGACGCCGCGAAGATGCAGATCCCCAAGATGGCGGCGGCTCCCCGTCTCATTCTCCAAATTCGGCGCCAGGCACCAATGAAGGCGACTTACTGGTGTTCACCACCCGCATGGAAACTTTATTTAAAGATTTCTCGTCCTCACTATCAACGCGCCTAGATGCGGTATCAGCGGACATCCGCAAAGATATACAAGAAATTGGAGAACGGACCTCGCATTTGGAAAATAAAATGTCTGAAATGGCGAATGCTCATAACGATATGGCCACAGCAATAGAATCTCTGGAGGCCAAACTGTTGCAATGCACAAATAAACTGGCGGACCTTGAAGACAGGTCCCGTCGACATAACCTCAAAATTCGAGGAATTCCAGAAACGATTCACCCCCGAGACCTCATGGCCTATGTAACAGATTTTTTTACGCACTTACTTCCTGGAGTTGCGCATGACACACTACTCATGGACAGAATACATCGCATACCAAAACCGCCGTCTGCCCCTCATAAAGCTTCTAGGGACGTGATTCTTAAGATGCATTACTATAAACCCAGGGAAGACGTCTTACGAGCTATGCGGAAACCAGAGAAATTGGGTTCCCAATACGAACATCTGGAAATTTACCCAGACTTCTCTAAAGCAACGCTGCAACAACGAAGACTGTTTCGCCCGCTAACAACATCTTTACGGGAGGCTGGTATTTTATACAGGTGGGGATTCCCCACAAAGTTAATTATTCTCCGAGAGGATGTTACCACAGTTCTCACATCTCCCACAGAGGGAAGGATAACCCTGGAGTCTTGGGGCCTTAAAATAACTGAGGACGCCCAGGACCGTAGGCCCACACTGAAAAAGGTGACGCCGGATTGGCGGCAACGCTGAATGGATGCGTAAGTGAAAGTTACGCTCTTCCAGATCCGCTCCTGATGATGGACATCGTCTTTGTTTCTGATCGGAAATCGCAGGACGGGTAAACCTGGTGGATTAACGCTTGACCTATTTGTCTCGCTGCTGGTGGCAGTAGGACATACCCCCCCCCCACTTTTTACGTTTCTCCCCCTTCTTCGTTAAGGGTACGGACGTCTCCTTAATAGGAGACCCCGATGGAGAGAACGGCGTTCTGGAACGCACCAAGTTTTGTCGCTTTATGGCGATGTTTTGTTTTGGTTTTATCCCCCTTTTTTCCCTTTTCCCACTCCCCGGGGGGTTGCAGTACCTCTCGATCCTATGGGTCGCGCTCTTGGCTAACGGTCCGGTCTAATCGTCTGAAATGTTGTTTATATGTTCCTAACATCTTTTTTGTAGCCTTTTATGAAGATAGTATCATATAATGTAAAGGGTTTGAACCTGCCCGTTAAACGCCACTCTTTATATAGAGAGCTTTGCACATATGACGCTGACATCGTCTGCCTCCAGGAGACGCATTTTAGGAGACTGGATCACCCTAAGTTGTATACACCCCGCTATCATACCCAATTTCACTCAACTTATAGAGCCAAATCTAGAGGAGTGACAATACTAATTCATAACAGAATTTCGATGCAGACTCATAGAATTATCACAGACACAAGAGGTAGATATATTATTTTAATATGCACAATAAATGGCAGGGTGTACACGATAGTAGCAGCTTACGCTCCTAATAACTCACAAACACAATTTTTAACGCATCTCTTGAACAAACTTACGGATGTTGTATCGGGAGATTTAATAATTTGCGGCGATCTCAATTTATGTATCGACCCCAAAATGGACCGTTCGGCCCCACAAACACTCAAGCAGGGAGCCAGTTTTCACAGCTACACTCTCTCCTCAGACTCCATCGTCTACATGACATGTGGCGCCTGCTTCACCCTACAGAGAGGGATTACACTTTCCGATCGGGAGTACATAATAGTTACTCACGCATAGATTATTTTTTAATACCATCGCATTTACTCTCTAGAGTCACCACATGTGATATACTCCCCTTCACAAGGTCTGACCATGCCCCACTGCTTCTCGACATCCGGGATGAATTTCATTCTCATGTGAGACCACCCTGGAGATTTAACGAACATATATTAAAACATGAACCAGCATCAATAGCAATTCAGGAGGCATTAGCTAACTATTTTAAAGAAAATACGACCGAGGAGGTAGACCCGTTTGTTGTATGGCAAGCCCATAAGGCAGTCATTAGGGGTGTGTGCATCCAGTGGGGAGCGAGGCTTAAAAAGCAACACACAGCACAGCGACTGGAAATTCTTAGGAACATACAAGACATTGACACCCAGAATAAAATTTCCCCAACAACGGAGTTAGCGGACGCATTGGATGATGCATTACGCTCACTGACTGACTTAGAAGCGGACAGATTTAACTCGTCCATGCACAGGATGAAATCGCGGTTCTATGCGTTTCAAAACAAACCGGGCAGATTACTGGCCCGCAGATTAAAACCCCCCCCCGGCCGCACAGGGCATCCCTCACCTCAAAACTAACAGGGGACTAATACATAATCCTTTGGATATTGCCAACGAATTCGCAGACTTTTACGAGAAGCTATATAACCTATCAATAGATGATAAGGTGACTCAGCCCACACCCAATGCCATCTCTAGCTATCTTCATAAACTACACCTGCAAAAATTATCCTCATCACAAATGACAAAATTAGCTTCTCCGATTTCTTTAGATGAAATTTCTGAAGTGATTAAAGGACTGCAAAAACGAAAAGCCCCGGGCCCTGACGGCCTTAATGGCCTATATTACTCGACTTTCACCTCTCATCTCATGCCGCACTTACACTCGATTTTTAATGTGGCCCGAGAACAGGGTACATTTCCGACAGATATGCTACGGGCTCACATAGTTACACTCCCTAAACCAGGTAAGACCCCCGACGAATGTCGTAATCTCCGTCCAATTTCACTTCTTAATGTAGACATAAAAATATATGGAAAAATTTTAGCGAACAGACTACAATATATATTACCAACTTTAATTGGTCAGGACCAGGTGGGGTTCATTTCGGGTAGACAAGGACCAGACAGCACAAAAAAGTTGATGAACCTGTTGGAATCATTGAAACGAGTAGGTGAACCCTGTTTGATACTGTCATTGGATGCAGAGAAAGCCTTTGACAGGGTAAATTGGCTATTTCTTCAAGAGACCCTTAAGATATATGGTTTTCCCCCCTCGATGTTATCAGCAGTAAAGGCCTTGTACGATGCCCCGTCAGCTACAGTTCTGACAGCGGGATTTCGGTCTGAGGAATTTGTAATTACAAACGGTACAAGACAGGGATGCCCACTTTCCCCACTTTTATATGCTTTGGTGCTGGAACCACTAGCACAAGCTATCCGACAAAATGACGAAGTTAGAGGTATACAGATAGGTCCTACAACATATAAGCAACAACTTTATGCAGATGACATCCTCCTGACGTTAACTGACCCAGAAGTCTCTTTATTGGCCTTATACCGCGAGTTAGAAGCATACAGTGATGTTTCCTTTCACTTAATAAACTTACTTAAAACGCAAGCTTTGCCAATTAATATGTCACAACCATTGCTGGATAATCTTAAAAAGCAATACAAATTTGACTGGCGATCTACTTATCTGGTTTATTTGGGACTCAGAATTACGGAAAAACCCGAAGACCTTTTTCACTATAATTATGAACGTGTACTGTCTGAGATAAGATTGCTTATTCATAGATGGAGAATGAAGGAGGTCTCATGGTTGGGTAGAATGGCGGCTGCAAAGATGATTATACTACCAAAACTATTGTATGTGTTCCGCGCGTTACCTCTAAATCTACCCAAACATTATCTAGTCAAGGTTCAATCTGTTTTGACCTCATATGTCTGGAATAACAAAAGACCTAGAGTTCCTCGGAACCTGTTAACTTACAGACACAGAGATGGGGGTTTGAACATGATACATGTGCAACATTATTACTGGGCGTCATGCCTGGCATCTCTGTCGGAATCTTTTCACACTCACCCTGCGCCGCAATGGCTTACCATTGAGGCAGCATATATGGAAGGACATGATTTACCAACACTACTCTGGGTCCCGGTAGGAGATAGGCCGAGGATAAGCTCCCCGTTGACTAGTACAGGGTTACATCTTAGAATATGGGATAAAGGGTTCGATTCCTTCACTATGCATCATCCACTCTCTATGGCTACACCCATAGCAGCTTTTAAGTACCTACTTCCCCAAGGAGATCACACAAGATGGGTTCAATACGGAGTATTAAATATTCATCATCTCTTTGACACAGCCTCCATTCTACCTTTTGAGACAATATGTACTAAATTTAAAGTTCCACCTGCAATGTTCCTATCATATATGCAAATACACTCTTACCTTAAAGCTCAGAAGATCTTTCCTACACTGTCGACCAAGATTCCATTACTATCAGAAATTGAACTTTTTTGCTTGGACCCTCAATCTAATACTAAAGCGATCTCGATGTATTATAGGGTGCTTAATACCCCACAAAAATCAGTTATTTGGACATTCCAAAGAAGTTGGGAACGAGAGTTAAAACAATCTTTTACACAGACTCAATGGGCCACGGCGTATATGTTTGCGGTGGGCGCTACCCGCTGCGCTACCTTATTGGAGACACAGAGAAAGTTACTTTACAGATGGTACCTCACCCCAGACAGAATTAAAAAATATGCGCCGAATCATTCGGATATGTGCTGGAGATGTTCCTTAGTTCAGGGGTCTATGAGTCACATTTGGTGGGATTGCCCCAAAATAAACGCATTATGGAAGGACATTTCGATTCTGGCGACTGATGTCCTGGGCACGTTGATTCCCCACAAACCGGAGATTCTATTACTGGGTATGATTAACCTCCCAAAACTTCACAGAAGGATGTTGTTTATTATCATCTCCACAACCTCATTGCTCATAGCACGTAATTGGAAGACCACATTAGTACCTACCAAAAAACAAGTTATTGACCTATTAGACCAGTATCGTGGATTTGACTCAAGGATTGTGGCATCGGAAGAGGTCCATCCACCTAAATTGGATCCCTGGACACTTTGGGACATTCAAAAAATTTATGAAGCCTGTGGGTTATGACCGATTTATTGACCCTGATATACAACTTTTACTTCAGTTGGGTTCTATGATGGCTGCAACCCCCCCCTCCTTCTCCCCCCCCCACAGTTGATTTTTTAGTAATACTGATTTCTTATGCAATTATATGATGTTTATCCTCTACTTCAAAGTAACTTTGTATTTTGACAAACTCTACAATAAAAATTTATGTTTCAAAAAAAAAAAAAAACTCAATTGCCACAGCTCCGATCAGTTTTTTAGTTTACCTAAATCATTTGTCATTTGGCTGATCCCTCCAGGTAAGTCAACCCTGTTGCAAATCTTTGTGTCATCAGCAAAAAGACATACTTTACCATTAATACCTTCTGCAATATCACTAATAAAAATATTGAAGAGAATGGGTCCAAGTACTGACCCCTGAGGTACCCCACTGGTAACAAGACCTTGCGCCGAATAAACTCCATTTACCACAACCCTCTGTTGCCTGTCACTCAGCCACTGCCTAATCCATTCAACACTATTGGAATCCAAGCTCAAAGATTGCAATTTATTGATAAGCCTTCTATGCGGAACATTATCAAAAGCCTTACTGACATCTAAATAAGCAATGTCTACTACACTACCTTTGTCTATTATTTTTGTTACCCAATCAAAAAAATCAATAAGATTAGTTTGGCATGATCTCCCTGAGGTAAACCCATGTTGTTTCTGATCCTGTAATCTATGTATTTTTAGATGTTCAACAATCCTTTCCTTTAACATGGTTTCCATTAATTTCCCCACTACTGACTTAAGACTAACTGGCCTATAGTTCCCCGATTCCTCCCTACTACCCTTCTTGTAAATGGGCACAACATTTGCTAATTTCCAGTCTTCTGGGACGACTCCCGTTAACAAGGATTGGTTAAATAAATCTGTTAACAGTTTTGCTATTACACCACTGAGCTCTTTTAATAACTTAGGGTGGATCCCATCAGGCCCCATTGACTTATTTGTCTTTACTTTAGACAGCTGCTGTAGAACCTCCTCCTCTGTAAACTCATATGTAAATGTCTCTTTAGTGTTTCCTCCTAATTGAGGTCCCTTTCCTTCCTTTTCTTCTGCAAAGACTGAACAAAAATATTCATTGAGGCAGTCAGCGAGACTTTTATCCTCTTCTACATACTTCCTTCCTTTGTTTTTAATCTAACTAATCCTTGTTTTACTTTTCTTTTTTCGTTTATGTATCTAAAAAATGTTTTGTCCCCCTTTTTTACTGACTGTTCTATTTTCTCTTCTGCGTGTGCTTTGGAAGCTCTTATAAATTGCTTTGCCTCTTTCTGCCTAATCTTATAGGTTTGCCTATCTTCTTCACTCTGAGTTTTTTTATAATTATTGAATGCTATATTTTTGTTCTTCACTATTTTGGCCACTTCTGTAGAGTACCACAGGGGTTTCTTCCCTTTTTTGTTTTTGCTAACAAGCTGAATGCAATTGCCTGTGGCCTTCAATAATGCCTCCTTTAAATAATCCCATTTCTCCTGGACTCCCTTTAAACTCCTCCAGTCTGATAATGACTCATTCACACAAAATCTCATTTTAGAAAAATCAGTTTTTTTAAAGTCTAAAACTTTTGTTTTTCTGTGGTGTGGCTCCATCCCTGTTCTTATATTAAACCACACTGACTGGTGATCACTAGATCCCAAATTTTCACCTACAACAACGTCTGATACCAAACCTCCATTTGTGAGTATTAAATCCAATATGGCCTCTTTACGGGTTGGCTCCTCAACTACTTGTGTTAGAGATAATCCCAGTAGGGAGTTTAGAATATTTGTACTCCTGGTGCACCCAGCTATTTTGGTTTTCCAGTTCACATCAGGAAGATTAAAGTCCCCCATGATAATAACTTCTCCCTTCATTGCCATTTTGGCTATTTCCTCAAACAGCAGATTATCTAGCTCTTCTACTTGTCCAGGGGGTCTATAGATCACACCTACACGAGCTTACTGTATGATTGCCAAATGTTAGCGTAACCCAAACTGACTCTATGTTCACCTCGCTCACTTTTATTTGGTTCGTTTTTATGTTGTTTTTCACATACAGGGCCACTCCTCCTCCTTTCCTACCTTCTCTGTCTTTTCTATATAAAGCGTACCCCGGTATTGTTATGTCCCAGTTATTTTTCTCACTGAAACATGTCTCAGTAACCGCCACTAAATCTACTTTTTCAGCTGCCATCATTGCCTCCAGTTCATTGATTTTATTGACTAAACTGCGAGCATTTATAGACACGACTCTGAGCTTGTCATTTTTTACCCCGCATGTTGCTTGCACCCTCAGATTTAGTTTTGGGGGACAATCGGGCAGATTGTTTTTTACCCTTTTGTCCCCCTCTCCTAGTTTAAATATTCCTTTGTGAAACCTTTGAACTTCTCACTGAGAACATATGGTCCCCTATGAGTAAGCTGCAAACCATCTTTTTTATACAGTTCCTTTCTGCTCCAATTAGAGCTATCATGGGACACAAAGCCAAATCCTTGCTCCCGACACCATTCCCGAAGCCACAAATTAAATTCCCTAGTGCACATCTGCCTATCCTGAATGTTATGCACAGGCAGAACTTCAGAGAATGACACAGTGGACGCAATCTGCTGTATTCACCTCCATGAACACAAAAATCTTCCTTAATCTCAGAAACCTCATTGCTAGCCAAGTCATTTGTCCCTAGATGGACTAGAACGTCCACTTCCCCTTCCTGCTTTGCTTGTTTGACAATATTGAGAATACGTCTCCTGTCTCTACGAGCAGTAGCCCCAGGAAGACATCTCACCAAACCACTACTCTCCAGCTCAACACCTCTTATGATAGAATCACCCAGCAACAATTGCCTTCTATCAAGTCCCACCTTTTCCTATTTGTCCTTGGTTGCAGTCTTGCATACCTTAGGCATAGGGGATGGTGGTTCCTCAACTTTGGTGTCTGAGCCTACTTCCGTCTTACCACTACACTCTGATAGTGCCACAAAAGAATTAAGAAGAGCCTCAGACTGTGGGACATGCCTACTATCCACAACTCTAGGTCTACCAGATCCTACAGTAGTCCATCTGCCGCTCCTAGGAGGCCTCTGTGGCAGTGGCTTTGTAACAGTCATAGCCTGAGTTTGTCTAACAGATATTTACAAATCTCAGACTTCAAACAGGCAATTTCCTGCTGCAATAAAGACAACTGCCTACATATCAGGCACACTCCAAACCTCCAAAAATTGGATCTAAAAACAAATGCATGACAGCTCCTACACTGGACCAAGCCTGCCATTGTAAAATGAAAGAATGGATTTAAAACAAGTAAATCTTACATTTTTGTAGGTTTTCTACATCCAGTCTAACCTCAGACTACCTCCAGAGTATCTCCAGAATATCTCTAAGTGCCTCACTTGGAAGGATTGCACTTAGAAGGCTTCACAAGCTCTATCTATTCATCTATTCAGAGAACACCGAACAGCAGTGAAAAGTTGCCGAAATGCCCTGCTGTTCAGTGTTTTCATTTGTCAGGTTTAGTCAGTTGAACCCCATAGGTGTCAATGTTAAAAATATTCCCGTTTTAATTCAATATCTAATAAACTGTTTATTATTTTATCTGCAGTAAAGAGTCTGTTTATAGATTTTTTTTAAGGATCTTTTAGGCATTTTTCAGGATTTTTTCGTCAAAGTTTTTTATTATTTTATTATCTTTTCATTATCATTCATTGGATCTTATATGTAAATTCCAGGCATTTTTGTTCAGTAGTTTTTTTTGCAAACAGCGTTTCAATTTTGTAATTTTCAAGCTTACTGTTTTCTTTGGTTTTTTTTTACCGCGTTCGTCAGCCTGTCGGCTTTTTCCGGCGGCTGGTCTGCACTGTGATTGGTGGCTCGTTGGCTTTTTCCAGCGTGTTCGGCGTGGTTTTTCCTGCTGTTCCGGCGGGTTTTCAGTGGGATTGCGGCGGGATTGGGGTGTGTTTTCGGTGGGTTTGCAGCAGGTTTTCCCTGCACTACGGGGCACCCTGTGGTGAATGCTGAA
The DNA here is from genome assembly GCA_009667805.1 of Leptobrachium leishanense. Lineage (NCBI taxonomy): Eukaryota > Metazoa > Chordata > Amphibia > Anura > Megophryidae > Leptobrachium > Leptobrachium leishanense. The sequence goes on from CM019063.1 coordinate 459,817,421, forward strand.
TTCACCGCAGGGTGGTGAACTCTGATTCCCCGAAGTGCAGGATAGTGCGGGGAACAAGAGAGCACCGAAATGTCGGCAACATTTCGGTGCTCTCTGAATAACCCCTCTAATCTCCTCTGACTGCCTGAAGGATATACCAGTAGTATTAGTAGTGTCTATTGTCCACCAATGTTATTATTAACCACTATCTGAAAATTGCACAGCTTGTTTATTGAAATATGATCGTGATTCAAATTAATATCATTAAAAAAGTCTCTCTTTGCATTAAATACTATGGGCCACATTACATACCGGGTTCTACTGTTAGCGCTCACCTGCATGAGCGTTAACGTTAGCCCTCGTGGCCACCGCAAATTACAATCGAAACACTAACGGGTTAAGTAACCCATTTGCATTTGGTACCTTGCGCTTTCCAGCGCGAGGTTACTGCACTTTGCGCTCCCCATGCTAAGTATAGGGAGCACAAAGTGTTAATCAGCTTTAGGATTACAAAGTCCTAACACTGATTAACGTCCGGCTGCGGTTAACAAAATGTTAACAGCCTGGACTTGGTGCTAACAGATTCCTCTGTTGCAGAATCCGTTAGCACCAGCAGAAATCCCCCCCCAAAAAAAATCAGATGCTCACCTAGTATCCCGCGACGAGGACCGTGGCTCCGTCCACCTCCTCAGTCGCCGGGAAAAGAGGGAGAGACTGGGGGAAAAAGTACCCCCAGTCACTCCCTGCAGATCACTACGCCGACCTGCCGGATCTCGCGAGGCGAGATCCGGCAGGTCATGTGGCCGGCAGGGGGAAACTCAAATGGAGTCCTATGGACTCCAATGAGTGGATGCACGTGGGGGAGCTCAGCACTGCCACGTGCATCCCGGGGCATATTGCCTGGTAAGAATGCAGGCAGCTTTTTAAGCACCTGCATTGTAATCTCCCATTAAAACGGAGGCGCTAGGGAGAAAACTGAGAGCGCAGTTTTTTCTACCTAGCGCCCCCGTTTTAACGTGAGGATTGTAATTTAGCTCAAAAATCACTACAATGTATACCACACATATTCTATAAATTACACATAATTTAACCCTCCTATTACCTGTCACTACTATTACCAACCATACAGCATATTCCCAAAACCAGTTTCCTTGTTGCAAATCAGAAAAACGAAAGAAAGCTATTTCAATGAATTCTGCTTTATTCTGGTCAGTTCGATACATCAGGTATTATAACTTAGAATCATTGGTGCATCTAGGACAGAAATCCTCACTCAGGAGATATTCTGATGTAAAATATGTTTACATTTCACACATCCCAGATATTGTATTCCCATTTTCTGCTCTGCTGACAATTTCTAATAAGCTTAGGCCTAAGCTAGAAATCTATTATATGTGACTAAATCTGTGGCTAACCGAATACCTAGACGCACTAGGTAGACACAAAAATTATTATTGCATTTTTTTTTTATTAAATTGAAATGGGTCATCATGGGTCACTTGCAATGCATTGCGTTTGTTTTTTTTTTAATCATTTCTCTATCCCATATGTATAAAATAACACAAAACAAATCTACTCATATGAATCAAGATGCATCATGTTTATCTTTCAAAGTAATGCACAAACGATTTGCAAATAATGTGCTTTATTTTAATTATTATAGGCCACAATTCAGTACAGATGTGACTATCAATTTGTAATGTATCATCTCTATAACATAGGAAAACGGCGAAACATACGTGATTAAAACCATTAAGATGAACTCAGATTAAACGTTATTGCATTATCTGTAGTTTCCAAAAGGATTAGGGCGGCATATACTAATTTAAGGGGTTATTCAGAGACAGCCGAACCGGCCCCAAAATGGCACCGAACAGGGAGTTTCCCCGTACGGTGACATTTCGGAGCCATTCGGCTATTCAGAGAGCAGGCAGTTCGCTAAATTTTGGCGAGCTGCCAGCAAGTACGGTGCCTGTTCGAGGGCAGTGAAATCCCCTATAGAGAAGCAATGATCAACCACTTGGCTGCTAAGGACGCGCTCAACACGACCTGCCAAGTGCACCTCCTGTGCTACGGACGCGCTGAGCTCATCCTAGCACAAGAGGCAGCAATCGGCCGGGATTCCGGCCAATTGCTGGCCCCCCCGGTGCGGGCTGACATCTAGCATGTCAGCACGGCACTCCGGGACCCCGGGGGGGACATTAGATGTCATCGCGGTGGCGAAATGACATGTAATTCAGGCGCCCCCCGCGTGTGCGGAGGAGGCGCCTGAAAGGGAGGTCCTTCGGACCTCTCTCCCTCCCTATCGCCAGGGCCACAGGGTTAAGGCAGGCACCGTTTGGAAGGGCACAGTCTGCCCTTCCAAACGGTGGCTGACATTAACCCCTGGGAAGCCAGATCACGATTCGGCACCGAAAAGCGCCGGATCGTGATCCTCTCCCGGAGCTGGCCGACATCTTGGAGCTGGCCTCCGAGAACTCCCCCTGAGGACTGGCGTCATCGTGCATCATGGAGTTAACGCCTAGCTGCCAGCAATGGTGGAGATAGGGGATTCTTTGGAATCCCCTATCTCCCGATCCGTGGCAGCTAGGGGTTAATGTTTGATATTGTTGGATCGGCCAGAGCATGACCATGTAAAAAGTTTTAAAAAAACTAATAAAAATTAAAAATAAAAATAAAATATTTAAAAATAAAAAAATTATAAAAAAAATAAACATTTTTTTTTTTTTTTGTTGATGCAGCAATATTGTTCCCATTGCAATTATAATGTAAACAATGATGCTGCACTAACGATTTTTGTATGCGGTGCGTTTGTTAAAAATCGCATAATTTTCCCCCCAAAAAAATTTAACGAGACCCCATTTCTAATTTTTTTAACAAGCGCACCCCATACAAAATATAACCGCAATTGCTCGCATGTTAAAATGTGAAAAAAAACACTTTACACGTTGTAAATTATTAAATTCAAATTTTATTGCATTTTTTGTTATAATATACAGACAGGACATGACGTATACATATAATAATGATATAGAAATCTTCAAGTATAGGACGCACTCCAGGACTTAGGTCATAAGATAAAAATCGATGGTTTATTAAGTATGCATTAATATAATGTGCCCAATGGCACCAGCCAACGTTTCGGCCCTCACAGGGGCCTTTTTCAAGGTAGTAAGATTGGACAAACACAACATATTTATATAAAATGTAAAAAACATCATTAGACGACTCACCGCGCTTGTAGCGTGCTGCCGGGTGGAACGCCAGACTCCAAGGGGCGTGGTGTCCAAAGCCGGTCGGGCGCGCGAATCAATGATGTAATTAGTCCCCGCCGGGTGCAAGCTCCCTGAACGGTATCCAGGGAGACGCGTCCCGGCGAGCAAAGACTTTAAAAACAAATAAGCGAAAGACAACCTAAGGAGAATGGTGCGAGGTTCAGGAGGCTTAAACCATACGATATATGCGTTATGCACCTTCGATGAAAAGAACAATTGACTGTAGATGTTGCTATCTAACAATGCAGACAAATGAGTTATGTATAACGTATGTGAGCAATGTGGGCTCGTACATCCATAAACAAATGTATATAGGACAAAAAGATGCACAGTATAAAAAGCAGCTAAATATGAAATGAAAAATAATAAAAGAAAATTGGAAACTGTAGACCAAAGTAGAAGAGTGAAGTGATTGAACGGTGGACATAAAGATAAAATATGGTCCGGCATGATATATAAATGTGAATATGATAAGAATTATAATGATAGGCGGACAAGTGAGCAAATGATGCAGAAATGCATAACAAAGATATGTGCAATGAAATGAACAAAAAGTGATGTATAAAAGCCAAGTGTAAATGTTGAAATGTAAGTGAAGTAAAGTGGAAAAAATATGAGAAAAAAGTGAGACAAGTGAAAAAATGTGTATGGTATGCATAGATAAAAAGGATCTAAATTTGATTTGATCTAAAACGTAAAATATGAAAATAAATATGGAAAAGGAGACCCCAAAATGGAAAATAGCAAGACCCGAATGGCAACTTAGGCCATAGGGTAGATGAAAAAATTAATGTAGCATCTGAGAGGTGACTGCAAACAAATCCAGGTTGAAAACACTGTATCATAAAAAGGAGGAAAACTATATATATTCATTCAGGCCCTTTGGGGTAACTGTATCCAAAGTTCGAATCCAAAAAGTCTCATGTTGCAACAAAATCTTCGACTAGTTGCCACCCCTGGGCAACGGAGGGACATGGTCTATGGCAATAAAACAAAGAGAAGATAATTGATGGCAATGTTGCAAAAAATGTTTGGCTACTGGTTTATCTGAGTAATTATCTCTAAATGCCGTGGTGATGTTAGACCGATGTCCTCTAATGCGGTCTCTGAGGATCCTATCGGTTTTACCGACATAGGAGAGACTGCACGGGCAGGTAATTAAGTAGATGACATGATCCGTGGTGCAGGAGATGAAATGATTAATCTTTATACGTTTCCCTGAAGTTGGATGTGGGAATGTTGATGCGGATGTCATATGGCTGCAAGTCACGCAGTTAGGACAGAGAAAGCACCCTAATCTGACTGGTCGAATCGTGTTTGAATAAGACGTAATAGGGTCTGTCTTGACTAGCATATCACGAAGGTTATTAGCCCGTTTATATGAGATCATAGGTGTCTGTTTAAATTTTTTCAGTAGAGTGGCGTCATCCTGTAGAAGTTTCCAATTCCGACGTATAGCATTAGTCATGGCATAACTATGAGCATGGTAGGTGAGGGGAAGAAAAATACGTGGTTCTGATTTCTTCAGGTTGTGTGCGCCAGAGGTAAATTTGGAATATGCTTTCGTATATGCCAAGGACAAGGTCTCACGTTGATAGCCTCGTTGTGTGAAGCGTTCATACATCTGGTTAATCTGTGTCTGTTGAATAACTGGGTCTGAGTTGTTGCGCATGACTCGCAAAAATTGTGACACTGGAAGGGATTGTTTCAAGTGTGATGGGTGAAAGCTGTCTGCATGTAGAATAGTATTACGATCCGTAGGTTTACGGAATAGTGAAAAAGCAATTTGTTGATCAATGATATGGATCTGTAGATCCAGAAAATTGATGGTGTCAGCATGGATCTCTGCAGAGAATTTAATGGGAGTATTTAAGGTATTAAGATTGGATAAAACCTGCTCAAATGATTGTAACGTATCGGACCATAGCAAAAAAATATCATCCACGAATCGTGCATAGAAGACAATACTTTCCTTATATGGGGTCAATAAGTGTTCCAATTCAAAAAAATACATATAGGAGTTGGCGTACCCTGGCGCCATGGCAGCACCCATGGATTTTCCAGATGTTTGTAGATAAATGTTCTTTTCAAAGCGGAAAAAATTGCATTCTAGGGTGATCCTTAACAGTTCTTCAATGAATAGAATCGGTGGACCAGAATAACAGTTGGAATCACTTAGTATTTTAATGAACGCTTCTATGCCTTGTTGGTGAGGGATCACAGTATACAGGTTTTTCACGTCTAGAGTGACCATCAGGACATCTTGGGAAGGAAGAATGACGTGTTGTAAACGTTGAATAAAATCTTGTGTGTCCTTGAGGCAAGTAGAAAAAGCCAATATGGAATTTTTGGAATGAAAATCTATAAATTTGCCCAAAGGTTCCAGGAGGCTATCCCTGGCAGAGACGATAGGTCATCCTGGAGGGGTTTGAAGACTCTTGTGAACCTTGGGCAAGGTGTAGAGTATGGGCATGCTGGGAAATGGCACTGTGCAGAACTGATGGATTTTGTTATCAATGTAACCAGCCTGGAGACCCAAGTCTAGTATGGCTGAAATTCGGGATTGTATTTTGTTGGTTGGATCCACCACAAGTTTTTGGTATGTGGTGGTATCTGAGAGTTGATTGAGGATATCTTGTCTGTAGTCTGAATAATTAAGGACCACGGTGCCCCCGCCCTTGTCAGCTGGGCGTATGGCGATGGAGGGGTCAGTAGATAGATCTCGAAGTGCATCCCATTCAGCTTTATTTAAATTGGAATGAAAAGATTGCTTAGTGGCTAGATTTTGGATGGCATTATTAATTTGCTGTGAGAAGGTATGAATCGTGTGATTTTGTGTCTTCACATCTTGGGTACTTCGGGGTCTGAGTTGCTTGCCTATGAATGATGTGTCGCGAACGTGTTCCTGAATGGCCAAAGTACAATGTATTTTATAGGCCTCTACCTCTATTTTAAATGGAGAAATACTTTGTTTAGGCACAAAAGAGAGTCCTTTGTTTAATATCGATAAATGGTCAGCTGATAATTCTTTATTTGATAAATTGAAAACCGAAGTTAATTCCTTGGGAGAGGTGGTCAACCCCGGTTTCTTGCGGGTCTTCCCTTTCTTCCCCCTCCAGGGAAGCCGGAATTTACGGGCTCGTGTGAGGTATTGCGAGGGAAGAGAGCCGGAATGTGTGGGCTCTTGTTTGGCCGGCCCTCGTCTAAAAAAGACTGCTGATCTTGAGTGCGTGAAGCTGTTGTTAGAGCTTCAGGCTCAGAGCCTGATTCACCGGATGTTACATCGATTGTACTGAATTTTGGTTTAATAATTCTAGGGCCAGTGTGTTTGCCAACCTAATTTTTGGATTTGTGCACCCAGGCAATAATATTGCACTGTGGAAAGTGCAGGTTGCCACTGGTTTCTTATAATAATGATATATTATGAATCTACCGAGTCTGCCGGAAAGAACGATCTATAATATGTCTGGGTCATATACTAAAATAAGCCTTCAAAACGCGTTTAAATAAGATGAGCGAAACAGGTAAAAATTAGCTCAGGACAGAGGCGTGAAATGCCTCAGCAGCGAAAGGGTTAAACTATTCAGAGAACACCGAACAGCAGTGAAAAATTGCCGAAATGCCCTGATGTTCGGTAGGTTTATTCAGGCGAACCCCATAGGCTTCAATGTTAAAAATAGTCCCTTTTTTATTCAATATCTAATAAACCGTTTATTATTTTAATCTGCGGTAAAAAATCTCTTTATTTATTGACTATTTTTTTAGGATCTTTTAGGCAAATTTTTTTTCCCCTTTTTTTAATAGCTGTTTTTCCTTTTTCTGTAACAGACCTTTTTATTATCAGTCATAGGATCTTTTATGTTAACTCCAGACATTTTCGTTCAGTAGTTTTTTTGCAAACAGCTTTTCAATTTTGACACTTTCAATCTTATTGTTGTTTTTTTTGGGGTTTTTTAACTGTCCGGTGGCTTTTTTTTTTTTTTTTGCAGCTGTTCAACACTGTGATCGTCGGTTGCATTTGGCAGCGAGGCGTTTGCGGTGGCATTCAGCGGCAATTCCCTGCACTTCGTGGGGAGATTTGATTCCTCGAAGTGCGGGGAACAACAGAGCAGCGAAATGTTGGCGACATTAGCTTTCTGCAAACTCACCAGTTTTGCTTTTTGTGTGACTAAGCATTGTCACCAACTCTTAAGCCCGACCACTGGACATGTGAAATGCATGGATCGGTCTTTGTATTCCACCTGTATTTTTTGTTTTAAGGTGAAGGCATTAACCCTCAGAAGGGAATGTATTTATTTTTGCTGCAAATGTCCCACCTGGTAGACAGGATGGTGCTACTCCTTAGTAGGGATGAGCGTTCGGTTTGGATCTGTTCGGAGTACGAATCGAATATCGGGTGTTCGAAAGCTCGCGAACCTCGAACTTTTTTGGGACGTTCGCCAAAAGTTCGAATTTATTTTTTGAAAAAAGTATAAAAAATGCTTAAAAAATACTAAAAATCTGAGCTCAAGGATTGTAGGTAGTACTGTAGATCCCCTCCCAGAGATCTTGCTCATACAAATGTTTCCCACAACATTATCCAGACATCAGAAACAGATGTTGGCACACATACTGTCGATAGCCTCCCTTCTGGTAGCGGCGAAATGGAAATCAGAAGAGATTCCTCCTATATCAGCTATTACATCACGTCTCGATGATTTTCACTTACTAGACAGTATATGCAGGAAGGTGGCAGGGTCGAACCCAAATAAGAGAAACTTTTGGTCCATATGGGATGCATGTAAATTATCTTGCACTAGCTAGATTATAGGCACACGTTCTGTAAACATTTATGAAAGACCTGGATGTTTCAAAACAAAAACAATGCGAATTATTTCTCTTAAAAGTTTGCAGTATTTTCCATTTATTCGTTTTTAACGTGAAAAGGTTGGAATTTTTCTTTTTTCTTTTTTCCTTTCCTTCTCCCCCCTCCCTTTTTTTTTTCTCCCTTTCTTTCTTTTTGATGGAATGCACCAAATACGATCAGGCTGCTATGAAAATATTTGATTGGAATACAAAATGCTTATATGCCTTGAAATGAACTTTGCTCTAGTTAGCATTCTATTAACAGGCTGACAGTTCAGAAATGTATCTCACCTAAGAATCTGCTGCCTTGTGTATATGTTTTAAAGCACACCCAAGATAAAGGGAGAGGCTAACAATTAGGGAGTGAAAAAGTACAGTTAGAAACAGATGTTAATTCCCGTTAAAGTAGAAACCTTAAGAAAACTAATGACACTGAAAATTATGTTTATCTTTGTATTACTCTGTATTTTAACTTTTAATATGCTGCTGTAGGCATTTTTAGTAGGTGTTACTTCTCTCTGATTGGATACTGAAACATCATGAAATGTATAAATAAGATATTAAAAAGATGAGCAAGCCAGAGAGCTTCTAAGTGACAGAACTTCCACGTGTCCGTGTGGTTATTCTAGATGCTTGATCTCTCTCGGATCGATCCTGATGATATATTGCCAAGGAGAGATGATCTAACCGGTTAGCAGTTTATCGCATAGAAGAATACCGACACACAGCACGCAGAGGCTGACTTTTCCTGCCAACACTTTTTCTTTTGCTCTATCCTGTTTGCTTTGCTCATTGTTTTATTTTTATTTTTTTAATTTTGTTAATATTTTATTACTTTTACTAGTTGTAAAGCCTGCCCAGAGGGCAGTCTATTGTGGATATACTGCCCCTGCTCATGTATACTGCCCCAGCTCGTGGATACTGCCCCAGCTCGTGGATATTGCCCCAGCACGTGGATACTGCCCCAGCACGTGGATATTGCCCCAGCACGTGGATATTGCCCCAGCACGTGGATACTGCCCCAGCACGTGGATACTGCCCCAGAACGTGGATACTGCCCCAGCACGTGGATACTGCCCCAGCACGTGGATACTGCCCCAGCACGTGGATATTGCCCCAGCACGTGGATATTGCCGCAGCACGTGGATACTGCCCCAGCTCGTGGATACTGCCCTAGCATGTGGATATTGCCCCAGCACGTGGATATTGCCCCAGCTCGTGGATACTGCCCCAGCTCGTGGATACTGCCCTAGCACGTGGATATTGCCCCAGCACGTGGATGGATACTGCCCCAGCACGTGGATATTGCCCCAGCTCGTGGATATTGCCCCAGCACGTGGATACTGCCCCAGCACGTGGATATTGACCAAGCACGTGGATATTGCCCCAGCACGTGGATATTGCCCCAGCACGTGGATACTGCCCCAGCACGTGGATATTGCCCCAGCTCGTGGATACTGCCCCAGCACGTGGATACTGCCCAGCACATGGATATTGCCCCAGCACGTGGATTGATACTGCCCCAGCACGTGGATACTGCCCCAGCACGTGGATACTGCCCCAGCACGTGGATGGATACTGCCCCAGCACGTGGATACTGCCCCAGCTCGTGGATACTGCCCAAGCTCGTGGATACTGCCCCAGCACGTGGATACTGCCCCAGAACGTGGATACTGCCCCAGCACGTGGATATTGCCCCAGCATGTGGATATTGCCCCAGCACGTGGATATTGCCGCAGCACGTGGATACTGCCCCAGCTCGTGGATACTGCCCCAGCACGTGGATATTGCCCCAGCACGTGGATATTGCCCCAGCTCGTGGATACTGCCCCAGCTCGTGGATACTGCCCTAGCACGTGGATATTGCCCCAGCACGTGGATGGATACTGCCCCAGCTCGTGGATATTGCCCCAGCACGTGGATACTGCCCCAGCATGTGGATATTGCCCCAGCTCGTGGATATTGCCCCAGCACGTGGATACTGCCCCAGCACGTGGATATTGACCCAGCACGTGGATATTGCCCCAGCACGTGGATATTGCCCCAGCACGTGGATACTGCCCCAGCTCGTGGATACTGCCCCAGCACGTGGATATTGCCCCAGCTCGTGGATACTGCCCCAGCACGTGGATACTGCCCAGCACATGGATATTGCCCCAGCACGTGGATTGATACTGCCCCAGCACGTGGATACTGCCCCAGCACGTGGATGGATACTGCCCCAGCTCGTGGATACTGCCCAAGCTCGTGGATACTGCCCAAGCACGTGGATACTGCCCCAGCACGTGGATATTGCCCCAGCTCGTGGATACTGCCCAAGCACGTGGATATTGGCCCAGCTCGTGGATATGGCCCCCCGCTCGTGGATATGGCCCCCCCGCTCGTGGATATGGCCCCCCCGCTCGTGGATATACTCACCTACATCGGCCCTCCAGCGATGGCGGTCCCGCGTCCCGCTTCCAGCGTCCTCTCTCGCTCCGTTGGTCGCCGGGATGACGTCACGAAAGCCTTTGACCCCCGGGGTCAAAGGCTTTCGTGACGTCATTCCGGCGAACAACGGAGCGAGAGAGGACGCTGGAAGCGGGATCGCCATCGCTGGAGGAGCTAAGGGCCGATGTAGGTGAGTATGTGTAGGCAACATCCCCCTACATTGGCCCGGAGCCTCAGCGGTGGCTGTCGTAGGCTGCTCGGCCGGCCTCCAGGCTTAGGCGAGCCCCCGGCTTGGCTGGGCCTGTAGGCCCAAGCCAAGCCGGGGGCTCGCCTGAGCCTGGAGGCCGGCCGAGCAGCCTGCGACAGCCGGAGGACAGTCACCGCTGGAGCTCAGGGCTAATGTAGGTGAGTATGTGCTCTCCACACCCACCCTGCTTACTCGGCCGGTATCCAAGCTTAGGCGAGCCCCCGGCTTGGGCCTAGAGGCCCAGCAGAGCCGGGGACTCGCCTGAGCATGGAGGCCGGTCGAGTTGCATGCTCGGCCGTCCTCCAGGCTCAGGTGAGTCCCTGGCTCGGCTGGGCCTCTAGGCCCAAGCCAAGCCGGGGGCTCGCCTGAGCCTGGATGCCGACCAAGCTTAGGCGAGCCCCCGGCTTGGCGTGGGCCTAGAGGCCCAGCCGAGCCGGGGACTCGCCTGAGCCTGGAGGACGCCCGAGCATGCAACTCGACCGGCCTCCATGCTCAGGCGAGTCCCCGGCTCGGCAGGGCCTCTAGGCCCAAGCCAAGCCGGGGGCTCGCCTAAGCTTGGATACCGGCCGAGCAAGCAGGGTGTGTGTGTGTGTGTAGAGCACATACTCACCTACATCGGCCTCGAGTCCTCCACCGGTTCCACACATACTCACCGACATCGGCCCTTAGCTCCTCCAGCGATGGCGGTCCCGCTTGCAGCATCCTCTCTCTCTCCGTTGCTCGCCAGGATGACGTCACGAAAGCCTTTGACCCCCGGGGTCAAAGGCTTTCGTGACGTCATTCCGGCGAGCAACGGAGAGAGAGAGGATGCTGCAAGCGGGACCGCCATCGCTGGAGGAGCTAAGGGCCGATGTCGGTGAGTATGTGTTAGACAACATCGGCCCTGAGCTCCAGCGGTGACCTCCTCCGGCCGAGCAGGCTGCTCGGCCGGCCTCTACGCTTAGGCGAGTCCCCGGCTCGGCTGGGCCTGTAGGCCCAAGCCAAGCCGGGGGCTCGCCTAAGCCTAGAGGCCCGCCGAGCAGCCAGCGGCAGCTGGAGGAGGTCTCCGCTGGAGCTCAGGGCCGATTTTGGGGTGTATTTTTTGGGAACGTCGCCCCGATCCTCCAGCGGTGACCTTCTCCAGCTGCCGCTGGCTGCTCGGCGGGCCTCTAGGCTTAGGCGAGTCCCCGGCTCGGCTGGGCCTGTAGGCCCAAACCGAGCCGGGGGCTCGCCCAAGCCTAGAGGGCCGCCGAGCAGCCAGCGGCAGCCGGAGGAGGTCTCCGCTGGAGCTCAGGGCCGATTTTGGGGTGTATTTGTTTGGGAACTTCGGCCCCGATCCTCCAGCGGTGACCTTCTCCGGCTGCCGCTGGCTGCTCGGCGGGCCTCTAGGCTTAGGCGAGTCCCCGGCTCGGCTGGGCCTGTAGGCCCAAACCGAGCCGGGGGCTCGCCTAAGCCTAGAGGCCCGCCGAGCAGCCAGCGGCAGCCGGAGGAGGTCTTCGCTGGAGCTCAGGGCCGATTTTGGGGTGTATTTGTTTGGGAACTTCGGCCCCGATCCTCCAGCGGTGACCTTCTCCGGCTGCCGCTGGCTGCTCGGCGGGCCTCTAGGCTTAGGCGAGTCCCCGGCTCGGCTGGGCCTGTAGGCCCAAACCGAGCCGGGGGCTCGCCTAAGCCTAGAGGCCCGCCGAGCAGCCAGCGGCAGCCGGAGGAGGTCTCCGCTGGAGCTCAGGGCCGATTTTGGGGTGTATTTGTTTGGGAACTTCGGCCCCGATCCTCCAGCGGTGACCTTCTCCGGCTGCCGCTGGCTGCTCGGCGGGCCTCTAGGCTTAGGCGAGTCCCCGGCTCGGCTGGGCCTGTAGGCCCAAACCGAGCCGGGGGCTCGCCTAAGCCTAGAGGCCCGCCGAGCAGCCAGCGGCAGCCGGAGGAGGTCTCCGCTGGAGCTCAGGGACGATTTTGGGGTGTATTTGTTTGGGAACTTCGGCCCCGATCCTCCAGCGGTGACCTTCTCCGGCTGCCGCTGGCTGCTCGGCGGGCCTCTAGGCTTAGGCGAGTCCCCGGCTCAGCTGGGCCTGTAGGCCCAAACCGAGCCGGGGGCTCGCCTAAGCCTAGAGGCCCGCCGAGCAGCCAGCGGCAGCCGGAGGAGGTCTCCGCTGGAGCTCAGGGCCGATTTTGGGGTGTATTTGTTTGGGAACTTCGGCCCCGATCCTCCAGCGGTGACCTTCTCCGGCTGCCGCTGGCTGCTCGGCGGGCCTCTAGGCTTAGGCGAGTCCCCGGCTCGGCTGGGCCTGTAGGCCCAAACCGAGCCGGGGGCTCGCCTGAGCCTGGAGGCCCGCCGGCAGCCGGAGGACGGTCACCGCTGGAGGATCGGGGCATCTGGCCGTGTAAACACACGGGTAGCTGCGCGCGGCTCGTGCCGTTTTTGTTTTTTTTTTTCACGCGGCCGGCACGCGCAGCTACCTGTGTGTTCTAACGGCCGCTTTCAAATGTCCGTCGCGCATGTGCAGTAGGGTTTTGGCGACGGACAGTTTTTAGCTTATCCTTTTATAGTATAGATTACTTTTATTGATTGAGTAAGTATGTAAAATTTTGTTGTTCATAACATATGCCAAAGTTGACATTCATTTCCTGCAATGTTATGTAAGTTGCACTGAATAAATAAAAAACTTTTAAATTGGAAAAAAAAATACTAAAAAAATCTAGAAATAAAGAGACTCTTTACTGCAGAGTATTATAAGCAACGGTTTATTAGATATTGAATTAAAACGGGAATGTTTTTAACATTGAAGCCTATGGGATAAAACATTCTTGTTTCTAAAACATCAAGCAGACACGGACCTCTAATCAGGCACTGTAGAGGGCAGCCTGCCGTGACCTCCCTAGGATCACCTTGAGGAGCATGCGGCCGCCGGATGAAAGAGCTGCGACTGTGCGGGCTAGCCGCCCGGATGCATGTGGCGCAGGGAGGGAGCCACTGCACCTGCGGCCACGGCAGACCCCCCCCACAACCATGATCCAGGGAGCCCCCACTGACCACCAGGCTAAGGTAAGGCGACACATTTCAAAAAAAATAAAATCCGAGGACATTTTTAAATGTCCCCGGGAACATAAAATAAAAAACTTTTTTTTTTCTTTCTCTACCTGGCTGAATTTATTTAATTATATATATTAGATACATTCAGTCAGGTAGAAGGGGGTGGCATGTGGGCTGCGCGGGGTCTAATGACTGCTCTTATGGGATAAACTTACTTATTGAGGACCCAGTCCTTTCTGAAGCTCCCTGCAGATCAAGGTTTAAATAGAACCTGCGGGTGGAGCACCTGTGACAGGGAGGGGTGCTTGCCCAAAGGGTTGTCAACCCTATATTATACAAAATACACGAGAGGGGCAGCACTCAACCTTAACTACGCTTTCAGTGCGGGTGCATCTCAAGACAACATGATATACAACAAAACAGGAGGAGAGTACACCAAACATATTCAAACAATACAAAAACCACAACAGCAGCAAAATTCATTTAAACATTCGTGTATTTTGTATAATATTGGGTTGTCAACCCTTTGGGCAAGCACCCCTCCCTGTCTCAGGTGCTCCACCCGCAGGTTCTATTTAAACCTTGATCTGCAGGGAGCTTCAAGAAAGGACTGGGTCCTCAATAAGTAAGTTTATCCCTATAAGAGCAGTCATTAGGTTAGTATGATAGGACCTGCCAGGGGTGGAATACATTGTCGCTGTTGGCAGGCTTACGCAATCCATGGGCATCCATTGCAAACTAAACTTCCACCATTGTTCAACAGAGCTCAGTATTGAATTTATGCAAGGGTTAAGAACTACAGTGACTTTGAAGGGGTTAAGAAATGTTTGTAAGCATATAAAGGGTTAAATCTGGAAAATCTCTGTTTAAATGAATTTTGCTGCTGTTGTGGTTTTTGTATTGTTTGAATGTTTGGTGTGCTCTCCTCCTGTTTTGTTGTATATCATGTTGTCTTGCGATGCACCCGCACTGAAAGCGTAGTACAGGTCGAGTGCTGCCCTATATATATATATATATATATATATATATATATATATATATATATATATATATATATATATATATTCCATTTTGTCTCCAAAGTCTCCAATATTTACTCATTTGTTGCTCATAAAGATAGACTTTTTAAATACTTGATATTTTAAGTCTATAAATCAATTTGAGCATTGCTTTATATGTGAATGCTATGGCTAACTCCAATGCCTTCAGTTTCACGCACTAATGCATGCACAAAACATCAGATGCATCATTTGATTCAGGTTAGCGTATGGTACATGGAGGCCATCTTGTTATATCGCATTATATGTTCCTTTTGAAAATGGTGATGTACAAAAAGAGATGCCCACTTGGTATACCTATCTGGTGGATTTAGAGGGTTTTTGTGAATTTTGGGTAATACAGTATATAGAAGGATGGAGTTTATGTGTAAGGCTGGGGTCAGACGAGCGTAGTGTTCACGTCCGTGATTGCGCCTAAAAGTACGTCCGTGATAGCATGAAAGAAAGTCCATTGGAGCCTGACACACGAAGTACGTCCGCACTGAACTGCGGACGCATGACGGACGCTGCAAACGGACGCAGGTTAGGCAAGAACGTAATACTGCTAGAACGGACGTGCGGAGTGCGCCACGTCCATAACATCTGCATAGCTTTGTGTGTGAGTGATGGAGCATGGTCAGACGGACTGCATTTATACGTCCAGCATTTTTGACGGACAGAATGTTTTTTCATTGTAATTTATTTTTCCCTCCTACATCCGTCAAAAAATAACTTCAGTGAAAAAACGGACTGTGTGACCACTACTGCGTCATCCGTACTGACGATGTCCGTACTGCACGGACGTACAGTCCGTAGAAATCACGCTCGTCTGACCCTAGCCTTAATGTTATCATCGATCTGGAATTTCCATGTCCCTGGGTGGACCGCTCTGGGCACGGCGAAAGATGATGACAACTTGCGTGGCTGACATGTTTATGCGTTGAAGAAGATAACACCAGGAAGGAAGTACGGACTTTACTGTTTGCATTTCACTGGAATGACGGAAACAGGATGGATATTACGGGTGGGATGTCAAAAAGAGGCTTGAAACTCAAGCCAGCCCTAATTGCAAAAAATTGGGTTTTTAATCATTGTAATCATAGGTAATTTGGTAGGTATAAACCAGGGGCAGCAGCACATTTTAGATAAAGTTAGCTGAAGAAGCCACAACTTCGGTCATACGTAACGTGTTCTGGTTTCAATTTGTTTTAATTTATGGAATAAATATTTTTAAATTTTTTAATTTTTCTATTTGTAACATTCTTTGACTACATGACCCATGACATATAGTCAGCCTAGTGGACCAAGGAATTGCATGTTCAATATCCCGCTCTGAAATATAGCATCTCCATTGGCAGCAGCACTAAGTTGCTATTTTATTACGCTAGTAATAAAAAAAGAAACCACCCTAGTAGACTTTTATCTTGTGGGTATATATAAGTAATGTCATTGTAATGGTCTATGGTGTGTCTGTACGTCATTGTGGAAGAACAATGGTTGGCCTAAAATGTCCTGCAACTTGCTTTGACGACCAACATCATGGAAAATATTTGTCAAGAGAATCATTGCATGCAAATTTTCTGCTTTATTTATTTATTCGCGTATTTAAGGGGATTATTCAGAGAGCACAGAACTGGCCACAGAATAGCACCGAACGGTGAATTTCACCGTATGGTGTAATTTCGTGGCCATTCGGCTATTCAAAAAGCTGTCAGTTTGCCAAATATTATGACTTGCCAGTGAAATACAGTGATCTTCAGCAGCCGTGAACTCCCCATAGAGAAGTAATGGTTAATCTATTCACAGAACACCCAACAGTACCGAAATGTCAGTTAAATTCCCTGATTTTTGGTGGTTTCATTCGACAGGTTTAATCAGGCGAATACCATAGGTTTCAATGTTAAAAATATTCCCAGTTTTTCTAAATATTTATTCAAGCATTTATTCTTTTCATTTTCAGGAAAATAATCTCTATATTTATTTTTTAGTCTTTTTTTAGGCATTTGTTTAGGTTTTTTCTTTCTGCAAAAGTTTTAATTCAGATTTTCTTTTTAAATGGTGTTTTTTTATTCTGTAACAGACCTTTTATTATTGTTATTCATAGGACCTCATATATTATTTCCAGGCATTTTCATGCACTAGTTTTTATTTTAACACGTTTTAAAAGTAGCGTGTTTTTTTTTTGTTCTGTTCTGTTTTGTTTTTTTACCCCGTATGGTGGCTGGTTGATTTTTCTGGCAGCTGGTCTACGGCTGTTTTAGGATCGATTCGGCGGATCGATTGCTTTTTTGGTGGGTTTGTGGCTGCGATCGGTGGTTTTTCGTATTGATGCGGCGGTTTCAGGATACTTTGGGCTGGTCGATTCGCTGCACTTCGGGGACCCTGCGGTGAGTGCTGAATTCCCTGTAAGGTTGGCGAATTTAACTCGTCAAAGTGCGGCGAACGAGAGAGTGACGTTTCGGTACTACCTCTGAATAACCCCTTTTCTATTATTATAGAGATTTTTCTTTTTTATGGTAAATAATTTTATTTTAAACTGATATTTCTCATCTTGGGCTGACGTTTGTATAATCTCAGTATATTAACATATTGATTATCACGTGTCAGGCCTTTCAAATGGGTTATGTGAATAAATCTCACCACATAACCCCAAAACCTCTCAACATTAGCCAGATAATCTATATAATCTCAAGGAAACAGGATTTTGCTGGTTGCTGACAGAATAATTTAATAAATTGAAAATCTATCAAAATGTACCGTTATTCATTTACAATGACATGCCAGTGATAATAGAATCATATATACTACTCTCATTACTGCAATTGTGTTCAGCTCACTATCATAAGAAGACTGGCCATCCATCGGCGAAAGTGAAATGGAAATATGGTGAGAGACCATTATCTGTCCTCGGTAATAATCCTTCTTTAGAAAAAAACAGATCAGGTTTTTTTTTTCTTTACATCTATTGCTCTTTGAGCAAAGCTACTGTAAAGCACTTTAAACATCTGAGGATGCTTAGAACTGCAGAAATATCAACTGATCTTTAAGTTATTTACATAAATAAGGTAAACAAGACTTACTATATATTAAAATAATTATAGTACATGGTAATAGTATGCACATGACAATAATTAAAACTTCAGCACTCAATAATTAACCAAGAGTTAGGATGGTGATTTTTTTAAAAAACAAATATTTATTTGCATTGTACAGTATGTGATTCCATAAGTCTAGCGTAGTATCATGGGAAGATGGAGACAAAAGTACCTCAAAGCACAGTATACGGTTTGTATACACAATACAGAAGTCCAAGATCATGTTAACACGATCTGGAGCAATGCTGTAGTGTTGCAAAAGAAACTTCTTTGTTACAAATGAATTTCATTTGCATTTGGGCTCCAGAATGTGCCCCCAAAGTTTTAGCATGATGCCGGAGGTACAAACACTTTTCAATATTAGTTGGGTATATGTCTGGATGACATCTCTCCAGGTGACCCAGAAGTGCAGTCACTCCATTTGGCCAGCAGATGGCAGCATCTGCCTGCCCAATGGGTTATTACAGTAAGGAATACATTGGGAATATTCCAAATACTTCTTACTGTATAATTAACCACTTGGCTGCTATGGACGCGCTCAGCGCGTCCAGCCAAGTGGTTCTCCTGTGCTATGGACGCGCTCAGCGTGTCCATGCACAGGAGGCAGCAATCCGCCGGATTCCGGCGGATTGCTGCGCCCCCCCCCCCCCGGTGCGGGCTGACATCTTGTATGTCAGCCCAGCACTCCGGGACCCCGGCGGAGCAATTGGATGTCATTGCGGCGGCAAGATGACATCTAATTCAGGCGCCCCCCCCCTGCATGTGCGGAGGAGGTGCCTGAAAGGGAGGGGGGGAGGTCTTTCGGACCTCTGTCCCTCCCGATGGCCGGGGGCAGGGGATTAATCCAGGCACTGTTTGGAAGGGCACAGGCTGACCTTCCAAACGGTGGCTGTCATTAACCCCTGGGGAGCCGGATCACAAATCGGCGCTGAAAAGCACCGGTTCATGATCCTTTCCCGGAGCTGGCCAACATCTTGACACCAGTCCTGGAGTTAGGCTGGGGTCAGACCAGCGCACTTTAAACGTGCGTTCTGGTGCACATAATTACGGCCGCACTAGCAGCAGATGACGGGCAATGACGGCCAATATACGATGTACGGCCGCACAAAAGTCCGGCCGTGCAACGCAAGTGGAATTTGAACGCATTTTTCTGAGAACGCCGAACCGCTAGTACTGACGTACTGAGTGCGCAGCTGCGGCATAGCGGCGTGTTTGCGTGATTAGGAGATGTCAGACGCTGCTAATGTCCAGCCTACATAACGTCCAGACCCAAAAAGAGTTTTATTGACGATCCGTACAAAATCACGCCCGAAAATGCGCGTCGTCTGACCGTTTTTGCGCATTCCGTGAAAAAATACGTCAATGCGTTCGGACGCACTTTTTCACGTTCGCGGGAAAAATGCTTTCGTCTGACCCTAGCCTTAACCCCTAGCTGCCACCAATGGTGGAGATAGGGGGTTCCAATGAACCCCTATCTCCCGATCCGTGGCAGCTAGGGGTTAATGATTGATATCGTTGGATCGGCCAGAGCATGGCCTTTCCAACGATATCAAACATGATAATGAAAAAGTTTTTAAAAAAATAAAAATAAAAAATATATATATTTAAAAAAATAAAATAAACAAGTTTTTTTTTGTTAATGCAGCAATATTGTTCCCATTTCAATTATAATGTGAACAATAATGCTGCACTAACGATTTTTGTATGCGGTGCGTTTGTTAAAAATAGCGACATTTTCCCCCCAAAAAAATGTAACGGGTCCCCATTTCAAATTTTTTTAAGAAGTGCACCCCATAAAAAATATAACCGCAAACGATCGCATGTTAAAATGTGAAAAAAACACTTTACACATAATAAATTATTGAAAATTCAAATTTTATTGCATTTTTTTGTTATAATATACAGACATGACATAACGTATACCTATAATAATGACATATTATGAATCTGTGGAGTCTGCCGGAAAGAACGATATATAATATGTCTGGATCATATATCAAAATATGGCTACAAAACGCGGTTAAAAATGATGAGCGAAAGCGGTAAAAATGACCTCAGCACAGAAGTGTGAAAAGCCTCAGCAGCGAAAGGGTTAATTAAAAAAATATATTAAAAACATTGGTTCTTGTAATGTTTTTTTTGTAAAATGGCAGGGTAGTGAAGGGGTTAAATACGTGGGACTCAACTCGTCATGAGTCATATGCATCAATGAGTGAGGTCACTCTTTACTCTCTCACTTCCAGCAAGTAATTAAAAAAATGTACTGGCTTTCTTAAACTGCTGTTAAGCAATGTGCTTCAGCAATAGTAGCTTATGGCTCAACTGGAATAGCAGAAGAGTCATTAGCATTAATGAGTGGGGCTGGTATACTTAACTAGAGATGAGCCAAACACTCCCCAAGTTCGGTTCGAGCCCGAACCCGAACTTCCCATTTGTTCGGGACCGAACCCGAACCCCCATGCAAGTCAATGGGGCTGAAAATTCGGTTTTTAGAGTGCCCTCCAAGAGGGCATATATGCTACATATTTGCCATAAAAGGTGTATGGGGGTCCGGGTAGTGCCCTGGGGGACAGGAAACAAGGACAAAAAGTTAAAAAAAAAAACGTTTTTAAAGGGACAGTGAGTTTTCCATGAAATAAGGGTTAAAAATTAAAAATTCCTTCAAATATCGTGCCTAGGAGGTCCCCATAACCTGCCCGTGAAGTGGCGGATTTCTAGGATGTATAGAAATATGTAAAAACCAAAAAATGACATTTCAAATGACGGTAAATGCTTTTCCTTTAATCTATCCATAAACAACTGCTTGGGGCGGCAGTCTGTATGAAAAGAGGAGACATTTTCGGACACGCAGAAAAAGTTTACTGATTTTTTGGCGGTGAAAAGCAGGAGAATGGAAACTTCTAGACCAAAAAGCCGATTTGGAAAGTGAGATAAATGGGAGAATTTTTCTGGTTCGGCTATTTTGACCTAGAATTTTCCATTCTCCAGTCATTCTCCTGAGTTTTACCTTTCTCTGAATAACCCTGTCAGGGTTATTCAGAGAGCGGTGAAGAGCAGGAGAATGACTGGAGAATGGAAAATTCTAGGTCAAAATAGCCAAACCAGAAAAATTCTCCCATTATGGGCTAGGGTCAGACTAGTGAATTTTTAATGTGCGTTTAGGCGCACTTAATCACGGCCACACTAGCAGCAAATGACGGGCAATGACGGCCAATATACGAAGTACGGTCGCACGAAAGTCCGGCTGCGCAACGCAAGTGGAAAATGAACGCATTTTTTCGAGAACGCAGAACCGCTAGAAAGCAGAACGGACGTACAGAGTGTGCTGCGTCCACTAGCAGCGTGTGTGCATGATTTGGAGACGTCAGACCCCGCTCATGTCCGGCCAACATAACGTCCAGACACCCAAAGTTTCCTGGTTTGGATCCGTAAAAAATCACGCACAAAAATACACATCGTATGACCGTTTTCGCGCAATCCGTGAAAAAATACAGCAATGTGTTCGGACGCACTTTTTGACGGTCGCTGGGAAAAATGCGTTAGTCTGACCCTAGGCTTATCTCACTTTCCTAATCGGCTATTTGGTCCAGATTGTTCTCTTTTCCTGCCATTCTCCTGGTTTTCACCTTTCTCTGAACAACCCTGAGAGAGAGGTGAAAGCCAGGAGAACTGGCAAGAGAAGAGAACAATCTAGACCAAATAGCCGATTTGGAAAGTGAGATAAATGGGAGAATTTTTCTGGTTTGGCTATTTTGACCTAGAATTTTCACTTCTCCAGTTATTCTCCTGCTTTTCACTGCTTTCTGAATAACCCTGTGAATGTTTAATCCCGAGGTGAAAAATAACATTGCTTTAGATTTTTTTCAAACACCAGTTAAATGCAGCATATTAGGATGTTTTAGGGAAATTAAGTCTCAAATCTCAATCAGAAGCAGACACCACCCCACCCTCAGTATATTGTACAATGTATCAAATTGATTACCAGACTAAAAACACCTGGTGTTATGCCCGTTTGTGAACAGAGGTAATTTAGAGTTGATAATCTTTCCACGTACACATTAGTTTTTAATTCAATATCTAATAAACCGTTGCTTATAATATTCTGCAGTTAAGAGTCTCTTTATTTCTAGATTTTTTTGTATTTTTTTTTCGAACCCGAACCGAACACGCCCAAAAAGTTCGAAATTCGCGAAGTTTCGAACTGCCAAAGTTCGGGTCGAACTCCGAACCGTCCGAACCCGAACAGCTCATCCCTATACTTAACAGCTCACTTGCAAATGCTAGCAGCTCATGTGGAAAAGGGTCTCCTGTGTTTTGTAGTTATACATGGCTAAGATAGGTAGATTGCAACCAATAAAATGTCCACACTTCCTCATAGAATAGTTCTGTTAATCTGTAGGCATCAAAAGTATCACAAATGATAAGGGAGTTTAAATAGAATATTATAAAGAATGTTAGCGCAATTTGTTGAACGATGGGAACATTGACAAATTGATACTCAAATTACACTTTGTACTATCTAATAAGCATATTTGAAGACAAATCATGTTTTATTAGACAGACCACAGCAATTAGTTTAACAAAAAGTGTAATTGTGTTATATAAATTAAATTTGCATTCCAAAAAGTTAACAAGATTTAATAATGTACGTTTAAAATAGGATTTTATACTACTTTATGAAATATAATGTGTTCTTGGTTTCACTTCAATTCACAGTTCACTAATTTCACAATTCTAATATGTTTTAAACCATTATTATGACTTTTGTCTGTCTGTAGAGGGTCATCCAATATCTTATTCTTATTCTTTTTTTTCCCCTTTAAAGTTCTTGTCCCTTGAAGGCAAACAGATCACAACCTGGCCACAAAGCACAGCACTCGAGTTGTACAGCATAATGGCTCGAGCACTGTGCTTATTTTTTAAATTGTCCTATTCCATCCAAGACGCAAACTCAGCTTGCGTCTCTGATGTTGCGTCAGGTTACTCTACATTAATGTCTCCTATACTTAGAAACATAGAAAAATGTCGGCAGATAAGAACCTTTCGGCCCATCTAGTCTGCCCAATTACATGGATACTTTACCTGGATTTATCTTTTGTTTAGGATAGCCTTATGCCTATCCCATGCTTGCTTAAATTCAATTACTGTTTTGGCCTCTACCACTTCAACTGGAAGGCTGTTCCATGTATCCACCACCCTCTCAGTAAAATAAGGCTTCCCTGATGTTACATTTAAACCTTTGCCCCTCTAATCTAAGACTATGTCCTCCTGTTTTGCTACTTTGTTTCCTTTTAAATATACTCCCTTCCTCTACCTTGTGGATTCCCTTTACGTATTTAAATGTTTCTATCATATCTCCTCTGTCTCGTCTTTTTTCCAAGCTGTACATGTTAAGATCATTAAGCCTTTCCTGGTAACTTTTCTCCTTCAAGCCGTACACCATTTTAGTAGCCCTTCTCTGAACTCTCTCTAAGATGTCTATATCCTTCTGGAGATATGGTCTCCAGTACTCTACACAGTACTCCAAGTGAGGTCTCACCAGTGCTCTGTACAGTGGCATGAGCACTTTATACTTTATACTTTGTATAGGAGATGCTAATACGGCCCCAGCAGATGGAGAACAAGCTATTCCAACCAGCTCACTCTGAATCTAAGCCTGACGTTATGCTGGATTGAATAACGTTTTTCAGACACTGGTGTTATGTAATTGTGCAGAAGCGCAATCCGTTAACACAAATCTAAACAAATCTAAAAATCTCTTACTCCCAAAACTCGGTGGAGTAAGCGGCGCAATTCAATGCTTCCTCAATCTGCAGGTAGAGGAACACTGGAAAGTAGACATGTGCATTCGTTTTAGTACTAAAATGATTTAGTCCGAATTTTGGGATAATTTAGTTTTCGTATGACTCAAGAGATACGAAATTGCTCAGTACAAAAAATGAAAGAAACTAAAATAAAATGCACTACATTTTAGTTTCAGTCCTTTTTGTGATATTACATTGATGAGTGAAGGAGACCAGCAATGAAGAGTGCAACATTCGAAGTTCTGCACACTCCACATGCCAATGCAGTAGGATGTTCTATACAGAGAGGGGCATTAATTAATGCAGGAGGATGTTCTATACATTATACAGAGAGGGGTATTAATGCAGGAGGATGTTATATACATTATACAGAGAAAGGTATAAATTGAGGAGGATGCTCTATACAGAGAGGGACATTAAGTAATTCAGGAGGATGTTCTATACATTATACAGAAAGGGGTATTAATTAATGCAGTAGGATGTTCTAAACATTATACAGAAAGGAGCTTTTTTTTTTTTTTTAGCCCTTTAAATCCAGTGGCTGTGAGCACTGAGATCGGCTGCTTGTTATATTATCTCTCAGTACAATGTATCAGTCTCAGCTGTTACAGTAACTGACTGTAACAGCGCTCAGAGTTTCAGTAAAACAAGGAAATAATATTGTTATAACTTGCACATCACAGCAATTCGATGAATTGCATCCCAGAGCTCCTGTGCCACATTCCCCATATGCAGCAAGGAATTCTGGGTAGAATATGCAAATTACATCTGTCTCACTTTTATGCATCCTGGATCTGTTATTACACAGAACCCTAAAATCAATGCTATGCCACACTGTGGCTTTCTAGCAGAGATAAGGTAAGGCAACTGGCCAAAGCCACTCCTAGGACAGCGCTGTTTCGGGTTTGTTGGACCCTCATCAGCTAGGAGTCAGCTAGGAGCACAACCACAACCCTTATAGATACTGATTTGCCCTATGGGTCCCAAGCATCCACTGCAACTGGTCATCATGCTTAGCGCTGTCCTAGGAGTGGCTTTGACCAGTTGCCTAACCTTATCTCTGCTACAAAGCCACAGTGTGGCATAGCATTGATTTTAGGGTTCTGTGTAATAACAGATCCAGGATTCATAAAAATGAGACAGATGTCATTTGCATATTCTACCCAGAATTCCTTGCTGCATATGGGGAATGTGGCACAGGAGCTCTGGGATGCAATTCATCGAATTGCTGTGATGTGCAAGTTGCTTCTGCAATAATAAACATATATATATATATATTATATATATATACCGTGTATATATATGTATTATATATATACCGTATATATATATATATATACACACAGTGTGTATATATATATAATATATATATATATATTTATTTTTTTTTTACGAAAATGTGCATGAAGTTTGAAGCTTTGCTAATTTATCCAATAAAAAAAATAGCAGCATGAGAAGGACATCGGAATTGGCTGAAAAATTACATAACATTTTGTAGATTAGTTAAGAACCATAGATGAGAACATTTTTGAGAATGTCAAGGAATTAATTTACACATTTCCCAAAAGAGGTAGTTGTCAATTCTGATGAACCACTGAACCAAAAGAAAAAACACTTAACACCAGCCAAATCAAATGGGAAGGATTTCTCTGCTCGGCAAGACAAAGCAAATATTAGTTAGGTGTAAATAGAGAGAATATATGCATTGGGAAGCCTTAAATAAACCCTTATTTTTAAAGCAACTACTTTACTCCTTAAAATAGCATTCTTAGAGACACTTTAACCACAATGTCTCCCCATTACTGGTTCTGTTATAAGTGCGCCATTAAGTTGATCATCACCTCTTCACAAAATGAAGGGTAAGTGTAGGTGTTTGGGGGAGTTTTGTATGTATGTGCTTAAACAAAATCACTTATCACAAGGTTTTAGACGCTATTTTTACCATTATCGGCTGCAAGCAAGAATCATCGACCTTGGACTCGCTCTTAAATGCTAATGGCTTGGGTAGAATAGGGCCCTTTATTTGTTGAAATTCAACCCCAAACTCACAAAGAACCTGCTTCATTGTTGCCTGCAGACATTATTTCTTCTGCTGCTTTCCAGCCCTGCAGCAAACAAACTGCCTTGTTATACAACCCAATATTTAAAAATTTAAATCAGTCTACAGAAGCGCTTGCCATTTTCCTACAGGTCACCCACTTAGGCTTGGTTCCACATCGGAAGTTGGGATTTTTGGCCCTATCAGGGTTATTCAAAGAGAATCGAAAAGACACCGCAGGTTCGGTGACTTTTCGTTCTCTTCAATTCGGGCCGATTCGGCAATCCCATTCCGGCGACCCTGCAGTGTACTGAGCAAGCACCCCAGGGCCGTCGAAGCGCTGGGAAAAGCTGCCGCAAACCCAACGAAAAGTCACCGCAAAACCTGGCGAATGCACGCCGAAACCCGCAAAAACATCTGGAGTAACCCGCCGAAGACACCGGAAAAACCCGAGCAGGAGCTGATCACACGCAGCGCAGCCTCCGGAAAAAGCCGACACCGCAGACGAGAGAAGTGAATAAATTAGGAAAACAGTTTGCTTGAATGTTTGAAAAGTGAAACGCTGTTTGCAAAGAAATTACTGAGCGAAAATGTGTGAAATTTACATATGAGATCCAGGGAATGATAATAAAAAGGGCTGTTACAGAAAAAATAAGTAAAGTTAAAAAAAAAATGAAAAGAAATCGGACTTTTTTAAAAAAAAATCTGGAAAAATGCTTAAAATATCCTAAAAAATCTATAAATAAAGAGACTTTTACTGCAGAATTTTATAATGAACGGTTTATTAGATATTGAATTAAAACGGGAATATTTTTAACATTGAAGCCTATGGGATTCTCCTGAATAAACCTGTCGAATGAAAACACCGAATGGCAGGGCATTTCGGCAACCTTTCACTGCTGGTTTGTGTTCTCTGAATAGCCGAAGCAGTGTTTTTTTATGGGGATTTCACTGCCGTCAAACAGGCACCGAAAGTGCAGGCAATTCGCCAGGATTTGGCATATTGCCTGCACTCTGGGTAGCCGAATGGCCAAGAAACGTAACCGAATGCTGATTTTCAGCGTTTGGTTACCTTTCTCCAGCCATTCGGATCTCTTTGAATAACCCTGTAAGTCTTTCATGTACCCCCTTCTGACCAGACTTGAGTGCACCATGATCCCACTGGTATCTGACCATCTGAGATGGCACTACTGGACCTCTTCCAGCACTGAAGGGAAGTAAACATGATGTATCTTTCATCTGCTGCATTTCAGTTTCCTTGGCCAAGGTGTCCACGGTCCCCAGCATTGCCCATTTCTTTGTGCTTTGTAGGAAAACCATGGGCAGCGCATCTAAAAAGCTCTACATATTGAGCTGATAATAGTTAGGACCTGATTGTTAGAATTGTTTAATTATACATCTAACGATATGCCTACAAAATCCCTGACTTTGTGCAAGTGCACCTTGAAAAACTGCTGTTTGAAGGCAAAGAGTCTTCACACTTCTTAACATAAATACTGATTTGATTTAGATAATTATTCTGTTCAATGAATATGCATTTTTTGATCAACATAAACCATTTTAATTTCTATTTATTTGACACATGTCCAAAAATTATTAACACCGTAGTGTGTGTGTGTTTTATATACACTCACACATACACACACTTCATAAGCACAACTTCACAGATACAATGACCGAAAACTGTCTAAGATTACTGAACCAGTGATATAATCCACAAAGCTGCAACTCTAGCAGATGTCCTGACCCTGCTCATCTCCACCAGCACAGAGAAAGTGTATTCTACTTACCTACTCTTTATCAACGTTAGTGTCATAACCAATTCTCCTTCCAAAATGTAAAAAACAACCCAAATTACAATAATTATAGGGACATTTTCTGCATTGTTACCAGTCAACGTTATTTGAATCCTCACACTGCCCTTTTTCCTCTCCTCCTTCGGGGTGGTGCTCAACGGCTGCTTCTGCCCTCCAAGTGCAGGGCTTTGTCATACCCAGTAAGAACTGAACTTAAGTTCTTTCCCACCAATGGCTATCAATGTGTTTTGGCTTTAACCCCTTCACTGCTGAGGCATTTCACCGCTGTGTGCTGAACTAATTTTTACAGCTTTCGCTCATCTTGTTTAAACACGATTTGAAGTCACATTTTATTATATGGCCCAGACATATTATACACGTATATCATTCTTTCCGGCAGACTCTGCAGATTCATAAAATATCATTTTTATATGTATACGTCATGTCCTGCCTGTATATTATAACAAAAAAATGCAATAAAATTAGAAATTTTAATCATCTGCAGCGTGTAAAGTGTGTTTTTTTTTCATTTTATCAGATGAACATTTGCGGTTATATTTCCCATAGTGCGATGCTTGCTTAATACACCGCATGGTCAGCGAACTAGAATCGCCGAAAGTGCAGGGAACGAAAGGTCACCAAACATGCAGTGACTTTTCAAATCTCTCTTAATAACCCTGACTACCTTCATTAGTCATGTCCCATTGATTTTCACACATTGATTATGTCTTCCCATCACATTTACATTGTCGCACTGTAATATTTATACATAGAATAACACTTACCTTATGTCTTTTTATAGTTTTTCTATCAGTTTGTTTTATATTTCTCCCCGTACACAAATCTTTGTTTTTTTCATTGCTCAGTAGTACCTCTTATTCTAAGCTTTTTGATCCTTGGAATGTAAGTAAAAATCAGTCAAAACTTTAGATTATTAATTTATTTTGTATCTTAATTTAGGAATAGTATTTGACAATACCCAAACTCGACCATAATTTTTCTCCATTCTACTTTAAACCTGTACTGACAGTATGTTCGGCCCTCTCATGATGCATCCGTGGTTACGACTTCTGGGTCTAAACGTTAGAATGGCTTAGAGACTGGAGAGTGAGATAGAAAAAATAAAACTTAACTTTTATTGATGATGGTTTAAAAATCACTAGGGGCCATATTACATACTTGGTGCTAATTTAAACAGAGCTGTTGTAAACTTAAAACCTCCATAGACTATAATGGCTCTGGGAAGTTTACAACAGCTCTGGTTAAGTTAGCACCAACTATGTAATATGGCCCTAGGATTAGCAAATATGGAGAAATATTGCGTCCATAAAGCAGAAAGGTTCATGCGAAAGTCCTGATGAAAATGTACCAAGCTAGGTAGTAGCTGTGAATGAGAATACTCTCCCATTCTTGATAAACTGAATATCAAATATGCATAATACACCCTGATAAAGACTCAGGAGATGCCAAAACACCAGTCAATAGTAAACACAATCAGCGGTAGCAGCCAAAGCAATTTGTGGATGTGCTGTATCACTGCGAGTGAAATTCGTTTGTTGCAAACAAATTTCATTTGCTTTTGGGCTCCAGAAGGTGCTCCCAAAATATCAGCCCTGTGACCCTTATACCCAAAGGGCTAAAATTTATCAGATGTTCCTCTGCTAACAACGCACAGAGCCACAGCTGCTGTTCTAATTGCAGTAGCTCCTGTTGGCCAGTAGGGATGAGCTGTTCGGTTCGATCGGTTCGGAGTTTGCATCGCACATAGCCTGTTCGTTTGTTCGCGAACTACGAACATTTCCGCGTGTTCGCTGCGAGTTCGCCCACAATGCACCACAATGGACCACAATGCACTTTCCCACTGGCCTGAAGCTCGTAATTGGCTACAGCCTTGCACCTGACCACAGGTCTGGTGCAAGACAGGTTCAACACTATGCCAATCACGGCTCAGAGTCCTGATTGGGCAAATTTTGGCCAATCATGGGCTCACAGAGCTAAGTCCTGCAGCACACTAAGGTTTCCACGCAGCGCTTCTGCACGCATTTGAGAGGAGATTTCAGAGGAGATAGTTGTTGTGTGTTCTTACTGCCGGTCTGCCACGCTACTGGGGGGGTCTGAGGGGGTCTCATTTCTACCAAATATCTGGGTATTGAGGTGATCTGTGTCTTGTCACTGCCAGCAAGTATTTTGGGGGTCACAAATTTCTACAAAACATTTGGGAATTGAGGTGATCTGTGTCTAGTCACTGCCAGCAAGTATTTTGGGGTCACAAATTTCTACAAAACATTTGGGAATTGAGGTGATCTGTGTCTTGTCATTGCCAGCAAGTATTTTGGGGGGTCACAAATTTCTACAAAACATTTGGGAATTGAGGTGATCTGTGTCTTGTCACACAGCCAGTACCATACAATATTTTGGGGGTCACAAATTTCTACAAAACATTTGGGAATTGAGGTGATCTGTGTCTTGTCATTGCCAGCAAGTATTTTGGGGGGTCACAAATTTCTACAAAACATTTGGGAATTGAGGTGATCTGTGTCTTGTCACACAGCCAGTACCACGCAGTATTTTGGGGGTCAAATTTCTACAAAACATTTGGAAATTGAGGTGATCTGTGTCTTGTCACTGCCAGCAAGTATTATGGGGGTCACAAATTTCTAAAAAATATTTGGTAATTGAGGTGATCTGTGTCTTGTCACACAGCCAGTACCACGCAGTATTTTGGGGGTCACTAATTTCTACAAAATATTTGGGAATTGTTATAATCCGTGTGTTCTCACTGGCTGCCACCCATCAGGGGGTCTCACTGATTTATAGGAGGTTTCTGAGACTTCTAATCTGTGTCTTCTCACTGCCACCCATCAGGGGGTCACACTGATTTAAAGGAGGTTTCTGAGATTTGTAATCTGTGTCTTCTCTCACTGCCAGCCATCAAGGGGTCACACTGATTTAAAGGAGGTTTCTGAGATTTGTAATCTGTCTCTTCTCACTGCCAGCTATCAGGGGGTCACACTGATTTATAGGAGGTTTCTGAGACTTGTAATCTGTGTCTTCTCACTGCCACCCATCAGGGGGTCCCACATACTTCTATCAGATTTATGCAAATTGTAATTTGTGTCTTGTCACTGCCACCTATCAGGGGGTCTCACTGATTTATAGGAGGTTTCTGGGAATTGTAATCTGTGTCTTGTCACTGGTTGCAAGCTTTCAGGGTGTCTCACTGAGTTATACCAGAGTTCTGTAAATCTTTAATCTTTATACCAGAGTTGAATCAGAGT
This sequence comes from Leptobrachium leishanense, assembly GCA_009667805.1. Lineage (NCBI taxonomy): Eukaryota > Metazoa > Chordata > Amphibia > Anura > Megophryidae > Leptobrachium > Leptobrachium leishanense. The sequence goes on from CM019063.1 coordinate 459,848,252, forward strand.
TCTGTATATATTTAATCTAAATATCACTCACCATGTCTGAAAGAACAAAAAGGATAGGCAGACGCTCCCAGACACAGATAAGAGGGCAAGCAGCCCCTGTGTCGGGAGGCTGTGCCTCTGGTCATGGTGGACGTGGTGCATCCTCTGCAGGGGCACGCTTGTCCTTTCTAACTGGTGCTGGCCGTCTTAAGCAGCAGCAACATAGAGAGGATTTGGTGGATTGGCTAACCAGGCCATCCTCATCCTCCGAGTCCTCTGCCAGCCAGGCTTGTAGTGCTTTACAGTCCACCTCAGCTGCCAAAGCATCTAATGCAGCCTCCATGGCTACTCCTGCCGTAGCCTCACTATCACACACGGAGGAGTCAGCTGAATTGTTTGACTACAATGACAGTGACATGCTGCTTGAGGATGCGCAGCAACTACAGTGCTCTGATTCAATCTCTGAAATTGAGCAAGGGAGTATAATCAACCTAGAGGAAGGGGGTGCCAGTGATGACTCACAAATAACTGGCACTCATGTTGCCCCAGCAGCAGCAGCATACTGCCAAGTTGGCTCCAGTGACGAGGAGATAGGGGGTGATGATGACAATGATGATGAGGTCACTGACTCCACCTGGGTGCCAGATCGAACAGAGGAATCAAGTGAGGAGGAGGAGGCACAGCAAACACGAGGCACAACATCCTCTATGACCAACCATAGCACTAGCCAGTCCAAGGCATCAGATGTCAGAGTGCTCCAGTGCAGAGCGCTGTTGTCTCATAGCACACATGCAGGAACTCTGTTGTCTGGGAGTTCTTTAAGAGATGTGCAGCAGACCCCACCGTTGCTATTTGTAATCTATGTCAGATGAGGTTAAAGCATGGGAAAGACACCGGACACTTGGGTACCACGTGCTTGAGGCGACATATGAGCTCCTGCCACACATCCCGTTGGCGCAAAACATTGCGTAGGTCCTCCTCCTCCTCATCTGTCTCTACCCCCACTGTATGTCCTGCCATGTCACTGCCTGCTACAACCTCCACTGACAGGGATGATGCTACAGTAATGGATGTACCAGCTCCTTCACAATGTGACGGCATCCCATCAGCTGAAGATTTACGCAGTCAGATTATGCTGCCCCAGCTGCTGCTGCGTAAGAAAAAATATAGTCCCAAGCACAGCGTCTAAATGTCAGCTTTAAAAAATTACTTGCATTGCAGCTGCTGCCTTTCCAGCTTGTGGACTCTGCTTCCTTCCGTGAATTTGCTGAATGTGCTGTACCACAGTGGCAGGTTCCAAAACGCCATTACTTTTCACGGAAGGCCATTCCAGCACTATACCAGCACGTGGAAGACAATGTTATCGAGTCATTGGGAAAGGCAGTCAGCAGCAAGGTGCATGTGACTTTAGACACGTGGTCCAGCAAGCATGGACAGGGTCGTTACATTTCCTTCATGGCACACTGGGTAACTCTTATTGCAGCTGGGAGGGATCCAAGATGGGGCTCTGTGCTGGAGCTTGTTCATCCACCACTCCAGAAAGCTGCTTGTATGAGGTCTGTCTGCTCCACCACCACCACCTCCTCCTCCTCCTCCTCCTCCTTCCTCCTCCTCCTCCTTCTGTGTCTCTGGCGAAGTAGCAGTTAAACCAACACCTGACAGGGGCTACGCAATGGCTCAAGCAAAAAAGATGCCATACTGTGCTTGAGCTGGTTTTTTAGGGACGGGGGAGCCACACCGGCCAGAAATTCTGTCAGCTCTGCAGGGGCAGGTGCAGAGATGGTTAACACCACGCCAGCTTCAGCTGGGAATGATCGTCTGTGATAATGGCAGCAACCTTCTCTCCGCCCTACGCAAGGGTAAATTGACGCATGTACCATCCTTAGCACACGTCCTAAATCAGTGGTACAGCATTTTCTAACCAAGTACTCAGGGCTGGCAAGCTCTCAGCCAGGCCAGAGAAGTCTGCAGCAACTTCAGAAGGTCATTCCCAGCAAGCGTTCGCCTGGCAGAAATTCAAAGAGAATTCCACCTTCCCACAAACCGTCTGATCTGTGACATGCCCACCAGGTGGAACTCGACATTAGCAATGCTGCAGTGTCTGCACAAGCAGCAGAAGGCCATCAACGAGTACCTGTGTGAGTATGGCACAAGGACAGGTTCAGGTCAACTTGTTTTTTTTCCCCCCTGCAGTGGCTGATGATCAAGGATGCATGCACTGTACTGTCACCATTTGAGGAGGCAACGAGGATGGTGAGCAGGGACAGTGCATGCATCAGTGACACAATTCCTTTAGTGTTCCTGCTGGAGTGCACTATGCGGGGAATTATAGATGTGACACTAGAGGCAGAGCAGCGGGAGGAAGAGGAGGCCTTCCCTAGTTCTCAAGGCCCCAGTCTTTCCGCAGACAGCATTCCAGCGGGTCCTCCTCAGATCAGACAGGAGGAGGAGGAATATTTAAGTAGTGGGGGCATTGAAGGTGGGGATTCCTCAAGGGAGGTTTCGTGTGCCCAGAAACACAAGGGCTAGTGCGTGGCTGGGAGGAGGAAAGTGCACAATACGGTCATCCTCATTGACCAGGTAGACTCAGAAGCTAATGCCACCTCCAACCTACGCTGCATGGGCTCCCTTATAATGCAAAGTTGCTAAAGGACCCCAGGATTCGTGCTATCAAAAAGAGGGATCATTACTGGTTGGCAACCCTTCTTGATCCACGATACAAGGGGAAAGTTGCAGAGCTCATCCTGTCCGCACAGAGGTAGCACAGGATGAAAAATCTTGGACGCTCTAAAGCGACACTTGGTAACCTACCAGTGCATGGAAAGGTGTTACACAAGTGCGGATACAGGTGCTTCTGAGGCTGTGGATGATCAGAGGAATAGTGGTGAAGGCCAGGGCCGCTTGACTGATGCATTTAAAAAAAATTTAGTCCACGACGACCAGGGACGTCAAATGTAGGCACCCATTGCCAGCGTCTTCACCATATGGTGCAGAACTACCTAGGGGCAAGGGCAGACCTGGATACCTTTCCAGCAGATGATCCACTGGGTGTTGAGATTGGATCACTGGCCAGAACTTAGCCAATATGCTATGCAGCTACTAGGTTGCCCTTCATCCAGCGTGCTTTCTGAAAGGACTTTCAGTGCCGCTGGAGGTTTTGTCACAGACAAAAGAGTGCATCTGTCCACCAACTCTGTAGACATTTTTAAAAATGAATCAGTCCTGGATCAGCAGTTATCAATCCCCTGATGCTGACATAACAGAATAGATCGGGGATGTCTTCTGCATTCACAAAACCTCCAGCACGGAACTCTTCCACAATACCACAAAAGGGTTACGGTGTGAATGCACTTGCTGCCATGAAAGGCACAATATTTGGCTGCACTGATGCCTGTGCCACATCTATATCATTTTAATTTTTTGAACCGCAGGATCCAACCCTGCACTCTTCCACAATATCACAAAAGGGTTACGGTGTGAAGGCACTTGCTGCCATGAAAGGCACAATATTTGGCTGCACTGATGCCTGTGCCAGATTTATATCATATTAATTTTTTGAACCGCAGGGTCCACCCCTGCACTCTTCCACAATACCACAGAGGGGTTACTGTATGAATGCACTTGCTGGCCTGGCACAAAAAGCACAATATCTGGGTGCACTAACGACTTTACCAGATGAATATCTTTTTAATATAGGACCGCAAGGTCCACCCCTGCATTCTTCCACAATACTACAGAGGGGTTACTGTATGATAGTACTTGCTAGTCTTCACCAAAAGCACAATATCTGGGTGCACAGACGCCTGTAACAGATGCATATCTTTTTAATATAGGACCTCATGGTCCACCCCTGCATTCTTCCACAATACCACAGAGGGGTTACTGTATGAATGCACTTGCTGGCCTGGCACCAAAAGCACAATATCTGGGTGCACTGACGCCTTTAACAGATGCATATCTTTTTAATATAGGACCGCAAGGTCCACCCCTGCATTCTTCCACAATACTACAGAGGGGTTACTGTATGATAGTACTTGCTGGCCTGGCAGTCTGGCACTAAAAGCACAATATCTGGGTGCACTGACGCCCATTACCAGATTCATATCTTTTAATATAGGACAGCATGGTCCACCCCTGCACTCTTCCACAATACCACAGAGGGGTTACTGTATGATAGTACTTGCAGGCCTTGCACCAAAAGCACAATATTTGGGTGGCAGTGCACTGACGCCTGTATCAGATTCATATCCTCAGAGGGGTTACTGTGTGACGGCACTGTTGCCGACGATAAAGGACAAATTTTAAAGCACCTATTGTTACTTTCATCAAAAGCCAGCATAAGTTTCACAATAATTTAGCCAAAAAATCATTAAACTTTTTCTACTTGTCCGAAAATGTCTCTTCTTTTCATACAGACTGCCGTCCTAAGCAGTTGTTTATGGATAGATTAAAGGAAACCATTTACCGTCATTTGAAATGTCATTTTTTGGCTTTTACGTATTTTTATACTTCCTAGAAATCCGCCACTTCACGGGCAGGTTATGGGGACCTCCTAGGCACGATATTTGAAGGCATTTTTTGTTTTTATTTTTAACCCTTATTTCATGGAAAACTCACTGTCCCGTTAAAAACATTTTTTTTTTAACTTTTTGTCCTTGTTTCCTGTCCCCCAGGGCACTACCCGGACCCCCATACACCTTTTATGGCAAATATCTAGCATATATGGCCTCTTGGAGGGCACTCTAAAAATTGATTTTTCAGCCCCATTGACTTGCATTGAGTTCGAATTTGAACATTTGGAAAGTTCGAGTTTGAATGCGAACCGAACTCGGGGGTGTTAGACTCATCCCTATTGGCCAGTAGATGGTGACATCTGCTAGCAAAATAGATTTTTACAGTAAGAACTACACAAGGAATAGTGCCAAATATTTCTATCTGTGTAATTAAATAAAAATGATTTTCCAAAAAAACACTGGTTCCTTCCATCTTTGTACCCTCACCCTCCGTGTCACCCTAGCCCACGCTATACAGGAAGGGCTACTAAAATGGTGTACGACTTGAAGGAGAAAAGTTACCAGGAAAGGCTTAATGATCTTAACATGTATAGCTTGGAAAAAAGACGAGACAGAGGAGATATGATAGAAACATTTCAATACGTAATGTGAATCCACAGGGTAGAGGAAGGGAGTATATTTAAAAGGAAACAAAGTAGCAAAACAAGAGGACATAGTCTTAGATTAGAGGGGCAAAGGTTTAAAAGTAACATCAGGAAGCATTATTTTACGGAGAGGGTGGTGGATACATGGAACAGCCTTCCAGTAGAAGTGGTAGAGGCCAAAACAGTGATTTAATTTAAGCAGGCATGGGATAGGCATAAGGCTATCCTAAACAAAAGATAAATCCAGGTAAAGTATCCATGTAATTGGGCAGACTAGATGGGCCGAAAGGTTCTTATCTGCCGACATTTTCTATGTTTCTATACATGGCCTCTGTCCCTGTTGGAGAGGTGTTGATGCTGAGTGCTGACCTCCTGCCAAAAGAACCATGGACCAATGTGACCAAGCCAACTCTCAAAGACAAAGGGCATACAAGGGTTAATGTCGTAATATGTATTTCTATTTTAACTCTGATTGCATTTAAGGCATTTAATTTGTGTAAGTAATCTAATGTAGACCTATTGTTTTTACTGTCTCTGTGGTTGTTTGTCCTTAGATTGATTTAATGTTTATTTGCTTCTCTTGTCTAGTGTTTAACTGACCAGGTTTCTCTGTCTCCTGAAGGAATTCAAATCCCCCTCATGTAGACAATGTATTTGATAGAATATGTAATTTTACCTCCCGCTCCCTGTTTCCTTTATAACTGGTCCCCAAGTCAAAATAAAGATCATTCTTCTTCCCTGCACTAACTCTTGTCTGGTGTTTGGGGAGAGATACATAGAGATGCAGCCGTCCCTCAAGTTCTGGCTGAGGGTTGTGATAGAAGGAAATCTGCTGTGGATCTGCTTCATTCGAGAGAATGGACGGACGCTGTAACAGGTTAGGGTCTGGCCCTCAAGCTGGAGACCAGTAAACCCCAGTTGCTGTTACAGATTAATTAGCTAGTTCATGCTTCTTTGGCAACTATAAGCTCAGCCAAACGTTTCCCATTTTCCCATTTTCCTGACTCTATATGGGCCATTCTAAATTTTCTTTTTTTGAAGCCGTTCTGTATTGGAATTTGTGAAATATCTTTGTAACCCTTTCCAGCTTCACGCAACAAAACATTTTCTTTGCAGGCCTTCTAAGGGCTCATTTTTGCGCCATGATTCACAGCAATAGAACCTTGTTTCAGTAATTGAACTTCAGGTTTGCCAGTTTCCAACTTTTGTTGAAGTCATTAGTCTGAGAGGTCTATTCGCAAAGCATCAAAATTGAACCCAATTTGGTGCTTTGCATTTCTTGCAATTTCGACTCGCTTCGACTATTTTATTCCAAAAAATATTGTGCTATCACTATTTACCAAATCGTCAATTAGGGGGTTATTCAGAGAGCACTGAAATGTTGCTGACATTTCGGTGTACTCTCGTTCACTGCACTTCGGGGAATCAAATTTCCTGACCCTACAGGGAATTCAGCATTCACTGCATGGTCCCCGGAGTGCAGGGAACGGACCTGAAAATCTGCTGCAAAACTGCCGACAGCCCGCCGAACACCCGTCGAAAATGCGCTGAAAAAACACGTCCGATACAATCAGAAGTATCGGATCACTCAAACTGACGCAAAAAACACATTGAACACATCTGGAAAAAAGGGAAAAAAGTTTGAAAGTGACTAAACAAGGTCTGTTACAGAAAGAAGAAAATCTGCTATTAAAACAAAATTTTGCTGAAAAAATCCCTAAAAATGCCTAAAAGATCCTAAAAAAATTCAATAAATAGACTTTTTACTGCAGATTAAAATAATAATAAACAGTTTATTAAATATTAAATAAAAACGGGAATATTTTTAAACATTGAAGCCTATGGGGTTCGTCTGAATAAACCTGCCTAATGAAACCACTGAACAGCAGGGCATTTTGGCAACTTTTCACTGCTGTTCGGTGTTCTCTGAATAGATTAACCATTCATTATCTATGGGGCATTTCACTGCTGTTCGGTGTTCTGTGAATAGATTAGCCATTGCTTCTCTATGGGGAATTTCAGTGCCTACGAACAGGCATCGTAGTTTCTGGCAGGTCGCCAAAATTTGGCGAACTGCCTGCTCTCTGAATTGCTGATTGGCCCCGAAATGTCACCCTACGGGGAAACTCTGTCTGGGGCCAGAGCGACTGTCTCTGAATAACCCCTCATATTTCGCTGAAGAAGTTGTCGAACATCAGTGAAAAGCACCGAATTGCTCACACAAACACACACTCACACAAAAATAACAAATATACAGCCAGAAACAGATCAAATTAAGAAAAAATACACTACACACACTATAATTCATAATATTAAAATTTTATTAAAGGTAAACGACTGCCTTGACACTTGACACTGACAGCCACTCTTAATAATAAAGCACATCTGTTACAATGTGTTTCTGATGAGGATATCTTTGAAATTCTTGCAGCCAAGAGTCAATAGTAGTCAGAAAAATCCTTGTCCAGTTTCAGCTATTTGTCTCAATGCATTGATTTATAAGGTGATAAAAAGCTCCAAGCAGCAAAGGATACTTTGGACTCTTAAAAATGTTGCCTTTTATGAGCATTAGTTCTGTACCATACAGGCATTTCATTAATCAAGCGTCTATTCTGTTAGGGACCCTAAATCTTTAACTAGGGGAACAGCTTGGGCAACAACTCCTGAAATGCTTAATTTAGCATTCACAGTTGCTCCTGCAAGGTCTTGTGGTTTATTCAATATAGATATAACTCAGAGTAAAAATAGCACTAATGAAAATCACATCAATTTATATTATAACATTCTAGCTTGGACATTTGGTTACAGAAAATAAAAGACAGTGCACATGTTTAGAAAATCAACTGCAATAATAATTTGATTAGAGCTCAAAGATTATGGACCCTATTACATTCTTCGCGCACAATTGTGCGAGCGAGCAAAAACGCATTAAAGCGAGGGGCAAAACCCTTTGCGCTGAACGTCGTATTACGACGTTTGCGCACAAAATGCGCGTTAACGTCTAACGCGAGTGACCCTGCACGAACCCTTTGCGAGCGCAATTTAGTGCACGCATCCTATACTTAACATTGTGAGCGCAAATGCGTTTGTGCGCTGGCGCGAGCATGGTATTACAATCTTAGCGCAAAATTTTAACGGACAATGTTTGCGTGCATAATTTTAACGTCTTTGAAAAGCTGGTGGTAACGGCAAATTGTATCAACCTGACCGTACCAAACTGCAGATTCACAATGGAGAACGTCGATGTGCACGTTTTTTACTAGATCCGTCAAAAATGACGGCCACTACATTGTCTTCCATCAGAACGTACGTCTGTTGCGCGCAGTCCGCACAAAATGACGGACTCGCGTTAAATATTACATTGCGCTCACTGATTTCTGCGCGCAATGGTACCTGCAACATTTTTGCACGCCGGTTTTACAAGCCCAATTTCCCAAAGGATTAAAAAATGCACGAGGCATGTAATTCCAGCGGTGATTTTCGTGCGTTAACGTGTAACACTTTGCGCAATAAAACACGCGTTTAGCGTACGTTTTTGTATTAAGAATGTAATAGGGCCCTATATTTTTTCAGTACAATAATTTTTTTTAGGGTTTTTAAGTAATATATAATACAATGCTTGTTTATTTGCATACATTTCGAGTTTACTATAAAAAGGATCTTGATATTTATTACTTTTTGTTTGAATAACTCCTTCACTACCAAAATCAAGAAAACTTGTGTCTTCAGAGGTACTATCAGGTGTCGATATTGAGTTAAGTCGGTCTGCAGCTGTGCAGGACAAAAGCAAATGAAATGTGTTTGTTTATGGGCTGCCGAAGGAACCCTCAAAGTTTTAGCCCTGTGGGCATTATGCCCAAGGTACTAATTAGAAATCCTTATCAGAGTTTCAGCAGCCGATGCAGGGAACAAGCTGTAGCTAGGGCCGGCCGGACCATGGAGCAGTTTGGAGCAGCCGCTCCAAGCAGCAAAGCAAATTTTGGGGCTGCCGTGCCCCTGCAAATATTTTTTTATCAGCTTTGCTGCGCTGGCATCTCTTGGAGGCTCACAGTCAGTGAGCACCAGCAGTCAGCTGACAGGTCAGAGATCGCCGGCACTTAAGTCCACTTAAGGCACTTAGATGCCTCACCATAAGTTTTATTGCTGTGGATTCTGTGATACGCTCATACACACACCACACATTGCTGTGAGTTTTATTGCTGTGGAGCTCTGTGATACGTCATGCAAACCGCACATTACGGTGAGTTTTATTTCCGAGTGGAGCTCTATGATACGCTCATACATGTCACGTGTTTTTTTTGGGGGGCAGCATTGCATCCATCGCTCCATGCAGCACAGTGGCTTGGGCCGGCCCTGGCTGCAGCTCTAACTGCAGTAACTCCATTAGGCCAGAAGATGGCAACATCTGCCTGCCAAATAGGTTATTACAGTGAGGAATACACCGGGAATATGCCCAAATATTTCTTACTATATAACTAATAAAAATGATTTTTCAAAAAAACCCACTGGTTCCTGATAATTTTTTTGGAAAATCGTTGGTAGTGAGGGGGTTCAGCTTTTATCGCATTGACGGCCGCACTGATTTAAGTTTTTATATCTTAAAATGGAAGCATTACATTGCCTTTCTATGTACGTTTATTATTTAGCTTCTCTGGTTAAATTTTTGCTGTTATTTTTCTCTATTGCCTTCATTATTATTAGTGTATTGGTCTGTAATGGCATAGGTTTGTTTGGAATTTTCCAAACGACATGTGGTGGATTGAAATACCAGGAAATAATAGTTACTTTTGGGTTCAGCTTTTACATTAACAATCATTGTTTGGGAAATAGTTGTGTGATTTTGAGTTGGAATAGTTTTTTGGGAAGTAGTTGGTCTAATTGAAGGGGAGTATGGGTAATCTTTCATATACTACTTGTCTGTACGAGGAATCTGTTCTGGTGTTAGTAGCAGGCAAATTAGTCATTGTTTCATGTATAATAGATTTAAATTAAGAACGTTAATTCTTAAGAAACGTAAATTAATTTCCATCTTTCTCCTCTTGATAGGAAAGTTTGTGATGCCACAAGTATACTAATATCTCTTGTCACATGTAAACCTATACATAATTTCTTTCTATGTCTTAATTTAATCAGATATTGAAAATTGTTTAATTCTATTTAAAAAAAATTATCTGTGCTTATCACAGTTCATATCCAATTTTCATATTTATTATTTTTAGAACATTTTTCTTAGAGGAGGTTCACTTGTTTGAAGAACACCCTGTTAGGCTAATGTCAGATGAACGCAGTCTGAGTGCACTCTGTGTGCATGCATAATGGACGGACGTACTGACGGAAGATACTCTAGACACCACATGGTCCGTTTTTTTTTAACGGATGTAAAATAAAAGGGAAATATGCGAATCAAAATTAATTAGAATTAAAATACAGTCAGTCAGACCGAAAAAAACTTCTAGGTGTCAACGTTACGGACTTTGCAAATGCGCTGCGTCTGATGTCGCAGCATAGCGCACACAGGCTGCTATGCGGACGTGGCGCACTCTGCGCATCCGTCTAGCGGTTTTACGTTCTTGCCTAACTTGTGTCCGTTTGCCATATGCGTTGTGTGTTGGCAGTTTGCTGCGCATGTACTTCGTGTGTGGGTCTCTATTGATCATGCTACGACGGACGTTAAACTGTGCGGCGACACGGACGTGATCACTGCATTTGTCTGATGCCGGCCTTATCCATACAAAAGCAAGGTTTTTCTCAACTTCAGAATGGCCTCTTTGTACTAGCCACTCCTTCAGAAAAGCATGGTACTATCCCATATTAGTCTCTATGATCAGCAAGTTGGTGTTTATTTTATTACAACTGATAGACAGTGATGCAATTTTAGTAGCTCATGCACCTAATGGACACAATAGGTAAGCTATATTGACTTAAACCTTTAATGTGGTCTGCATTATCAGGTTACAGGCAGAAATTGCCTTTGTGTCAAATACTGCAACTGTGATTAAGATATATAATAAAAACTCAGATATTCATTTTATGGGGATTTTTTTTTTTTGTGAAAGGATTTTACCAGGAAGAATACATTGAGATTTCTCTCGTTTTCAAGTATGTCTTGGGTGGCTAGTATGTACCGTTTGGGGGCCTTGCCCGAGGACACTTACTGGAGAGGTGCTCTTGCCGGGATCGAACCTGTGTCTCCACAGTCTCTCTCCACGGTTATAGAGCAGTGATGTTACCTCTACTCCACCCAGCCGGTACTTTGTAGTTATTACTGTGAGATGATTAGCATTGCAGCTTCAAAAAATAACAATAGAATATGAAAATAATACCTGTATAGTGCCTGTGTATCGAAATTACAGTAACACCTTTCGAATCAGTTAGCACCAGCTTCTAGCTGTGGTTAAATTTTCATTTAATTGCAGCCGTCCAGTAATTAGCGTTAGGACGTTGTAATCATAAAGCTAATTACTCTTTGAGCTCCCCATGTTAAGTATAGGGAGCTCAAAGTACAGTAAGCTTGCGGACACGAGCGGAGTCCCCGATGCACTAGCGGGTTTTTTACCTCATTAGCATTCGAAATGTAATATGGGGATCCTGTGCTAGGGTCACTTAGCCTAGAGTCAACGCTCACATAGCTAAATGCTAATGCTAGTGCTGATAAATTTGTATTAGGGCCCGTAGTGTGTAGTATACATGTTATATCTGATGGTTAGGGCTCTAACCTGCCACAGTGCAGCACAGCACAATCTGATTGTCTTGCAGTAGTGTGTTCCTCCCTTGGAAGCCATGATCTGTCCACCAATTATTGAAAACAATTGAAGTTTGGTGTTTTTGATGATTTTTGGATCCTTCTGTTCTGGTTTAGGTTCTTCTGCAATGATATCTTTGGGGTAACACTTCTTATGAGATTTGAACGGGAACACTGTAGGGCAGGCCACTCATATATCTGCTTTTGTTTCCTTCTGTTCTTGACTTTATGACTTGTTTATATACTCATATTCATATTTTGTACTTATTGTGTAGGAAAACATTGTACGACCCTTTTGTGGGTGTGATCTACAACAAAGCTATGGTACATTTTTACATTTTCCCTTCTACCCCAAATTTTATGCATACGACAACTGCACTGCATGTGAAAAAACAAACATAGTACCACAGCAAGCTATGAATGAGGCTCCTTTGGCTCCAAAAACTGGAAAAGGCTTACACTAAAGATAAATGATAAATGACAAAATAAAAAAATATACAAATCCACATGGGAGAAACCACAATTTGACTACTCAACAAACATTTCAAAAGCATATTTTGAAAAACGGTAATAAATATGCTTGAAACCAACACTCAATGGAAAGATGTTTATTTTATCACGACATTCCCAATTTCTGGATTCTGATAATTCATACTGGTTTATGAAATTATAATAGTAATAAATATTATTATTATTATAATCAGTCAGTAGATGCTTTCTCAACTCCAAATAAATTTATAAATAAATAAATATAATATATCATTTATAAATATAATAATTTTTAAATAAATAAATAAATGTTATACTACATGAAAAGAACAGTAGAAAAACATCCCCATAATAGAGACGATGTAACATATTCTGGTCTGTTATAGGAAGGCTTGGTTACTACAGATGCAAGCTTCAAAGTTGAATGTTTCAGCTTCATGATTTGAATAAGACAGTGACAAAAAAAGATAAATGAACATATAAGAAGAGTTATGAAGTACAATTTGGCTGTTCGATGACTCCTAAGGTGAAACCGCATACCCTGGTGATATTAGAATAAAATGAAAGGAAACGCAATGTCTGTTTGCCTGATAAATTAACTTTTAAAAAAAGCCTTAGATGGTAAAACTCCTGGCAGATGATAAATCCTTAAAATATTTAAAAAACCACATCTGTGAAATAAATTGCTTAAGCTGTGTAAACTTATTTTTTTTATAATCTGCCTATGGAATCTTTTAAAATAGTTTCTGAAAACCAGCAGAAATGAAGATACTAATGAAAAGATCGATGTTACATTCATATATTAAAGATTTTGTCAGTTTTATGTGTATTAAACTAATTGGTCACAAATAGCTTTTCAGTTATAAAGATGACACTTTTTAATGGCTATGTATAAAGTTATGGAGAATAAAAAGGTTTTTAAATACAAATTAATTTTGACTTAATAATGAATGAACATAATATAAATTGTATCTATATATTCTGATCAACCACAACATTAAAACCACTGACAGGTGCAATGAATAACACCAATTATATACAGTGGATAGCAAAAGTCTGCACATCCTTTTTAAAACATCAGGTTTCTGTCATGTAAAACAATAAGACAAAGATAAATCTTTTCAGAACTTTTTCCACCTTTAATGTGACCTATAGTTTTTTATTTTTCCTCCCTCCACCAAAAAGATTTCCATTTGTTTTTTAATTGAGTTGTAAAATTTATAGGTCACATAAAAGGTGGAAAAAGTTCTGAAATGATTAACATTGTCTCAGATTTTACATCACAGAAACCTGAAATTTTTAACAGGGGTTTGTAGACTTTTGATATCCAATGTACTGATAATGGCACCTGTCAAGAGGTAGGATATACTAGGCAGCAAGTGGCCAGTCAGTTAGTGAATTGCATGTGTTGGAAGCAGGAAAAATGGACAAGTGAAAAGATCTGAGTGACTGTGACAAGAGCCAAATGGTAATGGCTAGACAGCTGGGTCAGAACATCTCTTATTCCCACAAATTTATAAATAAAAAATGTTATATCTTTTGTGCTGAGGCAAAATCAGCAGACCCCAGCTGGGACAGATTGTCCTAATGCTTAGTCCCAATCACAAATGCTTCAACCTTGGAATGTTGCCTCAGTGAAACGGTGCCAGTAGAAGGAACGTAAAGGTATAACGCACATTTACTTGACTCGAATCTCAGCTTCACAGTCTCTGGTTGTGTTAAAGAAAAAGAAGCTTGTAGTGCAAATTGCCAAAAATGTAAGGAAGACAAAAAATATGATCAACGAGTCTTGTCTCTCCAGAGTGGCTTTTTCGAAAGCTAAGTTAGCATTTTGGCCCTGACTGCATTTTTGAGGGCTAACCGGTCAATTTTCATATTGTTATGTTTCGTCTTTGAGGTCATCAATAGGGATGGGCCGAACACCCCAGTGTTTGGTTCGAACTTGAACACCCGAACGGCCAAAAAGTTCGAATTCGAACTCGAACGTAATGCAAGTCAATGGGGGTCGAACTTCCGAAAATGAAAGTGCCCTCCAAGAGGACATATATGCAAGATAATGGCCATAAAAGGTGTATGGGAGTCCTGGTACTGTCCTGGGGGACAGGAAACAATGAAAAAATATATAATTTTTAACCCTTTCACGGCTGAGTGCTGAGACATTTCTCCGCTGTGCACTGAGCTAATTTTTACTGCTTTTGCTCATGTGTAAACATGATTTGAAGCCATGGGAAATGTTTGACCAACAATGAGTGGGAAATGTTTGTCCATCAAGGAGTGGGAAATGTTTGACGAACAAGGAGTGGGAAATGTTTGACGAACAAGGAGTGGAAAATGTTTGACCAACAAGGAGTGGGACATGTTTGACCAACAAAGAGTGGGAAATGTTTATGAATCCCATAGGCTTTAATGTTAAAAATATTCCCGTTTTAATTCAATATCTAACAAACCGTTTATTATTATATTCTGCAGTAAAGAGTCTCTTTATTTTTAGATTTTTGAAGGATCTTTTAAGCATTTTTTGGAATTCTTTTGAAAACTTTTTTTTTCTCGACCTTTCGGCGAACGTCCCGAAAAGTTCGAAGTTCGCGAACTTTCAAACAAACGATGTTCGAATCGAACTTCGAACCAATTCGAACCGGCAGCCCATCCCTAGCCAACACCAGCTAAAACATATTAAGAGCTAAACACGCATGTAACCCATGTCTGTTCTCAGTGTTTTGATAGACCTGTTTTTGCTCTCAATCGTTGTTACATTTGTTAATACCTTAGCAAAGTGAAGCCACCTTCCAGGCACTCCCACAGAGTAAGTGTGCCTGTTCTGCTCATATATATAGCTATCTATATATATTATATATATATTACGGGAGGATGTCAGGTTAACAAACCATAAGAAAAGAATCTTCTAAAATTCCTCCTTCCTTGCCCCCTTCTGTCCATATATTGTATCATGGAGACCTGTTATCTTGGTCATTAAGTCTCCTGCAGATGTGTGAGAGAACTGCATTATCCTTATGCATAGCAGGCACAGGATCTGTGGTGGAAGCAGTATCTTACAGGTGCAAGATCTGTGATTTAAGGAATGACACATCTGTCCGGACAGCTGCTATTTCTTATCAAAAGGTGTCTTGCACCAAAGTCAGTAAATGTTTAACCCTTTGCCACTGGGCGAGTTGTACCCTGCGGCAGGGCTTTAAACCCAGCTGGGCGTACTAGTGCGTCTCGTTTGCCGCCTACTGCGGTGGCCCCTCCTCCAGCCCGCCTACGCAGCCGACCAATGGTGAGCATCATTGGCTGCAGGGGTAAGGCCTGAGTTCGGGTCTTCCTGCGGCAGCCATTGGCATGCGACGCATGCCAACTGGTGGGCGAAGCAAAGGAAGCCCCGTGGCTTAAAGGTCCACCCGTCACAGGGATGGCATAGTATGCCCTGTGGCAGGAAAGGGTTAAGGTCTTCAGGTGCGGCTATTGACATGGTATATTCTTGTATAGGCCAATTGGGCCTGGGGCAGTAGATGGGAAGGGAGCAGCACTATTTTTTTTTAACTTGCAGAGTGAGAAAAGTTAAAGGGAGAAAGAATAATCTCTTTCCATCTTTTTTTCCTAATGTCCTTTTGTTTAACGATCCAACAAATTGAGGAGTATGTGTTTATACCAGAGCTGCAAAGCAATAAACTTCCTAGCAATCGGTCTCTAAACTATAAAAAACGTTGTTAGGATAAGCTTAGTGTAAATAAGATACTTGTGTTAATTTCATGTTGGTAAATTTATTTGATGCTTGGGGCCAGTCGAATTTGAAGTGCCTACAGCAGCCCAAGGCTTGAATACAACTCTGTCAGCGCTATTAATCATTGAGTATTGGAGATTTCTTCACACTCTCATGCCATCAAGAGCAATGGAGAGATAACCATGCTGCAAAAAGGTCTTCAAGCCAATAGCTTTCTCATAATCAGGAAAAAAAACTGAAGTTTCCAAGGAACGAGTCAACAAGGTGTTCTAGAAGGGGAAAGGTCGGAAGAAGCTTTTTGCTTCACCCCATCGTTTGATTTGAGTTGTGCAATCAGAAACTGGAGGTTAATTCTGACCCGGAGACGCATTCTCACACCCCTATTATGTTGATATATTTTTTTTTTCCAAAACAAAATCCTTGGTGGTGAATGCATTAATACGGATTATGGGAAATAAAAGTGTCCCTTTTAAGAATGTTAACGGTTTCATATTGCTTCTTAATACATTTTAAAACGTGTTTGATTCAGTGCTCATATTAGATATTGGAAGAAGATTGACACGCAATTAATGCCCAACTGCCCCTAGAACAGCCACAATAAATTACTTTTTTCACTTTCCCTATATTAAGATGTTCATCAACTAAATCAATATATAAACATAATCAATCATTACAAGATGCCAATATGGCTCTATTTTAACTTATATGGAAAAAGGAAAATAACGCATTTTTATTATGTTCTAAAAAATAGTACAAATAATATAAAACCGAAGAGTAATTTGGAGTAATATACTCAAATATATAACTATTATTTTTTCCACTTTTCAGCACATTTTAACAGATATAGCAATAAAAATTGTTTAAAATAGAGTTACAACTAATGAAATAAAATGTATCAGCTCTAAAGGAAATGGAATTCCTATAATGTGCAACTCAATAAAAAGTGAATTATCATTTTTGAAGAAAGTGTAACATATTTCGCAAAATTAAGAAATAGGATTTGGTTTGAGTGCTGAGTGTTAGGTGATAACCGAGGCCGTAAAATCCTAAATTAATTTAACACGATCTAATGACTCGTGCCCACTGATTTTAGTCTCTTTCCGTTATGCTATATTTTGCCTTAGAACTTAATGAAGTACAAGAAAACTGACAGTTTTGTTTCATACCAATCATTCCAGTCAATGCTACAATTTTCTGCTCAATGGCTCTCCTGTTCATGCATAGCTCTCCTTCTTCAGTTCATATTCCCACAGGCGGACAGGGTTGAAGGATTTAATTTTTATTACCTTCATGAAATAACTGCTGCACAGAGGCAGATTTTGTTGTTGATTGTGATATGCTTTTCAAAAAGAGAGAAATGCTTTATAGCATTCTCTAACATTATGATTTTAAGAACTCATTTCCCTTATGAAAAATGCATCGAGGCTGAGCAAAAAAATCTCAGTCCTCTACATAATACAGAGTTTTACTTGTGCTGGAATAGCTAGATATAGGTGGATTGAAAGCTGGTGGAAATATCTAAAATGTATTAATGGGTTCAAAACCTTTCAAATTATAATTTCATGAAAATCAAATAGTCTTATTGTATATGTGTCAGATTCCAATGTAACTGTTAAGCTAACATCTCCAGCCACTAGACATAACAGATCCAGCAGCTGGCACAACTGAGCTGCAACACTGCTTGTGGCTTGAAGGTTGCAATTCCTTACAATAAATTAAGGCTCCTATATTTTGTAAAGGAAGCGTTGATGTGTGGCTATCTAGATGGGAACGTGCTAGTCCAACATGATTTGATCTGCTCAAAACTAACCGGTATTCAGAAAAAGAATACCAGCTTTCAAAACCTGGTGTTAAGTGCTTTTGCATTTTCACTATTAACCCCTTCACTACCGATATCGAGATATCTCAGGCTTCATCCGGTGCCCCGATATCGAGATAGAGATATTTGTTTGCTGCAAATAAATTTCATTTTCTTGTTGGCTGCAGAAGGTGCCCCCAAAGATTTAGCCCTGTGGCCATAATGCCCAAAGATCTAAAACTGTAAAATCAGCTGCTCAAAGCTCTGAAATATCGGGCTTTCATCAGCTGATGCAGGGAGAAATAGAAGAAAATAGACCAGCTACTAAAACCTCTAACTCAATTTGGCAGAAGATGGCGCCATCTACTGGCCAAAAATAGATTATTTACAGTAAGACATACAATGGGTATAAGCTCAAATATGTCTTACTTTATAATTAATTTAAAATTATTTTACAAAAACCACTGGTTTCTGACAATGTATTTTTTGGAAAATCACTTGGTGTGAAGGGGTTAATACTAAAATTTAACCCCACCAAAAAATCCCAAGCTTACCTCTGGTCCCATGGTGAAAAAGGCTGCCGTGTCTGACGCTTCTTCTGACTGTGAGCAGCAGAAGACTGGGAACAAATAGTTCCCAGTGTCCTTCTGTGATTCCTTAAGCAGCTCCTGCATGACCACAGTCAAGCAAGATCATGCACAGTCAGACTTAGCTCTATTGAGTCCAAAGGGATTGCATGGCATCTCTGATATCAGTTATTTGCTCCCTATTAATATGGCTGAAGCCAAACGTACAGTGACCCAGTAACAATAGAGTCAGTAACAGGGATCCTAGAGTTTACAGCTGCAATGAATGGTACCCTTAGAGGCACTCTCTTAACAATTTGGTCGTTAACAGGTGTATTTTCCAAATTTAATGAGGAAGACATCAAATAGAAGTATCTAACATTCTTTAGGAATGTAGATACTGTATAGGAATATCTAGAAGATATTATTTTCGACCAATCCGTAAACTAATCTAAAAACAAAAGAAACACATGACTTATGATCAATTTAACTGTGCTACAACAAATTCATTGTTATTTAAATTCATTTTCCAAAACCTTGTATATAAAAATCTAATTTCTGTCATAAACATAGGCTTTAAACATTCACATGTATTTTTAAAATTTATTATCAGTTCTAAAATTAATATTTTAATTAAAAAGCAATCGGATACTCTATGATCTATCATAAAAGTTAATTACATGTGTCTGAAGCGCATGTGTATAAGGTAAAAAAAAAATCAATACCAAGTGATTTTCCAAAACACCTTTGTCAGGAACCAGTGGTTTTTTGAAAAATATATATTTTTGAATTCTACAGTAAAAAATATCTGAAAATATTCCTCATCTATTCCTTACTGTAATAACCTATATGGCAGGCAGATGGGGCCATCTACTGGCCAAATGGAGTTACTGCAGTTAGAGCTGCTGCTCATGGTTCTCTGCATCGGCTGCTGAAAGCCCATTAAGGACAATCAATTAGCCGATTTTACACCGTTTTAGCACCTTGACCTATCTGCCCACAGGGCTAAAACTTTGGGGGCACCTTCTGCAGCCCGAAAGCAAACAAATTTTGTTTGCAGCAAACAATTTAATTTGCTTTTGTCCTGCGCAGCTGCGGATCGAGATAATTTGATATCGGCACATGATAGTGCCTTTGAAGACATGAGTTATATTGATCTCGGTAGTGAAGGGGTTAAATTTCACAATGCAAACAATTCAAATGAAATCTAGACCATTAAATTTCACTCCTCGTTTTGAGCAAATTTTTTTTCAATTAAAGGAACACCGTAGGCTAAAAATCCCTTTTTTTACATTAAAATATACCTATTCCCTACCTAGTTATTGTGTATATATATATATTTTTTTTTAAAATGTAATACTTACCCTAAAAAACACTTGTTTCCAAAGACTTTTTTTTTATACTCACCTCCCTCCTCTTCCGCTCAAATCCTGAAAATGTTGAACTAATGGTTAATGGCTAATGGCTAATGGTTTACGTGAGAAGCGCGCATGCGTGCCTCTCACGTAAGCCAGCCAATCAGCAGGCTTCCTCTTCTAATTGGATTAGTGTTATGTGCAAGAGGATGCGCGCAACACTAATCCCAGCCGCAGACTATGCTGGCAGCTTGCTGCCGCCAGCTACTGCGGCGAGTTGGAGACGTCATCGCGCTGAAAGCTCGATGACGTCTCCTACTCGGCAATAGGGATGAGCTGTTCAGGTTCGGATGGATCGGGGTTCGACACGAATTTAGCCTGTTCGAGCAGATCTCGAACACCGAACATTTCCGGGTGTTCGCCGCATGTTCGACCACAATGGACCACAATGCATTTTCCCACTGGCCTGAAGCTCGTAATTGGCTACAGCCTTGCACCTGACCACCGGTCTGGTGCAAGACTGGTTGAACACTATGCCAATCACCGCTCAGAGTCCTGATTGGGCAAATTTTGCCCAATCATGGGCTCCCAGAGCTAAGTCCCGCAGCACACTATATAAGGTTTCCACGCAGCGCTTCTGCACGCATTTCAGAGGAGATTTCAAAGGAGATAGTTGTGTGTGTTGTTACTGCCGGTCTGCCATGCTACTGGGGGGGTCTGGGGGGTCTCATTTCGACCAAATATCAGGGAATTTAGGTGATGTGTGTCTTGTCACTGTGCCAGCAAGTTTTTTTGGGGGTTTACAACTTTATTTAAAACATTTGTGAATTGAGGTGATTTTCTGGGTCTTGTCACTGTGCCAGCAAGTCTTTTTGGGTCTCATTTATACCAAATATCAGGGAATTTAGGTGATGTGTGTCTTGTCACTGTGCCAGCAACTTTTTTGGGGGTTTACAACTTTATTTAAAACATTTGTGAATTGAGGTGATCTTCTGTGTCTCGTCACACAGCTATCAAGTTTTTTTGGGGCTCACTAATTTCTTTAAAACACTTGTGAATTAAGGTGATCTGTGTCTCGTCATACAAACAGTACCACGCTGTATTTTGGGGCTCACTAATTTCTTTAAAACACTTGTGAATTAAGGTGATCTGTGTCTCGTCATACAAACAGTACCACGCTGTATTTTGGGGCTCACTAATTTCTTTAAAACACTTGTGAATTAAGGTGATCTTCTGTGTCTCGTTGCACAGCCAGCAAGTTTTTTTGGGGCTCACTAATTTCTTTAAAACACTTGTGAATTAAGGTGATCTGTGTCTCGTCATACAAACAGTATCACGCTGTATTTTGGGGCTCACTAATTTCTTCAAAACACTTGTGAATTAAGTTGATCTGTGTCTCGTCACACAAACAGTACCAGGCTGTATTTTGGGCTCACTAATTTATTTAAAACATTTGTGAATTGAGTTGATCTTCTGTGTCTCATCACACAGCCAGCAAGTTTTTTGGGGCTCACTAATTTCTTTAAAACACTTGTGAATTAAGGTGATCTGTGTCTTGTCACACAAGCAGTACCACGCTGTATTTTGGGGCTCACTAATTTATTTAAAACATTTGTGAATTAAGGTGATCTGTCTCTTGTCACTGGCTGCCAGCTATCAGTGTGTCTCACTGAGTTTTACCAGAGTTATTTAAATATTTTTACCAGAGTTGAATCAGAGTTCTGTATATATTAATCTATATATCACTCACCATGTCTGAAAGAACAAAAAGGACAGGCAGACGCTCCCAGCCACAGATAAGAGGGCAAGTCCCTGTGTCGGGAGGCTGTGTCTCTGGTCGTGGTGCATCCTCTGCAGGGGCACGCTTGTCCTTTCTAACTGGTGCTGGTCGTCTTAAGCAGCAGCAACATACAGAGGACTTGGTGGATTGGCTAACCAGGCCATCCTCATCCTCCGAGTCCTCTGCCAGCCAGGCTTCTAGTGCTTTACAGTCCACCTCAGCTGCCAAAGCATCTAATGCAGCCTCCATGTCCACAGCTACTCCTGCCGTAGCCTCGCTATCACACACGGAGGAGTCAGCTGAATTGTTTGACTACAATGAGAGTGACATGCTGCTTGAGGATGCGCAGCAAGTACAGTGTTCTGATTCAATCTCTGAGGTTGAGCAAGGGAGTATAATCAACCTAGAGGAAGGGGGTGCTAGTGATGACACACAAATAACTGGCACTCATGTTGCCCCAGCAGCTGCAGCATACTGCCAAGTTGGCTCCAATGACGAGGAGATAGGGGGTGAAGATGACATTGATGATGATGAGGTCACTGACTCCACCTGGGTGCCAGATCGAACTGAGGAATCAAGTGAGGAGGAGAGGGAGGAGGAGGAGGCACAGCAAACACGAGGCACAACATCCTCTGTGACCAACCGTAGCACTAGCCAGTCCAAGGCATCACATGTCAGTGCTGCTCCGGTGCAGAGCGCTTTTGTCTCAAAGAACACATGCAGGAACTCTGCTGTCTGGGAGTTCTTTAAGAAATGTGCAGCAGACCCCACCATTGCTATTTGAAATCTATGTCAGAGGAGGCTGAAGCGTGGGATAAACAGCGGACACTTGGGTACCACGTGCTTGAGGTGACATATGAACAAGTGCCACACATCCTGTTGGCGCAAGACTTTGCATAGGTCCTCCTCCTCATCTGTCTCTACCCACACTGTATGTCCTGCCATGTCATTGCCTACAACCTCCACCGACAGGGATGATGCTACAGTAATGGATGTACCAGCTCCTTCACAATGTGACAGCATCCCATCAGCTGAAGATTACGTTGCCGCAGCTGCTGCAGCGAAAGAAAAAATATAGTCCCAACCATCCCCAAGCACAGCGTTTAAATGCCAGCTTAGCAAAATTACTCGCATTGCAGCTGCTGCCTTTCCAGCTGGTGGACTCTGCTCCCTTCCGTGAATTTGCTGAATGTGCTGTACCACAGTGGCAGGTTCCAAAACGTCATTACTTTTCACGCAAGGCCATTCCAGCACTATACCAGCACGTGGAAGACAATGTTATCCAGTCATTGGGAAAGGCAGTCAGCAGCAAGGTGCATGTGACTTTAGACTAGACATGTGCACAGCACAAAATTTCGTTTTGAACTAATGGATTAGTCCTAAAATGCAATTTATTTAGTTACTAAAGAAATTCGTTTTCAGTTCTTTAGTATGAAAACTAATTTCATTCATCCGAAAACCAATGGACACAATTACTATTGTAGTGGTGGCTCCTCAGAGGGCTGAGATCGGTGCTTGTTACAGTATCTCTCACTCTCAGCACAATGTGGGCCATATTACATAGTTGGTGCTAACATAACCAGAGCTGTTGTAAACTTACCAGAGCCATTATAGCCTATGGAGGTTTTCAGTTTACAACAGCTCTGGTTAAGTTAGCACGAACATTGTAATACTGCCCCGTGTCAGGCAAAGCTGTTACAGTAACTGACTGCTGCTCATCACAGCGCTCAGAGTTTCAGGAAAACTAGTAAATAATATTTTTATATATAAGAGGTTAGAACAATATTATTTCCTTGTTTTACTGAAACTCTGACCGCTGTAACAGTCAGTTACTGTAACAACTGAGCCTGATACATTGTACTGAGAGATAATGTAACAAGCAGCCGATCTCAGCGCTCACAGCCAATGGATTTAAAGGGCTGAAAAAAGGATCCTCTCTGTATAATGTTTAGAACATCCTCCTGCATTAATTAATACCCCTCTCTGTATAATGTATACAACATCCACCTGCATTAATTAATACCCCTCTCTGTATAATATATAGAACATCCTCCTGAATTAATTAATGCCCCTCTCTGTATAGAACATCCTACTGCATTGGAATGTGGAGGGTGCAGAACTTCGGATGTTGCGATGTTGCGCTCTTCATTGCTGGTCTCCTTCACTCATCAATGTAATATCACAATAAGGACTGAAACTAAAATGTAGTGCATTTTATTTTAGTTTCTTTCGTTTTTTGTGCTGAGCAGTTTCGTTTCTCTTGAGTCATACGAAAACTAAATTATGCCAAAATTCTGACTAAATCGTTTTAGTACTAAAACGAATGCACACGTCTACTTTAGACACGTGGTCCAGCAAGCATGGACAGGGTCGTTACATTTCCTTCACGACACACTGGGTAACTCTGATTGCAGCTGGGAGGGATCCAAGACAGGGCTCTGTGCTGGAGCTTGTTCATCCACCACGCCTCCAGAAAGCTGCTTGTATGAGGTCTGTCTGCTCCACCACCACCACCTCTCCCTCTCCCTCTTCCTCCTCCTCCTTCTCTGTCTCTGGTGAAGTGGCAGTTAAACCGACGCCTGACAGGGTCTACGCAATGGCTCAAGCAAAAAGATGCCATACTGTGCTTGAGCTGGTTTGTTTAGGGGACAGGAGCCACACGGGGTCAGAAATTTTGTCAGCTCTGCAGCGGCAGGTGCAGAGATGGTTAACACCACACCAGCTTGAGCTGGGAATGATCGTCTGCGATAATGGCAGCAACCTTCTCTCCGCCCTATGCAAGGGTAAATTGACGCATGTACCATGCCTAGCACACGTCCTAAATCTGGTAGTACAGCGTTTCCTAACCAAGTACCCAGGGCTGTCATAGCTTCTCATCCAGGCCAGAAAGGTCTGCAGCCACTTCAGACGGTCATTCCCAGCATGCGTTCGCCTGGCAGAAATTCAAAGAGAATTCCACCTTCCCACAAACCGTCAGATCTGTGACATGCCCACCAGGTGGAACTTGACATTAGCAATGCTGCAGCGTCTGCACAAGATGCAGAGGGCCATCAACGAGTACCTGTGTGAGTATGGTACAAGGACAGGTTCAGGTACACTTGTTTTTTTTTTCCCCCCCGCAGTGGCTGATGATCAAGGATGCATGCACTGTACTGTCACCATTTGAGGAGGCAACGAGGATGGTGAGCAGGGACAGTGCATGCATCAGTGACACAATTCCTTTAGTGTTCTTGCTGGAGCACACTCTGCGGGGAATTACAGATGTGGCTCTAGAGGCAGAGCAGCGGGAGGAAGAGGAGGCCTTCCCTTGCTCTCAAGGCCCCAGTCTTTCCGCAGACAGCATTCCAGCGGGTCCTACTCAGATCAGACAGGAGGAGGATGAGGAGGAGGAGGACTATTTAAGTAGTGGGGGCATTGAAGGTGGGGATTCCTCAAGGGACGGTTTTGTGTGCCCAGAAACAGAAGGGCTTGTGCGTGGCTGGGAGGAGGAAGTGCACGATACGGTCATTCTCATTGACCAGGAAGACTCGGCAGCTAATGCCACCTCCAACCTACGCTGCATGGGCTCTCTTATAATGCAAAGCCTGCTAAAGGACCCCAGGATTCGTGCTATCAAGGGGAGGGATCATTACTGGTTGGCAACCCTTCTTGATCCACGATACAAGGGGAAAATTGCAGAGCTCATCCTGCCCGCACAGAGGGAGCACAGGATGACAAAACTTGAGGACGCTCTAAAGCGACACTTGTGTAACACCTTTCCAGGCACTGGTAGATTACCAAGTGCTGACACACGTGCTTCTGAGACTGCAGGTGATCAGAGGAATAGCGGTGAAGGCCAGGGCAGCTTGACTGATGCTTTTTTAAATTTTTTTAGTCCACGACGCCCAAGGACATCAAATGTAGGCACCCATTGCCAGCGTCTTCACCATATGGTGCAGGACTACCTAGGGGCAAGGGCAGACCTGGATACCTTTCCAGCAGATGATCCACTGGTTTACTGGGTGTTAAGATTGGATCACTGGCCAGAACTTAGCCAATATGCTATGCAGCTACTAGGTTGCCCTTCATCTAGCATGCTTTCCGAAAGGACGTTCAGTGCCGCTGGAGGTTTTGTCACAGACAAAAGAGTGCGTCTGTCCACCGACTCTGTAGACCGGCTGACATTTATAAAAATGAAACAGTCCTGGATCAGCAGCTATCAATCCCCTGATGCTGAAGTAATGGAATAGATAGGGGATGTCCTCTTCTGCATTCACAAAACCTCCAGCACTGAACTCTTCCACAATACCACAAAAGGGTTACGGTGTGAATGCACTTGCTGCCATGAAAGGCACAATATTTGGCTGCACTGACACCTGTGCCAGATTTCTATCATTTTATTTTTTTGAACCTTAGGGTCCAACCCTGCACTCTTCCACAATACCACAGAGGGGTTACTGTATGATGATACTTGCTGACCTGGCATAAAAGGCACAATATCTGGGAGCACTGATGCCCATTAACAGATAAAAATAAACACTTTTCAATATAGGACCACATGGTCCACCCCTGCACTCTTACACAATACCACAGAGGGGTTAGGCTAGGGTCAGATGAGCGCATTTTCTACGGACTGTGCGTCCGTGCAGTACGGACGTACTTACTGACTGTGACGACAAGGTAGTGGCCAGTGCCACACAGTCCATTTTTTTCACTGATGTAGCAGGGAAAGTAAATTACAATGAAAGAACATTCTGTCTGTCAAAAATGCTGGACGTATAAATGCAGTCCGTCTTACCTTGTTGCATCACTCACACACAAAGCTATGCGGACGTTGTGGATGTGGCGCACTCTGCACGTCCGTTTTAGCAGTATTACGTTCTTGCCTAACCTGCATCCGTTTGCAGCGTCCGTCAGCCCCCGCACTTCTGTGCGGACGTACTTCGTGTGTGGGGCTCCATTTAACACAATTGTATGCTATCACGGACGTACTTATGTGCGGGCAACACGGACGTTAACACTGCGTTCGTCTGACCTCAGCCTTACTGTATGATGATACTTGCTGGCCTGGTAGTCTTGCACCAAAGGCACAATATCTGGGTGCACTGACGCCCATTACCAGATCAAAAACTTTTCAATATAGGACCACATGGTCCACCCCTGCACTCTTCCACAATACCACAGAGGGGTTACTGTATGATGATACTTGCTGGCCTGGCATTAAAGGCACAATATCTGGGTGCACTGACGCCCATTAACAGATAAAAAAACACTTTTCAATATAGGACCACATGGTCCACCTCTGCACTCTTCCACAATACCACAGAGGGGTTAGGCTAGGGTCAGATGAGCGCATTTTCTACGGACTGTGCGTCCGTGCAGTACGGACGTACTTACTGACTGATGACAAGGTAGTGGCCACACAGTCGGTTTTTTTCACTGACGTATTTTCTAACTGATGTAGCAGGGAAAATAAATTACAATGAAAGAACATTCTGTCCGTCAAAAATACTGGACGTATAAATGCAGTTCGTCTGACCTTGTTGCATCACTCACACACAAAGCTATGCGGACTTTGTGGACGTGGCGCACTCTGCACGTCCGTTCTAGCAGTATTACGTTCTTGCCTAACCTGCGTCCGTTTGCAGCGTCCGTCAGCCCCCGCACTTCTGTGCGGACGTACTTCGTATGTGGGGCTCCATTTAACACAATTGTATGCTATCACGGACATACAGTCATGGCCGAAATTGTTGGCACCCCAGACATTTTTCCAGAAAATCAAGTATTGCTCACAGAAAAGTATTGCAGTAACACATGTTTTGCTATACACATGTTTATTCCCTTTGTGTGTATTGGAACAAAACAAAAAAAGGGAGGAAAAAAGCAAATTGGACATAATGTCACACAAAACTCCAAATATGGGCTGGACAAAATACTTAGCACCTTTTCAAAATTGTGGATAAATAAGATTGTTTCAATCATTTGATGCTCCTGTAAACTCACCTGGGGCAAGTAACAGGTGTGGGCAATATAAAAATCACACCTGAAAGCTGATAAAAAGGAGAGAAGTTCACTTAGTCTTTGCATTGTGTGTCTGTGTGTGCCACACTAAGCATGGAGAAGAGAAATGTCTGAGGACTTGAGAACCAAAACTGTGGAAAAATATCAACAATCTCAAGGTTACAAGTCCATCTCCAGAGATCTAGATTTGCCTTTGTCCACAGTGTGCAACATTATCAAGAAGTTTGCAACCCATGGCACTGTAGCTAATCTCTCTGGGCGTGGACGGAAGAGAAAAATTGACGAAAGGTTGCAACGCAGGATAGTCTGGATGGTGGATAAGCTGACCCAAACAAGTTCCAAAGAAATTCAAGCTGTCGTGCAGGCTCAGGGAGCATCAGTGTCAGCGCGAACTATCCGTCGACATTTAAATGAAATGAAACGCTATGGCAGGAGACCCAGACGTTCCCCACTGCTGACACAGAGGCATAAAAAAGCAAGACTACAGTTTGCCAAAATGTACTTGAGTAAGCCAAAATCCTTCTGGGAAAACGTTTTGTGGACAGATGAGACCAAGATAGCTTTTTGGTAAAGCACATCATTCTACTGCTTACCGAAAACAGAATGAGGCCTATAAAGAAAAGAACACAGTACCTACAGTGAAATATGGTGGAGGTTCAATGATGTTTTGGGGTTGTTTTGCTGACTCTGGCACTGGGTGCCTTGAATGTGTGCAAGACATCATGAAATCTGAGGATTACCAAAGGATTTTGGCTCGCACTGTAGAGCCCAGTGTCAGAAAGCTGGGTTTGCGTCCGAGATCTTGGGTCTTCCAGCAGGATAATGACCCCAAACATATGTCAAAAAGCAGCAAGAAATGGATGGCAACAAAGCACTGGAGAGTTCTGAAGTGGCCAGCAATGAGTCCAGATCTAAATCCCATTGAACACCTGTGGAGAGATCTTAAAAGTGCTGTTGGGAAAAGGCACCCTTCCAGTAAGAGAGACCTGGAGCAGTTTGCAAAGGAAGAGTGGTCCAAAATTCTGTGTGAGAGGTGTAAGAAGCTTATTGATGGTTATAGGAAGCGACTGATTTCAGTTATTTTTTCCAAAGGGTGTGCAACCAAATATTTAGTTAAGGGTGCCAAGAATTTTGTCCAGCTCATTTTTGGAGTTTTGTATGACCTTATGTCCAATTTGCTTTTTTTCCTCCCTTTTTTTTGTTTTTTTCCAATACACACAAAAGGGAATAAACATGTGTATAGCAAAACATGTGTTACTGCAATACTTTTCTGTGAGAAATACTTGATTTTCTGGAAAAATGTCTGGGGTGCCAACAATTTCGGCCATGACTGTACTTATGTGCGGGCAACACGGACATTAACACTACGTTCGTCTGACCCCAGCCTTACTGTATGATGATACTTGCTGCCCTGGCAGTCTTGCACCAAAGGCAGAATATCTGGGTGCACTAACGCCTTAACCAGATGCATATCTTTTTAATATAGGACCGCAAGGTCCACCCCTGCACTCTTCCACAATACCACAGAGGGGTTACTGTATGATGATACTTGATGGCCTGGCATTAATGGCACAATATCTGGGTGCACTGACGCCCATTAACAGATAAAAACCTTTTCAATATAAGACCACATGGTCCACCCCTGCACTCTTCCACAATACCACAGAGGGGTTACTGTATGATGGTACTTGCTGGCCTGGCATTAAAGGCACAATATCTGGGTGCACTGACGCCCATTAACAGATAAAAAACTTTTCAATATAGGACCACATGGTCCACCCCTGCACTCTTCCACAATACTACAGAGGGGTTACTGTATGATGATACTTGCTGGCCTGGCATTAAAGGTACAATATCTGGGTGCACTGACGCCCATTACCAGATCAAAAACTTTTCAATATAGAACCACATGGTCCACCCCTGCACTCTTCCACCATACCACAGAGGGGTTACTGTATGATGATACTTGCTGGCCTGGCAGTCTTGCACCAAAGGCAGAATATCTGGGTGCACTGACGCCCATTCCCAGATTCATATCTTTTTAATATAGGACCGCATGGTCCACCCCTGCACTCTTCCACAATACCACAGAGGGGTTACTGTGTGATAGTACTTGCATGCCTGGCACTAAAGGCACAATATCTGGGTGCACTGCCATTGACGCCTGTATCAGATTCATATCCTCAGAGGGGTTACGGTGTGACGGCACTGTTGCCAACGCTGAAAGCCCAATTTTAAAGCACCAATTGTTACTTTCATCCAAAGCCTGCATAAGTTTCACAATAATTTAGCCAAAAAAACACTAAACTTTTTCTGCGCGTCCTAAAATGTCTTTTCATACAGGCTGCCGCCCCAAGCAGTTGTTTATGGATAGATTAAAGGAAAAGCATTTACCGTCATATGAAACGTCATTTTTTTGTTTTTAAGTGACTCTATACATCCTAGAAATCCGCCACTTCACAGGCAGGTTATGGGGACCTTTTATGGCAAATATGTAGCATATATGCCCTCTTGGAGGGCACTCTAAAAAACCGACTTTTCAGCCCCATTGACTTGCATGGGATTCGGGTTCGGGTTCAGGTTCGGTCCCGAACAAATGGGAAGTTCGGGTTCGGGCTCGAACCGAACTCGGGGTGTTCGGCTCATCCCTACTTGGCAATAGTTGGCAGAAGCGGGAAATATGAATCCCGCTCTGCTGACTGACAGCTGGGAGGGCGGAGTAAATTCCTCCGCGTCTCTCAGCTGTTTTCAGCTGTTTCAGCCGATCGGCTGAGCGGAGGGAGGGGGAAAGACAAGGGCATACTCAGGGCATCATGACCACCTAAAAAAGCTTAGGTGGCCATGTTGCCTAGAGTATCCCTTTACGTTTACTGCTGGGCCTGATCAGTCTAAACACCAGTCACCCTTAACATCTCTTTCAATTTAAAAGAAAACACATGGTCCAAAGTACATGGTTCTGTTCTGATACCCAGTTATAAGGGAGGATTATCATTGTTCTAACAACAGCGATACTTGTCGTTGTTTGCAACAACCATAAACTACAGTGGTTAGTGAGGAACCCTGATTTTGTCCATATTTGCTATTGAAATGTATCAAGCTATTGTATATTTTATGAGGGTTCCTGCCTTTAATTCTACAAAGAAAAAAACATAGGGTAAAGCCCCTTTACAACTGATAATTTGCAATGTGCCAATGAGCCACTCACAGAGTTGTAGGTTAGGCATTTATCATCTCCTGTCAAAGGCTCACTGGCTCCATTCAGACCACGATGCGGCTGGACCGTACCCCATCTCTCGACGCGTTTCATCCTGCTGACTTTTTCAAGAGTGTGACTCCTATTCAGCATCCATAAGAATATATAGTCCCAAAACTTGATCCGATTATGAGGAAATAAGGTCGAGACAGACTCTTGAAAAAGTCAGCAGGACGAAACGCGTTGAGTGAGGTCCGGTTTGAATAGAGTAAGCGAGCCTTTGACAGTCTAGGACCGGCGATTAATGAGTTTATTTGATGCAGTTTGATTGATTTTCTACAATAAATATTGTTCATTCATCTTGGATTCTACACTATGGTCCTTCCTTTTCTATTTATTCTTTGAGGGCTTATTCCTGGAGTTACTCACCACAATTATGAAGATGTGGCGATGATACCTAACCTACATCTCGTTTTTAAGTGGCTCATTGGCATATTTCAAATTATCAATTGTAAAGGGGTTTTACCCTATGTTTGTTTCTTTTGCCTTTAATTCTAGACTATGCTGATAATTTTTATTTCTACTTTGAATGGTGCTGATTCCTTTTGCTATTTATAGGCTGGTGCTTGCTTGAAATGACCAACAAAAGCGTGATCTTTGATTTTATAGACTAATGATTGTTTGTAGATGTGGTTCATCTATTGTGGCATTTTATTTACTTAAGCCCTTGTAATAAGTCAGCTGCAAGGATTTGTAGGTCGAGTCATTATCTCTTGAAATACTAAAAGCTCACTTGAATGTACAAGTAATGGTAACTTCAGTTAAGACTTGAATTGCCAATCGCTCACTCTACCTTTGCAGATACAAGTCTGTATAGAATGTGCACATGCAGTGGAAGCAGGTCCACAACAAGCAATTTCCAGTTAGTAATGTAAGTGGGAGAAAAAAATAACCCGTTCTTAAAAGCTGATTCTAAGTGAATTCGCAAATGCAAAATCACTGAGTGTCTTAAATAACCCCTTCACTACTGTGATCTGGAGCTATGCTGTATTATTGCAAATGAAATTCACTTGTTGCAAACAAATGTAATTTGCAGTTTAGCCCCAGAAGATGCCCCAACTTTATGACACCCGAGGCACTACAGCAGTTTTTATAAGTGTATATCTGTGCATAACAAGGAGATATTCACATGCTGCAGTACAGAGCCCCAGTTGCTGTAGCTACTTATGGCAGCGCTTGCCTGCCAAATGGGACTTGTACAGTAAATCATGCATTAATTATATATTGGGACTATTTCCACTTTATAACTAATGAGAAGTGATTTATCAAAAATTCACTGACTCCTGGCTAGATAAGGCAGCAGGGGCTGTATTGTGATTCAGGCTACTACAAATAAAGATGGCAGCTGAATGAGATATGACAGGGAGCTTAAAAGATCTACCCCTTTGTGATGTCCTTGAATACATCCCACATAATACAATGATTTGAGCCAGTGATTATAGACTCCATTCTATGGCCAGTGCCACAGAGCAAGAAGCAACTGATGGAAAGATAATGTGTGGTGGGGCTGTTTACAACGCAAACGATCACATCACAAGATCACAAGGGACGCACCCAGTGACACATATATAGAGTAAAGAATTTTCTTAACTAATATAATAGAAAATAAACACAATAAGGACATTTCATTTTCCGGTGGTAGTGTCACATTACTGTGTGTTTGTAAATTCTCGCTCTTGAGATTATACTGCGTTTATAATTTGATACCTTTTAGTATTAACTGCACTAACAGGGTTATTCAGAGAGAGCCGATCTTGTCCTGAATCAACGAATTCAAAGAACAGTGAATTTCCCCGTACGGTGACATTTCCTGGTCATTCGGCTATTCACAGAGCAGGCAGTTCGCCTAATTTTTGCCAATTGCCTGCAAGTATAGTGCCTGTTCGACAGCAGTGAAAGTCCCTATAGAGAAGCAATGGTTAATCTATTCACAGACACCGAACAGCAGAGAAATGTCAGAGAAAATCCCTGCCGTTCGGTGGTTTCATTCGGCAGGTTTAATCAGGCAAATCCCATAGGCTTCAATGTTAAAAATATACCCGCATTTATTCAATATCTAATAAACCATTTATTATTTTAATCTGCAGTAAAAAGTCTCCTCATTTATTTCTTTCTTTTTTGGAGCTTTTAGGCATTTTTATGGATTTTTTAAGGAATTTTTTCCCCATCTTTTTTTTACTCGCGGTTTTTCTTTTTTCTGTAACAGACCTTTTGTTAGCATTCATAGGACCTTATATGTTAATTTCAGACATTTTTTTCAGTAGTTTTTTTGCAAACAGCGTTTCACTTTTGACACTTTCAATCGTATTGTTTTTTTTTTTTTTTTTTAACCTGTCTGGCAGCTTGTCGGCTTTTCTCTGCGGCTGGTCCGCACTCTGCTCGGCGGCTCGTCAGCTGCATTTGGCGACTGTCCGGCCTGTTTACGGCGGCTGTCCCGCGGGTTGGCAGCAGCGTTCGATGGGTTTACGGCTGGTTGGCGGCGGCATTCGGCGGCTGATTCACGGTACTTCCGGGGACCCTGCGGTGAATGGTGAATTCACTGCAGGGTGAGGAAATTTGATTCCCCAAAGTATGGGGAACGACAGAGCACCGAAATGTCAGTGACATTTCGGTGCTCTGTGAATAAACCCTTAAATGTTGATTTTGATTTAGGAATTACGGTCTCTATGCAGAAACCTATAAGATGCCCCCACTATATTGTTTCATTAAAACTATGGAATAAAGTGCAATTTTTGCAGTGCAAGATTACGTTTTATCAAAACCTGTATATACAGGGTTATTCAAAGAGAAACGTACAGTCACCGCACGTTCGGTGACTTTTCGTTCTCTTCAATTCGGTGTTATTTGGCGATCCCATTTCGGCGACCCTGCAGTGTATTCAGCAAGCACCACAGGGCCGTTGTAGTGCAGGGAAAAGCTGCCGCAAACCTGCCGAACACTCACCGCAAAACCTAGGCGAATACACACCGAAACCCGCAAAAACATCTGGATTAACCCCGCCGAACACGCCGGAGAAACCCGAGCAGGAGCCGATCACACGCAGAGCATCCGCCGGAAAAACCCGACACCGCAGACGAATGGAGTGAAAAAAAAAAAAACAGTACGCTTGAATGTTTGAAAAGTGAAACGCTGTTTGCAAAGAAACTACAGAACGAAATTGTCTGAAATTTACATATAAGATCCAAAGAATGATAATAAAAAGGTCTGTTACAGGAAAAAGAAAAAACTAAAAAAAAAAAACGGGAGAATTTTTTTTGTAAAAAAATCCCAAAAAAGGCTAAAAGATCCTAAAAAATCTAGAAATGAAGAGACTTTTTACTGCAGAATATTAGAATAAACAGTTTATTGGATATTGGATTAAAACGGGAATATTTTTAACATTGAAGCCTATGGGATTCGCCATAATAAACCTGTCGAATGAAAACACCGAATGGCAGGGCATTTCGGCAACCTTTCACTGCTGGTTTGTTCTCTGAATAGACGAAGCATTGCTTCTCTAAGGGGGAATTCATTGCCTCGAACAGGCACCGTATGTGTAGGCAATTCGCCAACATTTGGCGAACTCCCTGCTCTCTGGATAGCCGAATGGCCAGGAAAGGTAACCGAAAGCTGAATTTCAGCGTTTCGTTACCTTTCGCCAGCAATTCGGATCTCTTTGAATAACCCTGATACTTTTTATGTAACTCTAAACTGCATTTCATGCACAAGAATTCAGTGTTGTCTTAATTTGGCATCATGTCCCCAATGTAAAATAGAAATTAGTCTTTTTTTTCATCCTACATTGGCTGTAAATGGATGTTTTCTTTAAGATCTAGCACTCAAACTGTAAGCAAGGCACAAGCTATATGCTGTTTATTTTTCTCTGGTCATTTTATTCTTCCAGATTTTTTTTTCCAATAAGTTCATACAGAACAATGTGTCTTGAAATAACATTTTATGCATTTTTTTGTTGTAGTTGTTCAACACCAGGAGCAATGTCAAGTGACTTTTCATAGAAAGATACAATTGTAATATTTATTTGAAACTGAAATGGTTTCTTTGATATACATAGAGATGCTCGGTTTTTCTATTTCAGCAGCAGAGCTTGGGCATTGGATTACATTTCTTTGTTATAGAGTTATCTGAAAGCATATCTGGAATACCCCGCCTTTTCTTATCGAAAGCTTGAAATATATCATACCATAGATTGAATATTATCTAAACTTGCAAGACTGGATCAGGTGGTGCGATTTAACCTAAAGCTCTATTTCCTTTCTTTTCAACGATTTCACACCCCAACACTGTGATCAAACAGGATGGAACTAATCTGCTTTGCTGCTGAAATAGCACAAAACTCAAAAGCAAACCAATCATTTCTGGCAAGTTTCAAAGTATCAAAAAAAAAAAGCAACTGAAAAATCCATGCGCGCTTTGGTAAATAGACTATAAGTAAATATTTACAAAGAAGAGTAAAATTCACTGAGTGACATTTTAAGCCAATTAAATGAAATCAAAACCACTCTTACTAATAAGAAATTAAATGTTTAGGAGTGACACATTTTTAGGACCAAAAATGATCTTTATCTGCTTTAATAGTCATAGCACTTTAATTTATTTTCTTTATTTTATATATTTGTCTATATATTTTTTGTTATATGAATATATTGTGTTTGCCGATGATTGCTGTACATATTTTGCTCCATATCTGTTACATTCAGAAGCCTGACCAACTGCTTCCCATTCTACAGATGGCTCATTATGAAATCCTGAATATTTGAGTAGTTGTCTCATTTAGTAGAAAGTCTAGTGTAGTCTAATGTACAGCAAAGGCATTATTTGGACTAAAAACTAAAACTATGGTATGCATATTTATAAGGCACAAAGAAAGAACAAGGACATTAGTGAATATAAAAATTGAAGGATCTGGCATTTTGTTTCGCCTCGTGATTTTTAATTTTTTTTTGGTGAATTAATTATATGTATTAAGAAAAATGCTGTAAGCACATTATACTACACCTTGAGCCTGATTCCAACCAAGACGTTAAGCCGACGACTCAAATTGATATACATAATGGCTCAAGTTGTTAACTTACCGTTTTCAGCCGTTATCACTACTGGGCTACAAGCTTTGCTTGTAGCTTGTATATTGCAGTGGATACTGTAAATCAACGGCTGCTATACTTTGTATAGAAGCCATTAATTTGTGGCTACCTGATGAAGAACAAGCTATTCCAACCACGCTCATTCTTCATGGCTTGTGCTGGCATTCATCTCTATGGACTCCAGTAGCTGATAGTAGCGGTGACATGATGTGCTGCTGCAGGTGTAGAGTAGCACCTCTCTATTATTACATCAAGGCGGTACAGTCGCCTATCTGTCATGATAGTTCTGGTAACAGGGAGCCACTAAGGCCGGGGTCAGACGAGCGCACTATGTGCACCTGTACTGACGTGCCTCCCGGTGTCCGTTGCAGAGTTGTGTCACTTTGATGGGAATGGCCACATGCTGTAGCACGTGCACGAATTGTGCATGCTACAGCGGGCATGCTGCGGACGTTCTGAAAGCCTACCAGTCGAACTGCTACGATGCACGTTTGTATCGTCTCACACCGATTTTCCCCTTAGTGACTCCCTGTTACCTATATGGTTGGAATTGGCTCTATGTATCTAGCACTGTTAAATGTTGTATGTAAAACTTTTTGATTGTTTTCATTGCAACCGTTAAAATACATTCACCTTTTGTATATATTATAAATATTGTATCCAAATGGTTTAAGGAAATCTATAAGGCACATCAAGTACATGAGGTATCTAACACCTTACAGGTTATTTAAAAAAATCTTAGTCTTTGTTTTGTATTGCTCATATCAAATTAATGATTTTAATTATGTTATTCATCTCTTTTGGCCGTTGGAGCTATTTCCCACATTGCACAAATCAAAGATTGTTTTGAACTGACCCATTTATTTTTTCTATGATATAGGACTTTCAAAGCGGTGCAGATGGTTTCATGAAGTATGCTGAATACTGTATGTTGATTAACTGATCCACAGCAGCAAACAAGAGGATTTGATTTATGTAATTTTATTTATTTATTTGCATTTTCTTTATATATTTATAAGCATAGTTTGGAAACTGATGATGATCTCTCTGCCACTTGCTCCATTTTATATAAATAAAAACAGTTAATAATAGCTTCATAGTATAGTATTATCTTCTATTGACTATTTGACTGTATTGAAGGTGTGCCAACTTCAAAGTACAATCAGCTTGTCGCACAGACATTAAATAGAAAACTATTGAAATCAATGCTTTTTCAGCTTTTCTGAATCAGATATTAAAGTAGTCTCTTAGACAGTAGACCAAAAAAGCTAAAATATACAACCAATACACAGGGTACGCTTGATAATTGTTATAATTAAATAATTTCGCTAGTATATAATGCTGACTAAACCTTAGGCCTTTGAAAGTTGTGGGGCTTTGTTTTTCTAGGTGTGAATGGATATGTTTTAAATGAATATATATACACTTTCTCCTGTGTTCCTCTTGCGCTTTGCTGAGTGATTAATGCTTCCAGAGGAGGTGTACGTCTTACAGTTGGATGAGATTGAGCAGTAGAACACTGAAGTAGGAGCCTCATGGGAGCAGCTCTCACTTTGTGACTGTGAGTCTATTGATTTTTACGGCACACTTATATTTGATTTACAAAGATCACACTATGTTGTATTTCTTTAGATTCTCTTTTTTCAGTGATGTATATGCCTTCTAATGCGATTACTGGAATATTAACCCTGCCACAAACAAAAGATGTCACAGTGATTATGTCAGTGTTCTCAAAAATAATTTATAGGGTTTCTCATGTATACAGAAAACTGAGTTAGTGTGTGTATATTTATATATATATATATATATAGTTACTTTCCACTTCTGCTCATACCCATCTCTCGCACCCACCAGGTCCACAAAGCAGAAACTCCACACGTACCTCACCCCTTTTCGTAAGTGCTTGTGTTTTGAAAAACACTGTATTGAGCACTTGTTTTTTTTAGCTGCACATGATTGTGTTTTTTGTGTACAGGAACCACATTATTTTATTAAGAAAATAATTTTTGTGGGTACTTTTTGTGCACCCCTCAAGTTATGTACAGTTTTGTGTTGCGCACAACTTCCACTGGGAGGCATGTCGCTGCTTCCAATTGCGCTCATGTGTCTGATCTAATTAGTCCTTTAAAGAGAATAGAGGAATCTGACACTCTGAGGGGTTCAATCAAGTAAGTTTATAGGGATGGGAATTCTGGCAATATTTCGGCTAGGTCATTGGTATTTGCTCATGGCTTGACAAAGGTCATGACATGACCAAAACATTGTCACAACTTGCATCCCAATAATCTTTTATATTGTGGCACCTTAAGAGTGCTTGATTTTTGACATATGCAGTGTTGCCCTACCTGGGATCAGCGTTTGCATCACCAGAGCAGCGATATTATATTTTTCAAGATACCAGAGTGTATATCTCTATCTGTCCAACTCTATCCCCATTCACTGTGTCTGTCT
Source organism: Leptobrachium leishanense (assembly GCA_009667805.1). NCBI lineage: Eukaryota > Metazoa > Chordata > Amphibia > Anura > Megophryidae > Leptobrachium > Leptobrachium leishanense. Next base: position 459,886,625 of record CM019063.1, read on the forward strand.
CTCTCCTTCCCTGTGCCCCTTGTTTATCCTATTATATCCATGTGATTCATATTTTTCTCCACTCTCACTTTCTACCTTTTTTACGCCCCATTACATTGACATATTCAGAAACACAAACACTGTCTGGTGCAGACGATTGAAGGTAAAAACAAATCAGACACATATACATGCATTCACATGGGAACATAGACAATGACACATACATACCTAGAAACTGCCAAACACCAATTGACAGAACTACAGGTCGAGAAATACACACACGCACTGACCTACACACGCACTGACACGTCTTACGTTTCCAGCAATAAGCCAGTAATCTGTAGGTCATCAAAACATGCCTGAGGCATACAGTTGCACAAATACGAAGAGGATCCCACGCTATTGGCAAAACTGGTTGTTTCATTTAGGCATTAAATCTAACATTAATTAATGAATTAATATGCAATAATTAAGGCCCTAAGTTGCAACAATAATATTTTTGTTTCTTTTGGGTATTATGGTCGAACATGTGTAAGAAAAACACACAGAAAATGCAATATGAATTGATAATTTACTTGGCAATCTATATTAACAGTTTATAACATATTTTACAGTAATAAAATAGTGCACATTACAGGACACATATCATACAATAAACAATCATGAAACTGTGATATCACAATACTACAGTCACAATCAAAACAAAATTAAACAATACAGAAATGAAAAGAAGATGCAATAAAGTTATAAGGCCCCCAGCTTTGGCTGGGGTCTGAGGAGAGATCTCATGGTCAGTCTTCTTCTCAAGGTACACCCAGCAAGAGGGAGACCCAATTGTTTCTATCTGATCCTTTATTTCCAGTGGGAGTCACCACTAGGATGTAACCTTTCTAGAGTAGGCTGACTTAATTACATCACAGCTAGTCACTCAGGGCAAAAAGTCTCACATTGCCCCTAGTGTTCCTTCTCTGGTATAACAATCAAATAATTAAAATATTGAAATATGATGATTTATGACACATATCTGGTACTGAGGGCAATGGAGGATTTAAAAAGTTGTACACCACACGTTTCACAAAAATAAAGAATTTGTATTACCTTAAATCATCATATTTTTTATACTACAAGGATTAAAAGAAAAAACAATGTGACAATAAATATTTACAAGTTTATTAAATTATGTCTCTGTCTAGTGAATAGAGCCACATAAATAACCAAGAAAAAAACACAATATGTATCAGACGTTCACTGTCATGGTGCATGGGTGTTCTGAGCCCAGAATGCAGCGCTACAAAGGCACCAAGACCGATGCTGTGGGGAAACGTGGTTTATTGTGCATAACACACGGAAACTAGGCGAGGAAGCAACAGCGTGCAAGAGAGTCAGAGGCAACACAGGGGACTCATAGGAGGTCAAACAGGAACAAGACAGGAAGTGGACTGGGCGCCCTGGCTCTACAGCAAGTGGACCTAGGTAGACTTGGTTGCACAGGAGACTTAGGAACTTGGAGTGCAAGGGCACAGCAGAAACCTGGAGTGCAAGGGCACAGCAGGAACCTAGAGAATATACCATACAGGGTTAAAGCAAGACTGGAGTTCTGGGGAATATGGCCCACAGTGGTAGAAAACAGCGAGGATCCAGGTAGTGGGAGCTTAGTTTCCAGGGAACCTTGCTTGGTGATTTCTCACACACAGTACAGAAGCTGGGAAGTTTGGGCTTGACTCCCTAATATGCAGTCCGTGTTAGGTGGGATGAGGTGTACCTGAGGCTTCCTGTGGAGTCAGCTTGTACACCATGGGTGCAGTGTACAGTCAGGTCCAGAAATATTGGGACATTGACACAGTTCGAAAATCTTTGGCTCTATACACCACCACAATGGAGTTGGAATGGAACAAACATGATGTGCTTTAACTGCAGACTGTCAGCTTTAATTTGAGGGTATGTACATCCAACTCAGGTGAACGGTGTAGGACTTACAGCAGTTTGCAGATGTGACTCCCACTTGTTAAGGGACCAAAGGTAATGGGACAGAATAATAATCATAAATCAAACTTTCCCTTCTTAATACTTGGTTGCAAATCGTTTGCAGTCAATCAAAGCCGGAAGTCTGGAACACATAGACATCACCAGACGCTGGGTTTCATCCCTGGTGATGCTCTGCCAGGCCTCTTCTGCAAATGTCTTCAGTTCCTGCTTGTTCTTGGGGCATTTTCCCTTCAGTTTTGTCTTCAGCAAGTGAAATGCATGCTCAATGGGATTCAGGTCCGATGATTGACTTGGCCATTGCATAACATTCCACTTCTGTTCCTTCAAAAACTCTTTGGTTGTTTTTGAGGTATGCTTTGGGTCATTGTCCATCTGCACTGTGAAGCACCGTCCAATGATTTCTGCAGCATTTGGCTGAATGTGAGCAGATAATATTGCCCGAAACACTTCAGAATTCATCCTGCTGCTTTTGTCAGCAGTCACATCGTCAATAAATACAAGAGAACCAGTTCCATTGGCAGCCATACATGCCCATGCCATGACACTACCACCACCATGCTTCACTGATGAGGTGGTATGCTTAGGATCATGAGCAGTTCCTTTCCTTCTCCATACTCTTCTCTTCCCATCACTCTGGTACAAGTTGATCTTGGTCTCATCTGTCCATAGGATCTTGTTCCAGAACTGTGAAGGCTTTGTTAGGTGTTGTTTGGCAAACTCTAATCTGGCCTTACTTTTTTTGAGGCTCACCAATGGTTTACATCTTGTGGTGAACCCTCTGTATTCACTCTGGTGAAGTCTTCTCTTGATCATTGACTTTGACACACATACACCTACCTCCTGGAGAGTGTTCTTGATCGGGCCAACTGTTGTGAAGGGTGTTTTCTTCACCTTCACCAGGGAAAGAATTCTTTGGTCATCCACCACAGTTTTCCGTGGTCTCCCGGGTCTTTTGGTGTTGCTGAGCTCACCGGTGCGTTCCTTCTTTTTGAGAATGTTCCAAACAATTGTTTTGGCCATGCCTAATGTTCTTGCCATCTCTCTGATGGGTTTGTTTTGTTTCTTCAGCCTAATGAAGGCTTGCTTCACTGATAGTGACAGCTCTTTGGATCTCATCTTGAGAGTTGATAGCAACAGATTTCAAATGCAAATAGCACACTTGAAATGAACTCTGGGCCTTTTATCTGCACATTGTAATTGGGGTAATGAGGGAATATCACACACCTGGCCATGAAACAGCTGAGAAGCCAATTGTCCCATTACCTTTGGTCCCTTAACAAGTGGGAGGCACATCTGCAAACTGCTGTAAGTCCTACACCGTTCACCTGAGTTGGATGTACATACCCTCAAATTAAAGCTGACAGTCTGCGGTTAAAGCACATTGTGTTTGTTTCATTCCAACTCCATTGTGGTGGTGTATAGAGGCAAAGCTGTTAGAATTGTGTCAATGTCTCAATATTTCTGGACCTGACTGTATATGCTGGTCTAAAATACAAGGCTTGCAAGGATGAGGATTCAAATGAAAAGTGCTGCCGGAGTTCAAGTTGAACTAACACCATTTGGGCATGACCATTTTCCATGTTCCATGGCAAGGGACACGACATGCACAAAAGTGGTCCAAAATCCTTTAAGTGCCACCAAGGAGGCCCATGCTCACATTTATCTTCTTGTGTCTCACTTGTCTTTCTCCTCTCTCTGTCTGTTCCTGTCTCTCTCTGTCACTCTTTCTCTCTCTCTGTGTGTCTTTGTCTCCCTGACATCTCTCTTTCCCAACTTTACATGTTTTTTGCAACTTATATGACAATAAGTGCAATTAGCACTTTGCAATTTCCAAAGGATTCTTTTTCAAAATATATTCGGGGTTAGGGAACAGGAGGAATTTTTTTATTTCAATTAATTTTTTTTTATTTATTTTCACTTTATTTTTTCATCATTATTTGGCTGAGTGCCTCGACCCCTCAAGGCACTCATTTCAACTGCCGGCCGCTTCACTGGGTATACCGGCAGTGATCGCTCCCGGGGAGTGATCACAAAGCAGTCCGGCAGGTAAATTACTATTGCAGGATGCCTCAATGTCAAGGCATCCCTGCAATAGTAAAAGAGCAGCTGGAAGTGTGGAAGTGATGTTGATCGCTGCCATACTTCTTTTTCACTGACTGGTGCGTATCCGGTTAAACCAAAAGTGATTGCTCCCAGGGAGCCATCACAAAAGGGCCCAGCAGCTGAATTTACTATTGCAGGGTACCTCTATGCCTCGACATCCCTGCGATAGCAATAGAGCAGCTGGAAGAGATACCGATTGCTTCCAGCGCTCTGTTTACTAAAGGACGTACAAGGTACGTCCTTGGTCGTTAAGCGACTTTTTTCCTGGGACGTACCTGGTAGATCTTTGGGTGGTAAGGGGTTAATTACAGGTCTTGCACTCATATCATGTTTGAATGTCAATATCTCCCAAGCCATTCTTTATTTTTTCTTTGAAAAACACTATTATAAACTATGGCTATACAAATGCTATTCTACCAATCCAAATTAAGTGTGTTAAAACAGTATATTCAAGACATAAGATATTACGAAACTCTTTGTTTTGTTTTGTTTTGATTTTTTTCGTAAAATCCTAGACATCACCTTTTTATGACAGGGTACTTAATTTCTTCACAAAACAAGAAACATTGCAGGAAAAATGCCTTGAAGTCTGTTTTAATCGCATTCATTATTTCTTAGATACAACAGATTGCATTTAATTGGCTGTCTGAAAATAGTAAAAGGTTGCTCAAATTTAGTAAATGTTGACAGAACAAGCGTTTACTGTGAATCTGTTCTGATAGCACATGACAATAGCTTATTTTTTCATCCTAAAAGAACAATGCGTTTCCTATGACACTGCTAGGTTTTAAAAAGTAAACCATTATTTACCAATGGAATGCCTCATTGACATTTACTTTTTTCTTCTACTGAAAATCATATTTCATTCCACACATAACTGAGCCATTTTCTGTTTTGTATGACTGAGATCTCAGATGCAGTATATAAAGTATAATCAACTTCACCTTTATTAACCTCTTGTAGTGGCTCATTAACTAACCTTTGGTGATCGTTTGCGAGCTGTGCAAATTCTTGTTTCCACAGAAGAATCAGTTATCACCAGCTTCAAGCTGTGGCTAACATTTTAGTTATCACAGTGGTGCGGTAATTTGCATTAGGTAAGCTCGCACTAGAAAATGCTATCACTGATGCACTAATGGGTATTTTATCGTTTTAGTTTATCAGGAAGTGATCTGGGCGGCATGCGTTAACCTCATTAATCCTCACGGATGAGAGCACTAGCGCTAGCGTTAAGCAAGTGATAGGGTCCGTAGTAGGCTGAACAATGGTGAACAATGGGGAGACTCTGGAAAAAACCTTATAAAAGGTTATTCAGAGAGCATGTCAACGACATTTCTGGGCTTTCCCTTTTCCCGCACTTCGGCTAGTCCGATTCGTCAACCCTGCGTTGAATTCAGAATTTACTGCAGTGTCCCCGAAGTACAGGGAACAAGCCGCCGAAAACATCCGAAAAACCACCGCAAAACCACCGAATCAATCCAAAAACCCGCCAAATGCATCTGACAATCTGCTGCAAAACCACCGAATCGATTGAAAAAAGTCGATGACCTGCCGAACAGAGCGCCGACCAGCCGCCTGAAAAAGCCGACAAGCCAACTAACGGGTTTATAAAAAAAACAAAAAAACGCAACTTTTAAAAGATGTTTGCAAAAATAGCTACTGCATAAAAATGCCTGGAAATAACATGTAAGGTCCTATGAATAATAATAAAAAGTTCTGTTACAGAAAAAAATAAATTTTTCAGGAATCGGAAAAAAAGAATTCGCTGAAAAAATCTTAAAATGCCCTAAAAATAATCCTAAAAATTAAATAAAGACACTTTATGCTGTATGTGAAAAGAAAAAACTGTTGAATAAATATTTAATAAAAACATTTTTTTACATTAAAACCTGTGGGATTTGTCTGATTAAACCTGGCGATTGAAACCACCAAAAATCAGGGCATTTCACTGACATTTTATTGCTGTTCGGTGTTCTGTGATTAGATTAACTATTACTTCTCTATGGGGAGTCCACTGCGACTGAAGATCACCGTATTTGGCTGGCTATTCGCCAATATTTGAAAAACTGCCAGCTTTTTGAAATCGCGAAATTGCACCATATGGGGAAATTCACTGTTAGGTGCAATTCGGTGGACAGTTCGGCTCTCTCTGAATAGCTCTGTATGTAGTATAGTTTTGCTATATAAGTATATTCACCAGGAAGATTGTAGTGGATCTGCAATGTGGGAGAGATCACATGATCTTGAGCTGTCTATTGTGGAAGCCCCATCCACCTGTGTGTGGTGAAGGAGTCTCAGGTAAGGTATAAAGGCCATGAAATTGTACTGTCATAAAGAGAAACCTGTAAGTGACAAATACAATACCTTTATCCAGCTAAATTGATGACAAGATATTGGTGTAACCAATATTACAATAACTATTAATCTCCTGCTCCAGTTGTTTTCTATGACGTGGGTGTAACTAAAGAAGAAATCCTGTCAGGAAGAGGTCTACTCGTTAATAAATGAAATATACATTTATGTCACTACGTAATAAAGATAAGCTTTCCTTTTTTTTTAATTCTACTATGTCATTTTGCTGGCTCTTATTCTGGGAATGCTTGCAAGCAAACTTAACCCCTTTGATGCCTTGCTCGTGTATACACGATCAGCTGTGCGCAGACAAAGGAGTCCGAGATCATGTAAACACGATCTGGGGCTATGCTGTATCCCTGCAAATTAAATTAATTTGCCGCAAACTAATATCCTTTTCATTTGAGCTCCAGAAGGTGCCTCCAACGTTTTAGCACCCTGAGCACCCTGAGCGCCGGTTCGTGATCCTTTCCCGGAGCTGGCCGACATCCTGGATGTCGGCCAATCTTCCGGGAATGCCCCTTGAGGACTGGCGTCATCGTGCATAGCACGATGACGCCAGTCCTGGAGTTAACCCCTAACTGCCACCAATGGTTGAGATAGGGGGTTCCAATGAACCCCCTATCTCCCGATCCGTGGCAGTTAGGGGTTAATGTTTGGTATTGTTGGATCGGCCAGAGCATGGCCGTTCCAACAATACCAAACATGAGTATGAAAAAGTTTTTAAAAAAAGAAAAAAAAAAATATTTTAAAAAAAATTATAAAAAAAAATAAACAAGTTTTTTTTTTCTTTTTTTGGTTCGTTAATGCAGCAATATTGTTCCGATTTCAATTATAATGTGAACAATAATGCTGCACTAACGATTTTTGTATGCGGTGCGTTTGTTAAAAATCGCGTAATTTTCCCCAAAAAAAAATGTAACGAGACCCCATCTCTAATTTTTTTAACAAACGCACCCCATACAAAATATAACTGCAATTGCTCACATGTTAAAATGTGAAAAAAAACCACTTTACACATTGTAAATTATTGAAAATTCATATTTTATTGCATCTTTTGTTATAATATACAGACAGGTCATGACATATACTTATAATAATGACATATTATGAATCTGCCGAGTCTGACGGAAAGAACGATATATAATATGTCTAGGTCATATACTAAAATAAGCCTTCAAAACACGTTTAAACATGATGAGCAAAACCGGTAAAAATGACCTCAGCACAGAGGCGGGAAATGCCTCAACAGCGAAAGGGTTAAAACAGACACTTGTTACTGACGGGTTTCTTTTGGAGGGGGGGGCGGGATCACTTAGTAGCAGTGGCGACTCTAGGAACAATATATGGGGGGGCGCATAAGATACCACAGTCAAAACTGGAGGGGAACTAATAATTTTCGCCACTAAATCATTCCATTGAAAAAAACTAAATAAGTATGTATAAATAAGATTCCAAAATCCCAGAGTAATGTGATTCAATGATACTTTTTTGTTGTACTAACCTGATACATAAATTCAATATTTTATTCGCCACAATTCGGTGGTTTTTGGCAACGTCCGATAACTGTTTCAGCAACTCCAATTTTAGCAAATTACGGTGACCATTTGCTAAATAGGGAATTCACCATATTTTCGGCAAAATTGATTCCCCCCAAAATGTGACAAAAAGCAAAGGATCTAAATATGAATAGACCTTTAGTTTCTAACTTCCATAATAACCCCTAAAATGCCATAAAACCAGGGAAATTAAATAAAAAAAATAATAAACGGTGGCATGTAGCCTACCCATTAACCCCTAAAATGCCATTAATCAAGGGAAACCATTAAATGAATAGAATGTGGGGGATAAAGCCTATCCATTAACTCCTAAAATGCCAGTTATCAAGTGAAAATGTGAAATATATACACTGTGAGGCATGTAGCCTTCCCATTAACCCCTAAAATGCCAGTAGTCAGTAATACATAAGTGAAACATTTTATTTTAACAAACAAAAAAATCATCAATGCCCTGGTCAATGGAGGGTAATATATATGATATGCAAAAAAGTATGTCAAACGAAGATTTCCTGTCCTAATCCAAGCTTACATTATTTAAGCACTTATTCTCTTTTCATTTTCATGCTCATGAACATTGAAATACCCTGGAGGAAAGCTTTTAATGAAGAATTATACAAAGTTTGATTTTATGAGTTTGGTTGGGGATGACTGTTGTTTGAGGCATGTTTTTTTATTCATTTTCTTTAAACATTTGTCCTGTGAATGTATCCCTGTGTTTACAATCATGCACACCATGGGTAAAGAGTAGGGATGAGCCGAACACCCCCGTGTTTGGTTCGCATTCGAACGCGATCAATTTCGAAAGTTCGAGTTCGAACACGAACCGAACTCAATGCAAGTCAATAGGACTCAAAAGTTCAGTTTTTAGAGTGCCCTGCAAGAGGGCATATACTGTATGCAAGATATTTGCCATAAAAGGTGTATGGGGGTCCAGGTAGCGCCCTGGGGGACAGGAAACAAGGACGAAAAGTTAAAAAAAAAACGTTTTTAAAGGGACAGTGAGGTTTCCATGAAATAAGGGTTAAAAGTAAAAACGAAAAATTCCTTCAAATATCGTGCCTAGGAGGTCCCCATAACCTGCCCGTGAAGTGGCGGATTTCTAGGATGTATAGAAAAATTTAAAAACAAAAAAATTAAATTTCAAATGACGGTAAACGGTTTTCCTTTAATCTATTCATAAACAACTGCTTGGGGCGGCAGTCTGTATTAAAAGAGGAGACCTTTTAGGACACGCAGAACAAGTTTAGTGATTTTTTTGGCTAAATTATGGTGAAACTTATGCAGGCTTTGGATGAAAGTAACAATAGGTGCTTTAAAATTGGGCTTTTAGTGTCGGCAACAGTGCCGTCACACTGTAACCCCTCTGTGGTATTGTGGAAGAGTGCAGGGTTGGACACTGCAGTTCAAAAAATTAAAATGATATAAATCTGGTAATGGCGTCAGTGCACCCAAATAATGTGCCTTTCAAGGCAGCAAGTGCCTTCACACCGTAACCCTTTTGTGGTATTGTGGAAGAGTTCAGTGCTGGAGGTTTTGTGGATGTAGAAGAGATCCCTGATCTATTGCGTTACGTCAGCATCAGGGGATTGATAGCTGCTGATCCAGGACTGATTCATTTTTATAAATGTCAGCCGGTCTACAGAGTCGGTGGACAGACGCACTCTTTTGTCTGTGACAAAACCTCCAACGGCACTGAATGTCCTTTCAGAAAGCACCCTGGATGAAGGACAACCTAGTAGCTGCATAGCATATTGGCTAAGTTCTGGCCAGTGATCCAATCTCAACACCCAGTAAGTCAGTGGATCATCTGCTGGAAAGGTATCCAGGTCTGCCCTTGCCCCTAGGTAGTCCTGCACCATACGTTGAAGACGCTGGCAATGGGTGCCTACATTTGACGTCCCTGGGCATCGTGGACTAAAATTTTTTACAAAGGCATCAGTCAAGCGGCCCTGGCCTTCACCTCTATTCCTATGATCATCCGCAGCCTCAGAAGCACCTGTGTCATCACTTGGTAACCTACCAGTGCCTGGAAAGGTGTTACACAAGTGTCGCTTTAGAGCTGTGCGGGCAGGATGAGCTCTGCAACTTTACCCTTGTATCGTGGATCAAGAAGGCTTGCCAACCAGTAATGATCCCTCTCCTTGATAGCACGAATCCTGGGGTCCTTTACAAGGCTTTTCAGGATAAGGGAGCCCATGCAGCATAGGTTGGAGGTGGCATTAGCTTCCGAGTCTTCCTGGTCAATGAGGAGGATGACCCCATCGTGCACTTCTTCCTCCCAGCCATGTACTAGTCCTTGTGTTTCTGGGCACACAAAACCCTCCCTTGAGGAATCCCCACCTTCAATGCCCCCACTACTTAAATATTCCTCCTCCTCATCCTCCTCCTGTCTGATCTGAGGAGGACCTGCTGGAATGCTGTCTGCAGAAAGACTGGCCTACAGTGCTAGGGAAGGCCTCCTCTTCCTCCCGCTGCTCTGCCTCTAGAGTCACATCTATAATTCCCAACAGAGTGTGCTCCAGCAGGAACACTAAAGGAATTGTGTCACTGATGCATGCACTGTCCCTGCTCACCATCCTCGTTGCCTCCTCAAATGGTGACAGTACAGTGCATGCATCCTTGATCATCAGCCACTGCGGGGGGAAAAGTTGACCTGAACCTGTCCTTGTGCCATACTCACACAGGTACTCATTGATGGCGCTCTGCTGCTTGTGCAGATGCTGCAGCATTGCTAATGTCGAGTTCCACCTGGTGGGCATGTCACAGATCAGACGGTTTGTGGGAAGGTGGAATTCTCTTTGTATTTCTGCAAGATGAACACTTGCTGGGAATGACCGTCTGAAGTGGCTGCAGACTTTTCTGGCCTGGCTGAGAAGCTCTGCCAGCCCTGGGCACCTGGTTAGGAAATGCTGTACCACCAGATTTAGGACGTGTGCTAGGCATGGTACATGCGTCAACTTACCCAGGCGGAGGGCGGAGAGAAGGGTGCTGCCATTATCACAGATGACCATTCCCAGCTCAAGCTGGCGTGGTGTTAACCATCTCTGCACCTGCCCCTGCAGAGCTGACAGAATTTCTGGGCCGGTGTGGCTCCTGTCCCCTAAACAAACCAGCTCAAGCACAGTATGGCATCTTTTTGCTTGAGCCATTGCGTAGACCCTGTCAGGCGTGGGTTTAACTGACACTTCGCCAGAGACAGAGAAGGAGGAGGAAGAGGGAGAGGTGGTGGTGGAGCAGACAGACCTCATACAAGCAGCTTTCTGGAGGCGTGGTGGATGAACAAGCTCCAGCACAGAGCCCCGTCTTGGATCCCTCCCAGCTGCAATCAGAGTTACCCAGTGTGCCGTGAAGGAAATATAACGGCCCTGTCCATGCTTGCTGGACCACGTGTCTAAAGTCACATGCACCTTGCTGCTGACTGTCTTTTCCAATGACTGGATAACATTGTCTTCCACGCGCTGGTATAGTGCTGGAATGGCCTTCCGTGAAAAGTAATGGCATTTTGTAACATGCCACTGTGGTACAGCACATTCAGCAAATTCACGGAAGGGAGCAGAGTCTACCAGCTGGAAAGGCAGCAGCTGCAATGCGAGTAATTTTGCTAAGCTGGCATTTAGACGCTGTGCTTGGGGATGGTTGGGACTATATTTTTTCTTACGCTGCAGCAGCTGGGACAACGTAATCTGACTGCGTAAATCTTCAGCTGATGGGATGCTGTCACATTGTGAGGAAGGACCTGGTACATCCATTACTGTAGCATCATCCCTGTTAGTGGAGGTTAGAGTCAATGACATGGCAGGACATAGAGTGGGGGTAGAGACAGGTGAGGAGGACCTATGCAAAGCTTTGCACCTACGGGATGCGTGGCAGGTGGTCATATGTCACCTCAAGCACGTGGTACCCAAGTGTCCGGTGTCTTTTCCACGCTTGAGCCTCATCTGACATAGATTACAAATAGCAACGGTGCGGTCTGCTGCACATTTCTTAAAGAACTCCCAGACAGCAGAGTTCCTTGATGTGTGCTTTGAGACAACAGCACTCTGCACTTGAGCAGCTCTGACATCTGATGCCTTGGACTGGCTAGTGCTACGGTTGGTCATAGAGGACGTTGTGCCTTGTGTTTGTTGTGCCTCCTCCTCCTCCTCACTTGACTCCTCGGTTCGATCAGGCACCCAGGTGGAGTCAGTGACCTCATCATCATTGTCATCACACCCTATCTCCTCGTCACTGGAGCCAACTTGGCAGTATGCTGCAGCTGCTGGGGCAACATGAGTGCCAGTTATTTGTGTGTCACTGGAACCCCTTCCTCTATGTTCATTATATTCCCTTCCTCAACCTCTGAGATTGAATCAGAGCACTGTAGTTGCTGCGCATCCTCAAGCAGCATGTCACTGTCATTGTAGTCAAACAATTCAGCTGACTCCTCCGTGTGTGATAGTGAGGCTACGGCAGGAGTAGCTGCGGACCAGGAGGCTGCATTAGATGCTTTGGCAGCTGAGGTTGACTGTAAAGCACTACAAGCCTGGCTGGCAGAGGACTCGGAGGATGAGGATGGCCTGGTTAGCCAATCCTGCAAATCCTCTGTATGTTGCTGTTGCTTAAGACGGCCAGCACCAGTTAGAAAGGACAAGCGTGCCCCTGCAGAGGATGCACCACGTCCACGACGACCAGAGGCACAGCCTACCTACACAGCGGCTGCTTGCCCTTTTATCTGTGCCTGGGAGCGTCTGCCTGTCCTTTTTGGTCTTTCTGACATGGTGAGTGATATATAGATTAAAGATATACAGAACTCTGTTTCAACTCTGTTATAAAAATTGGAGATATGCTGCAGAACTCTGATTCAACTCTGGTATAAAGATTAAACATTTCCAGAACTCTAGTATAACTCAGTGAGACACGCTGATAGCTGGCAGCCAGTGACAAGACACAGATTACAATTCCCAGAAACCTCCTATAAATCCGTGAGACCCCCTAATGGGTGGCAGTGACAAGACACAGATTACCACAATTCCCAGATATTTTGTAGAAATTACTGACCCCCCAAAATACTGGGTGGCAGTGAGAACACACGGATTATAACAATTCCCAAATATTTTTTAGAAATTACTGACCCCCCAAAATACTGGGTGGCAGTGAGAACACACGGATTAGAGCAATTCCCAAATATTTTGTAGAAATTACTAGGGATGAGCTGTTCGGGTTCGGACGGTTCGGAGTTCGACCCGAACTTTGGCAGTTCGAAAGTTCGCGATTTTCAAACTTTTTGGGTGTGTTCGGTTCGAGTTCGAAAAAAAAAAGAAATTTTGAAAAAAGTATAGAAAATGCTTAAAAAAATACAAAAAAATCTAGAAATAAAGAGACTCTTTACTGCAGAATATTATAAGCAACGGTTTATTAGATATTGAATTAAAAACTAATGTGTACGTGGAAAGATTATCAACTCTAAATGACCTCTGTTCACAAACGGGCATAACACCAGGTGTTTTTAGTCTGGTAATCAATTTGATACATTGTACACTATACTGAGGGTGGGGTGGTGTCTGTTTCTGATTGAGATTTGAGAATTAATTTCCCTAAAACATCCTAATATGCAGCATTTAACCCTTTCGCTGCTGAGGCTTTTCACACCTCTGTGCTGAGGTCATTTTTACCGCTTTCGCTCATCATGTTTAACCGCGTTTTGTAGCCATATTTTGATATATGACCCAGACATACTATATATCGTTCTTTCCGGCAGACTTTGCAGATTCATAATATGTAATTATTATATGTATACGCTATGTCATGTCTGTATATTATAACAAAAAATGCAATAAAATTTGAATTTTCAATAATTTATTATGTGTAAAGTGTTTTTTTCACATTTTAACATGCGATCGTTTGCGGATATATTTTGAATGGGGTGCGCTTGTTAAAAAAATTAGAAATGGGGTCTTGTTACATTTTTTTTGGGGGAACATTTTGCTTTTTTGAACAAACGCACCGCATACAAAAATCGTTAGTGCAGCATTATTGTTCACATTATAATTGAAATGGGAACAATATTGCTGCATTAACAAAACAAAACCAAAAAAAACTTTTTTTTTTTTTTAGATTTTTTTTAAATATTTTTTTTTTAAACATTTTTCATGCTCATGTTTGGTATCCTTGGAAAGGCCATGCTCTGGCCGATCCAACGATATCAAACATTAACCCCTAGCTGCCACAGATCAGAAGATAGGGGGTTCATTGGTGGCAGCTAGGGGTTAACTCCAGGACTGGCGTCATGGTGCTATGCACCTTCATCGCGAAAGGTGAAACTCAGGAGAATGACTGAAGAGAAAATTCTAGGTCAAAATAGCCAAACCAGAAAAATTCTCCCATTTATCTCACTTTCCAAATCGGCTATTTGGTCTAGAATTTTCCATTCTCCAGTCATTCTCCTGCTTTTCACCGCCAAAAAATCAGTAAACTTTTCTGCTTTTCCGAAAATGACTCCTCTTTTCATACAGACTGCCGCCCCAAGCAGTTGTTTATGGATAGATTAAAGGAAAAGCATTTACCGTCATTTGAAATGTCATTTTTTGGTTTTTACATATTTCTATACATCCTAGAAATCCGCCACTTCACGGGCAGGTTATGGGGACCTCCTAGGCATGATATTTGAAGGAATTTTTTGTTTTCCGAATTTTCAGCCCCATTGACGTGCATTGAGTTCGAGTTCGGGTTCGGGTTCAGATCCGAACATTTGGAAAGTTCGAGTTCGGCTTCGAACCGAACTCAGGGAGTGTTCGGCTCATCCCTAGAAATTACTGACCCCCCAAAATACTGGGTGGCAGTGAGAACACACGGATTAGAACAATTCCCAAATATTTTGTAGAAATTACTAGGGATGAGCTGTTCGGGTTTCGGACGGTTCGGAGTTCGACCCGAACTTTGGCAGTTCGAAAGTTCGCGATTTTCAAACTTTTTGGGTGTGTTCGGTTCGAGGCTGTAGCCAATTCAATAACACTACAAAAATGCCAAGACTGCACACCAAAGTAAAAATAAATTTTTATTGATACAAAAATAAAAACACTAAAACACCACGAAAAATCTTAATATAATATATAATTTGCCAGAGAAACAACTCAAAAGTAATAAGGTTGGTCTACACTTATCCTAATGCAACAATAGAAATAAGTTAATATATGTCCTCCAAACAATATGTTAAGGAGTATCCCTGGTGATAATAAATCTTATATCACAAGCAGTGTTTAAAAAACCAAAAAAATAAATGAACCACCACATGTAAAGAGAAAAAAAACTGAAATACTGATACCGCAGGGAACCTCTCAGCAGACAAGAACCAGCAGAGACCAAACACTCAACGTTTCGGTCAAAGACCTTTGTCAAGAGTAAACTGTAAATTGTCAAGCTTAACTCTTGACAAAGGTCTTTGACCGAAACGTTGAGTGTTTGGTCTCTGCTGGTTCTTGCCTGCTGAGAGGTTCCCTGTGGTATCAGTATTTCAGTTTTTTTTCTATTTACATGTGGTTGTTCATTTATTTTTTTGGTTTTTTAAACACTGCTTGTGATATAAGATTTATTATCACCAGGGATACTCCTTAACATATTGTTTGGAGGACATATATTAACTTATTTCTATTGTTGCATTAGGATAAGTGTAGACCAACCTTATTACTTTTGAGTTGTTTCTCTGGCAAATTATATATTATATTAAGATTTTTCGTGGTGTTTTAGTGTTTTTATTTTTGTATCAATAAAAATTTATTTTTACTTTGGTGTGCAGTCTTGGCATTTTTGTAGTGTTATGTATTTGGACCTTTGAGGACTGGTCCGCCTTAGACTAGCACCCGGTTGTAGTTATACATATACAGTGTGCATCACAATCTTCTTTATTGTAGCCAATTAAATACAATTATTCCAATGGAGCCATCAGAATACTGGTGTCTCTCGTAGACCAATAAAATTTAACTTTTATTACAAGAATTTAAAAGTTATATGTAACAACCTTGTGAACATGAATAAACAGTGCTCAAGAACAAAAACATGTTAAAAAACAAATATTAAAAAAAAATCGACAATTTGTGGTATTTTTATGCAGCAGTAGGTAAAAATAAAGACTCCATTCAATAGGTGATCTTCAAGGATCGCCTCAATTGATGGTAGCTGCCATTAGATAGAGAAGTGATAATTAAGCATAATAATATGCAACGAGAACCCACAATTGACAAAAAACGGCAGGGGGTACCCTTAGACAACGTAATCAGCTTGAACAGACCAGATAGTATTGAAATAATTGACCAAGAGATTATATGGGAGCCCACTAAGGGTTGATAAGGTCACAAAGTCTGGAATGAAAAGTTATTGAGCGGAGGGTCACCTGCCTGCGGCTGCACCCAAAAAAAAATTGCCTGTAGCCAATTACAAGCTTCAGGCCAATGGAAAAGTGCATTGTGGTCCATTGTGGTGCATTTTGGGCGAACATGCGGCGAACATGCGGAAATGTTCGTAGTTCGCGAACATGCGAACAGGCGATGTTCGAATCGAACTCCGAACCGATCAAACCGAACAGCTCATCCCTAGTAAAGAGATGTCCACTCATGTTAACAAAACTCCTTTTATCTCTAGTTATATTTCCTGTACAGGCAGGGCCGGCCCAAGACATTGTGCTGCCTGGAGCGAAGAATGAAATGCTGCCCCCCCAAAAAAAAACACGCAGCGTGTATGAGCGTATCACAGTGCGCCACAGCAATAAAATTCAAACACTCATACACACCGTACATTAGAATTTTCTTGCTGTTTGGCTCTGTGATACAGTAATGTGAGGTGTGTATAACTGAGCCCAGCGTCACATACCCAGCAGTGCCCACACATGGGTATATTGCCCCAGCTCACTCATGGATATATTTGCCCCCAGGCTCACTCATGGATATATTTGCCCCCAGGTTCACTCATGGATATATTTGCCCCCAGGCTCACACATGTATATATTTGCCCCAGGCTCACTCATGGATATATTTGCCCCCAGGCTCACACATGGATATGTCACGTTGGGGACTTCCAGCCTTTCCGGTGTGCTTGAGGGCAGCATGTCTGATGTTGCTCACTCACCAACACCTGGTTTAAATTGAAACAGGCAGGGAGGTGGCTGCATGAGGTGCGGCTTGAGAAGGGGGCGCGGTCTGGTGAAGGTCTTTTAAAAACCAACAGTTCCTTCTAAGCAGTGCCAGATTGCGGTTATCCATACCTGAGCTCCTTGTACCTGAATTCTCTTGTGATTTAACCTGTTATTGACCTCTGCTTGTTTTCTGACTATTCTGCCTTCCGTTGCCCTAGACTATTTTCTTGTACTACACTTCTGCACTGATATCGACCCGGCTATTCCATTTGACTATTCTATACTCTGTATTCCTGATTCTGGCTCGTCTGACTACCCCCGTGTTGCTGACCTGGTTTTGTATTACAACATTGTCTTTGATTAACCCTTTCTGTCTAGCTAGTATACCTGGCCAATTCTAAGGACCAGACAGTTAGGGAATCTTCTAAGGCTACCCTGTTGGTAGCTTTTGGGCTCTGTGGAGTCTTCGGCTTTAAGGACTGCGTGGTGCGATCCGTGAACCGTGACATTACGATCTGGCCAAAATGGATCCCGCAGACTTAACACAGCATTTGAGTAACTTTGTATCCAGACAGGACGAGCAGGACCATAGGATGGATCAGTTTGCTCTCGCCTTACAAACTATCCTGACTCGTACAGCTCACCTGGAACCAGCTGGGGTTGCACCTCCGCCTGCTATACCTGTGTCCTCTGTCGTTCAGATATCCCAGGTACACATGACCGCTCCTAATGAGGTTTGACGGTACTCCCTCAGAGTGCCGGGGATTTTTGGTCCAGGTGGATATTCATTTTAAATTAAATCCACAAATGTTTATCACTGACATAGCCAAAGTGGGGTTCATTATTAACCATCTGTCTGGCAGAGCGTTGACATGGGTGAATCCTTTATGGGAGGCAGTGAAGCCTATCGTACTGAACTATAAAGAATTCATAGCCGAGTTAAAACGTTTAATCCTACCAGAAAGGCCAAGGTAGCTGGCAAATCCTTGTTCCGCATACGTCAAGGGAACAGGACTGTATCTGATTATGCTATAGAATTTAAAACGTTGGTTTCTGACGTGAACTGGACTAATGAGGCTCTGGTTCTGGCTTTTATGGAGGGGTTATCAGAGTCATTGATGCATGAGTTGGCTCCTCGTAAATTACCTGATGTGTTGAGTGAATTTATAGATTATTGTATAGATCTGGATGATTAGATAAGGGACAGACGAACTCCAAGAGAGAAACCTAAGAGACCGTTACCAAGGTTGGCCCCTGTCTTTCAGGCACCACAAAGAGAGTTATCCCCTCCCTCTGAGCCTATGCAACAAGGCCATACTAGGCTTACAGAGGAAGAGAGAACAAGGCGTCTTCGTGAGGGATCGTGCCTGTATTGTGGTTTAAAAGGACATTTACGACTTCAATGTCGCACTCGCCCTAGAATGCATGATAAGTCGGAAAACTACTGCACCTAAGGCAACTGAGGAGACAGGCCCCTTGGGTGTGACGTTCATGTCTCCTGTCAAAGACACTAGACTCTTGTTACCAGTATCCGTGGCTTGGGAGACCAAGACCACGCATACTACTGCTTTTGTTGACTCTGGGGCTGCTGGTAATTTCATTGATGTTGAATACGCTTCCTCCATTTCTCTCCCTCTGGTTGTAAGAGAGACACCCTTGGCCGTCAAAGCCATAGACGGTAGGCCGTTATCCTGTCCCAGAATTACTCACGATACTGTTACAGTGGTTCTTAACACTGGTCTCTTACATAAAGAAGAGATCATATTTCAGGTTATCCGTTCACCTTCCAATCCTGTTGTGCTTGGTTTCCCTTGGTTGGTGGAACATAATCCTGTTATTGATTGTGCTAAGGGAGAGATACTGTCTTGGAGCCCTGCTTGTTTTGGGAGTTGTTTAATACCCATTCAGCATATTGGTGCCCTGAACACACCTACAGCTCCTCCATTGTCTACAGAGGTTCCTGACTGGTATGCCGATCTCAGGGCTGTATTCGATAAAAAAGAGAGGTAGAGAAACTACCTCCGCATAGACCGTATGATTGTGCCATAGATATTCATCCAGGTACCATGCCTCCTCGAGGCAAAGTATATCCTTTGTCCATAAAAGAGAACCAAATCATGGAGTACATAAAGGAGAATTTGGAGAGAGGTTTTATCAGACGTTCCTCTTCTCCAGCAGGGCTTGGGTTCTTTTTTGTATCTAAAAAAGGAGATTTACGCCTGTGTATCGATTATAGGGGGCTTAACAAGATCACCATCAAAAATGTGTATCCTATCCCTCTTATATCAGAACTGTTCGACAGGTTAAGGGGATCAGCAGTATACACAAAACTTGATTTGAGAGGGGCTTACAACCTGATACGTATAAAAGATGGGCATGAATGGAAAACAGCATTTAACACCAGGAGTGGGCATTATGAATATCTGGTCATGCCGTTCGGTCTCTGTAATGCTTCAGCTGTATTCCAGGATTTCATTAATGATGTGCTCAGAGATTTTTTGCAATCCTTTGTTATCGTATACTTAGACGATATACTAATTTACTCTCCCGATCTTATAACCCACCATGAACATGTCAGACAGGTATTAGCAAAACTACTAGACAATGGTCTTTATTGCAAACTGGAAAAGTGTTTATTCGACATTACTACTGTAAAATTTCTTTGAGATGGATCCTTCCAAACTCACAGCCATCTCAGAATGGCCTCTCCCTCAAGGCCTCAAAGCCATACAGAGGTTTCTGGGGTTTTCCAACTATTATAGGAGATTTATCAAGAATTATTCTGCTGTAGCTTCTCCTATCATTAATATGACACGTAAAGGTCTGAAGAACCAGGTCTGGCCTTCACAATCCAAACAGGCTTTCGAAGCTCTCAAACTGGCTTTCACTTCCGCTCCAGTGTTACGGCATCCTGATCCCAGAATTCCATTTGTTCTTGAGGTTGATGCTTCCGAGATAGGCATTGGGGCTGTCCTATCTCAAAGAGAGTCTCCAGGGAAGCCTCTACATCCTTGTGGGTTCTTTTCAATAAAATTATCACCAGCAGAATGCAATTATGATATCGGTAACAGAGAATTGCTTGCTATTGTGTCTGCCCTGTCAGAGTGGAGACATCTGTTGGAAGGTAATCTTGACCCTTTGTTGATAATCACTGATCATAAGAACCTTACGTACATCGGGGATGCTAAACGTCTGAACTCGAGACAGGCCAGGTGGTCATTACTACAGTCTCAGTTTAATTTTGTGTTGACTTACAGACCAGGTGACCGCAATGTAAAGGCTGATGCCTTATCTCGTCAATATGACCCGTATGAATCAAATACACAAGACCACAATCCTATAGTTCCTCCTGAACGTATTGTGGCTTCCACGGTCTTGTCTGTTTCCTCGCCTTTTCTGGAACGCCTCCAAGCAGCTCAAATGGGGGCTCCACCTAACAAGCCTCCAGATATGTTGCTTGTGCCTGAAAAAGAAAGACAAGAATTACTCATAATGTTTCATGATTCAAAACCAGCAGGTCATCCTGGTATTACTAAGACTCTTACCAGTATCTCCAGACAGTTCTGGTGGCCCACCATGCGACAGGATGTACGTCTGTTTGTTTTGGCTTGTCAAGTCTGTGCCAGAAGCAAAACCAGTAAAACCTTGCCTGTCAGTCTATTGCAGCCTTTACCCATTCCTAATAGGCCTTGGTCTCATCTATCCATGGATTTATTGTGGACTTGCCGAAGTCCTAGGGTCATACTGTGGTTCTGACAGTTGTAGACCGCTTCTCCAAAATGGCTCATTTTATTCCTTTACCTAAGCTTCCTACAGCCAAAGAACTGGCGGTCGTCTTTGCTAGAGAGATTGTACGAATACATGGGGTTCCGTCTGAAATAGTCTCTGACAGAGGAGCTCAATTCGTCTCTCGTTTCTGGAGGGATTTCTGTGCGGAGATGGGGGTGCGATTGGCCTTCTCTTCAGCATATCATCCACAAACCAATGGGGCAGCAGAGAGGGCAAATCAGGGTCTCGAGCAGTACATACGTTGCTTTACCACACAACAACAAGACAATTGGTCGGATTTGTTGCCCTGGGCTGAGTATGCACGTAATAACGCCGTTAACGAGACCACTGGCCACTCTCCTTTTTCTGCTATCTATGGTTTTTTCCCTCCGGCTCTACCGCTTCAGTTTGCTGAACAGGCCATCCCGGCTCTCGATGAACATCTCACACAACTACAGTATATTTGGAGACAGATTCGCGAAAACATGGAGCGCAATGTTGCTGTCCAGAAATGCATGGCTGACAGGCATAGGTTTCAAGCTCCTTCCTATAACGTGGGGGATAGAGTTTGGTTGTCCACTAGGAATGTGAAGTTGCGGTGCCTTCTATGAAAATGGCACCTCGGTTTATCTGTCCATACAAGATCATTTGCCGCGTTAACCCTGTGGCTTATGCTCTTGCCATTACATCTTCGCTTGCACAACGTCTTCCACACCTCCCTACTGAAACCTTTGTTGTGTAACAGGTACACGCGGGTCGTTCCTCCTCCTCCACCTGTTCAGATTTATGGAGAGACGGAGTATGAGGTTAGGAAAGTTCTGGATTCTAGGCTGTTCAGGGATGCTCTGCAGTACCTGGTCGATTGGGTGGGTTATGGTCCGGAGGACCGGTCCTGGATTCCGGCTTCCAACATGTCTGCCTCTAGGTTGGTCAGGGCGTTCCATGCCTCGCACTCCGATCGCCCTGGTGGTCGTCCTGCCACTCGCCCCGGTGGTCGTCCTGCCACTTGTCCTGTTGGTCATCCAGTGGCCTCGCGTGGAGAGTGGGGTACTGTAACGTTGGGGGCTTCCAGCCTTTCCGGTGTGCTTGAGGGCAGCATGTCTGATGTTGCTCGCTCACCAACACCCGGTTTAAATTGAAACAGGCAGGGAGGTGGCTGCATGAGGTGCGGCTTGAGAAGGGGGCGCAGTCTGGTGAAGGTCTTTTAAAAACCAACAGTTCCTTCTAAGCAGTGCCAGATCGTGGTTATCCATACCTGAGCTCCTTGTACCTGAATTCTCTCGTGATTTAACCTGTTATTGACCTCTGCTTGTTTTCTGACTATTCTGCCTTCCGTTGCCATAGACTATTTTCTTGTACTACGCTTCTGCACTGATATCGACCCGGCTATTCCATTTGAATATTCTATATTCCTGATTCTGGCTCATCTGACTACCCCTGTGTTGCTAACCTGGTTTTGTATTATGACATTGTCTTTGATTAACCCTTTCTGTCTAGCTAGTATACCTGGCCAATTCTAAGGACCAGACAGTTAGGGATTCTTCTACGGCTACCCTGTTGGTAGCTTTTGGGCTCTGTGGAGTGTTGGTCTTTAAGGACTGCGTGGTGGGATCCGGGAACCGTGATAGGATATATTTGCCCCAGGCTCACACATGGATATATTTGCCCCAGGCTCACTCATTGATATATTTGCCCTCATGGATATATTTGCCCCAGGCTCACTCATGGATATATTTGCCCCCAGATCCTGCGGCCGCCGCGTTCCTTCCTTCAACGAGCGGCAGCCTCATGAATATCTGCCGCTCGCCTGGGATCCACCCTCCAGCCTGCCGCGATCTCGCGAGATCACGTGATTTCGATAGCGGCAGGCTGGAGGATGGATCTCAGGCTAGCGGCAGATACTCATGCGGCTGCCGCTCGTTGAAGGAACGAATTTGGCGGCCGCACGATCTGCAGTCGCCACATAAAAAAATAGTGACGAGCGCAGCAGCGGCGCCGGGGGCTGAAATTTGCCGCCCCCGAATATCTGCCGCCTGTCGCCGCTGCTCCGCTCTGCACCATTGTCAGGCCGGTCCTGTGTACAGGCTATTGAAAGTATTGCACACAACATAAAAGAAAAGACTTATGTTATACATTCACTCATCTTCTTCAGGTACACAGCTGTAAATTATATAGACTAGAGCTCATCTGGATAGAAGGAACATTGTGTTCAATAACTGTGACCTTAAGCTACATTTACATTCCTAGAAACAAATGAATTGCCTACAGATTAACTCTCCGCAATATTGATTCTATGTGAAATAAGCGCTTAATCAGAGTTTTCAATTTATTTCCTAACATTTACTGAGAAGGCGACTACAGCATTCAATGCATATGAATTATTCTATAAGGGAATCAGTACTATTAATATGAAAGGGAACAATAATTTGTTACACTTATGGTATATAACAGATATAAGGCAGTATAAATAAAACTTAACTCCTTCACTACTGAGCCATTTCAAACCTGGGTGCTGAGCTCATCTTGACCGTTTTGTGCTTGTCATGTATAAACACGATATGAAGGCATTTATTATTATTATTATAGGACCCAGACACCTTATATATCCTTATTTTCAGAAGACTCAGCAGATTCAAAGTGTATCATTATTCTGTGTAAACCTCATATTCTGTCACAATATAACAAAATATTTTTTTAAAAAAGATAAATTTCCTTTCAGATTTCAATCATTTGCAGCTTGTAAAATTCCTTTTTTACTTTTTATCATCCAAACCTTTGTGGTTATGTATTCTATGGGACACTCTTTTTAAAATAAATTTGAATTGGGAACCATGTTACTGTGAAACTACGCATTTTTAACCAAAACTGAAAAAAAACGAAAATTTTAGCTTTTATTTTGGAGGATTGTGTTTTATGAATAATATGACTACGTACAAAACACTGATCTTGCTCCTGGCGTGGGAAATGAGAAGGTGAGTAATGGCAGTTGTATTGCTCATTTTATACGTGACAAATGGACAATGCCATTATTTTGGAACAAACAAAATAACAAAATAAAAGAAAAAAAATTTTTTTGTAGGTTTTGGTTTGCTTCTTTTTACATTTTACATGGTCATGTTTGGTATCCTTAGAAAGGCTAAACTCTAACCTGTCCAATGACACCTAAATTGAATTTTGGGGTGTAAAAAATGGAAATAGAGCAGTGCAGCGGCGTGGCCGGCTTGTGTATTAGATGAACCAATGCGTAATAATGCATTGTTCCATAACCTCCATATGTGGCTCAGGTGTGGGAAATGAGAGATGAGTTAATGCAGGGGCATTGTTTGCTTTATAAGTAAAAGCACATAATGCCATCCCCTAAGAAATGAGAAAAAAAAAAAAAAATCTTTTTTTTACACTTCATGGTCATATTTGGTATCGTTGGAGAGGGCAGACTCTGATCTTTCCATGATACTTCCCTTGACCTTGTGCCGTGTAAAAATCAGAGACGCAGGGTTCCAAAGAACCCCTAGTGCTCCTCGCTCCCGGGCAGCAGTTTAGGTTTTCAATGAAACAATGAGTAATAATGCATTTTGCCATCACCTCCACACTTGCTAGCATCATGGGAAATAAGGTGAATTGTTGCAGCGTCATTTTTCACTTTATAATTGGAAAGTGAACAATAGTGCTGCATTATAAAAAAAAGAAATTTTGTATCTTTACTTTTTTATTTTTACATATAACCTGGTCATGTTTGGTATCATTTGAAAGGCATGCTCTGGCATTTCCAGCAATATCATGCATCATGACCCTCTATTTTTTCTTTTTCATAGGGAATTCCATGCCCAGTCAGGTAAGTATTGACGTATGGGGCGTCATCTGCATGTTGCGGTGAAACGCTAGGACATCCCCCACAAGTATTCCGCAGCCAATGGGTTAACCCCTTCGCTGTGGAGGACGCGCTCAGCACGTCCACCCATAGGTAGCGTTCCTTGAGGAGGATGCGCTGAGCGCGTCCTCCCTTTGGGGCCAGCGATCGGCCGGGTTCCGGCCAATCGCTGTGCCCCCCGGTGCGGGCTGACATCCTCGATGTCAGCCCAGCACCCGGAACCGCCGGCAGCCGAATTATATGTCATCGTGGCGGCGCGATGACATCTAATTCAGGCGCCCTCCCGCATGTGCGGAGGAGGCGACTGAAAGGGAGGGGGGGAGGGGGGGAGGTCCTTCGGACCTCTCTCCCTCCTGATCGCTGGCATTGCGGGGGTTAATCCAGGCACCGTTTGGAAGGGCACAGCCTGCCCTTCCTAACGGTACCTGGAATTAACCCCATGGGGGCTGGATCATGAATCGGCGCCACAAAGCGCCGGTTCGTGATCCTTTCCCGGAGCTGGCCGACATCTTGGATGTCGGCCAAGCTTCCGGGAACGCCCCCTGAGGACTGGCGTCATCGTGCATAGCACGATGACGCCAGTCCTGGAGTTAACCCCTAACTGCCACCAATGGTGGACATAGGGGGTTCCAATGAACCCCCTATCTCCCGATCCATGGCAGTTAGGGGTTAATGTTTGATATTGTTGGATCGGCCAGAGCATGGCCGTTCCAACGATACCAAACATGAGTATGAAAAAATGTAAAAAAATAAAAATAAAAAAAATAAAAAATAAACACGTTTTTTTTTCGTTTTTTTGGTTCGTTAATGCAGCAATATTGTTCCCATTTCAATTATAATGTGAACAATGATGCTGCACTAACGATTTTTGTATGCGGTGCGTTTGTTAAAAATCGCGTAATTTTCCCCAAAAAAAATGTAACGAGACCCCATCTCTAATTTTTTTAACAAGCGCACCCCATACAAAATATAACCGCAATTGCTCGCAAGTTAAAATGTGGAAAAAAAACACTTTACACGTTGTAAATTATTGAAAATTCATATGTTATTGCATTTTTTGTTATAATATACAGACAGGACATGACGTATACATATAATAATGACCTATTATGAATCTGCCGAGTCTGACGGAAAGAACGATCTATAATATGTCTGGGTGATATACTAAAATAAGCCTTCAAAACACGTTTAAACATGATGAGCAAAATCGGTAAAAACGACCTCAGCACAGAGGCGGGAAATGCCTCAGCAGCGAAAGGGTTAAAGAAAAGGTTAAAAAAAATTAATTGTGATACTTAGGTTCTGCACAACTCCTGTATTACCCCTAGTCAACCCATGAAATCATATATTTAATAGATAGATTGGATATCTTGTACATTAGAGGACCATCATTCCTTCACTATTCAAATGAGCAGTTGTAACCACCTACATATTCAATATGACAGTTTACCTTTTAATAATCCCACTGGTATTTTAAAATGTGAGGTGCATTTTCAAAACAAAAAAAAATGTATGTTATTGCCCAGATACGTATGATTATGTAGAACATACTAGAATTGTGAACGTGTCTCAAAATTAAACATGACTGTGTTCACGGTTGTCAACATGTGCAACATTTGTAATATGCGCTTAAACTCCATTAGCCTACAAGCAAGAAAATCCGTTTTTGATAGTTTTGATACTTTCAAAAGTCATTATTTTACCACCATCTTCCCCTCCCCCAATCCCATGCATATCATTAACTCCTTGCTTACAGATCCCTCTCTTAAAGCTTTGTCTCTCACTTCCTACAGCTCAGCACACACACACAGCCATTACCACGACTCTGCATCTTCACTCTGCAGTCCTCCCACACGCCCCATCCACCCAGTCCTGAGCCCAAACTCATTGTTTCCCTTCCAGCTACTGCCACTTTTTTCTAATCAACCTTTAATCCATGCTCCTGGTCACTCCCATACAATCCTTGCTATTTTCTCTCTGGCCACCAGATCCACACTTCTCTGCTTCCCTTTTGTTTCACTTACCCCTGTCCTTTAGACTGTAAGCTCACAGGATGTCTGGCTGAGCACTTGTATAAAGTGCTTTATCAGGGCAATTATCCTACGAGCAGGGCCGTCTCTCCCTTATGTGTTTATAGTATGTTTCATGTCTGCACACCCTCATTGTAAGTATACTGTGCCCATTGTACAGCGCTGCGGAATATGTTGGTGCTTTATAAATAAAGGATAATAATAATAATTGTATACTTAAAACTGCCATTGAAGTAATAAGCCCACTGCCATGTCATGACAAGTCTTAGGAGGGACCAAACCTAGTGAAATACACAGTGAAACCTAAACCATATTAAAATAGTAATTGAGAAAAAACAGACACAATAAAATAGGAGATACAGACCCAAACAATCAGATGTGCCATATTCCACGAAATCATTTGTTGCTCATCCTTCCATATTTTATTGTTGTTCTAATTGTGGAGTTTCTGATTGGGTATAAATATAACCCACTAGTTATGTTCTGAGCTGAAATGTGCCAGAGGTCCTTGATTTCGGCTTTGGGGTGTTGGCCATTTTAATTGTAAGCCTCCTGCCTTTCTCACTCTACATGTACACACAGAACCCTATTTTGCAAAGAGCATGTTTAATAAGCCATTATTAAATCAAAGGTAAGATTTATTTAAAAAAACATATGCTGAATATATCTGAAAAGTGGCCAGAAAAAATAATTCTATTTAGAGTTCAATTGTGAGGATAACCAATCCTTTTTCTTCTTCCTTAAGATCATGCATACAAGCATTGAACATGCAAGACTTAATGTCAACACATGACAAGGGACATATTAATTATTAAATAGAAACACATTCATTCACTCAGCACCAGCTTTGAGTACTGGACAAATGATTAATATTAATTTAACCCCACTATTATCATAATCAAATTAACTCAATCGTCAAAAGCACCATAAAGTGCCCGAGATTGAGTCAATCTCGATGTCTTCTTTAGAAATGAAAAACATGTTCTTGATAGTGAAAGGATTAAGCAGACAATTCCTTGTTCTAACGTTTTGACTTATTGCTTCCCAAGTAGGTATTGTTTTGCAATTCATGAAGTTATTTAAATAATAAGTTATGTTGATAGTGTGAAAACAAAAAGATTAATTACTTTACAGTATATTAAAATATTGTCAGAAAATATTTTAATATATTAAAATGTTTTTTTTTAAATATATATCATACTTAATAGAGATCAATTCTTCACTAGGCATATTTTTTATTCCCTACATCACTATTGCTGTTTGTTGATATTCCAATTGATCACATGAGAAGACATAAAATGCA
This sequence comes from Leptobrachium leishanense, assembly GCA_009667805.1. Classification (NCBI taxonomy): domain Eukaryota; kingdom Metazoa; phylum Chordata; class Amphibia; order Anura; family Megophryidae; genus Leptobrachium; species Leptobrachium leishanense. The sequence continues at coordinate 459,914,676 of CM019063.1, forward strand.
ATTATTTACCTATGAACAACTTGAATCTTCTATATTTTACAGCTGAACATTCTGCCATCCCGTCTCATTAATCTATAACCTCATATCAATGCTCTACTCCCTGCACAGAAAAGCAAAAACTTCTACCCCCTACTGGGGGCAAGCAAGATAATCAGAAGAAAGATGAGTCTGCGGTATCCTGTATCCTGCTGAATAAAGTTAACTTCTTGGAGGAATAAAATAAGTAAATACTTTTACTTTCCAATATGTTCCTTTTACCCCACATGTTTATTTATGATTCAGCCTTGATAAAATCTACTTATGTGACCAAGTCAAGCGAAAATTAGAAAACAGAAATTAAATCCACAAAAGCAGTATGCACTAGCAGTTCTCTAATAAAAACACTTGCCAAACAAACTACAGTAATTAACTATTTTTATTGGAAACAATTAGAGCAGGAAAGTACAGTATATATGTCCTTAATTAAACCCAGTACTGTGACAACACTTCAATATATTGCTCATTCGTGAGTTGTTTTATAATCAAAGTTAATTTTTTGTGCCTGGATTAGTTTACTGTATCTTTTCTACTTGAACATGATGATAAATTTCACCATGACAACGTATGTATATTTGTCAATGCAATGTGCTAAACTAGTATGATTACAGAATTCTTTATTAAAGTTGGAAAACTACTGTACGTGACAGCTGCTTTGTTTTATTATTATACTAAAAGCAACATCACTGGCCAGACTATTAGCATGAAACTTTTACCAGTAGCACTTCCAGGTTTATTGTTTGGAACATCATGAACTAAGGGAGGCAGTTAACATTTAATAACTGCTAGAATCAAGTCTGTATATTTAAACTTTATAGTCAGTATCACAGAAAGTATAACCATCAAATTCGAGCAAATGCTTCTAGAGAAGCAGCTAACAATCTTGCCTACTTCTGAAACTAAATACAGAACATAAATATTAACCCTTCACTGCTGAGTCACTTTGCTCCCATGTGCTGAGCTCATTTTGAGCATTTTTTGCTCATCATGTTTAAGCTCTGTTTGATGTTTCATGTTTTATAGCAGAACCCAGACAAATTATAGATTGTGCAAAAAAACAACAATCAGCAGATTTAACTCATGCCATTGCTATGTGTGTATGTTATGTCACGTCAGAATGCTACATCAAAAAGTGTAAATTTTTATTACTATTTCAATCTTTTACAGCATGTAAAAATATTTTATTTCTTCTCTACATTTTAACATCCAAACCTTTGTGATTATTTATTTCATGGGGTACTCTTTAAAAAAAAAAATTGTACCAGAAATGGAGAACATGTTAATGCATTTTTTCTTTAATCTATTTACTCCCTCCCTTTGACCTACTCCCTATACATACACACTGTGAACACTTTTGCCTACTCGTGTCCACTCTGTTAAATCTCTCATCTGTTGCTGTTAAATGTCAAAATGAGGGGGCGAGCCGGTGTGCTGCTATATCTATAAATTAAGTGATATCATGATGACATCACGATGCAGTAACACTGCCGTTTTGTTTATTACCAGGTTTCAAGCAGTAAAAACTTAACAATACAAATAACCAGCACATTGCACCCTGCGTTTTTTTGAGAAAATATTTTACCAGGGCGGATACATTGAGATTTCTCTCGTTTTCAAGTATGTCCTTGGTGGTGAGTATGTACCGTTAGGTGTCTTGCCCAAGGACACTTACTGGAGAGGTGCTTCTGCCAGGATTCAAACCTGTGTATCCACAGTTATAGAGCAGTGATGGACCTCTACTCCACCCAGGCAGAGCTTGTTATCTGTTATCACACGTCAGGGCATTGTTTAATGAATAAATTCCACTTTCATATTCATAAAAGAGAGAGAAAACATGTGGGGCAGTAATACAAAGTCGGTGCTATCTTAACCAGAGCTATTGTAAACTTAACAATCAAATAGACTATGGGCTCTGTTACATTCTTCGTGCAAACGTTAATACGTGCGCAAAAACGCATTAACTCGAGGGGCGAAACCCTTTACGCTGAACGTCGTATTACAACATCCGCGCAAAAAATGCACGTTAACGTCTACCGCGGGTGAACCTGCGCGAACGTACTGTACTGCACGCGTCCTATACTTAACATTGCGAGCGCAAATGCGTTTGTGCGCTGGTACGCAGATGGTATTACAATCTATGCGCAAAATTTAACGCACAGTGTTTGCGCATATAATTTTAACGTCTTTGAAAAGCTGGTAACGGAAAATCTGAACATCCTGGCCGAACCCAAATACACCAGCCCAAAAAAAAAAATACAGCACAGTATAGTTACACACTCTACACATACCCAAACAATAATATTCAGAACTTGTGCGTGTTTTTATTATTGATGTAGCATATATGCGGAGATTGACTTTGACAGGCGCAAAAACTTAACGGGAGACAATTGTGGTTCTTAAATCTGATTGGCTGAATCGCGTGAAAAAACAGTCCGCACACTGATTTCAGTGCACAACGTTGCTGGTGCGCGTTTTTGCGCGTCCGTTTTACTCGCGTTATTTTTTTGACGAAAAAATGCGAGAGGATTGTAATACCAGCGTTTTTTTCCGTGCGTAAACAATTAACCCTGCGTGCAAAAACTCACGCATTCTGCGTGCGTTTTTGCATGAAGAATGTAATAGAGCCCTATAATGGCTCTGATTAGATTACATCAGCTCTGGTTAAGTTAGCAACAACCTTGTAATATTGCCCACTGTATTTTAATCAAAAGAGAAACATTATTTCCATCCTTCTCTCTACTGACTCCAATTTTTAGCATTATGTGCATATTTTTACATATTCATGTCTCCCGCTCGATACGATATAAGAATTTGCAAAACGACTAATTTTCATGATTTGTTTTGTGTGCCATAAATCTGCTGAATGCTGCCTTTAATTTCCCAAGTCATAGAAAACAAAAGGAAATAAATATATTATTTTGCAAATAAACATAATTGTTCACTGTGTACTGATACATTTGAGATAGTATAATGATATACTGATAGAAGAACATTAATTAGTTGAACACTAGTATCAATGACTCACATTAATTATAAAGTTATTTAATCATGACAATAATAATAGATTATGCTATTTTCAAGTGTACTTCAGGTTTAGATGTCAATTACTATCCCCATAATAATAAACGTTACCTTGCTTAAAATAAAGCTCAAAATTATAATGCTTGGACTTGTAGAAATGATTCCTTTGAACCGCTTGAAGCTGAAACCTTACCCTATGGATAAGTAAACAAATGGTATCAAACTATAAATTTCCCAAAATAGGACAGTTTAACCCCATTCACTACTAAGTTGTTTTACATAAAACCACTACCAGGACCAGAAGATTTATGTGATAAACATTACAGTACATGCAGTATACATTGAAAATGTAATCTCAAAAGCACATTTTAAAGCTGTATGTATTAGTTGACAGTATAAGAAATGATGACCCTCTTACTGGGTTAACTCTTTGTAGATGGTGGACTATTAAAACACACATGCAAATGTAAGTAAAAATAAAATATATACTTATTGATATTGTTTGTCAAATTAGCCTATTATTGCAGTTCAATAAAAAAGACAATGAACAGATTCTCATGGCATCCTTAACAAAACATATCCCACATGATGGAATTACGATACCTAGTCCTCATGGCTTGGCTCTGCATCCTTTGGTCATGCCGCCCCTCTGCTCTGCTGGCCGATCTCAGACAGCTCCCACACCAGGCTCCTTGGGCAGACTTCTCTGGATTGACTCTTACGCAAGAGTGCCCCTTCAGCTATTTTACAAATTTCTAGTTGGGGAAGACTTTTAGAGATACTAATTTTTTCTTTTGTAGTCGAGTCTTGAGCTAGATGTTATTTACCCTGACTATTCTTATGCATATCTGAAGAGGTGCTATGTTGGCAGAATCTTTTGATATGTAGGGCTTCTGGTAATATGGGGAAAACTTGTTTATACCAACCCTAGAAGAAGACAGAGGACTCTATCACCTACTTCAAGCTAACACTAGTGTCAGCGTTTACGCTAGCTTAAAAGAGGTCATAGCACTGCAGCCAGATCTCCTTTGAATTGCTAAACAATTAGCGCTCGTTAATGTGGGATTCGTAGTGCGAGTTTACTGTACTTTGCGCACCCTATACCTAACATGGGGAGCGCAAATTGCAAGCACAGATTAACTAGCTTTAGGGTCACTTGGTCCTAGCTCTAGTTACTAAGAGCTGGCTGTAATGAAAAATTTACCACCAGCTCAGAGGTGTAGGTAACGGCTTGCGCTGCTGCAGAATCCATTACCTGCTGCTCAAACCCCGTCCCCCAAAATTGCATACTAACCTCTCGTCCCGCAGCAAGAATGGCGGCTCGATCCATTTCTTCTGGCCGCCAGGAGCAAGGGGAGATTGGGGGAAGAAAGTCCCCTGTCTCCCTCCGCGATCACTCCGCTGACCTATACAAGATTCATCATCAGCTCTGGAATCAGAGTCTAACATCATAGGAAAGTCAGCTGCTTCCTCAGTGCTCATAAACCTCTTAGCAGTAATTAATTTCATGAAAATAAATTTTAATAAAGAAATTACGCCGTCAGAAAATATGTATATATATGTGTGTGTTTGTTTGTATTTCTTGAGGCATATCTAACAGTATTTATTGCAGAAATATATTCTTGCAATAAAATACTTTGTAATAATTTGTAATAGGTCAAAGGGCAACTTGTTTTGACCACAGTGTCCATTTTGGAAAAGGAAATGTGGTGATTGGCATAGCTAGATGATCACTGTTATTGCAATGATCACCTAACTATAACAAATAAAATATTAATAAAAAAATTGAAAGTCTGCGTGTGTGTGTGTGTTTTTTGCAACAATGTGATATAGAGGGTCTTTAGGAAGTTTTGATTTATATATATTGTCCCTTGGAGACCCCCATACCACTTATATTTTTTTATACACATTTTTTTTAGGGGGAGGGCATATACATTTAAGAGACACACCGTTGGAAAGGTCAGACTGTGACCTTTCCAGTGATGCCTCTTGTGTGTATAAAACCCTAACCAAGTAGGAGATAGAGGGGTCCAAAAAATCCCCCCACCCTTCATACAGCTTTCCCAGTAATTCTGGGTCAGCTGTCAATCAGATGTGACCATGTCTCAGTGTGATGACGTCATATGATCTGAGACATGCACCCCGTGAGGCCTGGGCCTAGTCAAGCCAGGCCACTGGGAGGCAAGCTGCGGATCGGCTGTAGTGAAAACAGAGGACGCTCTCTGCACGTCCTTCATGCTGAACTATTTACACCTATAGAACTGAATCAATGAAAATCTGGGCATTTCGCTAACAGTTCTGTGCAGTTCGGCGTTCTCTGACTAGATTAACCATTACTTTTCTATGGGACAATATCACTGCGCCATAGATCGCTGAATTGCAGCAATCTGCGGCGAACTGCATCGTATTTAGCTGTCAATTCATCAGTATTTGGCAAATTTCTGAATAGACGAAGTGCCTAGAAATTGCATCGTACAGTGAAATTCACTGAACGGTGCGATTCGGTGGCAAGTTCACCGTTTATTGAATAACCCTTATAATGATTACTATGCAAAAGATCCTTCAGAAAATATCAGCTGCAATTTTATTTCATGTATCAATAAAAATGTTTCCTGGTTTATAAGATGTCAAAATTGGTGAAATAGTTTTCTTCACCAGTTTCATTACACTTTGCTGATAACAGAAAGGAGTCCTAACAAGAACAAATGTAATAAACAAAACAGAACATTTTAAAAAATAACAGCACCACCACTGCAATTGCAGTTTGATTGTTACATTTTTTCTCTTATACCAGATAAGATGTATAGCATCTATTCAAGCTGAACATATACATATCTGCTATGTACGCTGCATACCATAGTAACAATTCTATTGTCGTGTTGTATGCATCTCCTGAAAATATTTCTTTATGTCAGACAGAGTGGCATTTCATTTAGAAACATCTTTCTACTTAACAGCATTGACCAGCGTATCAAGTACCTCTGCCAAAGCCATTTATTTGAGAAGCCAAATTACTTGTCACTGGAAATGGATTTTTAATAGTTATTTTTCTGCTAATCTGTATAACTCAAAGCAGATTTTCTAGATGGATGTTTAAGAAGAAATCTGAGACATCCCATGGTTTTATACAAGGGATTTTTAATTATTGACCTTCAAGTTTTAAAATTTACTTGTGAACAGAAACGGCAGTTTGATATTTTCATTCGTTATTCACTTGAACGAGTAAACTAAACAAAAGACATTATTAAGGTACGCATTCATGTATGTAAAGTAGTTCAAGGAGGGAATGCAATGTTCTGATGCTTCAATGAATAAAACTGTTTCACTCACTTGTTAAAGGGTAATAGCAACCGCAATGGCCGAAACAAGATAGTGCGATTATTGACAAATTCTAAGGTTTTGAGGTGTGTAGGTGTATGACAGAGCTGCAGAGTTTTAAAAAATCCATCAATGGGTTCCAGGATTAACAACTTGGCTGCTAAGGACGCGCTCAGCGAGTCCTGCCAAGTGCACCTCCTGTGCTGAGCGCGTCCTAGCACAGGAGGCAGCAATCAGCTAGGATTCTGGCTGATTGCTGGCCCCCCCGGCACTCCGGGGACCCCGGGGGGGAAGATAGATGTCATTGCGGCGGCGCGATGACATCTATTTCAGGAGCCCCCCCCGCGAGTGCGGAGGAGGTGCCTGAAAGGGAGGGGGGTCCTTTGGACCTCTCTCCCTCCCGATCGCCGGGGTCCAGCGGCTAAAGGCATGCACGGTTTGGAAGGGCACAGCCTGCCCTTCCAAACCGTGCCTGCCTTTAACCCCTTAGGTGCCGGATCATTTTCGGCGCCGAAAAGCACTGAATCGTGATCCTCTCCCAGAGCTGGCCGACATCTTGGATGTCGGCCAAGCTTCTGGGAACTCCCCCTGATGACTGGCGTCATCGTGCATAGCCAATGGTGGAGATAGGGGGTTCAAATGAACCCCCTATCTCCCGATCCGTGGCAACTAGGGGTTAATGTTTGGTATTGTTGGATCGGCCAGAGCATGACCATGTAAAAGTTAAAGAAAAAAACTTAAAATTAAAAATAAAAAAATACAAAAAATAAACAAGTTTTTTGTTTTTGTTTGATTTGTTAATGCAGCAATATTGTTCCCATTTCAATTATAGTGAAATTTTCCCCCAAAAAAATGTAACGAGTCCCCATTTCTAATTTTTAACAAGCGCACCCCATAGAAAATATAACCACAAACAATCGCATGTTAAGATGTGAAAAAAAACACTTTACACATTGTAAATTATTGAAAATTCAAATTTTATTGCATTTTTTGTTATAATATACAGACAGGACATGACGTATACATATAATAATGATATATTATGAATCTGACGAGTCTGCCGGAAAGAACGATATATAATATGTCTGGGTCATATATTAAAAAAAGGCTTCAAAACGTGGTTAAACATGATGAGCGAAACCGGTAAAAATGAGCTCAGCACAGAGGCGTGAAATGGCTCAGCAGCGAAAGGGTTAAAATACACTGGTGGCCAAAATTATGGATACACCGTACATTTTTACAAATTTTTGCAGTTTAAAGTACTTTTTATATAAAAATCTCTAAAAATGTCATGACACAAGTAAAATTTAATATAGTAAATGAATGCCTTAACAACGAAAAATATTTAAGTTAAATTTTGGCTGGAAATGTCCCATAATGCATCTTGGCTATTATAAAGCATTAAAATTATAATTTCAAGTTTGTCACAATGTGTTTTTTCAATAACGTGTTGGATAGCCTTTGGCCTTAACTACTGCCTGACACCTTCTAGGCATTGTCTCTACAAGTCTTTTGACATCCTCTTCTGTGATCATATGATGCCAGGAATTGATTATAGCCTCAATGAGTCCTCACATGTTGCTTGGATTCTTGCTCGAGACCATTTGTTTCAATCTTGACCGCAGATTTTCGATGGGATTCAAGTCAGGGCTATTTCCAGGCCAGGGAAGCAGAGGAAGTTTCTTGCCAACCAAAACTGACAAAATCAGAAGGTGTATCCACAATTTTGGCCAGTAGGGCCGTAGTGTAAATACTGTCTGAAATCACAAGTAGGGATGAGCGTTTGGTTCAGATCTGTTCGGAGTTCGATTCGAACATCGCCCATTCGGCTGTTCGTCGAACTCTGAACATTTCTGCGTGTTCGCCGCATGTTCGCCCCCAATGCACCACAATGGACCACAATGCACTTTTCCACTGGCCTGAAGCTTGTAATTGGCTACAGCCTTGCACCTGACTGCAGGTCAGGTGCAAGACTATGCCAATCACGGCTCAGAGTCCTGATTGGGCAAATTTTGCCCAATCATGGGCTCTCAGAGCTAAGTCCTGCAGCACACTATATAAGGCTTCCCTGCCTGCAGCCCCAGCGTGTGAGTTTGCAGGAGTGAATCAGAGAGGAGAGGAGATTGTTCTGTCAGGGTGTATCATTGACGTTGTAGGAGATTTATGGCAATTAGAATGTGTGTTGGCACTGCCAGGCTATCAGGGATAGTGTGTTTCAGTGAGTTGTAGGAGATTTCTGGAATTTGAATCTGTCTTGGCAGTGCCAGGCTATCAGGGACAGTGTGTATCAGTGAGTTATACCACAGTTCAGCAAATTAGAATCTGTCTTGGCACAGCCTGTTATCAGTGTGTATCAGTGAGTTATACCACAGTTCAGAAAATTTGAATCTGTCTTGGCAGGGTCCTACCCTGCACTCTTCCACAATACCACAGAGGGGTTACCTATGGTGTGAAGGCACTTGCTGCCACCAAAGGCACAATATTTGGGTGCACTGCCACTGACGCCTATACCAGATTCATGTCATTTTAATATTGGACCACAGGGTCCACCACTGTACTCTTCCACAATACCACAGAGGGCTTACGGTGTGAAGGCACTTGCTGCCACCAAAGGCAAAATATTTGGGTGCACTGACACTGACGCGTGTACCAGATTCATATAATTTTATTATTTGACCGCAGGGTCCAAGCCTGCACTCTTCCACAATACCACAATTTTAAAGCACCTGTTGTTACTTTCATCCAAAACCTGCATAAGTTTCACCATAATTTAGCCAAAAAAATCACTAAACTTGTTCTGTGTGTCCTAAAACGTCTCCTCTTTTCATATAGGCTGCCGCCCCAAGCAGTTGTTTATGAATAGATTAAAGGAAAACCATTTACCGTCATTTGAAATGTCATTTTTTGTTTTTAAATGTTTCTATACATCCTACAAATCCGCCACTTCACGGGCAGGTTATGGGGACCTCCTAGGCACGATATTTGAAGGAATTTTTTGTTTCTATTCTTAACCTTTATTTCATGTAAAACTCACTGTTCCTTTAAAAAAAAAATTAAAACTTTTTGTCCTTGTTTCCTGTCCCCCAGGGCACTACCCGGACCCCCATACACCTTTTATGGCAAATATCTAGCAGATATGCCCTCTTGGAGGGCACTCTAAAAATCGAACGTTCGGGTCCCATTGACTTACATTTAGTTCGGATCGTGTTTGAGTTCGAACTCGAACTTCTGAAATTGTTCGAGTTCAAAGTCGAACCGAACACGGGGGTGTTCGGCTCATCCCTAATCACAAGCAGGTCTATTCACAGAAAGGTGAAAATCAATAGAATTGTCAGGAGAATGAACAATCTAGACCAAATAGCTGATTTGGAAAGTGAGATAAATGGGATAATTTTTCTGGTTTGGCTATTTTGACCCAGAATTTTCACTTCTCCAGTCATTCTCCTTAGTTTCACCTTTCTTTGAATAGACCTGTTGGTGTTCTTGTTTTAAATTGCACTTTATTGACATGAATAACACTTACAGGTTGTGAATATTTGTCTTAATTTTATGTTTATGTTCATATATATTTGATATCTGGTGGGGGCAGCACACCTTGGCATGCATATGGCAGCACCAAGCCTTAAAATGCTTCTGCATCAACCCCTGATTAAAGTTACTGTGATGGCCAGCACTGGTCAATCTACTGATCACATTTGTTGTTTAAAAGTAAACCGAATCAGAATAATTTTTTTAGCATAGAGACAAAGTAAAAGACAAACATAAAATGAAATATAATGTCTGAAAACCAGATCTTTAAAACAAGAGCTAACTGGGTCATTGGAATATATGATTTAATGCTCTTCTTCATTTTCTTCTTTATATTTGACAATTTAGCGCAAGAAAGCTTAATGTAAGAAATGCTTTATTGTCACCAAAATAGCTGTCAAAATATTATGTTACGTGTATCAAATAAAACTAATGAGAACTGTGCCAATAATGACAAGCAGATTAAGAGGAGGAATTATTGAATGACATTAGAAATTTGTTTGTTTTGTAGGTAACACCATTTTTGTTTTGAAACAGCAGTCTAATCTGATAAGACAGAATGAAGTAATTAGATCTTTAATGGGTTGGTGTATTTTAAATTTGCTTGATTTAATAGATACTATTTTAATATCCCATGTATTACAATAGCAGCTATATATTCCATTGGCCAGATACTGCTGGTAGTACTTGAAGGACATAATTAGGCAATATGTTCTGCCAGGAACATTATCACTACATAATATCGACTATCCCACGTTGATACTTAATGAGTTTAGAAATAAGCTGCCTGAGTTTGGTAATGAAATGATGTGTTATATAGATTTGTTTAATCAACTCAAGTCAAAATGATGCAATACTGGGTGATTACACATAGCAATGACTACTGAGGTTGACATTACATAAAAAGAGAATTAAACGATAGCATAGAGCTAAACTCTATATTTTATTACACATTTAAAGAACAAATAGCATTATGTAATGGTAATTAGGATTAATTCCTTCATTATATAGAAAACCCTGTATTTTCTTATATTTCAAATCATTAAATATTAAATATTGATATTATTGTATTTGTTAGGTAATTCCTTACAAATACAATAATATCAATAATTAGTATCCACTATGTGGACTATGTGGAGGTAATTTCAGATCGTTGGTAGAATGACTTGCCTGGGATGGAACATACAGTCAGGTCCAGAAATATTGGGACATCGACACAATTCTAACATCTTTTGGCTTTATACACCACCACAATGGAGTTGGAATGAAACAAACACAATGTGCTTTAACTGCAGACTGTCTGCTTTAATTTGAGGGTATGTATATCCAACTCAGGTGAACAGTGTAGGACTTACAGCAGTTTGCAGATGTGCCTCACACTTGTTAAGGGACCAAAAGTAATAGGACAATTGGCTTCTCTGCTGTTTCATGGCCAGGTGTGTGTTATTCCCTCATTACCCCAATTACAATGTGCAGATAAAAGGCCCAGAGTTCATTTCAAGTGTGCTATTTGCATTTGGAATCTGTTGCTGTCAACTCTCAAGATCAGATCCAAAGAACTGTCACTATCAGTGAAGCAAGCCATCATAAGGCTGAAGAAACAAAACAAACCCATCAGAGAGATAGCAAGAACATTAGGCGTGGCCAAAACAACTGTTTGGAACATTCTCAAAAAGAAGGAACGCACCGGTGAGCTCAGCAACACAAAGACCCGGGAGGCCATGGAAAACAACTGTGGTGGATGACCGAAGAATTCTTTCCCTGGTGAAGAAAACACTCTTCACAACAGTTGGCCAGATCAAGAACACTCTCCAGGAGGTAGGTGTATGTGTGTAAAAGTCAACAATCAAGAGAAGACTTCACCAGATTGAATACAGAGGGTTAACCACAAGATGTAAACCATTGGTGAGCCTCAAAAACAGGAAGGGTCAGACGAAAGCATTTTTCCCCGCGAACGTGAAAAAGTGCGTCCACGCATTGATGTATTTTTTCACGGAATGCGCTAAAACGGTCAGACGACGCTCATTGTCGGTCGTGATTTTGTACGGATCGTCAATAAAACTCTTTTTGCGTCTGGATGTTATGTAGGCTTGACATTAGCAGCGTCTGAGATCTCCTAATCACGCAAACACGCCGCTATGCCGCAGCAGCGCACTCAGTACGTCAGTACTAGCGGTTCAGCATTCTCAGAAAAATGCGTTCAAATTCCACTTTCGTTGCACGGCCGGACTTTTGTGCGGCCGTACATTGTATATTGGCCGTCATTGCCCGTCATCTGCTGCTAGTGCGGCCGTAATTATGTGCACCAGAACGCACGTTAAAAGTGCGCTGGTCTGACCCCAGCCTTAGAGTTTGCCAAACAACACCTAACAAAGCCTTCACAGTTCTGGAACAAGATCCTATGGACAGATGAGACCAAGATCAACTTGTACCAGAGTGATGGGAAGAGAAGAGTATGAAGAAGGAAAGGAACTGCTCATGATCCTAAGCATACCACCTCATCAGTGTAGCATGGTGGTGGTAGTGTCATGGCGTGGGCATGTATGGCTGCCAATGGAACTGGTTCTCTTGTATTTATTGATGATGTGACTGCTGACAAAAGCAGCAGGATGAATTCTGAAGTGTTTCGGGCAATATTATCTGCTCACATTCAGCCAAATGCTGCAGAACTCATTGGACGGCGCTTCACTGTGCAGATGGACAGTGACTCAAAGCATACTGCAAAAGCAACCAAAGAGTTTTTGAGGGGACAGAAGTGGAATGTTATGCAATGGCCAAGTCAATCACCTGACCTGAATCCCATTGAGCATGCATTTCACTTGCTGAAGACAAAACTGAAGGGAAAATGCCCCAAGAACAAGCAGGAACTGAAGACCGTTGCAGTAGAGGCCTGGCAGAGCATCAACAGGGATGAAACCTAGCGTCTGGTGATGTCTATGCGTTCCAGACTTCAGGCTGTGATTGACTGCAAAGGATTTGCAACCGAGTATTAAGAAGGGAAAGTTTGATTTATGATTATTATTCTGTCCCTTTACTTTTGGTCCCTTAACAAGTGGGAGACACATCTGCAAACTGCTGTAAGTCCAACACCGTTCACATGAGTTGGATGTACATACCCTCAAATTAAAGCTGACAGTCTGCAGTTAAAGCACATTGTGTTTGTTTCATTCCAACTCCATTATATGGAGTATAGAGCCAAAGATGTTAGAATTGTGTTGATGTCCCAATATTTCTGGACCTGACTGTACCTGTTAATAAGGCAGGAGAAAGGAGCATGATTATGGGTAAGTGTGATGCTCTAAGGAACATTTTTCATTTGCTGCTTATGGAAACAAAGCTAAGAATAAACACTGTTGCTTTCAGCTGTTTGTTCCACACCATCAGGTCTATTCAGAGAAAGGTGAAAATCAGCAGAATTGGCAGTAGAAGAGAATAATCTAGACCAAATAGCCAATTTGGAAAGTGAGATAAATGGGAGAATTTTTCTGGTTTGGCTATTTTGACCTAGAATTTTCTCTTCTCCAGTCATTCTCCTGAGTTTCTTTGAATAGACCTGCATGAAAATAAGATCTACTTTGAATGTTTTATCCTCTCCTTTTTTTAGGAGTCTATTGCAGATTGACCTTGTAGTATATTACTTACAAAATGTCCACTGATGAGATATAATTTTCAATGATTATTGCAAATTATTGTGATATTATTGCCCTATTTTTCTGTTTGTGTTACTTCTTTATTTAAATAAGTATCCACATAACCATGTTTAGTGTAAACATATAAAATTAAAATAAAAGACTTCGGTCCCTATTAAATTCTTAGCGCTAGCATTGGCGCTATAGGTGAGTGTTAACGATAGTTTAAGTGCCTTTAACGCATGCCCCACATATTGCATTCCAGTCGCTGACAGGTTAAAAAACCAGTTAGCGCATCGGTTATTGCCATCCCTTCTGTGAGTTTACTGTACTTTGCATGCTCTATACTTAACATAGGGACACAATGAGGTAGCATTGGGATTGCAAAGTCCGACGCAAATTACCGCACTGCTGTGGTAACTAAAAAGATAACCAAAGCTTGAAGCTGGTGCTAACTGATATCACTTCTGTGGAATCAGATAGCACCAGCTGAACCCCCCCCCCAAGAAAATCAGATACTCAACTCTAATCCCACAGCTGAGGCCCGATCTGCTGCTTCTGGCCACCAGGAGCAGGATGAGACTGGGAACAAATAGTCTCCAGTCTCTGTTTTTCGAATCACTCTGCAGCACTGCATGATCTCGCCACAGCGAGATCGTTCAGGTTACGCAGCCTGGCAGCACAACCCTCCATGGAGTCCTATGTACTCCAGGAGTTGATATTCATGGTGGCGCATTAGTAGGGCATGGAATAGTGCCCTTCATTTTTCATTCTCTTTTTTTCTAAAGCTGCAGCATTATTCACTTTTCTATTATAACGTAAAGATAGGTGTGCGCAGGGGGTGTGCATGGTTTGCCCAGGCAAACCCTAATGTTGGGTGAAGAGGTCCTCTTTCACCCCTTGCATTGACATTTTAGACGTTCCTTATCTGTTTCATGATTAATAACATAAAATCTGTCTGTCTCTGATTACAGCTGGTTACTTCTAATGAAAAATGTGCATTTTGTGCAAAATCTTCTAAACATAAGTTTTCAATTAATAAATGTTCTGTGGGTGTACACCCTAATGTAACATGCTGCGCACGCCAGTGAACGTGAACAATGCTGTTGTAAATAACTTATCTTGTCATTTCCCATGTAAGGAGCAAGTGTGGAGCCAATGGCACAATACATAATTGCACACTGGTCATCTAAAATGTAAGCTGGTCCTCTGGAGAAGAGGCTTTTAAAGGTCTAAAGAAAACTTTAGATCCAAGTATCTCTATTCATTATAACCCACTAGTTCAAGTGAGGTGTCATTGGAAAGGTCAGAATCTGGCCTTTCAAATGATGACAAATGTGACAATGTAAAAATAATAATAAAAAAATTATACAAAAAATATATATTTTTGTTCTGCGGCAATGAACATTTAACGTAAGAAGAGAAAAATGCTGCTGTCATTACACACTTTCTCGTTACCCACACAAGAGAAAAAGGCATTTTTTTCAGTTTTTGTTATGAATGTGCATTTCATTTTTTTTTTCCTAAAGAGCACCTCAAATGTCAAAATTTGAAAGAAATGGGGGACCCAAAACAATAGGGACCCTCAATTAAACAATCAGCTGTTCCTCATCAATGAGTGAGAGCAGCACAACCTCTTACTCAGGATTGAACCTGACCTAAATATAGATGCATATCAAAAAACCACTTGGCAGCTCAAAAGAGAACTGGCAATTGGTGCTAGAGGAGTGGCTACAGAAAAATTAATCTTTATTATTACGAATATAGACACTCACAGATGCAAGGAAAAAACAGTTAAAAAACATAAACAAAAAGCATAGCAGGGTGTACTGGAACTGGCGCCAGTGTATAGTGGCTGTGCACAAACAAGTGTGAAAAGAGGATTGCAATCAACGTTTTTGCACTGAAATAGAGTCCCACAATTGTCCAGAGGGATTAGCATCAGAATAGCAAACCATAAATGGCCTTCACAATTATTGTGGGAAACCTATTTTTAAACAATTTAAATCCAAATAGAAATCTCAACTTTGTTGACATTTTTTTAGCCTTTAACCCATTCTCTGCCAAGGGATTTTCCAAAAAAAAAACATTGTCAGGAAGCAGTGATTTTTTGTAAAATATTTTTTTATTAATTATCCAATAAGAAACATTTGGGCATATTCTCATTGAATTTCTTACTGTTTATAATCTATTTGGCCAGTAGATGGTGCCATCTGCTGCCAAATTGAGTTACAGCTGTTACAGCCGCAGCTCGATTTTTTTTCCCCTGCATAAGCAGGTGAATTCCCAATGTCAGGGCATTCATCAGCCGATTTTACAGTTTTAGGTCTCTGGGCATTATACCCACATGGCTAAAACTTTGGGGCACCCTCTGCAACCCAAAAGCAAATGAAATTAATTTGCAACAAATGAATTTCATTTGCTTTTGGGCTGCAGAGCTGCAGCTAGAGTTATCTCGATATCGGGGCAACGGACGTTGCCTTTGAAGACTAAGATATATTGATCTCGGTGGTAAAGGGGTTAAATGTGATGAGCAAAAATGAAAATTAGCTCGTCATATGGGGGTTAAATGGCTCAGCAGTGAAAGGTTTAAGCAAAGCAGTGATTCATTACCAGAAACAGTAGTCCAAGGAAGGGATTAAGTCCGGTGTCAGACGAACGCAGTTTAACGTCCGTCGCAGCATAGAATCATGAGAAAAAGAGACCAACACAAGAAGTACGTTCGCACTGAACTGCTCACGTACAACGTACGTGGCAAATGGACGCAAGTTAGGCAAGAACGTAAAACTAGATGGACACACTGAGTGCACCACGTCCGCGTAGCGTTCTGTGTGAGTGATGTAGAGATGTCAGATGCAGCGCATTTGCGACGTCCAGCACCTCGACGCACAAAATGTCTTGTCATATCCTTTTCACATTTTTATAATTTTTCATATTAATTTTGCTTCCCATAATTCCCTTTTTTTTTCTACATCAGTCAACAAAAACGGACCTAGTGGTGTCTACATTATCTTCCATCAATACGTCAGTCCGTTGTGCATGCACGCAGAGTGCGCTCAGACTGCATTCGTCTGACATTAGCCTAAGCAGGAAGCATCATTTGAGTCCAGAAACATTAATCAATCCAATGTTTTCCAGAGTTAAGTATTGGCAGTGTTCAGAGGAGTCAAGAGAGGTGGGGTCCGTTGGAAATAAACCTTGAGAGGCAACTTGGAGATTGCAATGCCGCTGGTAAACATACACAATAACAGTAGGGCTGCAAGTAACGATTATTTTCCAAATCGATTAGTTGGTCAATTATTTTTTTGATTAATCAATTCATTGCAAAAAAAATATAAAAATGTTTGTTTGCTTAAAAGGAACATTATGTAAAAAAAATCAACCCCTGCACCCGTCCTCTTTTTGTAAGCAATTTTCTTGCTGTAGGTAACTTTTGTACGTACATATGCAAATTGCATATTTTGTATACTTTTCAAACACAAGGGGCCCTATTAGAGATGTGCATTCGTTGCGTAAAAATTTGAAATTTGGAACGAAATTTGATAATTCGTATTCGGAAGTACTTCCGAATAACGAATCAATACGACACGAATTCGAAAACAAAACGGTACATAACAAATGTATTTTGTTTTACACTGTGTCATCATCATAAAAGAAAATTTTGAATAACTGATATCAACTATTGAATTTGAAATGAACGATCAAATTGATATCAACTATCGAATTTGAAATGAACTATCATATTGATATCAACTATCGAATTTGAAATGAACTATCATATTGATATCAACTCTCGAATTTGAAATGAACTATCAAATTGATTTCAACTATCGAATTGATCTTAACTTACAATACAAGTAATAGTAAGCAAAGGACTTTATGAAACAAATGAATTTTGTTTCACTGTTTAATTTGACTCAAATACTAAAATCTGTGACACAGCTTAAAATTTAACCCTAGCTTTTCTTTTAAGAGCAAAATTTGATTAATTGGGGTTTTATCTAGTGATCTAAAATTCGAATTGATATCAACTATCGAAATGATATATGAAATTCGAATCGATTCGAAATTTCAAATCGATCGAAACAAAATTAAATACAAAACTAAATGAGTTACGAAATTCCGAAAACAAAATGATTGAAAAACGTAACGAAACGAAACTAAACAAAACAAATTTTTCAGCCATGCACATCCCTAGGCCCTATCACCTGGTATGAGCTAAAACACCATCACTAAAGAAAACATTTAGTGCAAGTCTCTAAAACTTAGTGCCGGACGACCTACTAACATATCCCTTTGTCCACGGGAGTACATGGTCATATAGCGCACGCAAGGGAAACGCTAAAACCCGGGCTGAGGAGCCGCGCTAATGCAGATGTGTACGCAATAGAACTGTTTATTTCCAGTGCTGAGTGCCTGGCCATTCCTATCCTCAGCCCTCACAAGCTTGTATAAGTATGAACAAATCCAGCAAAGATCCCTCACTCCTGCATTATTAAAATCCTCCAAGGTGGCCGTATCATCCATGTTTTGATGCACTCATATATTAATTAAGCCTGAGGGACATTGCATGATAAATGCCAACCAACAGCTTGTAGGATCATTACAATGCGTTTAATAGATCCAAAAGGAAGGCCGGGTGAGCGACAATAATCTCCTTGCTGGAGCATATAAATAATACATGTTTCAGGGCAAGACTTGTCCATGTGTCCCTTTGAACATGGTCCACACAGTCACCCTAAAAATTAACAACTTACATACTATGAATAACTCCCAGCAGAAATGTTTAACATTAGGCAATATATTGGAACTAGGATATACAGTATGTGGATAAAGGATTCATATATATCATAATAGATCCTACTGCAACAGCAGTGACATTGCTGACCAGATTCATTACTATGGTGTATGGGGCCAAGAGAACACCTTTGCTGCTATTCCTTTCAATTACCTGTTAATTGCTTGTTAATTTTGTGAGTTAGACAGGGAGAGTAGAATAATCCATTTTAAGGAAAATCCTAGGGGGAAAACAAATAAGGAATCTGGTTCCATGACACTTAATATTTTTTTCATCAAATATACTCTGTAATAAAGGTGTTAATTACATGTTTTATTTGTTCACCTTTACATGTTTGTACACTTTTCATCCCAGTAATAGTTCTGTGATGAATAAATGAGAAATTTAAGATGGTCCTATATTTACCCTACATGTAAGTGTTAGCTACACACCCCTTTTCAAATTAATGAATGGTAACATTTTTTAACAAAAAGTACTTGTTATTGAATGAGTTTATGAGTTTTCCTTCCTCGTTTTTCTGTAGAGAATTTTGCTTATAGAACGCCTTGGATTTCAGTTCATTACTGACATTTTTACAACTGTGTCTATTCTTTTCTTAATAAATTAACTAAACTCTGAAATAGTTTCCAACAAAATACAATAAGACACATTCCTTTCTCTGTAATTATTGCAACAAATCTTCCATGATACATATATAATGTATACAGAGTATTGAAGCTGCCATCATACAGATTTGTACCTTTTTACAAGATGTTGCCATGGTAAGAATAATAAAACTCATTACTGGGAAAATAGTATGGGATTTGCTTTATTAGACATATTTCATAAAAATCAATATTTGCTTCTTACTTTTCTCTACTGTCTCTGGCTTGTGTTACGTTTTTACATGACCTTATAACTAGATGTGGTATCTGTTTCTCGTATAAAACATGTTTTTCATCATGCTGCCATACAGTAAGATTGTAAAATATTATTTCTGGCTTTTTTTAACAACTTCACATGCTTCTACATTGTGCTTTTACACCTTAAAATAGCATCCAGGCTTAGAGAATCAAATCACACTCACTAACAGCTATTGAATTAGACTTTTATTTTGCATGGTTCAGAGGCAAGCTTGTGTTCTTGAATTCTCTTTTATGTTGTATTGGGTTGGGGCAATGTTCTCTGGAGATTTTCATTATTCTCATGTTTTATTGTTCACTCTGTAAATCCAAAGGCTTCTAGCGGCCATGAGGATCAACATCATTCGTGTCACAGTGTTTTTGTGTTCATGAGATTATACTTCTGTTCCATTATCTTTAGGGGCCAAAATTGGCTTTGATGGACAACCTACTGTTATTGCATGGATTATCAGGGGTCAAGCAACAACAGCGCTATCAAATCTATTCTTATTGTTTCTATGGCAAAATTAATTTTATTATTTTTTGATGTTCAAAGGCCTGTGTGTCATAAACTGCTTACATAAAACCTTTTTTTATTTGGCATGATGGTAGAGGCACATATTGTCCTACATTTGGTACATCCAGCGACTGGTCTGCAAGTGTGGAGATTTTAAAACCCCAATGTGTACGATATACTCACCAAGAAAAATTCAGGGTAATAAAGAAAAAGACAGAGGTGCGTCTAATAATAATATTGCAGGGTAAATGTAATTTACCATTGCTCACGTCCACATAAGCATCCCAAAGTGTTATATAAACATTTAACCACTTCACTGCAGATGACGCACATCCTAACGGGAAAGCAGAGGACGCGCTCAGCATTTCATCGAAGTTTCTCCCACAGCGGGCTGACATACTTGATGACTGCTCTGCCCCCGGGACCTCCCTCTGCCCACTGATGTCATTGTGCCCATGCACAATGACATCAGAAACGGGACTTCCGTAGGGCCGGATTTATAACTAAGCAGAGTAGGCATGTGCCTACAGGCACCTGCCACAAGGAGACGCCTTGCTTTGTAAAAAAAAAAAAGGTTTTTTTTACAATCATTTAGATCACTGTATCTCTGCAGCCCTAAGGGCTAGAGGGATATATGAAGTTTCGTTGGAAAGGCCAGATTATGTCCTTTCCAGAGATATCAAATACAACTGGGTTAGATTTATTTAAAAATAATGAAATATCGGTGATCCTGTACTAACTCACCTTCTCTGCCAGAAAGTGGGGAACTAATTAAGCAACATATTGTTTAATCAACAATCTAGACTCTGGCACTGCAGTGAGGAGAGTCAGGGACTTTGGAGCCTGCATCTCTGAATTGTACACCACACAAGGTTAAGTGAGGTGTCATTGGAAAGGTCAGTGTCCGTTCTTAGAATAGATCTGGCCATTCCAAGGACTGACCTATCAGATTAGGGTTTCTTTCTGTGTGCTTCTGGGTGACAGTTTGGCTCACCCTTTGGCCCTTGACATTACTATAGGGCTGTGCAGTGTCATTTCTATTACAAATCCCTGCCCAGCAGAGAACAGGGTCTTTACCTTCTCTCAATTCCAGCCCTGACCCCTGTATGTGAGCTGAGGTGGGCCGGCTCTTAGTCTTGCCCTGCCATTCCTGCATTTCAGTCCAGGACTTTCCTTTAGCTTGCATTCTCTTCGACCACCTGAGCACTGACCCACTCAATATTTAAGGGTGGTTCTCCATCTGGACACTGCTCTGTCCTGAGACTCAGTTTGCAGTCAGTACTGCTCCTCCAGTGTCAGGACCGTACCTGTCCGTTCCTGCGTGATTCCATGCATGTGGCAGCTGCATGAAAGGTGCTGCCCTTTGCAGCACCAGTGTATATAAACAGTTAAAACCACACACATCACAGGTCACATGACACACCTCTCTGACTAATCAATAAAGGCTCCACACACCCTCTGCCCAATGCTTCATTGTTGTCTGCTGTTCTTATGAACAAGACCTGCAAAGACCAAGCTCCAGAAACCTGCTTTCCTTATCCACTCATTGTATTTCCCTCCCATTATCCCACCGTGCTCTCCCAGGAGCAACGACCCATCCATCCTCCCTAATCCCACGTGCTCTCCCAGGAGCAACTATCCTATCTTCATACCTGGACACAAGGACTGCTTTCCCCATCACCCTCAGCCAACCTGTGAGTCTCATTGTGTCCTGTCCCACAGCCCTCCTGTGTGATTCTCCTCTCCCACGAACTGTGTGCATCCCCAAGACCTGCATATTGGGCTCATAACCTGAAAGGCAAGTACCTGCAAGGTATTAAACCTGACATCCAGTTCCAACAGACTCTTGTGACATTCACAAGTGACAGTCTTAAGTGGACGCTTAGAGTTGATTCCTGGAGTTTTATCCAAGATCCCCCTACGCCATCACGATCCGTAATTCCTGTGTCTCCTCTCTCCACAGGTAGGCATTATCACCCATCATCCACAGACACCCACAGCTCAACTGAATATCACCCATCATCCACAGACACCCACAGCTCAACTGAACCCCTGCATACTTTTGCTGGTAGGCATTATCACCCATCATCCACAGACACCCACAGCTCAACTGAATATCACCCATCATCCACAGACACCCACAGCTCAACTGAACCCCTGCATACTTTTGCTGGTAGGCATTATCACCCATCATCCACAGACACCCACAGCTCAACTGAACCCCTGCATACTTTTGCTGGTAGGCATCATCACCCATCATCCACAGACACCCACAGCTCAACTGAACCCCTGCATACTTTTGCTGGTAGGCATCATCACCCATCATCCACAGACACCCACAGCTCAACTGAACCCCTGCATACTTTTGCTGGTAGGCATCATCACCCATCATCCACAGACACCCACAGCTCAACTGAACCCCTGCATACTTTTGCTGGTAGGCATCATCACCCATCATCCACAGACACCCACAGCTCAACTGAACCCCTGCATACTTTTGCTGGTAGGCATCATCACCCATCATCCACAGACACCCACAGCTCAACTGACCCCTGCATACTTTTGCTGGTAGGCATTATCACCCATCATCCACAGACACCCACAGCTCAACTGAACCCCTGCATACTTTTGCTGGTAGGCATCATCACCCATCATCTACAGACACCCACAGTTCAACTGAACCCCTGCATACTTTTGCTGGTAGGCATTATCACCCAGTATTCGCAGGCACCCACATTATAACGTTTCCTTTCTGTTTTTTTATCTATTTTTGTTTTCTCCACCATTTGCTTTGCTAATTAGCATGTGAATCTCCTGCCCTATTGACACAGCCCATCCAGCTTCAGCTGTTGACTTTTTAACTGCCTGATTGCAATCAGTCTCCCTATATAACCACTAAGACTGGCTCCATTTGAGCCAGGCTCTTGTGACATTCACAAGTAACAGTCTTAAGTGGACGCTTAGAGTTGATTCCTGGAGTTGCGGGACTGGAGGAAGGAACTGCAAGGCCCAATTTTACTCTGGGTAAACGCAAGTCTATTTCATGCTTTCTCTCACGCTTCTCCTCTTTACTTCTACCTTTCTCCTTAAATGGAACTCCTGCCCCTCTACCACCGACCCCTACACTATCTGCATCTCTCCTCCCTCCTCTCGTCCCACATGATGGCCTCACATGAGCTCCTTTGTTTCCTCAGAACATGGTCTCCCTCTAACTCTCGTGCTGCCAATCACTCCCACGCCCACAAATCCCATTCCCACCTTCTCTTTCTCACCCTCCTGCTGTTACTCTATTCAGGTGACATATCCCCTAACCCTGGCCCCACAACACATCCAATACTTCCCTCTCATCCTATCTCCATCGCACATAAATCACCTCCCTGCAAGCCCAGCAACCTCATTCCCATCATCCCTCAGCGCCTGTCCTCTTTCTCCTGCGCCCTCTGGAACGCTCGCTCTGTGTGCAACAAACTCACAGCCGTCCATGACCTCTTCCTTTCAAACTCCTTCAACCTCCTAGCTTTAACTGAAACCTGGCTAACTCCCTCTGACACGGCCTCCGTTGCTGCTCTCTCACATGGCGGTCTACACTTGAGCCATACCCCCAGACCGGGTGAGAGAAATGGTGGCGGGGTCGGGCTCCTGCTCTCTCCCACCTGCACCTACCAGCATCTCCCTCCACCCCCATCCCTCTCCTTCTCCTCCTTCGAGACACACTGCATCCGCCTGTTCTCTCCTCTGGCTCTCAGGGTGGCAGTCATCTACCGCCCACCGGGACCAACCTCCCAGTTCTTTGACCACTTTGCTACCTGGCTTTCTCACTTCCTGTCTTCTAATCTTCCATGCCTAATTCTCGGGGACTTCA
The DNA here is from genome assembly GCA_009667805.1 of Leptobrachium leishanense. NCBI lineage: Eukaryota > Metazoa > Chordata > Amphibia > Anura > Megophryidae > Leptobrachium > Leptobrachium leishanense. The sequence continues at coordinate 459,938,266 of CM019063.1, forward strand.
ACATTCCCATTGACGATCCTTCCGCTCCTGCTGCCTCCAAACTTCTTTCACTCACGTCCTCCCTTGGACTCACACAATCCTCCCTCCTCCCTACCCACCGCGATGGTCACGTTATTGACCTGGTCTTTTCCAACCTCTGCTCCATTTCTGAGTTCAAATGTCGCCCTTTCCCCATCTCTGACCACCACCTTCTCTCTTTCAACCTATCTGGACTTCCTAAACACCCTGCTCCCCCACCCCGCACACACACTCGCAGAAATCTACATGCTGTGGACCCCCATCAATTCTCCAACCTACTTCACCACCTCCCTCATACCTCATCCTTCACCTGCCCTGATGCTGCCACTAATCACTACAACACTACGCTTATCTCTGCTCTAGACACTCTTGCTCCTCTTCGACTCTGCAAGGCCCCACGCCGCCAGCTTCAGCCCTGGCACACCCTCCAAACTCGCTACCTGCAAAGATGCTCCCGCACTGCAGAGCGTGCCTGGAGGAAATCCCGCTCTGAAGCTGATTTTGTTCACTTCAAGTTTATTCTCCGGTCATACACCTCTGCCCTCCACTTGGCCAAACAATCCTTCTTCTCATCTCTTATATCTACGCTGTCCTCCAACCCTAAACGGCTCTGGTCCACCTTCAACACCCTCCTCCACCCACCTGCACCTCCCCCCTCAGCTGCCTTCAGCGCTCAAGACCTGGCAGACTACTTCCTCAGTAAAACTCTAACTATCAGAAGCAACATCCCTACACAAGATAGTTATCTGCCACCTCCACTCCCACAGGTCCCCTCTGCCACCCTCTGCCGCTTCCTCCCAACCACTGAGGAGGAAGTCAATTCCTTATTGTCCTCCTCACATCTCACCACGTGCCCGCTCGACCCCATTCCCTCACATCTAATTCCTCCCCTCTCCTCCTCCCTCACCCCTGCTCTCACACACATCTTCAACCTATCTCTCTCCACTGGCTCCTTTCCATCCGCCTTCAAACACGCGCTAGTTACCCCTTTACTAAAGAAACCATCCCTAGACACCAACTCTCCATCCAACTACCGCCCTGTATCCCTGCTTCCCTTCACATCAAAGCTCTTAGAAAAACTAGTCTTCAACCGCCTCTCCCTCTTCCTGTCCTCCAATTCCCTACTTGACCCCCTGCAATCTGGCTTCCGTCCGCTACACTCAACTGAAACTGCCCTCACCAAAGTCACCAACGACCTCCTAACTGCTAAAAAACACGGCCACTATTCTATTCTCATCCTGCTTGACCTCTCGGCTGCTTTTGACACTGTTGACCACCCCCTCCTTCTACAGACCCTCAACTCTCTGGGTCTCGGTGACACTGCACTTGCTTGGGTTGACTCCTATTTATCCAACAGGTCCTTCTGTGTGTCCTTTGCTGGTAACTCCTCCTCTTCATTGCCTCTATCTGTTGGTGTACCTCAAGGCTCTGTCCTTGGTCCTCTGCTCTTTTCCATCTACACCTCCTCCCTGGGCAAAATCATCAACAGCTTTGGCTTTAATTACCACCTCTATGCTGATGACACTCAGATCTACCTCTCTACCCCTGATCTCTCTCCCCCTGTCCTTTCAAAAGTCAGTGACTGTTTATCTGGCATCTCCTCCTGGATGGCCTCCCACCACCTAAAGATCAACATGTCAAAGACTGAGCTCCTACTTATTCCTCCCTCTAATGCCTCCCCACCTCCTGACTTCTCTATCACGGTGGAGGGTATCACCATCTCCCCATCAAACCAAGTTCGCTGTCTTGGAGTTACACTGGACTCTGCTCTTTCCTTCATCCCCCACATCAAGTCTCTTTCCTCCTCCTGCCGATACCAACTGCGTAATATTTCCAGAATTCGGCCATTTCTTACCGCTGTCACCACAAAACAACTCATACACGCCCTGGTAATCTCCCGACTCGACTATTGCAATAATCTCTTATCTGGCCTCCCTCTGTCCCGCCTCTCCCCCTACAATCCATCCTGAACGCCTCCGCCAGGCTAATTCACCTCACCCGCCGCTCTGTCTCTGCGCTCCCCTCTGCGAGTCCCTTCACTGGCTCCCCATCCACTGCAGAATTAAGTTCAAAATCCTTATCCTTACCTACAAAACCCTCACTAACTCAGCGCCCCACTACCTGTCCTCACTAATCACCAAATACACCCCAGCCCGCTCCCTAAGGTCAAACAGTGACCTGCGCCTAGCTTCTCCCCGCATCACCTCTTCCCATGATAGACTGCAGGATTTCTCACGCGCAGCCCCCACTCTCTGGAACGCTCTCCCTCGTGCTGTCAGACTTTCCCCTAACTTCTCTTCCTTCAAACGCTCCCTGAAAACATTGCTATTTAGGGAAGCCTACCACCCAACTTACTGACGCAACCATCAATCACTCTCACCTTACAGTCCTCTCCTCCTGTTTCCAACCCCAACCCTCCTAGATTGTGAGTTCCTACGGGAATAGGGCCCTCATCTCCTCCTGTACTGTTTGTCAAATGTTGTTCAATGTATTGTAACCCTGTCTGTACTGTGCTTATTGTACAGCGCTGCGGAATATGCTGGCGCTTTATAAATTAATAATAATAATAATAATTGTGTTCCAGTCCTGCAACCTTCAGCCATGTGGTCTCTGCCCTCCAGAGCCTTCAGGCTGGTACCATCCAGGTCTGATTGCCTACATCTAGTCCTGCAATCTGTCTACCTGCTTCTGGTTCCTCGTGTCCTCTAAGTTCCTTGTACCCTCCAAGGTTCCTCATGTCTCCTAGTCTCGCCATTGTTGTCAAAGTCCAAGCAACTATGTTTCCCATTATCCCCTGAGGGTTCCTGTTGGTTTGTGTTCAGCCTCCTTCATGTGTTACCTAGCTGCAGTACAATAAACCTACACCCTTACCTCGCCTGTCTCTGTGAATTTGTCGTCTGTCATGTTCCATCCTGGGGGTCCCACTACGGCGCACGCCAGGTTCCACCGTGATACACCTCCTGTCTGTCTGCATTGCATCGAGTAGCTGTCTCCTGCCTTTTGAGCTGTTTACCCTGTAATATGGCTCATGCCGGGTGTCACAGTGACACTGTTGGCACTATATAAGTAACCGTGACTGTACAAGTGCAAAAATTCGTTTTTTTCAGATTTTGTTAAAATTATGTATTTTCTTAGAAAAATGCAGTAACAGCTTCTCAATTTTTTCACAAACGTTTGGATGATAAACTGTGGAAAAATGACACAGACAATCAGGGCATTTCACTAACACTTTTGTGTAGTTTGGCGTTTTCTGCATAAATAAAGCATTACTTCTCTATGGGACAATTTCGCTGCCCCCGAAGGTTGCCAATTTGTGGTGAACTGCGCCGGATTTTGCTGTCAATTCGCCAGTACTTGGCGAATTGACAGCGTAGTGAACAGAAGAACTGCCGTGTAATTACGCCGTACGGTGAAATTCACCTTTCGGTACAATTCGATGGCAAGGTTTTCGCTTATGCAATAACTCCTTTGGTGTTCCAATTATTCTAGACTACAAAACAGAGAATAAGAAAATCCAGAAATCTATGCACAAATATTGGCCAGTTTTGAGAGAAGATCTTGTATTTAGAGAGATATTACCACCAAAGCTCCCAAATTGTATATAGAGGAGCAGATAGTCTGAAACAAAAACTAGTCAATAGCCATGTACGGGAAATAAGAAAAATTGGCTTGGGTTACCATCTGGTTTTTATGGATGTGGCGATTGCATTATCTGTAGGAAGACATAGAACAAGAAAAGATATGTAGAAAAATTTCAGTCTGGAACTGATACAAAAATCGTTAGTGCAGCATCATTGTTCACATTATAATTCAAATGGGAACAATATTGCTGCATTAACAAATAAAAAAAAAAACTTGTTCGTTTTTTAATTATTTTTTTTAAATATTTTTTTTCTTTTTATTTTCTTTAATTTTTACATGGTCATGTTTAGTATCGTTGGAAAGGCCATGCTCTGGCCGATCCAGCAATACCAAACCTTAACCCCTAGCAAACCTTCCAAACCATGCCTGCCTTCAGCCTCTGGTCCCCGGCGATCGGGAGGGAGAGAAGTCCGACCTCCCCCTCCCTTTCAGGCACCTCCTCCATACTCACAGGGGGGCGCCTGAAATAGATGTCATTGCACCACCCCGTAACTCACCTGTCCTGCAGCTGTCCCGGCCTCCTTTTCTCTGGTTCGCCAGCTCCTCCGGTCCGTCTGGCCGCGTCTCCTCTGCCCCACGTCTTCATGCTGAATGATCTGATTGGGAAAAGTCCTGTGCCTGAAGTCCTGTGCATGAAGATGAGCTTTAACCAAGCTCTGATTGGTTAAAGTCTTGCACCAACTTTAACCAATCAGAGTTTGGTTAAAGCTCTGCCCCACACCTAATCTTCATGCTGAGCTCTGATTGGGCAAAGTCCTGCACCTGACCTGGACTTTGCCCAATCAGGGCTCAATATTGAATTAGAGCCCTGATTGGGCAAAGTCCAGGTCAGGCACAGGACTTTGCCCATTCAGCATGAAGATCAGCTGCAGGACAGGTGAATTACAGGGGCCGGGGGGCCTGCAGCCACAGCTCTCCTGAATGTACCGGCAGCCACCGGTACATTTAGGAGAACTGTGAACACATTTTGCGTGTTCGGCCCCCATTGATTAACATTGTGTTCGAGTTCATATTCGAACATTTTGGCCGTTCGGCTTTTCGAATGCGAACCAAACACAAGGGTGTTCGGCTCATCACTGGTCCCGATGTCCGATGTTTTCATTTGGCAGGTTTATTCAGGGCGAACGAACACCATAGGTTTCAATGTTAAAAATATTCCTGTTTTTATCCAATATCTAATAAACCTTTTTATTCCTTTAATCCATAGTAAAAAATCTCTTTATTTATTGATTTTAGTTTTTAGTATCTTTAACCCTTTCGCTGCTGAGGCTTTTCACACCTCTGTGCTGAGGTCATTTTTACCGGTTTTGCTCATCATGTTTAAACGTGTTTTGAAGGCTTATTTTAGTATATCACCCAGACATATTATATATCGTTCTTTCCGTCAGACTCGGTAGATTCATAATATGTCATTATTATATGTATACGTCATGACCTGTCTGTATATTATAACAAAAAATGCAATAAAATATGTATTTTCAATAATTTACAATGTGTAAAGTGTTTTTTTTAACATGCAAGCAATTGTGGTTATATTTTGTATGGGGTGCGCTTGTTAAAAAAATTAGAGATGGGGTCTCGTTACATTTTTTTTTGGGGAAAATTACACGATTTTTAACAAACGCACCGCATACAAAAATCGTTAGTGCAGCATCATTGTTCACATTATAATTGAAATGGGAACAATATTGCTGCATTAACGAACCAAAAAAAAGAAAAAAAAATGTTTATTTTTTTTAATAATTTTTTTTTAAATATATTTTTATTTTTATTTTTAATTTTAATTTTTTTTAAAAAACTTTTTTCACTGTAGTGTTTGGTATCATTGGAACGGCCATGCTCTGGCCGATCCAACCATACCAAACTTTAACCCCTAGCTGCCACGGATCGGGAGATAGGGAGTTCCAATGAACTCCCTATCTCCACCGTTGGTGGCAGTTAGGGGTTAACTCTAGGACTGGCGGCATCGTGCTATGCACGATAACGCCAGTCCTCAGGGGGAGTTCCCGGAGGCTTGGCCGACATCCAAGATGTCGGCCAGCTCCGGGAAAGGATCACGAACCGGCGCTTTTCAGCGCCGATTCGTGATCCGGCTCCCCAGGGGTTAATGCCAGGTACCATTTGGAAGGGCAGGCTGTGCCCTTCCAAATGGTGCCTGGGTTAACCCCTGCAATGCCGCCGATCGGGAGGGAGAGAGGTCCAAAGGACCTCCCCCCTCCCTTTCAGGCGCCTCCTCCGAACATGCGGGGGGGCGCCTGAATTAGGTGTCATCGCGCCGCCGCGATGACACCTAATTTCATCGGCGGCGGTTCCGGATGCTGGGCTGACATCGAGGATGTCAGCCCGCACCGGGGGGGCCAGCGATCGGCCGGAACCCAGCCGAACGCTGACCCCAAAGGGAGGACGCGCTCAGCGCGTCCTCCGCACAGCAGGAGCCGTGCGGAGGACGCGCTCAGCGCGTCCTCCGCATGGAAGTGGTTAAGGCATTTTCTCAAAAAAAAAATTCCTTTTTTTCTGTAACAGATCTTTTTATTATCATTCATAGGATCTTATATGTTAATTCCAGACATTTTCGTTCAGTAGTTCTTTTTAAACCAGCAGTTAACGGGTTTGCGGCAGCATTCAGTGGCTGATTCCCTGCACTTCAGGGACCCTGTGGTGAATTCACCGGGGAAATTTGATTCCCCAAAGTGCGGGGAACAACAGAACACTGAAATGTCTGCGTCATTTTGGTGCTCTGTGAATATCCTCTTTGTGTTTTTTTTTTTTGCCACCCCCTGGAAAGTGCCAGCCTAGGCCTTGCCTACCCAGGACATACTTGAAAATGAGAGAATTCTCAATGTATCCTTCCTGGTAAAATATTTTTGTGTTAAAAAAAATAAAAAGATTTTAGGGTGTCACCTTAGGGGGCAGTGTCACCCGGTGCGGGCCGCACCCCCTAGCGACACCCCCGGCTGTAGCTAACTTTTTTAGTTAGTGACAGCTTTGAGTAATTAACGATTGGACTAAGTGATCCTAACGCTAATTACTGAGTGCTTGAACTTTGCGCTCCCCATGTTAAGCATAGGGCGCACAAAGTACAGTAAGCTGGTGCTAAAAAGCTCTAATACCGATTCGCTAACGGATTTTTTAACCCGAAAGCGATCGTGAGGTGATCTATGCGGCACGCTTTCACCGCAATTAACCTAGCGCTAACACTCATTTATGAGAGTGCTTGCGTTAAGGAGGTGATAGTGCCTGTGATATATTTGGGAAGGTGTGATAACAAAAGCACAGACTTCAAATATGGGTATTTTCTATTTTTTAAGTATTTATTTATTTTACACTTAGCATTTAACGACAAGGGAGATTTTCTGTTTCAATCATTAATTTACCTATTTAGTTGTATCCATTTTTTTTTTATTACTAATTATCTGTGGCTCCATTAGAGAATATTCAAAGATACCTGCTTCAGTTTTTTCAAAAATGTCTCTGTACTATGTTTATAAATGTTTCTTAATGCAAGCAGACATTATGCCAGATATCCCACAGCATGCTATAATCTATTTGTATTCTGTCTGAGATGTTATATTCTTTACCATATTTACGTATTCAACATGTTTTGCATTCTTTCTTTATTATCTCCAGGGAAGTCAATCTGTTATTGTTGAACATGCTCAGTATGAAGAAGCATCCTGAACAATTAAGAGAAAAATAAATAATTTGTCAGTACATGCATTAAACAGCACGAGTGGAGTCCCGCTGGACATGAATAAAAGTCTTTAAAGCAGTTCATTGCAAATAACCTCTCGACCTTGGCTTAAAGCAGGGATAATTATTGGTTTCTTCACCATAAAACTGTAATAATCATTCATAAAAATGTTTAGTAAAAGAAATCAAACTGCTAAACACAATACTTTTGTTAATGTGGCAGAACAGAAAATACTAATTTATTGCTGTGTCTGTATGATATATACACCACAAACCTTTTTAAGCTTTCAGTAATAACCATAAAATGGTCATTTTTGTGATGCATCAAAATATTATTTGTGATACACAGCAAGGTAATTGTCATAGTATCGTTACATATTGGCTTACAAAACTAAAAATGATGATGTGGAAAACAAAGTAAACAGTATTATATTTCTATGTATTCTAAAATCGGAACTTGAACATCTAAAATGTGAACGCTTCAACTTACATTTATGTGTTTGTAATGTAACAAAGTTGTTATGTATATTAAAAGGAAATCGTTTTTAAACCCCTTCACTACCAAGAGATTTTGAAGAAATCCACTGTCAGGAACCAGTGGATTATTGAAACATCACTTTTTATTAATTATAAAGTGGGAGTAGTCACAATATATAAACAATGCTTCATTTACTGTACTAGTCCTGTTTGGCAAGCAGACGTTGCCATCTACTGGCCAAAAGGAGCTATTGCAGTTGGAGCTCCATGCTTCAGCAAGTGAATATCTCTGTATTTTATACAGATAATCACTTGTGAAAATTGTTCTAGTACCACAGGTGTCATGCTTCACGTGCTAAATCGATGGGGCACCTTCTGGAACCCAAATGCAAATTAAATTCATTTGCAACAGATTACGTCCTTTTGCAGTGATACGGCTTAACTCCAGATTGTGTTACCATGATCTCGGGCTGGTGTGTCTGTTACAGATGATCATTTAAACAGGATCATGGTAGTGAATGGGATTAAAAAAACACTGGGGTTTATTATGAACCTCCTTGGACCAGTTATTAAAGAATATTATGATTATTAGATTATTTTTGTATTATTTATTTAAAAGGTGAAAACTTATGTTTTTATCTTGTGTCCAAGTTTTCTCTTCTGGATAACCGTGTCAAGCATCCAGAAACATCTAGGAACATGCACGTTCTTGTAGTCACTCAAGAGCTCTCATTGAAGATAAGTACTCTTCACGAAAATATGGCAGTGCTAGATGACAGCCAGAAAGCTGTCTGCCATCCACTGATTGTCAGCTTTCAGGGACGTGGTAAGCGCTGTCACAGTAGCCAGTGACTGGTGGAATGGGGGAACAGGCTGTTTTATTGTCAAATGACCACATATGGTGATCATGGCTAGACTTTGGATCACAAAGTCCTAACGCTACTTACAAACAGCTGTCGCTAACTAAAAAGGTTTGCTACAGCTTACTAGCTGGTGCTAACTGATTCCACTTCTGCTGAATCAGTTAGCTGCGTCTGTGAGCCCCAAAAATCAAATACTCACCTCTCATCCCGTGAAAAGAATGGCAGCCCGATCCACTGCTTCTGATCGCCGGGAGCAGAGTGAGACTGGAGAAAAAAAGTCCCCGAGGGGATGCTCGTGATGACGCTTTAGTGCTGCCCTGAGCATCCTGGAGCCTAGCCGCCGCTACCTGGCAGCCTGCTGGACTCCGTGTCTGCCCTATAATATACAGTTAAAACATGGACACTAGGGGAGATTAACGAACGCTAATTTTTCTCCTTAGTATCTACGTTTTAGCTGTAGACAGCTGATAGTGCCCCACGTATGTTATCTATCTGCCAAACGGATTGAACATCCTAATCTTAAATTCTAAGATCCAGAAGACTACAAAAACTGGAATTTTCAGGGCCTATTGAACTATAGCAATTACGGAATAGGGACGCTCCAAGCATTTCCTCTCTCTCGGGAATGCAGCTCCCGGGCACTGCAGCAGAGCATGGCACGGCACATGCTGGGAGAGTCTTGGAAGTCGCAGCGTGCAACATGCTGCATAAAATCACAGTGGCTCTGAGCAGCATGTCTGCGGAGAATGGCTGCACAGCACTCCCAGCATGTGAAAACGCTGGTGGCTGCAGCAACAAGGGGATCTCAGCACTCCTAAAATCAATTCTCTTCCTCTTAAACATCAGATTCTACTGGATTCCGAGATTTGGAAGCATCTGAAATCCAGAAAGTTTGCGGAACTGAGCAGTCTGGTTAAAAGGGGTGCTAGACCTGTATCCCACATTATAATAACACTATAAGAAGTAACGTATGTCGAGGGGCATTTAGCAGGACATACTACTAGAAAAAAAAAAGAATTTTATCTGCGATGTAGATTTAATGCCAGAATAGTCAAAAAAACTGGGTCTTATAAAACCTTCAAAAATTAGTTCATCATACACTACTTAGCGGCAAAAAAGTTGCAGTTTTTATTGAATGAACTTGGTAGCAACATGTTGGCCTGCAGAAGTGGCCTTTGTTATAAATACACCTTAATAAAATGGTCAAGACATTCTTAGTTGACCAAAAATCCATTTAATTCTGTTCTCGCAGATGCACTTCAAAATATATAGATGTGTTAAAAGAATCAATTGTAACTGCAGGTATACAATAAACATTGTTTCCTTTAAAAAAGTCTGCCCGCAAAAAACTGTTTCTTATCTAAATCACAGGTCTACAGCTTGAGATAATTCCTATGGTTTTTCTCACTTGAAAATGTCGAGATAGCCATATGCTGAAACTGTAGGAAAAAGAATATAAAGGAATCGAAGTGATAGCATAATTTGTCACAGCGAACCTCAAGGAGAGCAAGACATGGCTTTAGAAAGCAAATATTGTAACAAAAAATAAATAAATAACACCGTGTGCGTAACCTAAACCCACAACCATAATTTATAATCATTAGTTACTGCAGATCCTAGTTGAAGTAGAATCTGTGTTTTACAGTTCCTTGCTGTTCTGTTAAAATAATTGTGGAGAATGTGGCAGATTTTAGCAGCTGGATATTATTGTCAGGATTGTAGGAAGTCAATTATCGAAGAGCTGCAAACCTTAAGGATTTACATTTGTAGGGATCTTTCCATCATATCCATGTTATATCACTTTTGCTCCTTCAAAGAATGGATGTCATAAACTAAAACATTGTTATCCGGGGTCCCAATTTAGGCTCAAGTGGTTATTGAGAGAGACATAAACCTGGTATGTACCATTATGACTTTGCAGCTCTCTAATTCTGGCTCAATGACGAGTCAAGATATGTTCCTGATCCACAAATGAAGAACAACAGTGGTGAAAAGTGCTGCTCCTGGTATTTTCTCCTAGATTCCAAAGGATTCTCTACAGACCTCTACAAGACATATTCAGAATCACAGTACATTGTGAAGGTACAATGGAGAACTCTTTGTTCTGCTTGTGCTTCAATTAATAGCAATATGAGGATGCATCACACACTCCTTTTTACAAATTGAGGTATGTTTTGATTCTTTGTTGTTTTAACACCAGCTCTTGTATATATTTTGTTTTTGGATACAGAGATAAATAATAAGTTAATGAGCAATATTCATTTGCCTCCCAGTGGCTGGGCAACTCTTCTGTGTGTGTGTGAGAAGCTGTTCCCAATGAAAGTTCACACCGGGCACCGAAAACTAGTCTTCATACATTGCTCGACACTCAAATCCCCAATGGCTTTCCATTATTTAATTTTTCTTCTATCCATGCACCCCATGCACAATGCTGTATTTCTGCATATTCTGGATTGTTTGTTAACAGAGTCCTGCTCAAAAACCCACTCTTGTTCCTTTGGACAACTCCTGCATACCTCTATCTCTGCCTTCTGGACAGTCCCTTAGAACAACACAGCATCATATGTGAAAGTCAAAAACTTTTGCAGCCACAAGAAACGATGCATCGGATAAGTCTCCAATTAGAAACATGCTAGATAAGTAAATTCATGTTTCCTATGAATAAATAGTGCACTTGAGCTTTATTCTTGGTGTAACTGTCGTGGCCGGAGGGTCCCGAGGTGCTCGGCGACTTGCAGCGCCATCCTCCCTGCTCGCTGATGATCACCGAGTGATATTGCCAGTTCCCACAGATGCCAGCTGATGATGTGGTAGTCAGCGGAGGTGTGGCTAGATGATGCAAAGCCCAGCGGATTCAAATTTCAGGAAGTTCCTTTACATCATTGCCCTGTCGTGGTTTCTACCTGAAAGCATGTCCTTGTTCTCTAGTATACTGTTTCATTGATATGATTGAAGTCAGACTCCAGTTTTAACTCCACCCCTTTTGAAAGCACACAAAATTCTTTGTATTTTCTCCACTTTATTGGGAAAGCCACAGCAAATAAAAGGTGGCGTTATAGACAGAGAGGGCTTCTCAGGTTTACCGTGGTATGGGGGATGTGGGTAGAGCGGACGTCTCTAGTGTGCTCTGGTATGGGGAGACGTGAGTAGAGAGGGCTTCTCTGGTATGCCCGAATGGGGGGAAGTGGATAAAGAGGGACTTCTCTGGTGTGCTCTGTTATGGGGGACAGTAAAAACAGATGCAATCACTCAGTACAGACAGATGCTTGTTGAACTGCCTCTGAGGTAAACTGACTGGAATAACTGCTTGCAGAAGCAGGAAAATGGGGCTGGGCCAACCAACAGAGAGAGTGGAATAATCAATTTTATGTAAAATCATAGGGGGAAACAAATAATGAATCTGGTCCTATGACAGATTCTTTTGCAGAATCATTTAGACTCCCCAAAAGACCCACCCGATTAAATCCGATACTCACCTCTCATCCCGCAGCGAGAACGGTGGCCCAATCCGCCGCGTCTCCTGGCCCCAATCAGAGTGAGACTGGGGACAAACAGTTTCCAGTTTTCCTCCGCGATCAGTCCATGGCACTGAGCGATCCCACGAGGGTGAGATCGCACAGGGCTCGCACCCTGGCAGTGCAACCTTCCATGGAGACCTATGGACTACAGGATGTAATACCCTTGGTGGTGCAGAAGTATCAATGAGGGTAGAGCCATGTTCCGTTGCAGCATTTTCCCCGTTATCGTCCACATTTGAGCATTCATTTTAGCTCAAAGTTTCTGAAAAACGTAAACTCACAAATATATTGAACAGTTCTGATAGTTTGAACCTTACTGAAATGTCGGAAGCTTCCAATATTCTGAATCGGCTGATTCAGATTTTTTCAGAATACGGTATTTTTGGATTCCGAAATAATCCGAACTGAACTGAGTTAAATTTTACAACTGTGCACATGTCTAGTTAATGACCAAAACGTTATTTTTTTTACCAACAACATTCCTTAAAGACAAAAGTGATTTTGATTCACTGACGTGTTGGTCTATCATACCTGCACACAACATTATCAGGGTTATTCAGAGAGCGGTGAAAAGCAGAAGAATGACTGGAGAATGGAAAATTCTAGGTCAAAATAGCCAATTTGGAAAGTGAGATGAATGGGAGAATTTTTCTGGTTTGGCTATTTTGACCTAGAATTTCCCATTCTTCAGTCATTCTCCTGCTTTTCACTGCTCTATGAATAACCCTATCAGGGTTATTCAAAGAGCTCTGAATTGCTTGAGAAAGGTAACCGAACGCTGAAAATCAGCGTTCGGTTACCTTTCCTGGCCATTCGTCTATCCAGAGAGCAGGAAATTCGCAAAATCCTGGCGAATTGCCTGAACATACGGTGCCTGTTCGGTGCCTGTTCGAGGGCAGTGAATTCCCATGAAAGAGCACTGCTTCGGCTATTCAGAGAACACAAACCAGCAGTGAAAGGTTCCCAAAATGCCTTGCCATTCGGTGGTTTCATGCAGCAAATTTATTCAGGAGAATCCCATAGGCTTCAATGTTAAAAATATTCCCGTTTTAATTCAATATCTAATAAACCGTTCATTATAAAATTCTGCAGTAAAGAGTCTCTTTATTTATAGATTTCTTAGGATATTTTAAGCATTTTTCTGAATTTTCTATTTTTTTAACCCCATCGCTGCGGTGGATGTGCTCAGCGCGTCCACCCGCAGGTAGCGTTCCTTGCGGAGGACGCGCTGAGCGCGTCCTCCCTTTGGGGCCAGCGATCGGCCGGGTTCCGGCCGATCGCTGTGCCCCCCGGTGCGGGCTGAGATCCTCGATGTCAGCCCAGCACCCGGAACCGCCGCCGGCCTAATTAGATGTCATCGCGGCGGCACGATGACATCTAATTCAAGCGCCCCCCCGCATGTGCGGAGGAGGCGCCTGAAAGGGAGGGAGGGGAGGTCCTTCGGACCTCTCTCCCTCCCGATCGCCGGGGTGCAGGGGGTTAATCCAGGCACTGTTTGGAAGGGCACAGCTTGCCCTTCCTAATGGTACCTGGAATTAAACCCATGGGGGCCGGATCACGAATCGGCGCCGAAAAGCGCCGGTTCGTGATCCTTTCCCGGAGCTGGCCAACATCTTGGATGTCGGCCAAGCTTCCGGGAATGCCCCCTGAGGACTGGTGTCATCGTGCATAGCACGATGACGCCAGTCCTGGAGTTAACCCCTAACTGCCACCAATGGTGGAGACAGGGGGATCCAATGAACCCCCTATCTCCCGATCCGTGGCAGTTAGGGGTTAATGTTTGATATTGATGGATCGGCCAGAGCACGGCCATTCCAACAATACCAAACATGACTATGAAAAAAGTTAAAAATAAAAAATATTTTTAAAAAAATTATAAAAAAAAATAAACAAGTTTTTTTTTCTTTTTTTTGGTTCATTAATGCAGCAATATTGTTCCCATTTCAATTATAATGTGAACAATGATGCTGCACTAACGATTTTTGTATGCGGTGCGTTTGTTAAAAATCGCATAATTTTCCCCCCAAAAAAATGTAACGAGACCCCATCTCTAATTTTTTTAACAAGCGCACCCCATACAAAATATAACCGCAATTGCTCACATGTTAAAATGTGAAAAAAAAACACTTTACACGTTGTAAATTATTGAAAATTCATATTTTATTGCATTTTTTGTTATAATATACAGACAGGTCATGACGTATACATATATGAATGACATATTATAAATCTGCCGAGTCTGACAGAAAGAACGATATATAATATGTCTGGGTCATATACTAAAATAAGCCTTCAAAACACGTTTAAACATGACGAGCAAAACCGGTAAAAATGACCTCAGCACAGAGGCGGGAAATGCCTCAGCAGCGAAAGGGTTAAAGTCCCATTTTTTTTTTTTAAAGTTTTCTTCTTTTTTCTGTAACAGCCCTCTTTATTATCATTCCCTGGACCTCATATGCAAATTTCAGACATTTTCGCTCAGTAGTTTCTTTGCAGACAGTGTTTCACTTTCACACATTCATACAAACTGTTTTCCTAATTTATTCACTGCCTCTTCTGCTGTGTCGAAGGCTCTGATCGGCTCCTGTTCGGGTTTTCTGTGGTTTTCGGCAGGTTAATCCAGATGTTTTTGGGGGTTTTCGGCGTGCATTCGCTGGGTTTTGCGGTTAGTTTTCGTCAGGTTTGCGGCAGCTTTTCCCTGCAATTCGGGGACCCTGTGGTGCTTGCTGAATACACCGCAGGGTCATCGAAATGGGATCGGCAAAATGAACCGAATTGAAGAGAACGAAAAGTCACCGAACGTGCGGTGACTTTTCGAATCTCTTTGAATAACCCTGTATGACTTGAATTTGGAAGATTGTCTCCGTTGTACAAGATCTGTGTTACAGTTAAATATGGAGTGGCTGAACTTTTATCTGTCTTAAAAGCATTTTGTGGGTACAGTAAGGAGGATTTTATTCATAAAACCCAATTTTCGTTTAAAGACAATGAAAACAGTCAGACTGTCACATTTTTCAGAATGTTTCAATTTCCACTATTGTGAAGATTGAAGATGAAGATTATAATAACCAACAATTCATTCAGCTTGAAAAATATGCAATATTATATTTAATCTGATCATTTAAAAAGTCTGTATAACAGAACATTTTTAGTGAAAATAAAAATGATGCTATTAAGTTGTCTGGATTAAACATTTTTATTAAAACATCTGCTAAATATTATAATTGCTATCGAAACAGAAAGGAGATGTTATAGTTTTTCAGACGATTAGAAAGGGAAAATTAAATTCTAACTACAATTATATTAACAAGGAATAGAATGGTGAAGAAAAATCTGCCCAAAATTTAGGGACGATCAAAACTGTTTAATAAAATATATTATTCCAATAAACCCTTTTGAATGGTATCCTCACTGTCATTTCCTGCTCCTCTTCCAATTCAGCCGTCCTGCAACGGCCACTTCACTTACCCTATTCACCCTACTTAATAAGTCGCCTCTCTCCTCTTAGGTTGTAAGCTCTCGAGCAGGGTCCTCTCTCCTTCTGTTCCGTGTGTGTAACATGTATGTATATTTGTTATTCTATCTCTCCCATTGTACAGAGCTAAGGAATTTATTAGCGCTTTATAAATACTTGTAACAGTAACTGTAAGGGTTATTCAAAAAGAATCGAAAAGCCACCGCACGTTCGGTGACTTTTCTTTCTCTTCAATTCAGGTCGATTTGGCGATCCCATTTCGGCCACCCTGCGGTGTATTCAGCAAGCACCACAGGGTCCCCGAATTGCAGGGAAAACCTGCCGACAACTCACCGCAAAACCCGGTGAATGCACACCGAAAACCCACAAAAACATCTGGATTAACCCCGCCGAAAAACCCAAGCAGCGCAGCCGCCGGAGAAACCCGACACCGCAGACGAATGGAGTGAATAAATTAAAAAAGCAGTTCGCTTGAATGTTTCAAAAGCGAAACGCTGTTTGCAAAGAAACTACTGAGCGAAAATGTCTGAAATTTACATATGAGGTCCAGGGAATGATAATAAAGAGGGCTGTTACAGAAAAAAGAAGTAAAGTTAAAAAAATTACGAAAATCGGAAACAATTTTAACAAAAAAATCTCAAAAAATGCTTAAAATATCCTAAAAAATCTATAAATAAAGAGACTCTTTACAGCAGAATATTATAATCAACAGTTTATTAGATATTGAATTAAAACGGGAATATTTTTAACATTGAAGCCTATGAGATTTGCCTAAATAAACCTGCCGAATTAAACCACCGAATGCCAGGGCATTTCGGGAACCTTTCACTGCTGGTTTTTGTTCTCTGAATAGCTGAAGCATTGCTTCTCTATGGGGGTTTCACTGCCCTCGAACAGGCACCGAACAGGCACCGTATGTGCAGGCAATTCTCCAAGATTTGGCGAATCGCCTGCTCTGCTCTCTGAATAGCCGAATGGCCAGGAAAGGTAAACGTTCGCTGAATTTCAGCGTTCGGTTCCCTTTCGGCAGCCATTCGAATCTCTTTGAATAACCCTGTGTGACTATTCTGTCTTATATTTTAGAGCGTCGCTTCATTTTCCAGGAAATATTAGTAATCTCTGGTCAACAAAACTATTTTCTATAAATATTGCAAAAAATAAACATAGATAATTACTGTAGATTTAAAAAAAAGATTCCCTTCATATATAACTTTCATCCATGCAATAGTCACATCAAAGTATTTTGTTATCTCAATTAGATTTAATTTTTATTTATGCCTTACGAATGTCCCATGGTCTGTAAGTTGTTTAGGTCCTGTTGCCATATAAAATAAAGCCATCAATATTATATTGCTAGTATGTTCCCTCATTAGCTTTCTGCATAGAAGCAGATGAAAGGGCAGCAGAAAACATTCTATTGATGGAAAATGTGTTTAGTACTGTACAGAAGCCTTATTAGCCCATCGTTCTACCTTGGTCATTAGGTACCAAATCATGCAATTGTATGAATTAATGAGCGTGTTCTCAAGCAATGCTCATTGTACATGCCCCTCTAATGCATACAATGAGCAGATGGCATCAAATTACAGTAAAAAAAAGTTCTTTATCTGGCCTTTTTTCCAGTGCATCGCAATATAGTATTCAAAACCTCTTTCAGGTAAATCTATGTAACCGAAAGCACTTTTCTTAGACATTTTCAATTTCAATATAAGGTATTATTGTAGTGCTTAGGTTCTGTTATGGATATTTATGTCTGACAATTCTCTAAAAGCAACAATAGCAGGTTTTTTATATATAACTTTATATAATGTTATTATAGGTATATCTTGGTTTTACAATGGAAAAAGAATGTGCTGTACACAAAGGATAAATTACTTAATGATCAATTCTCAAACAGTTTTTCTTTTACTGAACGAAAACGATTCGGCATCCGTTGCATATATATGATCAGTAAGAAAATGAAGTATTTACAGAATACGTCGTCACTTGCGGGTTTCGTGGCAAATGGGTATATGTTACAGGTAACCTCAATAAAAAGAAAGAATAGAACAGAATTATGGCAATGCTATGCAGTTTGAGAAGCTGCTATATCCTTATACATATACATAGCATGTAACAGCAGATTAAATTATACTGTTGATTTATTTTGCTAACGTTTTCAATTATATGAGTTCAATATAAGGTGAACTTTGCAATCTAATATTTTTAATCTGGGGTTTTACTACCTGGATATGTGGTGTTATTGAGAGTAATGGGCAATTGTATGCAGTTTACGTTCCTGCTAGTCCCGCTGATTTTTTTTTTAAGGATTTTATTTAGGGTAAAACAAGCAAATATAAAATATAATAGGTATCGTTCACATACAATCAGGTCTCGATATACCCAATTTTTCATTTATAAGTAAGAAAACATAAAAACAAAAAAACAAAAAGAAAAAAAGACGAAAGAAAGAACGGAAAGGATAAGGGGAGGGGAGGGGGGTTTCCAACGGGCATACTTTGAATTTTAACCCTTCTTCTACCAACAGCGTCAACAGACAATTTTGAATTAAAATTCAATGAAATTTAACATATTTATTTATTTATTTGTTTATTTATAAAGGATTTTACCAGCAAGGATACATTGAGATTTCTCTCGTTTTCAAGTATGTCCTGGGTTCAAGAACATTGAATTTTTAAAGTTGTTACAGAAATACAAAGTAATAAATGCAAGATATTAAAAAAAGCACAAATGTACAGATTATCAGAAAATAAATATATTCGCTATGTTACATGTTTACAGGTGCATTCTGTGTATAGTCACTATGTTACATGTTTACAGGTGCATTCTGTATTGAGGTATGTTAATAGGGAGCTCTTAAGTGACTTTAGACTGGGGGGAGATTTGATGGCGTCTGGGAGGTTACATAGTTACATTGTAGCACAAGGCAGCAGAATGCAGCTGCCCCGCAAACACACCTTCATAAACTTACTACATTGTATAACTCATTCTGTTGCTTTGTGCTACAATGTAACTATACAACCCACCATTGTGACATGTTAAAAGAGCTAACCTACCGTCACTGGAATCTAGACGCACTCTTCACCTTTCCAACCTGGTATTTAAGAACTTTTCTTGGAAGCTACCACCCTACCTGAATAGACTGCTTCCCCTAGAAGTTCCCTCATCCTATAACCTCCGATCCAGGACCAGCACCTTACTTGCATTAACACAATAAAAAAAGAAAGCGATTTGATCCTCATTTTCCTTCAGAGCACCACAGTTATGGAATAATCTCCCAGACGCCATCAACTCTTCCCCCAGTCTAAAGTCACTTAAGAGATCTCTATTAACATACCTCAATACAGAATACACCTGTAAACATGTAACATAGTGAAAATGTTTCTTACATATTTATTTTCTGTTAATCTGTATATTTGTGTTGTTCTTTAATATCTTGCATTTTGTTACTTTGTATTTCTGTAACAACTGTAAAAATTCAATGTTCTTGAACCCAGGACATACTTGAATACGAGAAAAATCTCAATGTATCTTTCCTGGTAAAATACTTTATAAATAAATAAAAAGAGCAGCTTCCACCATCACTGCAACAAAAAAAGTTTACAATCTTTACTGCTTTAATACAACAGATATAGAGAAGGAGGAATACAGGGAGAGCTCTGGGGTCACTTACTACAGTACAGGGATAAGAACTAGGTTGTTATAATTGCTAAAAAAAATCTCTTTAGCGTGAAGACACAAGGTAATTCCCATATGCAGGCACTTTGTAACATACAGATATTTTTTTATTCTGTTGGTATTTTTTGGAAGTTGCATTACTAATAATTTCATAATGATCACTACAAATCCCCATAAGCAGGAGATCTCAAAATTGTTATTATCTAGATATAGATTTACCACATTCAGTGTATTTGAGAAAAATTCCATTTCAGCCTGAACAGAAATATTGCAGACCTCATTAGAAAATTGTGAAAGATAAGTGACACCATTCTAAAGACAATTCCTCCCAGCAATATGACTGTGATGGATAAACAAATACACAAAATATTAAAAATGAGTTCATTTAAATTACTTTAAACAATCTCAGAATGAAAATCATTAACTCCTTCACTACCAAGTGATTTTCTAAAAAAACATTGTCAGGAACCAGTGTTTTTTATTATTAAAAAAACTTTTTTAACAAATTATGCAGTAAGAAATATATTGGCATATTCCCAGTATATTCCTTACTTGATGGTGCCGTCTACAGGCCAAATGGAGTTACAGCAATTTGAGCTGCAGCTCGTGGTTCCCTGCATTGGCTGCTGAAAGCTCAATATGTCAAGGCATTAATCAGCCAATTTTAACCCCTTCACTACAGAGATTGAAATATCTCAGGCTTCAAAGGCACCATTTGGCAGACGATATCGAGATATCTTGATCTGCAGGCCGAAAGCAAATGAAATTAGTTTTCTGCAAACAAATTTCATTTGCTTTTGGGCTGCAGAAGGTGCCCCCAAAGTTTTAGCCATATGGTAATAATGCTCACAGAGCTAAAACTGTGTACAATTGGCTAGCTGAATGTCCTAACATCGCACTTTCAACACCCAATGCAGGGAACGCAAGCTGCAATTGTAATAGCTGTAACACTATTTGGCAAGAGATGGCACAAACTACTGGCAAATATGTTATTACAGTAAGAAACACACTGGGAATATGCCCAAATATTTCATTCCGTATAAATAATTAAAAATTATTTTTAAATAAACCACTGGTTCCTGACAATGTTTTTATGGAAAATCACTTGGTAGTGAAGGGGTTAAACAGCTTCAGCACTTCGGGCATTATGCCCACAGGGCTAAAACCTTGGGGGCACCTTCAGCAGCTGCTTCGATAAGCTGCTGGCAACCCACCAAAATTATCTGATCCGATGATATGCTAAGCTGCAGCCCAAAAGCAAATGAAATTTGTAGAAGTTGCTACTAAAGTTTTAGCCCTGTGGGCATTACACCCAAAGAGCTAAAACTGTAAAATCGGCTGCTCAAAGCTCTGAAATATCAGGCTTTCAGCAGTGAAGCAGGGAGAAATAGAAGAAAATAGGTCAGTTGGTCAAACCTCTAACTCAATTTGGCAGTAGATGGCGCCATCTAGTGGCCAAAAGTAGGTTGTTTATAGTTAGACATAAAACAGATATAAATAATCAAATATTTCTTAAAAAAAACACTGGACCCTGACCATGGCTTTTGGAAAATCACTTGGTAGTGAAGGGGTTAAACCTGCCAAATGAAACCACCGAACATCAAGGCATTTCATTGACATTTCACTGCAGTTCGGCGTTCTCTAAATAGATTAACCATTGCATCTCTATGGGGATTTCTCTGCCTTCGAACACGAACCGTACTTGCTGGCAATTCGCCAACAATTTGTTGAACTGCCTGATTTCTGAATAGCCGAATGGCCTCGACATTGCACCGTACGGGAAATTTCCTTTTCGGGGCCAGATCGGCTCCCTCTGAATAACCTCGTAAATCTTCTTCTCCTTTTAACTTCTTTTATTTAATGTAATATCCCATCTCTTGGCAACTGTGGATTTGGACATCTAAAGCTCTTCCTCCCACGGAGCCCTCAAAGCACTTCTCCCAAGAGTATTGTTTTAGGCTGCTTTCAACACAAATCAAACTGAAAATATACCTTTACTAGAGTATATACACTGCATAATTATGTCCCCATTAATGCGATGTATTTTTTATTACCTATTACCTGAATAAATGTTTGCTAACGCTATATTAACCATGCGATGAAAAGAACATTGTGCATACTAAAGGAAGGAGCTGAGCAGAAGAAGAAAGGAAAAAATGAACAGATCCTGATGTGCAATTAAAAGGGAATCTACCTGTACTATTGTTTATATGTTGTGAAAATCAAAGCCAAATTTTTTTTTCTGAACAAACAAAAGAAAAAATGAAAAAAGGAATGTCTAACCTGCTGTGTCGACTAACATACTGTATAATTCACACATCAGAATATCCATTGCATTAAGGCAATTCAGTGCACTTTTACAGGGCTATTCAGAGAGAGGTGAAAACCTTGAGAATGACTGGAGAATTGAAAATTCTAGATCAAAATAGTCAAACCAGAAAAATTGTCCCATTTATCTCACTTTCCAAATTGGCTATTTGGTCTAGATTGTTCTCTTCTCCTGACAATTCTCAAGGTTTTCACCTCTCTCTGAATAGCCCTGTAGGTCTTCACAAAGGATATAAATCACTGCATATATACTTATGTAATACAATTTGAATGGAGTTTTGCACCAATATCGCAGTGACCCAAAATAATCTAAAAGGAGTATTATTCTTCAACAAACCACCTAAAGATTCCTTACATACTGGGCTTGAGAAATGTGTCATTTTCGCCGTTGTAGATTCTATTTCTGATTCACCTCAATTCCATACACATATTCTTCTTTACAATTCAGGCGTCACAAGGTGAGTTTCATGACAAGCCTCTTTGATGTGACCACTAGAGAGTTGTTCTAGCCTTTTATTTCAATGTAGAAAACTTGTCCTTGTTTGGTTTTTAAATGTTAAACTTCTCGGTATGCTACATTTCTCTGAAATGTATTATTTCATTACAGCCTTTAATATTTATAACCAGAAAATGTTATTCATTGACCCATATAGTAGTTAACATGTGAATACTTATTTTCTATGTATTTCGCTTAAGTCAATGCCACATTAAGCTGTATATTTTTCATTTAGAGTTTTTGTGTGGATTTTTTAAGCAGTACTGGTTTATACATACTAAATGGTAGGGATGTGCAATTTGTTTCATTCCAAATTGAATTTCGTTCTTTCGGGAGCATATCCGAAATATCGGCCGCCCGAAATTACGAACTCCCGAATCAAAGTTTCAACATAAACAAAATCATTTCATTATGGGACCTAAACAAATTAAAATGGAACGCAAATTATACAAAATTTTATTACCTTTCAGTATTTTTGAATTTCGAAACAACTTTGCTTTAATGCAAATTTAGTTGAGCTTTTTATACTGGACACGATAAGAAGACAAAAAAGGGCTGATGTCAATGTCGCTTTTCCATTTTAGGCATATTATGCAATCTTAGTAATTTTTTAAATCACCAGACTTGTCTTCTGTAGATCCTGCTGGTCGGTGCAGTGATCACGGAGGGAGATTGGGGACTTTTTCCCCCAGTTCCACTCTGCTCCAGGTGGCCAGAAGTAGCAGATCGGGCCGCCATTCTCATTGCGGGATGAGAGGTGAGTAGTTGAGTACTTGATTTTGGGGGGCTTTTCAGCTGCTGCTAACTGATTCTGCAGCAGCAGAATCAGTTAACAGTAGCTCAGAGCTGGTGTTAACTTATTATTTAGTTAGCAACAGCTCTTAGTAACTAGCGTTAGGACCATGTGATCCTATCGCTAGTTGATCTCTGCGCTCCCTATACTTAAAATGGGCAGCACAAAGTGCAAGCAAAGTAAAGTAAGCTCACGGTATAAATCGCTAATACACATTTGCTAATGGGTTTTTGAACCCATTTGAGAATCGGAGTTGATCTGTGTGGAGCGCTATCACCTCTTTTAAGCTGGCGCTAACATGAGCGTTGGCATTAGATTGAAGGAGGTGATAGAGCCCCTGATCTTCAAGTACCTCTAACAGGCAAGGTTTTTAGAATTACCCCTGGGGTAACGCAAACTGAATCCTGCAATCACTGAGCAGCAAATCATATAACCTGTGCTGTACGTCAGGTAGCTTGCAAAACTGATATATTACAAACCTGTCCTGTTACAGGTACTTGAGGACCATGTTTGGTAATCAGTGCTCTAGACCAATCAATATAACTTTGTGAGTGTGAAAATGAAATGAAACATTATTGATAGCCCTGCTGCAAAGATCTGTATAGACTTTTTTACTTTTTTGTTGATTTTCACCTATGACCCCCTTGGAACATCTAAAAGAGTTGCATGACAAGATACTGTAATACATATAGCAAATATTAGTGTCAGTTCAAGGCATGCTGGAATGTCACAACTAAAGTATTACTCAGCCAATTAGACTCTTTGTAACATTTTAATGTAACAAACCTAATAATGATATGTTGTCAAGCCAGCTTTTGTCTACATCACTGGTACTAGTAAATCATTGTGCCACATTGTAGACTAGAAAAGACATACCGCCCTTTCTGTAAATAAAAACAATATAAGAAGCATTCTGATACATATAAAAATATGAGCAAGACAAAATGCTATCTGAGAACTCAATCATGCTAATTATAGCCAATCCATCCAGCTAAACTATCACAATACACTAGGGATGTGCAATTTGTTTTGTTTCGAATTGAATTTCGTACGAAATTGACCATTTTTGTTCTTTCGGGAACAATTCGTTTTGTTTCGAATTGAATTTCGTACGAAATTGACCATTTTTCGTTCTTTCGGGACCATTTCCGAAAAAAACTATCGGCCGCCCGAAATTACGAACTCCCGAATCAAAGTTTCAACATAGATGAAATCATTTCATTATGAGACCTAAACTAAATAAAACAGAACGCAAATGATACGAAATGCTGAAAAAACAGAACAAAACGATCAAAAACAATTTCGTAACGAAATGAACTGAAACGAAAAAAAGTAGCCAAAATTATCTGACATGAAAAAATAAGGAACAAAATCATCTAAAATGAAGAAAAACGGAACAGGTTATTTTATAATTAATGCAGTTGATGTGCCCCTATATAATATGTATTACAGGTCACTTTATAATTAATGCAGATGCAGTGCCCCTATATAATATGTGTTACTGGTCACTTTATAATTAATGGAGATGCCGTGCCCCTATATAATATGTATTACAGGTCACTTTATAATTAATGCAGATGCTGTGCCCCTATATAATATGTATTACAGGTCACTTTATAATTAATGCAGATGCTGTGCCCTTATATTATATGTATTACAGGTCACTTTATAATTAATGCAGATGCTGTGCCCCTATATAATATGTATTACAGGTCACTTTATAATTAATGCAGATGCTGTGCCCCTATATAATTTGTATTACAGGTCACCATAATTAATGCAGAAGCTGTGCCCCTATATAATATGTATTACAGGTCACCATAATTAATAATGCAGATGCTGTGCCCCTATATAATATGTATTACAGGTCACTTTATAATTAATGCAGATGCTGTGCCCCTATATAATATGTATTACAGGTCACTTTATAATTAATGCAGATGCCGTGCCCCTATATAATATGTATTACAGGTCACTTTATAATTAATGCAGATGCTGTGCCCCTATATTATATGTATTACAGGTCACTTTATAATTAATGCAGATGCTGTGCCCCTATATTATATGTATTACAGGTCACTTTATAATTAATGCAGATGCTGTGCCCCTATATAATATGTATTACAGGTCACTTTATAATTAATGCAGATGCTGTGCCCCTATATAATTTGTATTACAGGTCACCATAATTAATGCAGAAGCTGTGCCCCTATATAATATGTATTACAGGTCACTTTATAATTAATGCAGATGCTGTGCCCCTATATAATATGTATTACAGGTCACTTTATAATTAATGCAGATGCTGTGCCCCTTATATAATATATATTACAGGTCACTTTATAATTAATGCAGATGCAGTGCCCCTATATAATAGTGTTACTGGTCACTTTATAATTAATGCAGATGCCGTGCCCCTATATAATATGTATTACAGGTCACTTTATAATTAATGCAGATGCTGTGCCCCTATATAATATGTATTACAGGTCACTTTATAATTAATGCAGATGCTGTGCCCCTATATAATATGTATTACAGGTCACTTTATAATTAATGCAGATGCTGTGCCCCTATATAATTTGTATTACAGGTCACCATAATTAATGCAGAAGCTGTGCCCCTATATAATATGTATTACAGGTCACTTTATAATTAATGCAGATGCTGTGCCCCTATATAATATGTATTACAGGTCACTTTATAATTAATGCAGATGCTGTGCCCCTATATAATATGTATTACAGGTCACTTTATAATTAATGCAGATGCCGTGCCCCTATATAATATGTATTACAGGTCACTTTATAATTAATGCAGATGCTGTGCCCCTATATAATATGTATTACAGGTCACTTTATAATTAATGCAGATGCCGTGCCCCTATATAATATGTATTACAGGTCACTTTATAATTAATGCAGATGCTGTGCCCCTATATAATATGTATTACAGGTCACTTTATAATTAATGCAGATGCTGTGCCCCTATATAATATGTATTACAGGTCACTTTATAATTAATGCAGATGCTGTGCCCCTATATAATATGTATTACAGGTCACTTTATAATTAATGCAGATGCAGTGCCCCTATATAATATGTGTTACTGGTCACTTTATAATTAATGCAGATGCCGTGCCCCTATATTATATGTATTACAGGTCACTTTATAATTAATGCAGATGGTGTGCCCCTATATAATATGTATTACAGGTCACTTTATAATTAATGCAGATGCTGTGCCCCTATATAATGTGTATTACAGGTCACCATAATTAATGCAGATGCCGTGCCCCTATATAATATGTATTACAGGTCACTTTATAATTAATGCAGATGCTGTGCCCCTATATAATATGTATTACAGGTCACTTTATAATTAATGCAGATGCTGTGCCCCTATATAATATGTATTACAGGTCACTTTATAATTAATGCAGATGCAGTGCCCCTATATAATATGTGTTACTTGTCACTTTATAATTAATGCAGATGCTGCGCCACTATATAATATGTGTTACTGGTCACTTTATAATTAATGCAGATGCTGTGCCCCTATATAATATGTGTTACTTGTCACTTTATAATTAATGCAGATGCCGTGCCCCTATATAATATGTATTACAGGTCACTTTATAATTAATGCAGATGCTGTGCCCCTATATAATTTGTATTACAGGTCACCATAATTAATGCAGATGCTGTGCCCCTATATAATATGTATTACAGGTCACTTTATAATTAATGCAGATGCTGTGCCCCTATATAATATGTATTACAGGTCACTTTATAATTAATGCAGATGCAGTGCCCCTATATAATATGTGTTACTTGTCACTTTATAATTAATGCAGATGCTGTGCCCCTATATAATATGTATTACTGGTCACTTTATAATTAATGCAGATGCTTCGCCCCTATATAATATGTATTACAGGAGCATGTGGGCAAAACTACGACCTACCTGCACTGCATATATTAACTTCTAACCTCGCCGGCTAAAGGTTGGCATCAACTCTTATGCCATCAACGCGACATATCACAGTGTTTTGTAACATATTAATGTTATGTGAACCCGGCCTCATGGTTGGATAGATCCCAGCTTTTCTGGCAGGCATGTACCACTGCAATGCACCTGGATCTAGCTGCAAAACAGCACGATCAGAGTGCATTGTAAATGTGGCAAGCAGGATTGCATTGATTTTGGCTATATCGCACCCATATTGATGACAATGGAGTCCTGTCCATAATCCACTTACTGTTACTCTACCAGGACTCTTCATGTATCAGTTCAATAGATAAGTATTTGTAAAGACAAGAAAGAGAAAGGAACCCTGACAGAGAAGGAAGAGACCACAGACTGAACCCAAGCATCATATTGTTAAGCATAAGGATGGATTTGCCTTTCTTTTTTGTTAAAAGAATTCCCATCATGAAAACACCTCCTAACTTAGAAGGAAATACATCGCTTTAAATTCTCTTTTGCGGTATTTCTCAAGAACCTTGAGTTTTAATATTTACATAAAATAGTTTGTTTTCATCAATTTTAACATTAGACATGTGTATTATTAAATTTGCTTTTATAAAAATACCCAAAATACGAACCAAATGCCACTTCTGACCACGATGCAAGGTCTAAGATCATTATAATTTTAAACTAATTCTATGTTTCGGCCGAGGAACTCTCAGGGAATAAAGTTCAATTTTCAATTGAGAAGCTGTTATTGACTAGCATCTTTGAAACACATCTTTAAACACCAGAGTTTCAAAGGACACGCACCACTACCAAAATTAAAAAGCAATCACTGCGTCGACCTCACTAAACCTTCCTCACTGCAAGTAAACACATATAGGACATTTTCCAAGGCTGTAACTTTTATATGTTGTTTGCTCTTTTCTTTGAAAGATGTGTACACTTTTATTGTAAAACTTAAAACTACCATCAGTTGTTTTCGTCATGCTCAATTTTTTTAAATCGATTTCCCCATATCTTTATACAAATACAGTATGTCCCATTTTAAAATTGTTTGTGAATAATTGAGGTAACTACTTTCTATAAACTATTTTTAACGGCAATCAGATCATTAATTTAATTCTAATAAATAAATTTAATAAATTAAATTTAATCCTAGACAAGGCCAATCAGTTGTCAATTATACAAGATAAGAAACAAAAGTAAAACTGAAATACATCGTAAAAATACTTACTTTGTAAAATAGAAGTTGAGTGAACTGTAATTTAAAAAAACATAACATTTTTATCAACAAATGATTTTGGCTTTCATGGAATCACAAATGCAAGGAAGCAGTCATAGGTTTTTTGTTTTGCTTCTGTAATGATGACAGTTTAACCCGCTTCTTTTGGTTCTGTTACTATAAGATTTACCTCTACACAAACTCATAACTATTTTTGATTTATTTCAATGTAGAACTTTTTGATGTAGAACTTTTTTTAATCTCTTACCTACTGTTATTACAATAACGGCCTTCTCTGGCTTTCATCATTCCCTGCAACTTTTATTCCTGATTAATGTGTCATATCAACTTGAAGTCTTACTTTTGAATTTATTAATTTTAATTGCAATTAAATTGAAGATATCCATTTAAGTCTGCAATAAAGGGTCAGTTGATCCTTTCAAAGGATGCTAATCTACAAAGAAATTAAAGAGCTTGCTTTTGTTAAAAATGCATGGCATTTATAAGCATCTCATAGATAATGAAAATGAGAGTTCTATTCTATCAGGTAGAATTTGTGTTTTTGTTCAAGTTGGATAATAATGGAAAATATATAATATTATCCCAATATGTCTGTAAACAGTAGACCATGGCATCCTATTACAAAAACTTAAAAACTCCAGTATTGGTGATCACACGCTAACCTGGTTTCAATAGTATGTATCCGACCAATCGCAATCTGTGTCCATTTCGGACATCGCTTCCCTCTCCTTCCCAGTCACGTGCGGTGTACCCCATGGCTCGGTACCCAGCCCCCTGCTATTCACAATATTCATAAATGATCTGCCCAACATCTGCAAAGCTTAAACCTGTTTAGTTTAGAGAAAAGGCGCCCTAGAGGGGATCTGATAACCTTATATAAATATATACGGGGCCATTATCAACCATTGTCTGATAACCTATTCATTAACAGGACTATACATAGGACAAGGGGTCATCCATTTAGACTGGAAGAAAGAAAATTTAGCTTAAAGCATAGGAAGGGTTATTTTACGGTGAGAACAATAAAGCTGTGGAATTCTCTGCCTGTTGAGGTGGTTGGGTCAGAGTCTGTACAGACTTTTAAAAAACGACTGGATGACTTCCTGCAGACACAGAATATTAAGGGTTATAATATTTAATATGTGGGTAAAAGCTTCTTGATCCAAGGAGAAATCTGACTGCCATTCTGGGGTCAAGAAGGAATTTTTTCCCAGTATGTTGCATATTGGCAAGCATTCAGACTGGGTTTTTTGCCTTCTTTTGGATCAACAGCAGTAGGTTATGTGGGAGAGGCTGAACCCGATGGACGCATGTCTTTTTTCAGCCTATATAACTATGTAACTATGTAACTGTACACATGTACGCAGACGACACCGTAATCTATACCAGCAAACCAAATCTCCCGCAGCTGGAGGCCGTGCTGCAAGAACAATTCAGAGGTAGAAGAGTGGATCAAACACAACAAACGTTTTCTAAATACTGACAAAACTGTTACGATACTCTTTGGTACAGCACCTAAACTACACAAATTGCAAAATCCCCATCTATGTGTCAGGACAAAATCAGATGACACGCTGACCACAGTCAATCTCAAATATCTAGGTATGTGGTTAGACCCAAATCTATCCTTTGGCCCCACATCAAAAAACTCTCTTTTAAACTTTATCCCAAACTAGGTGCCCTGTACAGAAACAAATCCTGCTTGAGCTCGGCGGTAAGAAAGCAGATTGTACAACAAATGCTTATGCCAGCTATTGAATATGGAGATGTAGTGTATGCAGCTGCCCCGCAAACACACCTTCAGAAACTTACCACATTGTATAACTCATTCTGCCGCTTTGTGCTACAATGTAACTACATGACCCACCATGACATGTTAAAAGAGCTAAACTGGCCATCGCTGGAATCTAAACACACCCTTCACCTTTCCAACCTGGTGTTTAAGAGCTTTTCGTGGAAGCTACCACCCTACCTGAATAGGCTACTTCCACCAGTAGTTCCCTCATCCTATAACCTCCGATCCAGGACCAGCACCTTACTTGCAATACCACAATATAAAAAGAAAGTGTCTCGATCTTCATTTTCATACAGAGCACCTCAATTATGAAATAACCTCCCAGGCGCCATCAAATCCCCAGTCTAATGTCACTTAAGAGATCTCTATTAACATACCTCGATACAGAATGCACCTGTAAACATGTTACATAGTGAATATATTTCCTACGTATTTATTTTCTGTGTTACTCTGTATATTTGTGTTTTGTTTTTTAATATCTTGCATTATATTACTTTGTATTTCAGTAATGACTGTAACAATTCAATGTTCTTGAACCCAGGACATACTTGAAAACGAGAGAAATCTCAATGTATCCTTCCTGGTAAAATCCTTTATAAATAAATAAACTAAAACTAAAATGAGATTATAACTTTATTTTACTTCTTAATGGGTGACCCTTCATCTTTATTTATAATTATCTCCGTCTTTCTTAAGACAATATTCTGTTGATAAACGTACAAGCCATGGAGGAAGTAGCTCTAATGTATATTGTAAGGATACATTTTCCCTATGAGTATTTCTGCTAACAGTTATCTATTCAGCAGTAAGTACAGTTACTGAATTTAACAGCATGATCCATATATTTATTTATATAAACTTACTGTCTTTTATTGACCATAAATGAAAAGTATTGATGTTTGTGGAACAGAGACTATTTATATATCTCGACTACATGCTGTTGCCTGTTCTCAGTGTTCTCTTAAGATCTGCTTTCATTCTCTAACTATATTTCATAGCTCTACAGAAAAGTTCAGAAACCTTGGCCCTACAGATGTTTTAAAACTAGGCCTCCCAGGAGGCTGAGGTAGTCATTAGATTGGCTGAGCATCATGGGAACTGTAGTTCCAAAACGCGTAGTGGTAATAATGAGCCATTAAGGGTAATATTGTTGTGAACCTTACAGTCTCCGAGTTACTCGCTGTAGTACAACCTAACCCCTAACACAGCCATATTTCAGCAGTAATATTAGGAAGCTGCTTGTAGATGCCATCTTTAGTATTAGAGTCTGTTAGGTTCCATAGAACCCTTGCGCAGAGCTCGCACTTGCAGGGTCACACAGTATCCATGAAGGACACTGGGAATTATTGTTCCCATTGTTCCGCTGCATATGGCAGTGGAGACGGTGGATCGGGTCGCCCTCTGCACCGGAGCTATACAAGGTATGGTGCCTTTAAACCTGTAATAGCAGTGCAGAAAGACACAAAACGGAATTACTGAGAGGGTGGTGGATACATGGAACAGTCTTCCAGTAGAAGTGGTAGAGGCCAAAACAGTAATTGAATTTAAGCAAGCATGGGATAGGCATAAGGCTATCCTAAACAAAAGATAAATCCAGGTTAAGTATCCATGTAATTGGGCAGACTAGATGGGCCGAAAGGTTCTTATCTGCCGACATTTTTCTATGTTTCTATGTTTCTATAGCCTTAAGTTGAAAAATGATGCACATAGCTGTGAGGCAATTGCAGGAAAAATGCAAAAAGTACAACAATTTAGAAGGTTTGCACATGGTCGTCTGCATAGGAAATTTCAAGCGGCCACATATTGGTTCCGTATTGTGTCTTTCTGCACTGCTATTAGGTATAAAGGCGCCATACATTGTATAGCATTGATTATTTTCTCCTAACTCAATCAAAGACATCTCTGGAAACATTGTTTCCCAGTTTGTGTGGTTTCCTCTATTGTGGTATCTCTGTTGTTCTTTCGAACATAGCACACTTCTTTTGCTTCCTATCAATTACAGACCCTTGAAGGCCAGTATTCCTACTTTTTTCTTGACAATTAACTTTTTTTTTTTCTATATTTAAAGTTTTTATTTTCAAACTAAGGGTCACAGATCGACTATCAAAGTTGGCCTCGCAGGGCCATAAAGACATAAAAGACACAGAGCATAAGGGGATGGGGGTCTCGCAAATAGGCATCTAAATAGCACAATGTGGGGTAAGGGGTAAATAAAAAAATTAAAATAATAATAATAAAAATAAATAAATAAAAAATAAAACAAATTGTGTCCCCAGCCGGGGAATATCAAAGAGTTATCTGAGTCTGCCAAAAATAGCAGAGGGTCTACAGCAATAATCAGGGAAGGGGGAGGGACTCAGAAAATTGAAGTCAGCTGGAGAGGGAACTCAGCATACTCATAGAAAACAAAGGCATCAAAAATCACTGCATGTTAAGGGGGAAAAAATATATATATATATTAAAAAAAAAAGGGACATAAAATAAAAATAAAGAACTCCGCAGTATGTTTCATTAAAAGGGAAAAACTCACAAAGCAACAAAATATTCGAGTGCACAGCATAGGAAGGGACATCCGGAGCCAGGGACAAAGGACAGTATAGTGAGATCATGCACTGGGTTAGGAAGGCAGGAATTCGTTAAGAAGATCAGACCTCTTCAGCTCGTATCTCGCCAAAAAGCGAATCCACGCACCCCGTCGGCCCCAGACTGCCCACAAAAGGCACCCCGCTCATCTCGTCGCCAGAGCCCGTAGCCGCTCATATCAGCCGCCATATCAAGATCTATCTTCCACAGCCCCGCACCGAAGGGCGCAGCCACCGACTTAGGTATTCCCACCTCCGCAGGCCTCCGAAGGGGGGCAACCCCAACCGATCCAGCGGCAGCATCCCACCATCGGACATCGCAGGGCGCCAACGGTGCTCCAGCGCTCAAGGACACTGCAGTCTTCGGGGGCCGAGGTGTCAGGTTCCTCTTCTCATCCAGGCCACCATACGCTCCAGCTTTTCTCCCATCAGCAGCAGTATTGTCATAGGCCTCGGTAGTTCCCGCCTCAGCTTCAGCCTTCACACAGACCTCAGCGGCAACAGGCTCATAAGTCACCTTTGTGCTTAGTAAAACTACTTCACCAGGTACACCCATTTCCGGGGTTCTCTCCGCCCGACAGTCTCGTAGCATCGCCATGATCCGACGCCAGAGACCCTTGGTAAGCGGGCCGTCTTCCTCTCCAGACAGCAGCCGCAGACAGGCATCCAAGCCCGCAGTCAACACATCCATACCTCCAGAGGGGGGACGCATATCCTCCCGTCGACCATCCTCCACAGTACCGTCCTCATGAGCGGCCGGGAGATGTGGGCCCACCATCTCCACAACCTTCAATGCCCTCTCACTTGGGGATGGAATAGGCAGGGTCGCCAAGCAAGAAGACGTCTGGAGCCGAGCTGAAGGCCGCAAAATGGCCGGCGGTGTCACACAACAGCAGGAGACAGAAACTGTCAGGCAAGTCTCTGGTCTGGAGGGGGGAATATCGGGCTCCGGACAGCTTGAACCCGGTTACCAACCATTCAGGGACTGTAAAATATAGAAAGTTTATCTTTAAAGTCAGCTAGGATACCCTTAATGGTACAAGATGGAGCGGAGCTCCAGCAAAACACAACTGGTACATTCCACAGTCAGCCACGCCCCATGACAATTAACTTTTTTGCAGGATCTTTCGATCCTTTTATCCATTGTTTATTAAAAGTGAAGTTTTATATAGTTATACATTCTCTTTGTTTTTGATTATATTTACTCTATCCTTCCTATGCCCCCGTGGCATTTGCATTCCCTAACCAAGTTAAACTTTATGCATTGTGGGATATACTTCGTCGAGTTTTTCATTCATTTATTTTCAAGATACATTATTTAAATAAAAAAAAACAATGTAAATGTTTCATAAACTAAACCATACATTTAAAAAGAAAACATTACCTTCTGGTTGTCATGGTTATTTATATCTGTATTCCTGGATACAACAAGTAAATTAAACCCACATGATTTAACCACAATACAGTTCTCAGGCAAAACATAGAGATACAGTATCAAGGTATATAATGTAAGTGTTTTATAAATATGTGGGCTGTTAGCTTTCACAATTAATTGGTCCCAGATCAGTTCATTATGAACTAGGTCAACATGGCATAAAATAGCTAATTATCACAAAACAGCAGTATCTAAACGGTCCTTCCCCACCTTCCTAAAGTGCCAAAAACACTACATGTGGTCATTAACTAGCAATAGAAGCAGTATTTAATTAGTTGTGAAATAATTATGGGCTGCTAACTTCCCAAAAGACCATAAAGCATCAGCAACATTTCTATGATATTCCAGAATTATATGACTCCAATGGAATTTTAAGTAACAGGAAGAAGGTACTCTTTGCATCTAGAATACCAATATTTTTTACGTAAAAGTTTTCTTTTTTTTGTTGCTCCAGATAGAAATTCATATTCTCTGCAAGGAAATAGAATCTTATATTTGAGACTATTTCATATCAAGATTTACGTTCTCGCAAAATATCAAACAGAGGTGGCGGTAAGTCATTGTCGTTGCTATTGCATTTATTTCTGAGTTAGGTGTTCATAAATATTTACATATAAAAAGCTCTTACCTATTATTATCTATTACCTATAGATTAAAGGGGTTATTCAGAGAGAGCCATTCTGGCCCCGAAATGGCACCGAACAGGGAATTTCCCCATATGGTGCCATTTGGGGGCCATTCGGCTATTCAAAGAGCAGGCAGTTTGCCAAACTTTGGCAAATTGCCAGCAAGTACGGTGCCTGTTCGATGGCAGTGAAATCCCTTAGAGAAGCAATGGTTCATCTATTCAGAGAACACCGAACAGCAGGAAAAAGTTGCTGAAATGCCCTGCTGTTTGGTGTTTTCATTCGGCAGGTTTATTCAGGCTAACCCCATAGGCTTCAATGTGATAAATAATCCTGGTTTTACCCAATATCTAATAAACCGTTTATTATTTTAATCTGCAGTAAAAAGTTTCTTTATTTATCGATTTTTCTAGGATTATTTAGGCATTTTTCAGCAAAATCTTTTTTCTGTTTTTTTAATAGCGCCTTTTCTTTTTTCTGTAACAGATTTTTTTTATCATTCATAGGACACTATTACAGTCATAATGCTAACGTTACTGTTCACCTGTGTGAGTGTTAACGATAGCATTGGTGGCCCAGCGCACCATATTACAATCCAAATGCTGACGGGTTGAAAAATCCATTAGCAATTTGGATCTTGCGCTTTTCAGTGCGAGCTTACTGTACTTTACGTTCCCTATGTTTAACATGGGGAGCGCAAAGAGTTAATTAGCGTTAGTATTACATTGTACTAAAGCTAGTTACCATACACTGCGGTGAACCGACAGTTAAACGCAGCCAGGACCTGGTGCTAACAGATTCCGCTGCTGCAGAATCCGTCAGCACCAGCCAAAAATCCCCCCATTTAAATCACATACTCACCTTCCATCCCGCGGCGAGAACGGCGGCTCCATCCACCTCCTCTGGCTGCCGGGAGCAGGGAGAGACTTGGGGAAAAGTCCCCAAGTCTCCCTCTGCCGATCACTACGCCAACCTGCCGGATCTCGCGAGATGAGATCCTGCAGGTCATTTGACCGGCAGAGCAGAAACTCAATGGACTCCTATGGACTCCATCGAGGGGATGCTTGTGGTGGTGCTTAGCGCTGCCGCTGCATCCCAGGGCTTAGCGCCAGGTTACGATGCAGGCAGCTTTTCTAGCACCTGCATTGTAATATCACGCTAAAAAAGGACGCAAAGGAGAAACCTGCAGGCACAGGTTTTTTTCCCTAGCGTCCCCGTTTTAGTGTGTAGATCGTAATTGTGCCCCTAGGATCTTATATGTTAATTCCAGGCATTTTTGTTCAGTAGTTTTTTTGCAGACAGCGTTTCAATTTTGACACTTTCAATCGTATTGTTTTTTGTTCTTTTTACACGTCCGGCGGCTTGTCAGCTTATTTTTCGGACTGGTCAGCGCTGTGCTCGGTGGCTCGTCAGCTGCATTTGGCAGCTGTCTGCTGTGTTTGCTTCCGATGCCCAGTGGGTTGGTGGCGGCGGACGACGGGTTTGCAGCGGTTGGCGGCGGCGGGCGACGGGTTTGCTGTGGGTTGGAGGCAGCATTCATCGGCTGATTCCCTGCACTTCGGGGGCCCTGCAGTGAATGGTGGGGAAATATGATTCCCCGAAGTGCGGGGAACATCAGAGTACCGAAATGTTAGTGTGAATAACCCCTTAAATATTACCATAATTATTTTGCTACTTTGCATATTTTTTCAGAATATCAAACATAACATAGAGCGGGAACCATGTTAAAAAAATCTGTGGGCCCTATTCCAAGGTTGTCATCATACCTACCATGCTAGTAGCACAACATAACGGTAGACATTAATAGCTCAATTTTTCCAACCGTGCCACTAAAGAAGACAGTCTGCCCTTAAAATCTCCGACTTGAATGCACTTGCTTACTTGGTGTCCTATACTTCGCATGACACGGGCAACTCATTAAGAAATGCAAGAACACCAACCTATTTGAAGGTCATGGATAAACGTAACGACTAGGTGCAAACCAGGGAAATTAATTGCCTCCTAAAAGCTGGTGTTAAGTTCTTAATGACATATAAACTTTGTTGTTAACTTCCCTGAGAAACTGAAGCCTATGGAGTTGTTACATATGGGCTGAAACATAGACTTTTCAATTAGTGCTAGCTGCACATGCATTTTCCGTAACACCACCCATTAAATTCACTGTTCCACACACGTTTTAACTTCTAGCTAAAAATGTTAACGTCTCCGGCCAACTTTAGTGTCTTGACATGTGTCTTGGTTGGAATATGGACGCTAAAGGTGAGACGCTAATAGTTAACGACTGGTGCACTATTTTAACAACAACTGTGGAATAGGGCCTGTGTCCATTAAGAGCGTGATCAAGAAACCGGTACAGAGATATAAGGGGTTATTCAAAGAGTGCCGAATTGGCCACCAAATTGCACCGAATAAGGGCCATTTTTGTGGCCAGCTCGACGGCAGTGGAATTCTCCACAGAGAAGTAATAGTTAACCTATTCAGAGAACACCAAACAGCCCCAAATAGTTGGCATAATGCCCAGATTTTCAGTGCTTTCCTTCAACGGTTTTAAACAGGGGAATCCCATAGGTTTCAATGTAAAAAAAAATCCATGTTTTTATAAAAATTTTATTCAACGATTTATTTTTTTCATTTGTAGCAAAAAGTCTTTATATTAACTTACTTTTTAGAATTTTTTAGGCATCTTTCTGGATTTTTTTGGAAAAAATTCTAATTCAGATTTTTTTTAAATGGCATTTTTGTTTTTATTCTGTAACAGACCTTTTTATTGTTATTCATAGGATGTTATATATTATTTCCATGCAATATTTTTGCTTAACCCGCCTTTTAAAAATTGCGGTGGGGGGGTTGTTTTTTTTATACTCCTGTTTGGCGGTTATTTGCTCAAGGGCTCTGTCCTGAGATTGTGATTTGCAGCAGATGAGTCCTTTGCCAATTAACTCCTGGAAACACATGCATTTCAGTGATTTCTCACCGTACTGCTTAGCTAGTTTATCCCTTGTTTCAGAAATACCTTTTCAAATTTAGTATTTTATTTTTTTTTAAACTTTATTTTTGAATTGACAAGAGAAGCCTTGATATATTTACACATTAAGCCGATGGTAACACCCAAAGAAATTCTGTAAATTCCAGGAGTGTCTTAGCGTTAGGTTTTAAGGGAGGGGACGATAGGGATCTCGTCAGGTACCAGTTAGTATATTCAAAATCTCTTTTTAGTTTTACAACGACATTTTCCGGCAGACATGACATAAAATGCTCCCATTTTTCGAAAAACTGTTGTACTTTATCGTCTTTATGCAGAGCAGTCTCTACCCAATCATGTTGAAAAATAGCATAAAAGCGGGAATAAAACATAGAAAATGTGGGGGGAGAGGTGGCAATCCAGTTCCCCAAAATGGCCTTTTTAGCTACTGCGGATAGCACTCCTAATAGGGCCCTCTGATTCCTGCCCAGTCCACGTCTTTCGCTGTCGGAGAGGAGGTTAAACAACGCCCAGTCTGGGGTGGTAGGTACTATTATATTTAAGATCTGAACACCGAATCTCCGTATGGAATTCCAAAAGTTTGACACTAATGGGCAGGACCATAAGCAGTGAAAGAGATCCGCGTTAGCATGCATGCATTTGAGGCATTGGCCAGAGCTGAGAGGTGTTAGACGGGCCAATCTATCTGGGGCTATATAGGCGCCATGTAATAATTTGTTATTTGTAAACTGAGTTAGCGGGGCCTGCAGACGCCTAGCCATTATGGCCGATAATAATTTCAAATCAATATTTAATAGGGAAATTGGGCAATAGGACGTTATTAGTAAAGGATCTTTATCTGGTTTAGGAATCATTATCATCCGAGACGCATTAAAGGAAGGTGGCGGGACTTTTCCCTGTAGTATATTGTTAAACAAGGTCGTGAGGTGGGGGACAAGATGGCCCTCAAGCAGTTTATAATATTCTGCAGAGAAGCCATCCGGGCCGGGGGTTTTATTGGAACGGAGGTGATAAATTGCTGTTGTGATGTCACTGGAGCTAATTGGAGCATTTAGTTTATCTCTTGTCTCAGGATCTAGTTCCGGCATTCCTGCTGTTACAAAAAATTTAGCCTGGACTTTCCACTCATCAAGTTCAGCTTTATAGAATGTCTCAAAATAGTCACGGAAAAACCTATTGATGTCTGATGGGTCAGTTAACATTTCACCCGTGGGGGTCCTAATTCTAGTTATTGCCGGGACCGACGGGCGTTGCAATTTCAGTAGATTGGCCAGGAGTTTCCCTGGTTTGTTGCCCCAGCGGAAAAAACGATTTTTCTGGTGCTGCCAGGAATATTGGGCCTTTTCGTCGGGTTGTTTTTTTTATACTCCTGTTTGGCGGCTATT
This sequence comes from Leptobrachium leishanense, assembly GCA_009667805.1. Classification (NCBI taxonomy): domain Eukaryota; kingdom Metazoa; phylum Chordata; class Amphibia; order Anura; family Megophryidae; genus Leptobrachium; species Leptobrachium leishanense. Next base: position 459,977,268 of record CM019063.1, read on the forward strand.
TTGGCTTTTTTCGGCGGCTAATTGGAGGCATTCACCGGTCTGTTCGGCAGATCATCTTCTGCGTTCGGCAGTTCTCTGTTTGTGCTCAGTACCCTGGGGGTTATTTGCTCAAGGGCTCTGTCCTGAGATTGTGATTTGCAGCAGATGAGTCCTTTGCCAATTAACTCCTGGAAACACATGCATTTCAGTGATTTCTCACCGTACTGCTTAGCTAGTTTATCCCTTGTTTCAGAAATACCTTTTCAAATTTAGTATTTTATTTTTTTTTAAACTTTATTTTTGAATTGACAAACTCAGTTCACAGTACAATATGCATACTAACATTCCCACTTAGGAAGACATCTCTCCCATCCCACAGTCGACAAGAGAAGCCTTGATATATTTACACATTAAGCCGATGGTAACACCCAAAGAAATTCTGTAAATTCCAGGAGTGTCTTAGCGTTAGGTTTTAAGGGAGGGGACGATAGGGATCTCGTCAGGTACCAGTTAGTATATTCAAAATCTCTTTTTAGTTTTACAATGACATTTTCCGGCAGACATGACATAAAATGCTCCCATTTTTCGAAAAACTGTTGTACTTTATCGTCTTTATGCAGAGCAGTCTCTACCCAATCATGTTGAAAAATAGCATAAAAGCGGGAATAAAACATAGAAAATGTGGGGGGAGAGGTGGCAATCCAGTTCCCCAAAATGGCCTTTTTAGCTACTGCGGATAGCACTCCTAATAGGGCCCTCTGATTCCTGCCCAGTCCACGTCTTTCGCTGTCGGAGAGGAGGTTAAACAACGCCCAGTCTGGGGTGGTAGGTACTATTATATTTAAGATCTGAACACCGAATCTCCGTATGGAATTCCAAAAGTTTGACACTAATGGGCAGGACCATAAGCAGTGAAAGAGATCCGCGTTAGCATGCATGCATTTGAGGCATTGGCCAGAGCTGAGAGGTGTTAGACGGGCCAATCTATCTGGGGCTATATAGGCGCCATGTAATAATTTCAAAAACATTTCATCATATTGAGCCGAGGGGATCTGTTTACGTGAATTATTAGTGGCCGAGATTAAGGTAAAGGGTGATTTGTTTGGGAAGTTGAACACACCAGGCTGCGAGGCCCGTGGTCGCTACCGACCAATCAAATTGAGGCCGAAGCAGAGCGTGAAACGAGGTGGTAGACGGACCCAAAGACGCCTGAGTATCAAGGGGATTGGAAAAGTCCTGTGGGTTTAAGGTATTTAACTGTGTTGATACAAATGCCGATAGCTGCATATAATATACCGAGTGAAGGGGGGCAGGGGCCGCCAGTACACACAAATCTCTATAGGAGATAAGGGAGTGAGCTGGTCCCAACAACAGATGACCTATTTGAGTTAGACCTTTAGTCGCCAAGACCAGAAATGCAGAGGCCGCTGAGCCAGATTGGAAAGCAGGGTTACGTAGTAATGGTTGGAAAATCAAGGATGTCCAGGACAAGCCCCGCAGTTTACGTGCTCGATACCACACCTCCCGTCCTGTAAAAAGCAAGGGATTAGATCTCTGGTTTGGAGGGATCCTAGAAAGGGGGGTGTGAAGGAAAGCCAATGGGGATAGTGGGAAAGACATGGCTCGATCCAAGGCACAATCCGTGTACCTAGATGAGTCCGCGATCCAATCCGCCACTATTCGGTACAATGCTGCAATATTATAGGAATACATGTCAGGTAAATTCAATCCTCCATAGTATAGGGAAGCTGAAGTTTGCGTAGTGCTATGCGTGGTTTTCCCCCGCTCCAGATGAATCTGGTAAACAGAGCGTGAATTTGTGCTATATCCTTACATTTGAGGAGTAGAGGGAGCATTTGTATCGGGTATAGGAGACGTGGAAATGCGACCATTTTTATAAGACTGCACCTCCCCAAGTAAGACAACGGAAGTTTTGCCCAGGAGGCTAACTGGTTCTTAAGTTGAGACAGGAGTGGAGGTATGTTAACCTCGTATAATCTTGCAATATTTGTCGGTAGTAACACCCCTAAATATTTAAAAGTCCCCGTTTGACACCAGCGAAAAGGACTGTGCTGCCCTATCGAGTTTCCGCAATCCGTACCCAACGATATCGCTAAGGTTTTATCATAGTTAATCTTAAATCCCGATGCTAGGTGAAATTCTTCCAAATATGTCAAAAGGGTTGGGAGTGCCTTGTCGGGGTGGGACAGAAAGAGGAGCAGATCGTCAGCAAAAGCCACTATGCAGACCTCCTAGGAACCTATGCGTATCCCGCTAAGATCCGGACATGTTTGGAAAATCCGTAAGAGTGGTTCTAACGCTAGATTAAATAATAGAGGGGAAAGTGGGCAACCCTGACGCGTGCCCCGTTCCAGTATGAAAGGGGTGGAATTAAGGCCATTAGTCGTGATCGTAGCGGAAGGATTATCGTATAAAGCATTAAACAAATTAAGTATTGGGACACCAAAGGAGTGATATTTCAAGAATCGTCGTAGATAGGACCATGATATGCGGTCAAAAGCCTTATCGGCATCGCAGCTAAGGAGTAAATCCGACGAGTGAGTGCGGCTATTTGACGACCAAATAGCAGCCAGGGCTTTGACATTTTGCGTGGAGTGGCGGCCTGTCAAGAACCCTGTTTGAGCGGGGGTGATAAACTGAGTTAGCGGGGCCTGCAGACGCCTAGCCATTATGGCCGATAATAATTTCAAATCAATATTTAATAGGGAAATTGGGCAATAGGACGTTATTAGTAAAGGATCTTTATCTGGTTTAGGAATCATTATCATCCGAGACGCATTAAAGGAAGGTGGCGGGACTTTTCCCTGTAGTATATTGTTAAACAAGGTCGTGAGGTGGGGGACAAGATGGCCCTCAAGCAGTTTATAATATTCTGCAGAGAAGCCATCCGGGCCGGGGGTTTTATTGGAACGGAGGTGATAAATTGCTGTTGTGATGTCACTGGAGCTAATTGGAGCATTTAGTTTATCTCTTGTCTCAGGATCTAGTTCCGGCATTCCTGCTGTTACAAAAAATTTAGCCTGGACTTTCCACTCATCAAGTTCAGCTTTATAGAATGTCTCAAAATAGTCACGGAAAAACCTATTGATGTCTGATGGGTCAGTTAACATTTCACCCGTGGGGGGTCCTAATTCTAGTTATTGCCGGGACCGACGGGCGTTGCAATTTCAGTAGATTGGCCAGGAGTTTCCCTGGTTTGTTGCCCCAGCGGAAAAAACGATTTTTCTGGTGCTGCCAGGAATATTGGGCCTTTTCGTCGGCTATTTTAGCATAGCTTTGTTTGTCCACCTTATACTGTTCTGACGTGATAGGGGTAGGGTGTGCGACATGAGTTCTATAAGAATTAACTAGGGAGGAGTGCGCCTCTAGCAGCCTTTTGTTAACTTCTTTACATTTACGGGACATATATTCAATTATGCAACCCCTCATGACCGGTTTAGCCGCCTCCCAAAACAAATTAACATCATCTACATGTTCCAAGTTATCGTCCAGGTAGTTGTTCCAGCTAAGTTCTAGGTGTGCCTTAAAATCACTGGAATGGAGGAGAGTTGTGGGAAAGCGCCAATTTCGGGAGCGTGGGAGTGGCGTTTTTAACTGTAGATCTATCGTGACCGGTGCATGGTCAGAAATGTGTATCATTCCTATCGTTGCATCAACTATGGAGTGGTAGCAAGTCGTGGACAGTAGGAACATGTCTATACGGGAAAAGGAATCATGGGGATGTGAGTAAAATGAGTAGTCTCTCCCTTCAGGGTTGACATAACGCCAGGCGTCGAACAAAGCTAGGTGGTCTTTTAAGAACATGGGGCCAACTGAAGCCCGTGAGGGTGCAGGGCGAGAGCCTACATGAGAGCGGTCTAGGACTGAGTCCAACACCGCATTAAAATCCCCGCCTATAATACAATGTGTAAAAGTATATTGAAGGAGAGTCGTGTAGAGATCGGAAAAAAATTGTAAGTGGGGAGGGTGAGGGGCATAGACATTCACTAATAAATAGGTCTCTCCCAGAACTGACAGCAATACAATGGACAAGCGACCTTGGGAGTCATTAGCTTCGTCAAGGACTATAAATGGCAGGGATTTATTTAAAAGGATAGCAGTGCCTCTTTTTTTGTTCGTAAAAGGGGCAGAAGTTTGATACCCAATCCAGGGAGATCGGAGATGGTTATCAGGGGAAGACCAGTGGGTTTCTAGTAGGAAGACCACATCGGGTTTCAACGTGGCTAAGTGAGCAAGTATCTTTTTCCTTTTGACGGGAGAGTTTAAACCCTCCACATTCCAACAGAGGAGTCTGAGGGAGGTTTTAAGGGTAGGTGGCTCAATAGATGTCATGGGAGGGTCTCGGACTGATGGGGGCACCATAATGTGCCTATCCTAGGGAATATGGCATAGCCACTCCTAAAGGGGGGAGCAGGGTCGTCCCAGCTACAGCCCTGGAGCCCAGTGAGGGGAACGCGCAATAGACTAAATACCCTGATTCTGAGCGTCAATACATTTTTACTCTTATATGGAACCAAAACCTGTAAAGAGGGTTTAGAAATAAACCCAAACCGTAACATAAACAAAAAAAAAAGGATCAACAGGACCCAGAGATCAGATGTGGCTATGAACCATCCATCATCCAACCTCAAGAAGCACAACCTAAGGGAAAAGGAGAGCATTAGCTGCATCACAACAAACAAGAATTGTGTCATAGTTTAAAGAAGCGAAGGTAGAATGAAGTCCAGTTACGACCACATCATGACCTCCCTGCGCGCACCCTCGTAGATGGCACACGAGGAGGAAGAGGCGATGTCGACCCTCCATGGAATTGCCCTTGGAGGAGAGCCGCGCTTGCCTCAGCCGGGGAATCAAAATAATGGGTTGCTCCATTAAAATTCACTCTTAGACGAGCCGGATATAACAACGAAAAACGAATATCCTTTGCCACCAATTCCGTGCACAAGGGCGAAAAAGCCCTTCGCTTCAGGGACACAGAAGCCGAAAAGTCCTGAAACAGTCTCAGCGGGGATCCATTATAATCCAAAGCATTGGCCTTGTGAAAGGCTTGCAATAGTTTAGATTTGTCAACAAAGTTGAGAAGTCTCATGATGACAACGCGAGGTCGTCCCACCTGTGGATTTAGATCAGGGCCCACTCTGTGTACTCGCTCCACAGCCAAGGGAAGGTCAGGGGCATCCAAGCCCAATTGAGTAGGTAACCAGTTGGAAGCCCATTCTTGCAAGGCTCGGCCCCTCACCGTCTCCGGGAGGCCCACCACAAGCAAATTATTGCGACGGCTCTGATTCTCCAAGTCGTCCAATTTTTCTGTCAGTGTTTGAATAACGGATTGTTGTGCGTCCACCCGTGCCTTTAGTGGATGAACGTCATCCTCAAGGGTCGAGACCCATTTCCTCGACTTCTGTAAGCCTTTGTGCTTGTGATGTCAACTGCGATAATACGGATTCAATGGTCGAGGAGAGTCGTCCAAGTTTTTCATCAAGCAGGGGGGACAACACCGCTGAGATGTCCGCCATGCAGACTCGGGGGTCTTGTCGACTGTCGCCAGAAGAGGGAGAGGCTGATTGCGCTGACTGCGATAAATCCAATTGGGGGTCAAAAGGAGTAGTAGACGGGGAGGATGGCAGAGTCAATCGTTGAGATAGCTTTGAGGTCACTTTCGATGATGATTTATCCGAGGTTTTCTTGTTTGTTTTGCTGGAAGACACAAATTTCTCCATGCTGAAGAAGAGGTAGAGCGTCCAAGGCTGAACTCTGATTGTGGCTAAAATTAGGAATAGTGGTAGGGTAAAACCGCAGCTAAACCACAGGGACAGACAGGAGTGCGGGCGCCCCCAATCAGAGGAGATGTAGAAAAAAAAATGTAGATGTGGGAAAGTAAACTAGCCGGGGGTCTTGAGACCACCAACAATATGAAAAATTCGTTATGAGACAGGACGCCCCCTAATTAAAAGGGACTGAAAAAAAATATTATTTTACTTTTTTTTTTTTTTTTCCCTTTTTCCCTCCTTTCCGTTCGTTTGTCCCCGGTGCTCAAAAAGGTGTGGCACGTAGGTAAAAGTCGTAGGGATTGGTGTGTAGGAGAATACTGTTGTTTGAAAGGTCGGTTGGAGTGTGTTCAGACTGCAATCGTGCAGAGCCAGAAGCCCAGCAAGACAGGGCAGTGAAGGTCTAGAAAGTCACCCCAGGAGACCTGGCAAGAAAAATTCAGTCCGTGCGGGATGCCTCTTATTTAAAGGAGACCGAAAAATTTTGAGAGTGGTGCCCTAGGGGATCCCTAGGACTGAGAAAAATTATTGTTTAGGATGCCCCAGGGGAACCCCAGGGCGGAAAAACTGAGGGATAAGCACCTGACTTCCCTCTGCCGTATTCAGTACTCATCTGAGGCTGGAACTCCACCACGCGGCCCCGGCAAGATGGCGGCCGGCTTCCAGGAAACACCGTCCCCTATGCCAGAAGGACGTTGTGCCAGCAGAATAGGTAGGGCCGCAAGAGGGGCTGCAATATCCGTGCCCGGGATTCAGTCCGATGCCAGAGGCGGGGGGGGGCTCACTGGGGGTCCGGGAATCCAACTCCGAACAATGCAGGACGGTCGGCACACGGGGAGTCTCACTACTCCACAGACGGCGCTGCCGCCGAGCAACCCCCAGCCAAGCAGGTGCTCGGCCTCCAGCCAGTCCCGCGAATAGCCCGAAGGAGCACCACTCCACCCCGTGGCGCCGGCAAGATGGCGGTCCCGCACCCCCCCGAGTTGACACGAGGCGATGCTCCTCCACCCACCAAGATCAGTCCCAAACCGGCTTCGCTCGGCGCTCCCAATGGGTCGGTAGAACCAGGGTCACAGGGGGGGGGGAGATCCGAGGTTCCTAGGTAGGCTAAGACAGGCGGCCCACTTACGGCCTGACGACTCCGGGGATGTCAGCGCTGCGAGATCGGATCCAGCCAAATCTTTATCAGAGTTCGGGGCAGCAGAGATTAAAAGAGCTCCTGCAAGGCACGGTACCTCAGAAAGTGTTAAAAAATCCGGTCAACGGAGGGGGTAATTGTGCGTCCTGCACGGAGCTCAGTGTAAAAGCGGCCATTCACTTGGCCCGCCTCCCGGAAGTCCCAAATTTACTATTTTGACACAAAGACCATTTCGTCTAGTATGCCAATAATGCAGAACCAATTGAAATTGCAATAAAGGACACTATTTAGTATTTAGAACTTTTCATCCCAGCAATATTTCTGTAAAAGATTAACAGATAAGGGCAAAATTCTAAATGTGCATATTTACTTTACATTATTTTACTCTTTTTGCCATCATAATAACAATGAATATAAAAAATGAAACAAGAAAAACGGTTGTCATTTGCGTTCACCACTGTAGTTCCATGCGAAACAAAACACAATCAGAGGTTTTGGTTTACTTGAATGCCCATTGAAGTGTAAGCCCACCCACCATGTCACGGAACTTCTGGGTCAGGTGGGTCCTACCTAATGAAACCAAGAGCTGCTTTTCTAAGCAACCATGTATCATCCTGCTGCTTCTCAGCCAAGAGGACAACTGATGCGTCTATATTTATACCCTCACCAGGAACAATTCCACTTTGGGATTAAAAACAAAACGTGGAATGGGGCAGCAGCAATAATGACCTGACTGGGGATACAACAAAATATACATATATGTAGAAGAAACGGTTTTGTGCCTAACAAGAAAAAAGTTGTTATTTGCGCTCACCATGTTTTGCATGGAGCTACAGTGGTGAGCACAAATGACAACTTTTTTTCTTGTTATGTTTTATATTTGAAGCAGGCTGGATACTTCTGGTCCACGCAGTCGCCCTGATAGGGAATAAGCGCAAAACCGTTTCTTCTGCAAATTAAAATAAAAAATTTGCATAAAAGAGACCTAATTCAGTAGCCTTTTACACTCTGTCACGTTACACGCAGGCCACCTGGAGGTTGCATTTATGTTTTCCATTTATTGACATAGTATTTCCCCTCGCTAGAAACTAATTTAATTGGAGCTATAAATGAAAAAGTCCCATTATGCCAAATAAAATGACCTCTGCCTGGTTTCGTGTAACTTATTAACATGCAGGACGCATTAAACAGTGCTCAATTGATGGTATGTGCAAAGCTGAATCCCCTAACAAAATATTTCCTTATCAGCCTTCTCATGATACCTATTTCATTTCATAAATTGATGTTCTAGAATATATAATGCTATTGAAGATGATAATTTGAAAAACTCCTCAAGGAAGGTACTAATTGCAATCAGGATTCCTCATCTGCGTGAGGAGTAAAGGTTGATGCAGTAATCCACAGAGTCAGGATAGTTTAAAAATTACACTAAGAGAACGAGTTTGATTTAGATGAGAAGCAAAATCTATTTCCAAAGGGAGGTGAAATATTTTACACTCATCAATTATGCATTTCTTTATATCTTTCTGAAAAGAACGCATAGGCAGGCTATCATTTTGATTACGACATTGCACTCTGCGTTCAAATTGCTTAAGACTTTGCAGATATGATATGTTGTTTAAAGCTAAACTGTTACGTTTTTTTACAGTGAAAATTCAAGCGTTAGTATTTTATATACTCTATAAAAACTGTTGATGAGCAAGAGGATATACCTTCCCAGATTGTTTAATACATTACTTCGCTCCACTAACATACCAGGTGTAAAACATTCAGTTAGCTAGTCCCTATAGAAAATATTAATAAGCAACAATATGCGATTCATGAAGCTCATAGATTCGACAATTTGGCTGTCATGCAGAGAAGCTTTCAAGAGAACTCATCTTCTAAGTGCACTATAAATAGAATTCAGTAAAAATGTTGTTATTATTATTATTATTCACAACTGTAGTTTAATGTTACAATGATGATCATTTTTGTCAGTTCCTAAAGGGAAAAAAGCAGCGGCAGAATATTCATCTAGGATTCTTCTTCTGCCACTGTTTAAATTGCCAAAGTTCATTGTTGTTGCAACAACAGTGGTATTAATATTTTGTTTGCAACAACAAAAAACTACGGTGGCTGGCGAGTAACCTTGTTTGTAATGTATGAAAATGATGTGTTCTACTTAGAATGTCTCATTTCTAGGCCAGTTTACAGTCAAGCTGAATACTAACAACATGCAACATCATTTGAACCAATTAAGCAGAAACGTTGCATAACAAAATGAGTTCAGAGTCTTTTGCGCTAGATGATACTGCAGTACAGTGAAAGGATAGGGGAGATCTAGGCACCATCTGGTTGTCAAAGTCCTTTATTAAGTCTCTTGGATAATTTTAATTGCCTAAAGTAGTACTAAAATATCTATAAGGGATATATATACTGTATCAAAGGAGCAGTACATATTTATGTAGTTTGAGTACTGTTGTAAAAGGATTAGTATTAATTACTTATTTTTCTTTCTCAGTTTATTTGATTTTTTTTTAAGTCTAGATAAACCAGTCTTCATTATTGGTTTTATAGTTCATATTCAATCTATTTATACATAGTTATGTTTTATAAATAAGAGAATTATGACATGTTGTTATACTGTATGTAAAGGATCTATATAAAATGCTACAATAGTTAGATGATACAATGGTAGGAGACAGTGTAAGCACAGGGCAATTCCAAATATTGCTAAATTTGTGAGCTATCTTGAGTGGGAACAATTAATAGCGTTAGAGTCAGTAATAGTGGAAATGGACTTTTAATTAAGGCTATAGGGAGTGGGCATCACCTTAAGGGGATAGGGCAGAATGGTTGGGAGGCAAAGACGTCAGGTATTGAGGGTATAGTCATGCACCCAGCTTAGTGGGGGGCAACCTCGACATGGTGGAATCTCCTGAAACAATGGAACCAACACGGTACATAGGTTTCCATGGTGCCGGCTGAGAAAGCCAGCTGATTGTCTATGGTGCATATGTTTTCGACCTCATGGTACAAGGTATTCAACAGTGGTTTAGAATCTTTATACTAAAATTGTTGAACTACCAGTGTAGCTGGGTTTATTAGACTGTTAGGCACAGACATTTTATAGGAAAGATCACTGTATAGTGTGCGATTTAGCAGGTAAATGCAGGAATAAATGGGGGAGGAAGTTCAAGCAGGTGAGAGAGGCATTCAAGTATAGCTTCCCAGAGAGGGCAAACCAAGAACTACGACAAGTATGTAGGTGATCCACTGCCTCTCGCCAACATATCAAGCAGGTCTCCAAGTCACCCTCCTCAAATCAACTCACAATTCCACAAGCATAGTTAGCTTTTTGTGGAAAGTGGACTATGACAAAACCTTAAAACAAAACAAAAAAGGAAATTTTGGCTGTTTTATTTATTTCCATTTTTTTTTCATTTTTAACCCTTTCGCTGCTGTGCCATTTTGCATCTGTGTGCTGAGCTTATTTTTTACCACTTTTGCTCATCATGATTAAACGGGATTTGAAGTCACATTTTATTATACGACCCAGACAAATTATATATAATTTTTGTCATCAGACTCGGCAGATTCATAATATATCATTATTATATGTATACGTCATGCTCTGCCTGAATATTATAACAAAAAAAGCAATAAAATTTGAATTTTCAATCATCTACTGTGTGTAAAGTGTTTTCTTTTTTTTTACATTTTATCATCCGAGCCTTTGTGGTTATATAACTCTATGGGGTAGGCTTGTTAAAAAAATTAGAACTGGGAACCCATTACTTTTATTCTTCTGCGAAATTGCGTGATTTTACCTAAACCCCCCAGAAACAAAAATCGTTACTGCAGCATCATCGTTCACATTATTAGCTAGGGGTTAACTCTCAAACTGACGTCATTGTGTCAATGCACGATGACGCCAGTAGGCGGTTGGAGATCCTGGAGGCTTGGCTGACATTCAAGATGTCGGCCAGTTCCGGGAGAGGACCGCGATCCGGCGCCTAAGGGGTTGAAGGCAGACACCGCTTGGAAGGGCAGGCTGTGTCCTTCCAAGCAGTGCCTGCCTTTTTGCTGTGCCCCTTACGGATGGGTAGGGAGAGTGGTCCAAAGGACCTCGCCCCCCTCCCCTTCAGGCACCTTCCCTGCTCTGGCAGTGGGGTGCCTGGAATAGACATCATTGCGCCAGCGTGATGTCGCTATTCATGCAGGCCGGGTTCCCGGAGGCTGGGTGGACATCGTAGATGGCAGGCCGCCACGGGAGGCTGCAGCGATCGGCCGAAATACTGGCCGATTGCTGGCTGCAATGATAGGACGCACTCAGCGCGTCCTCCGCATGGAAGGCCCGCTTGGCTGTGCGTCCTTAGCAGCCAAGTGGTTAAGCATTACATGGTCACGTTTGTTATCACTGGAAAGACCAGACCCTGAGCTGTCCAATGACAGCTAACTTGACTGCCATGCTTGCTCCCAGCAATGGAATTGAGAAGGTGACTTATTGTGATGGAAAAGCAGATGATGCCACTGTTTTAGAAAAATATGTATTTTTTCTTTGTAGGTTTTACATTCTACATAGTCATGCTGTACTGGCCTTTCCAGTGACACCTATCTTGAACTTGTGGGGTGTATACAAGTGAAGATACAGAGGTAAATTTTCTCCAGCTATGCTGGAATTAAGGGAATTTTCCAACGTTATGTCAGCAGACTAAGTACAGCCCTCTGACAGCCTAACTCAATACAAGTGATGGCTGGGGGAGAGGGCCTATCCTTTGTGGATGCAATGAAAACGTGACTGCGACAACGTGTTACAAACTTTTGCATCCTAGCTTGAATTCCAACAACGTGTGAGATGCATCCTCTGCAGTAAAAAGGTTAAGAGGACCTCAGGATAGGTCTGTTTAACAATGTGAGAAAACTGTAAAGCCTTGGTATGTCTACGTTCTGCCCATCTGAGCATTAACCAGCACCTTACTTGCAATACCACAGTACAAAAAGAAAGTGGCTCGATCCTCATTTTCCTACAGAGTACCACAATTATGGAATAACCTCCCGGACACCATCAAATTTTCCCCCAGTCTTAAGTCACTCAAGAGCTCCCTATTAACATACCTCAAAATGGAATGCACCTGTAAACATGTACATAGTGACTATTTCCTGCATATTTATTTTCTGTGTTAATCTGTATATTTGTGTTCTGTTCTTAATATCTTGCATTTAATTACTTTGTATTTCTGTAACGACTATAAAATTTCAATGTTCTTGAACCCAGGACACAGTGGCGGAAGTACCAGGGTCGCAGCGGTCGCAGTTGCGACCGGGCCCTGGCATTCCGCCACTGGAGGGGGGCCCAGCGCCGCCGCCAGATTCCGGCAAAAAGCGCCGGAATCTGGGAGCAACGCCGCCGGCTGTTCCCCTCCCTGCGAGCGGCCCGCTGGCTTGCAGCTTGGCCGCTCACGTGGGATGGGAACTAGCTGACCAGCGCACGAGATCTCTCGAGAACTCGGCTGCGCTGGTCAAGTGGTTTCCGGTGAGCGGCCAGGCTGCATGCTTTCAGCGGCCGCTCACCTCGGAGAGGAACGGCGGCAGCAGAGGAGCCTGAGGTGAGCTGGGGGGCCCTATATACCCATAAGAGCTGGGGGCAAATCTATCCATAAGCTGGGGCAATATATCCATGAGCTGAGGCAGTATCCATGTGCTGGGGCAATATATCCATGTGCTGGGGCAATATCCATGTGCTGGGGCAGTATATCCATGTGCTGGGGCAGTATCCATGTTCTGGAGCAGTATATCCATGTGCTGGGGCAGTATCCATGTGCTGGGGCAGTATCCATGTGCTGGGGCAGTATCCATGTGCTGGGGCAGTATATTCATGTGCTGGGGCAGTATCCATGTGCTGGGGCAGTATCCATGTGCTGGGGCAGTATATTCATGTGCTGGGGCAGTATCCATGTGCTGCGGCAGTATATTCATGTGCTGGGGCAGTATCCATGTGCTGGGGCTGTATATCCATGAGCTGGGGCACAATATCCATGTGCTGGGGCAGTATATTCATGTGCTGGGGCAGTATCCATGTGCTGGGGCAGTATATCCATGTGCTGAGGCAGTATATTCATATGCTGGGGCAGTATCCATGAGCTGGGGCAGAATATCCATGAGCTGGGGCAATATATCCATGAGCTGGGGGCAAATATATCCATGAGCTGGGGCAATATATCCATGAGCTGGGGCAGAATATCCATGAGCTGGGGCAATATATCCATGAGCTGGGGGCAAATATATCCATGAGCTGGGGGCAAATATATCCATGAGCTGGGGCAATATATCCATGAGCTGGGGCAATATATCCATGAGCTGGGGGCAAATATATCCATGAGCTGGGGCAATATATCCATGAGCTGGGGCAATATATCCATGAGCTGGGGCAGTATATCTATGTGCTGGGGCAGTATCCATGTGCTGGGGCAGTATATCCATGTGCTGGGGCAGTATCCATGTGCTGGGGCAGTATATCCATGTGCTGGGGCAGTATCCATGTGCTGGGGCAGTATATCCATGTGCTGGGGCAGTATCCATGTGCTGGGGCAGTATCCATGTGCTGGGGCAGTATATCCATGTGCTGGGGCAGTATCCATGTGTTGGGGCAGTATCCATGTGCTGGGGCGGTATATTCATGTGCTGGGTCAGTATCCATGTGCTGGGGCTGTATATCCATGAGCTGGGACAGTATCCATGAGCTGGGGCTGTATATCCATGAGCTGGGGCAGAATATCCATGTGCTGGGGCAGTATATCCATGTGCTGGGGCAGTATATTCATGTGCTGGGTCAGTATCCATGTGCTGGGGCAGTATCAATGTGCTGGGGCAGTATATCCATGATCTGGGGCCATATATCCATGAGCTGGGGCTGTATATCCATGTGCTGGGGCAGTATATCCATGTGCTGGGCAGTATATCCATGTGCTGGGGCAGTATCCATGAGCTGGGGCAGAATATCCATGTGCTGGGGCAGTATATTCATGTGCTGGGGCAGTATCCATGAGCTGGGGCAGAATATCCATGTGCTGGGGCAGTATATTGTATTCATGTGCTGGGGCAGTATCCATGAGCTGGGGCAGAATATCCATGTGCTGGGGCAGTATATTGTATTCATGTGCTGGGGCAGTATCCATGAGCTGGGGCAGTATATCCATGAGCTGGAGTAATATATCCATGAGCTGGGGGCAAATATATCCATGAGCTGGGGGGCAAATATATCCATGAGCTGGGGGGCAAATATATCCATGTGCTGGGGCAAATATATCCATGAGCTGGGGGCAAATATATCCATGAGCTGGGGCAAATATATCCATGAGCTGGGGCAGTATATCCATGAGCTGGGGCAATATATCCATGAGCTGGGGCAAATATATCCATGAGCTGGGGGCAAATATATCCAGGAGCTGGGGGCAAATATATCCATGTGTGAGCTGGGGCAATATATCCATGTGTGGCCTGGGGGCAATATATGTCCATGTGAGCTGGGGGCAATATATATATCCATGTGAGCTGGGGGCAATATACAGTATATATCCGTGTCAGCTGGGGGCAATATTATCTTTTTTATATTGCAGGAAAAAAAAAGTAAAGATATAGATCTTTTTTTTGGGGGGGTTGGGGGGGCCCTTCATGGATTCTTGCACCGTGGCCCTCAGGTTTCTAGTTACGCCACTGCCAGGACATACTTGAAAACGAGAGAAATGTCAATGTATCCTCCCTGGTAAAATACTTTATAAATAAATAAATAAATAAATAACAAGGAAAGCAGTCTTACATTCACAACCAGAGATACAAAATAGTAAGAACGCATAACTGACCGACAAACTAAAAAACCCTGCACATGCCTCAAGTTAAACCCATTAGCGATTAGCTCACACATTTGAGATATTTATGCAATGCATTGTCATTTTGGAGAGTCTCCTAGCCACAAGGATGACGCCCATCATGACTGTAAAGACCATTAGAGTCAACTGCGCATATGCAAATATGCTGTATATACACTTGCAGTGAATAATAAAAGGCAATGCTTAAGACTGGTCACCTGCCTTTAACAATGAAGAAATAAGTAAGAACGCCTTCCATGGATTATACCAGTGTTTGTATGATAATGTTTATAATGGGAAATTAATTCCTATGTTTCATTGCTTGTAGTAATTTTCTTTCTTTTCAGAGCTCTGTTGCAGTATCATTTATTTATTCGTGACTAATTCTCACCATCACTGCATTCTGTGGTATATTGGAAAAAAGAATGAGAAATTAACTGACTCTAATATCAGAGCGAGCGCTTTCAACATAGCTTGCTGGAACACTGTTAACTTGTATGCTGTTATTAAGATCTATGAAATATTAAGCAAGATAATTAGGAAATTTGAATTGAGATGTAATGGTTCCATGTTCTGTAGTGTCCCAGTAAAGTCTTTTGATTTTATTCTAATGGGATGCATTACTATAACTTTGCCATTTTAATTAACACTTATAAAATGTGCTAAACTATAAAGCACGTTAAGTTAAACACAATGAATAAAAAGGTACACTTACAAGTTTTTATGCTGTGTAATTCTAGTATTTTCAATACTTTGCAAATTGATTAACCGCTTTACTATTTTAATTTCGGAACTTATTGTACAAATTTATTTTTCTTGACAGTTTGCATCAATGTAGTGTTACTTTAACAAAGGTTAATTCAACAGTTCTCAATAATGAACAGGAATATATTCAAGATCTGAATAAAAATAATGCTCATTGGACTGTATGTTTCAGTCCACTGTATGAGATCCATGTAAAAAGTAGTTTTGCATGTCAATATTTTATTGTTCAAGTTAAATTAATTTATTTCCCTAATTATAAATCAACTAGAAAATCATGCATTTAAGGTTAATGTAAGAATGGTTTAAATTATTGTTTTGAGCATGCAACATTAAGGTAAATTCCTCTCCTTTTCTGTGATACACTTTTACCCTCACACTCAAGCAGCTGTAACATAATAGTTATTGATACCATTAGTACATGCTTTATTAACAATGATCGTCAATCGAACATCATGCTTTCTGTTACATAAAAAAATTTAGCTACTCAAATCAATATCCTATTTATAATTACCATAAATGGAATGCCATAAACCTTTTTCAAGTTTCTTCTCAAATAAGAAAAAGAAAGGACGCGCGCACGTCATGGCGGAGACACCAAAATCAGCCACACACAAAGTATAGCTTCATCAAGTCATGTCTGGATGTCTTTGTTCAGACAGACCAATTTATTAGATTTCAAGTAACCAATTAAAACATTCGTTGTAGAAAAAAGTTTCATATCCACCCCACACAGGAATGGGATATAACAGCCAATCAGTAAAGATACATTTCTACATCTGAATTTGTCAATCACAGTTTAACAAAGAAACACTTATTATTACCATATATGGTTCAGAGATGGGTTTTCTCTGGCTTACAATGTTCGCACATTTTTTCCTGCACTTCATGTAACATAACAAAGGATCCTCACTATACCAGGATATGGTCTGGATTCAAATCAGCATTCCTAACAAGATCACGTGCCTTAAAAAGGGAGGGGGGAGCGATAGCCCATCTATACTAGAACATGCCTTTCACACTAATCAGGGGTCAAGTCCTGGGAAAAAAAGTGAGGGAACTCCTATACCCCCGAGAATCCTGTATAGCCAGGCACAGACCCCCAGAAATAGATATAACCAGACACAGACCCCCAGAATTAAATATAGGCAGACACGGACCCCCATAATTAATTATAGCCAGATACAGACCCCCAGAATTAATTATAGCCAGGCAGGGACCCCCAGAATTAATTATAGATAGACACAGGCCCCCAGAATTAATTGTAGCCAGGCACAAACCCCCAGAATTATACTTGACCGCGTGTTCCTCCGAGCTCAGGCGTGCTCCCGTTTTCACACTCTTTCTCTCCCTCTGTCTTTTCTCTCTCTGTCACTGCTGTCTTTTCACTCTCTGTTACTCCTGTTCTCATACTCTCTTTCTCTCCATCTTTTCACTCTGTCACTCCTGTCTTTTCACACTCTTTCTCTCCCTCTGTCTTTTCACTCTGTCCTCCTCTTTTCACACTTTCTCTCTCTCTGTCTTTTCACTCTGTCACTCCTCTTTTCACACACTCTTTCTCTCCCTCTGTCTTTTCACTCTCTGTCACTCCTGTTTTTCACACTCTCTTTCTCTCCATCTTTTCACTCTGTCACTCCTGTCTTTTCACACTCTCTTTCTCTCCCTCTGTCTTTTCACTCTTTCTCTCCCTCTGTCTTTTCACTCTTTCTCTCCCTCTGTCTTTTCACTCTTTCTCTCCTCTTTTCACACACTCTTTCTCTCCCTGTCTTTTCACTCTCTGCCACTCCTGTTTTCACACTCTTTCTCTCCATCTTTTCACTCTGTCACTCCTGTCTTTTCACACTCTCTTTCTCTCCCTCTGTCTTTTCACTCTGTCACTCCTGTTTTCACACACTCTTTCTCTCCATCTTTTCACTCTGTCACTCCTGTCTTTTCACACTCTCTTTCTCTCCCTCTGTCTTTTCACTCTTTCTCTCCTCTTTTCACACACTCTTTCTCTCCGTCTTTTCACTCTCTGTCACTCCTGTGTTCACACTCTTTCTCTCCATCTTTTCACTCTCTGTCACTCCTGTCTTTTCACACTCTCTTTCTCTCCCTCTGTCTTTTCACTCTGTCACTCCTCTTTTCACACTTTCTCTCTCTCTGTCTTTTCACTCTGTCACTCCTCTTTTCACACACTCTTTCTCTCCCTGTCTTTTCACTCTCGGTCACTCCTCTGTTTTCACTCTCTCACTTCCTCTGTCTTCTCACATATATAAAGGTCTCTAGAGCCTATTCTTTCATCAGGAATATAATTCTGCATACTAGGTGGGTTATTTATGTGCCACTATTTGCCATTGCAACTACAGTGAACAATGTCAGTATTCCTATATATCTTGTGTCTTTTTTCAATCGTTGTCAGGGTTGTCTAAAACAACAGTGAACATACATTTAAGGTGGCAATCTCCACAGCACCACAGTTTGTATGGGAGGTCTGAAAGAACAATGCTGCTACAATTTGGCCTGAAACAATGATAAAAGGTGCACAATCTACAAAGGGCAGAAACTACAGTGAAAGCCCATTGAAGCCTATAGGATACAAACTAAGCCCAGGTGCAAGCACACTGGTTTAACACCCTCCTAGCTTAAACAATGGGTTACTTACCCTGGCATTTCAGCCATTATGGTTGAAGGGACTTGACTTAATGACTGCATGTGTTACTATTTCGAGGCTGCCTTGAAGATTCAGAGAAGCCCTGCAGACATTTCACACAGATCTGGATCATGGATTGAATAAATGCTCAAAGCATTGAGATCTTGTAAATTGTTCTTCCAGACCTCTTTACTTTTTATCACATGGACATCAAGGAAGAGAAAACTAAAAGGATCCTGGCACTGCTACTTTAGCTGCAAATAGCATAGATTTATTGGGGAAACGACCAGCCGTAAGACATTCAGTTTGTGGCTGAATGGTTGCCATTTTAACAATAAATCTATACTGTTTGCAGCCAAAATAGCAGTGCCAGGACCCTTTTCGTTTTCTCTTCCTTGATGTCCATATGATTAAAAGTAAATGGATAGTCACCTACACCAGCGTGGCTAATGGAGATCGGCAGAAATAAAATGTAGAGGGTTAGAAACTCCCTCAACCCTGAACCGTGCTACATAGATTACATACTGTGTTTTCACACTCTCTCACTTCCTTCGTCTTCTCCCTCAGTGACCTCCAGTCCTGGCCCAGGTTGTGCTGTGTGTGCAGTTCGCACGTGTCACGTGCCTACAGCCGGCAGCCGGGCACGTGACTTGACCTCTGGTCTACCCGGCCAATCACACGCAGAGGCTTAGATGTGTGTGTATCAGCCGAGAACAGCCGCAATCACGTAGCACCGCTGAACCTGGGAGCAGTGGGAAGCGATCACTCACCTCCAGAATAATTTCCACAGTGGTGACAAGGTGCGTTCCCGCAGCGTTCTCTCTGCGGGATAAGTGCGGGAACGCCGTTCCTCCGCGTTCCAGCAGGACTCGAGCCCTGACACTAATGCATATTGAAATATGGTACATATACAATCACAGGGCATTTATATTCATACAGGAAATTAAAAATATCAATTCTTTCACTTTCAATATCTGATTTTTTTTTTGTAAATGCGATTAAATAATATATTTAGCTTTTTATCATTTTTTTCTCTGCTTGTTTAATGATTAGAGTTAAGGTTATAGATTCTTTTAGTTTTACAGGGTTATTCAGAGACATTTCGAAATGTTGCCGCACGTTCAGTGACCTTTCGTTCACCGCAGTTCGGGGCGATTTGGCAATTCTAGTTCGCAGATCCTGCAGTGTATTCAGAAAAGCACCGCAGGGCCCCCGTAGTGCAAGGAAAAACTCACTGCAAACGGGCAGAACACTCACCGAACACTTAAAGAACACTCACCGAAAACCCGCAGAAAACCGCTGCAAAACCCGAACATGCCGTAAAAACCCAACGAGCCACCGATCACAGCACAGAGCAGCTGCCGGCCAAAACTGACAAGCTGACGAACGTGGTAAAAAGAAAAAAGCCAGCACGATTGAAAGTGTCAAAATTGAAATGCTGTTTGCAAAAAAGCTACTGAACGAAAATGTCTGGAATTTACATATAAGATCCAATGAATGATAATAAAAAGTTCTGTTACAGAAAAAAGAAAATACGATTTAACCACTTCAATGCAGAGGATGCGCTCAGCGCGTCCTCCGCATTACCGCTGGTATGCGGAGGACGCGCTGAGCGCGTCCTCCCATTGGGGTCAGCGTTCGGCCGGGTTCCGGCCGATCGCTGGCCCCTCCGGTGCTGGCTGACATCCTCGATGTCAGCCGCGCATCCGGAACCGCAGCCGCTGGAGTTAGGTGTCATCGCGGCAGCGCGATGACACCTAATTCAGGCGCCCCCCCGCATGTGCGGAGGAGGCGCCTGAAAGGGAGGGGGAGAGGTCCTTCGGACCTCTCTCCCTCCCGATCGGCGGCGTTGCGGGGGTTAACCCAGGCACCATTTGGAAGGGCACAGCCTGCCCTTCCAAATGGTGCCTGGCATTAACCCCTGGGGAGCTGGATCGCGAATCGGCGCTGAAAAGCGCCGGTTCGCGATCCTTTCCCGGAGCTGGCCGACATCTTGGATGTCGGCCAAGCCTCCGGGAACCCCCCTGAGGACTGGCGTCATCGTGCATAGCACGATGACGCCAGTCCTGGACTTAACCCCTAACTGCCACCAACGTGGAGATAGGGAGTTCCAATGAACTCCCTATCTCCCGATCCGTGGCAGCTAGGGGTTAAAGTTTGGTATGGTTGGATCGGCCAGAGCATGGCCGTTCCAACGATACCAAACACTACTGTGAAAAATTTTGTAAAAAAAAAAAATGAAAAATAAAAAATAAAAAGAAATTAAAAAAAATTATAAAAAAAAAATAAACAAACTTTTTTTTCCTTTTTTTTGGTTTGTTAATGCAGCAATATTGTTCCCATTTCAATTATAATGTGAACAATATGCTGCACTAACGATTTTTGTATGCGGTGCGTTTGTTAAAAATAGTGTAATTTTCCCCAAAACAAAATGTAACGAGACCCAATCTCTAATTTGTTTAACAAGCGCACCCCATACAAAATATAACCGCAATTGCTCGCATGTTAAAATGTGAAAAAAACACTTTACACATTGTAAATTATTGAAAATACATATTTTATTGCATTTTTTGTTATAATATACAGACATGACATAATGTATACATATAATAATGACATATTATGAATCTACCGAGTCTGACGGAAAGAACGATATATAATATGTCTGGGTAATATACTAAAATAAGCCTTCAAAACACGTTTAAACATGATGAGCAAAACCGGTAAAAATGACCTCAGCACGGGGCGGGAAAAGCCTCAGCAGCGAAAGGGTTAAATAAAAACGAAACAAAAATTGCCAAAAAATGCTTAAAAGATTCTAAAAAAATCTATAAATAGATAGACTTTTTACAGCAGAATAAAATAATAAACGGTTTATTAGATATTGCATAAAAACAGAAATATTTTTAACATTGACGCCTATGGGGTTCGCTTGAATAAACCTGCCAAATGAAACCACTGAACAGCAGGGAATTTCGGCAACTTTTCACTGCTGTTCGCTGTTCTCTGAATAGATGAACCTTTGCTTCTCTATGGGGGATTTCACTGCCCTCAAAAAGGCACCGTACGTGCTGGCAATTCGCCATAATTTGGCAAAATGCCTGCTCTCTGAATAGCCAAATGGACCCGAAATGTCCCCGTTCGCTGAATTTCAGTGTCCGGTTACATTTCGGCAACATTTCGAATCTCTCTGAATAACACTGTTAGTATTTCTGCTTGTTTCATGATCAGGGCTACTATTAGGGTTGGGGTTTTTTTCGGCTTGTTTTATGATTAGGGTTAGGGAATTTGCATATGAGTGCAATTACTTTCAGACATCTGAATGAATTCTTGTTGACCTAATTTTGTTTGGATCTGGCCAATTATAATGAAATTGGTTCATAACAATCTAGAATTTATTTATTCGGTGCACTTTGTATTGGTTAATTGCAAATTTGAACATCGGATGCTTCTGACTCACCAGTTCCATTTAAAAGGATAGATAAGACGTGTAAAATGCACTTTAAAAGGACAGCAATCAGAGTGATTATATAGAACTTGTTATTTGACAAGGTCAGATACTACCATACTGCTGCCATCAGCCAGGCTGTGGGAAAAAAAGAATGCCAGGTTTTGAGGGGTCTTTGTTTTTATTCATACTCACTGCCCCCACGAAAAACATTCTAGTCATGAGATTGCATAAAAGTTTTTTTTATATTTTATTAAATATTTTTAGTTTGTTTTTTTCTTTCAAACCACTGGCAGTGCACTGCCCTTGCTGCTTTAATGCACAAGCCTCCACTGGATAATACCTATTTTTATACAGTGTGGTTGCTCATTTAGGCGCATGTCAGACGAACGCAGTGATCACATCCCTGTTGCCACACAGTTTAACGTCCGTCGTAGCATAGAATCATGAGCAACAGAGACCCACACACTAAGTGCGTCCGCACCAAACTGCGCACGCACAACACACGTGGCAAACAGACGCAAGTTAGGCAAGAACGTAAAACCGCTAGACGGATGCGCAGAGTAGGGATGAGCTGTTCGGTTGGATCAGTTCGGAGTTCGACTCGAACATTGGCAGTTCGAAAGTTTGCGAACTTCGAACTTTTTGGCGTGTTCGGTTCGAGTTCGGAAAAAAGTATAAAAAATGCTTAAAAAAATACTAAAAAATCTAGAAAAAGAGACTCTTTATTGCAGAATATTATAAGCAACGGTTTATTAGATATTGAATTAAAAACTACCTAGTGTCTAGGTGCAAAGATTCTCACCTCTAAATGACCTGTGCTCTCAAACGGCATAAACAACAGGTGTTTAATTAGTGTTTGGAAATAACATGTGCTTCTAATAATTAGTCTGGTCTCATGAATTTGATACATATTTGATACATTGCCTGCAGACTGAGTGTGGCCTGCACATGTATGAACAAACACTGTGCTTGTTCTGAATTCTAAGAAGTGTTCATTTCTACTATACGATCTGATATGCTGATTAACCCCTTAAGGACCAGGGCTCTGTAAAGCCAATCATTAATGATGTAGATGTTACGTCATTTGTCATCAAGGGCTTAATAAATTCTTTATCACACTCCTTAGATTTAAACATAATATTCCAGTATTTGTATGTCATGTACCTCTCCCGAAGGGCCTATGTGAGCATACAATTATTATTGTGTTAGAAATGTCTATCATAAAGCGTACAAGCTGAGTCCCTAGAGTCTCTGACTATCCATTGTCATATATACCTTGCTTTAATACATATAATACATTCCCTCATCTAACAGGATAGTAGCCAGTCCCTGTACATTTTAACTCCTTAAGGGTGGCTAGGTGTTGTGTGTGGGTCTCTGATGGCGATGTTTCTATACATCCTACAATTCCGCCACTGTACGGGCAGGTTATGGGGACCTCCTAGGCACGATATTTGAAGGAATTTTTCGTTTTTATTTTTAACCATTATTTTATAGAAAACTCACTGTTCCTTTAAAAACGTCTTTTTTAAAACGTTTTGTTCTTATTTCCTGTCCCCCAGGGCACTACACGGACCCCCATACACCTTTTATGGCAAATATCTTGCATATATGCCCTCTTGTAGGGCACTCTAAAAATTCAACTTTTGAGTTCCATTGACTTGCATAGATTTCGATTCGAGTTTGAACTCGAACTTTTGAAATTGTTCGAGTTCGAATGCGAACCGAACATGGGGGTGTTTGGCTAATCCGTAGCGCAGAGTGCGCCACGTCTGTGTAGCGTTCTGTCTGAGTGATGGGGAGATGTCAGACGCAGCGCATTTGCGACATCCGGCACCTTGACGCACACACTGGCTTTTGATATCCTTTTCACATTTTTATCATTTTTCATATTATTTTTATTTCCCATAGTTCCCTTTTTTTCTACATCCGTCAAGAAAAGCGGATTTCACTCTGTCAGGGTTATTCAGAGAGAGGTGAAAACCAGGAGAATTGTCAGGAGAATGAACAATCTAGACCAAATAGTCGATTTGGAAAGTAAGATAAATGGGAGAATTTTTCTGGTTTGGCTATTTTGACCTAGTATTTTCACTTCTCCAGTCATTCTCCTGTTTTTTACCTCTCTCTTAATAACCCTGCAAGTCATTTGCAAAGGGGATATAATATTCCAGACTGAGCTGATGCTTTTAGGTTTATTATTTATTTTATGTCTCATCTTCGCTGTTTCCATTGATCTGCTTGTGTATTTATGCGTCTCTTTTGCAGCTTTGTCCACCATCAATACTGTTATTTATAACCTTATCCATACAACAAAAACAAGCAGGAAAATAATTTTGTAAAGAAACAACACGCAGAATGTGACAACTGCACTTTTACAGAAGTAACAACAAACACTAGTGAGAGTAAACTTTCATTGTGTCAGTTTCATTAATAGGTTGAAAGATTGTATTATCTTCAGCGAAACAGCAGGAAAAAAATGGAAAGGAATGACTAGAATAGGAAAACAAAAACAAATTGAATGTTAAAAGTTATTTACAGTCTGACATGACAGAAACCGATGTCATTTATTTTAAGCCAAGGACAACATTATACAAGCAACTAAGATGCATGCACTGAGATCTGAAAAGCATCGATGCTCATGTCAGCTCAATGTGTCTACAAATCCTTTTCATTAACTTGTGTTTTGAAAACCTTGGAGCCGCTACAACATGGTTGCAGGCAAATAAAACTTAAAGGTTGGTTGTGTGAAGCCTATAAATATGAATTTTGTTTGTGATATGTGAGCTGGAAAGAATATATTTTACAGTTAACTGTTAATGATCCCTAACAACACAAAGTGGCATAATAATTGCAGTTGCTATATATGAATACTATCTCAGCAATCACCAATGTGAAAAGATAAAGCCTACGCTATTAGCGCAAGCACTGCTCAATGAACACAAATATGACTCTTGTATGATGCATACTCACTTATTTACAGGCGGAATCTGTACTGTTTACACAGGAAAAAGTATAAATTTAAAATATAATTACAAATTCTCTAGTGTCATTTTTATACCTCTACTGGTCCATATTGAACATAGAACACCTACATTTTTTTTTACAATTCTGAGAGTCCAATTGTGGAAAAATGTATTAAAAATATGAAATAAATTATATGCAAATATAAATTACATACAATAGCAGTCCAAAGTGTTTCTTCCCATAAGTATGTATGAATAAACAAAAACAAACAGGGTTATTCAAAGAGAATTGTAAAGTCACCGCACGTTCAGTGACTTTTCATTCTCTTCAGTTCGGTGCGATTTGGCAATCCCATTTCGGCGACCCTGCGGTGTATTCAGCAAGCACCACAGGGCCGCCGTAGTGCAGGGAAAAGCCGCCGCAAACCCGCCGACAACTCACCGCAAAACCCGGCGAATGCACACTGAAACCTGCAACAACATCTGGATTAACCCCGCCGAAGACGCCGGAGAAACCTGAGCAGGAGCCGATCACACGCAGAGCAGCTGCCGGAAAAACCCAACACCGCAGACGAATGGAGTGAAGAAAAAAACAGTCGCTTGAATGTTTGAAAAGTGAAACGCTGTTTGCAAACAAACTACTGAGCGAAAATGTCTGAAATTTACATATGATCCAATGAATGATAATAAAAAGGGCTGTTACAGAAAAAAGAAGAAATGTTTAAAAAAAATCTGATTTTTTTTTTGCAAATCCAAAAAAATGCTTTAAAGATCCTAACAAATCTATAAATAAAGAGACTTTTTACTGCATAATATTATGATAAACGGTTTATTAGATATTGGATTAAAACGGGAATATTTTTACCATTGAAGCCTATGGGAAATCACCTGAATAAACCTGTCAAATGAAACCACCGGATGGCAGGGCAATTCGGCAACTTTTCACTGCTGGGTTTTGCTCTCTGAATAGCCGAAGCATTGCTTCTCTATGGGGATTCACTGCCATTGATCAGGCACCGCACAGGCACCGTATGTGCAGGCAATTCGCCAACATTTGGCGAACTGTCTGCTCTCTGGATAGCTGAATGGCCAGGAAAGGTAACCGTACGCTGAATTTCACTGTTCGGTTCCCTTTCTCCTTTCAATTCGGAGCTCTTTTGAATAACCCTGAAAGTTTCAGTCTTCACCACTTTTGTATCAGCTGGTATGGTTCCTTGATTTATGCCCGTGGTCCATGGGATGGTTTAGTGATTTTCTTATGCATGCTGACTGAGACAACTGCGGAACTGGTGGTGCTGCATCCTAAAAGTGGAATGCACACAGATGAAAGGTCCCACCATCAGGAAAGTATCCCCAAAGACAGAAGACCCTAGGGGCACCTTTGTTTTATTACCAGAAGGACTCCATCTGAAGATTATCATGCAAGGATCAGTTTAGATCTAGTGAAGAACCTTATTAAATGATTGAAATCGGATTTTTTAATGATGGTTCAATATACCTGATGACAGTTACATGCTAAAAGGTACAAATCAATTTTATGTTGTTTACTTAACAATAGTAATGTATTAATAATTGCAATTTAATTAGATCTCTTTTATCATTTTACTATAATATACTGTATACTGTCAGAGCCCAAATGTAGATTGATATTTACTGTACTTTTACCCCTACACTCTGGCGCACATCCATAAGAGGACCGAAGATTTCAAATGAGATTCTGCTGATCATGAATGTTTAATTGTCCTGCAATCAATTAATTATTATTTGCAGTACTATAGGTATCTTTCCTTGGTGTTCCTATCTTTCACTTATTTAATTTGTCTTTTTTCTGGTATTTTGGGGTAGGGGTGCAGCATTCATGGATTCTGCTTCCTTAATTTGTGTATTGATTTAGTGTTATCACGTTTTGTGTACTGTCATTAAATTTCCCCATGTATCTAATCCCATGTTAGGACTCTTTTTCAAAGTAACTAATATAAGGAGCGAAAAACACCGCATCCAGAGAATTCGAAACAAATAAACATTATTGAGCACCATAAAACGCAAACAATAACATAAACTTGGCAAAAAATAAAGTAAGATATATCCCAATTATATTATTGACCAAATATAAAGGCTGAGTTAATATGTCATCAGAGTCCCTACAAAAAAATAATACTGAGAGTATCAAAACTGTATAATGGAGCAGAAAGACAAAGAGAAAAGAACTGCCGTGGACACAATTAATTAAACCTAGATCATAATTAATAGCAAACAGCATAATAACATTTGCTGTTTGCTTTTATCATAGGTTTAATTAATTGTTAATTCTTTTGTCCTTCTGTTCTATTATACATTTTTGATCGTGCCGTATTATTATTTGTAGGGGGCTCTGATGATGACTTATTCGGACACCTGAGCTGACAGGAAGGAGCTGCACGCTGAGGGAGGAAAGCTCTAGAGGCTCTGTTTAGCCTAGACTGGAGCTTTTTACTGGTGATACAGGGTACAAATACCAAAAGATACCCCCTGGAGGATCCTAAAGGAGGCTTTCCAAAGGTTGTGCCTACTCCAATACAACCTCCATGCTGTTATTCTTGGGCTGGAAGATAAGCCCTAAAATAGGTGAGTGGATTTCAGCCTGACTGCTTTTCATATATATGGGAAATTATATACTACCCCATATATTGCTCTTCTCTCTCTCCCTATGTTCTGAGGATGACTGAGATCCATTATCAGGAGGTTGAGGCAGATGGGTAGGCCCACATAACGACCCACACACGAAACATCAAGAGCTGTGTGCTCTGAACCACGTGAGTGCATTGGATGTCTATTATCATAGAGAATTTTAAATGTACTGTATTACACCATATATTTGTTTCCTTTTTTATGTGTTTCTAACTGTTCATATACCAGAGGACTTCTCCAGCTACACCTGATTGTCTCTCCAATCTCCATATAGGACTTGTAGCAATAAACCGGTATTTTTTTGAAGCTCTGATGACTTATTAACTCAGCCTTTATGTTTGGTCGATACTATCATTGGGGGATATTTCTTATGCAAAGCAGGTTACTATTTTTTGTCACTTTTGGGC
Organism: Leptobrachium leishanense; assembly: GCA_009667805.1. NCBI lineage: Eukaryota > Metazoa > Chordata > Amphibia > Anura > Megophryidae > Leptobrachium > Leptobrachium leishanense. Next base: position 460,004,906 of record CM019063.1, read on the forward strand.
ACTATCATGTGCCTGTAGCTAAAACAGGGACACCAACAGATCATGGGGCGGGTGCTGAGTCCAGCAGCCTGGCCGATAGCGGCTGCTAGGCTCGCAGATGCAGGGGGCAGCGCTAACGCACCATCCCAAGCATCTACTCCATGGAGCCCTTTAGAATCCATGGAGGCTTCTCTTGCCGGGTCACATGATTACCTCTCGCAAGATCCTGCTGATCAGCAAAGTGATCACGGAGGAGACTGGGGACTTTTTTCCCCAAGCCTCACTCTGCTCCCAGCGGCCAGAAGCTGAGGATCAGGCCGTCGCTCTCGACGTAGGAAAAGAGGTGAGTATTTGATTTTTGGGGGATTTTGAGCTGCAGCTAACTGATTTTGCAGCAGCGGAATCAGTTAGCTACACCTCTGAGCTGCTGTTAACTTTTTAGTTAGCGCCAGCTCTTAGTAACTAGTGGTAGGACCTTGTAATCCTAACACTAGTTAATCTCTGCTTTCACTTTGCGCTCCCTATGTTATGTATAGGGAGTGAAAAGTACAGTAATCTCATTCTACAAATCGCAAATTAATAACTTCTAACTGTTTTTTTAACCCATTAACGAGTGCTAACAGGATTTTTATTTTCCGTAGGGAATCGACGGCGATCTGTGCGGCACGCTATGACCTACTTTAAGTCAGCGCTAACATGAGCGCTAGCGTTAGCTTGAAGGAGGCGATAGAATCCTCTGTGTTTTGTGTTATTGTCAGTGTTTAATGGTGCTCAATAAAGTTTGCTTGTTTTGAATTCTCTGGGTGTGATATTTTTAACTCCTATTTGTTAGTTGCTGGGAATCATATGTGAGTAAGGCCCCGCTGCGATAATTCTCGATTGCACTGTTGCGTATGTTTTGTCGCTTTCTTCTCTCTTTAAAGTAGAATGCTGTAGTATCTCAGTCATATTGGCGAAATGCAAGAAACCACAGCGAGATTTTTTTGCCAACATAATAATTTTTTTAGGAATGTGGAGCCATGTTTCAATCTGGGGAGGCTTGATTTAAATTTGACAATAATTTGTTTAATATGATATAAGATATAAATAATATATGCTTTTATTGGTGTGTGGACCTCAAAATGCTTTCCCTGAACATGTTGAATATGTCTCTTTGAAAAATAAAATCTATATCAATGTCCCCAGCATGTCTTGTCAATACTTAGCTCTATTGCAGCCTAGGAAACAGAGCAGATGCTTTATACATGATTTACTAAATTACAAAACATGAATGGTATCGAATCTGTTCATCAATAGAGCAGAGTGCTAATTAGACCAAATAGCGTGGCTAAATAATGTTTATTGCACTATGTCTAATGGAAGACCTTATTGCAATTTATACGTATTATCATGAAAATCAATATTACCTTGGTAAGTTAAACACACACATATCTATGTTTGTGCATTGATATACTTTAAAATGCATTATATTTTTAATATTTCTGGCTTTATATTTGAAGTCTCATTTTATTGACGTTGTGCCAAGACACTGTGTTTGCAAGTACAAAAATAGGCTACATTATAGCATCTTGCTAGGTATGATTTTCTGACAAATTTATAAATGTTTTCTTGCTGTCATTGTACCAAAGAATTACTGCTCCAGGTAGGTACACCAAAACAGCTATCAGAATGTTGATAGTTCATGGACACTGTTCAAGCAAACCTATTGTTCTAAAGTTAGCTTCCACAATGGGTTGCAAAGCTTTGTGTGAAACTACACACAGAAATCTGACACACATAAATATATTTCTGGATCACACGCCAACTTGGTCCAGAAATCATTAGAGACATGTGCACGGAAAAAAAAATGTGTTACGTTTTGTTTTGGATCATTTTATTCCGTTTTTTTTTTTCGTATTGTTTTGGATCATTTCGTTCCATTTTTTTTCCATTTCGGTTTGTTCGTTATGTTACCGTGATTCGTATTTCGGATTGATTCATTGGTTCGGATGATTTGTAATTCGTATTTCGGGTTGATTCGTTATTTTGTCTTTATTGGTATTTTGTTTTTGGATCAATTCGTATTTCGTTTTTATTAGTTTCGAATTTCGTTTTTATTTCATATTTTGTTTTTATTTTGTATTTAGTTTTTATTAGTTATTTCAGAATGTGAAATGGATGATTTTTACTTAGATTAAGGTGTGTAAAAAAAAGATGCCTAAACCCCTGTCTTTGGTGGTGAAACCTATTCAGTACCAAGGACAGCAGTTCTTCTTATTCTTGGGGCTGAAACCTAAAGCTGTTTTGTGTTCTCGGAATAGACGAAGCATTGCTTCTCTATGGGAATTCACTGCCCTCGAACAGGCACCGTATGTGCAACAATGAATCTTAAATGCAGCGAAGATAGACACGACTGACTCGGCTTCTCTGGACGTAGCAATGTGTGAGAGTGTACGTGACAATGTGTGTATATGTGTGTGAGTGTGTATGTGTGTGTCTTCCAATGGGAAACAAGGTGTTATATATGCCTATCAGGGTTATTCAGAAAATTCTAGGTCAAAATAGCTGATTTGGAAAGTGAGGTAAATGGGAGAATTTTTCTGGTTTGGCTATTTTGACCTAGAATTTTCACTTCTCCAAAAGTTCTCCAGAGTTTCACCTTTCTCTTAATAACCCTGTAAAAAATACAGCTATTCTATTTTCTACTCAGAACTTTAATATTCTTTACATGGTAATTTAGCTGTTAAGGGGGCAGAGCAGATCTGCAGCATAAGCGAATATAGAAACAACGTCACTGCTAAACATCTGTTGTCATGTCACTCAAATCTCATTCATGCCTATTCCTGCCCCGATTTCTAAGGGCTATATAATTTTTAACAGGAAGATATTGATTTAATCCTTAAAATTAATTCTTTTGAATTTAATCTCAGACCCGGTATCATGTGATTGCACTTAAACACATCAAAAATCCCACATGTACCTCAAATCTGTCAGTGGCGAGAGCAGCTCTGTCAACAAATAGTTCCCAGGGTTCCTCCACATATCCCTCCACTGCCCTGGCCAGATCTCGTCTTTCTTCAGGGAGTCCTATGAACTCCTGAAGCTGATAACACCGCGGCGCTTAGCACTGCCGTTGTTACTAAATTGCATTTCGGATGCTTTACGACTCGAGTCGGTCGTAATACGGATGTTAAAGGCGAGTCACAAATGGAAAACAGCATACACAAATATTTTCTTTTTGTGTCTTGCCTTTAACGTCCAAGTTGTAATCTGGCCCAACATTTCTTAGAATCTCAACAATACGTTAAGTTTTTTAAAGTTATTATAAGTATTTTAGTATGCTTTCCAAATCCATATTAATATTTACTATGCTCTCTCACATGAGTTAAAAAACGTCAGTGTATCTGAATCCAGTTTGACCAAGCTGTCCAATGAAAAAGCACCTTTGGAGGCAGTAGTATGACTTATGTAGCCTCAAATAGGAGTGGTGTCAGATGTTCCACCTTATGTCTCTGCATGAAAAGGATGTGCCAGCCTTAGGACTCTGACAGTAGCCTGTGCTACACCTCATATCCCTGAGAAATAGTAACCCTAACCCTGATAGTGACCATAACCCTGATACTAACCCTAACACTAATCCTAAAAGTAACCCTAATCATTATTATTATTAATTATTTATTAAGCGCTAACACATTCCGCAGTGCTGTACAAATGGTGCAATGGGTAAAGATAGAACAATTCTACAATACATAAAGGAGACAGGTCAGTATGCCTGCCAGCAGATACAGCAGTAAATAGTAACCCTAATCATAATATTACACCCAATCCTATCCTTAACCCTGGTGTCACTTTTTCCACTTTACTGTGATTAGTAAACTGATGCTAGCAAATAATGTGTTTTCAAAAGTTTGGATGATTTTAGTTTTTTACCCAAAATTTTCCAATTCTAAAATATCAGAATTGACAAATTTTCTGAAACAAATTTTTCATCCATGCACATTTTGTATTCATAATGTTAGTTATTTGATTTCTGGCAGTATAATACAATTGTTTTATTGTTAAGCCTTCTATACACAATATTGTGATGTACAGTTTGTCACCTATTGAGTGATATTGGTGGTTGGGAAACACCATTTAATGTTAAATGAGTGAATTTGCACACATAAAAGCTATTTGCTTAGCAGTCCACTATTCTATATTTTGGTTTACTTTTTACTTTAACCCCTTCGCTGTGGATGACGTGTGGGGAACGTCCTCATTGACTCCCGCTATATGTGGAGGACGCTCCCCACACGTCATTTGCAAGCGGGAGCCCCAGCGGAGATACTCACCTCTCTGTCCGGGGTCCGACGGCATTCTGGCTTCAGCGTCCTCAGACACTGAAGTCAAGCCCCTCCCGACGTCATCGCACCATGACATCATTTCCAGGTGACCCCTCGGGAGATCGCCTGGAAGGGAGGGGGATCCTTTTGGATCCCTCTCCCTCCCGATTGAGAGGGTTTAAAGTAAAAAAAAAAGGCACTGCTTTGAAGGGTTTGACGTATTGTGCATAGCTCCTGACGTATTGTGCATAGCACAATGACGTCAGATGGCCGGGGGAACCCCTAGCTGCCTGGGGATTTCCCAAGGAAATCCCCTGGTGGACATACAGGGTTTCTTTGAACCCCCGATATCTCCAGAACCATGGCAGCTAGGGGTCATCGATGGTATCAATTGAAAGGCATGAGCATGGCCTTTCGAATGTTACCAACCATGACCAGGTTAAAAGTAAAACAAAAATTATAAAAAATAAAATTATAAAAAAATAAATATTTTTTTTAACCCTTTCGCTGCTGAGCCTTTTCACACCTCTGTGCTGAGCTCATTTTTACCGTTTTTCTCATCATGTTTAAATGTGATTTGAAGTCACATTTTATTATACAACCCAGACATATTATATATCATTCTTTCCAGGAGACTTGGCAGATTCATAATATATCATTATTATATGTATACATTATGTCCTGTCTGTATATTATAACAAAAAATGCAATAAAATTTGGATTTTCAAAAATTTACAACGTGTAAAGTGTTTTTTTTCACATTTTAACATGCGAGCATTTGCGGTTATATTTTATGGGTTGCGCTTGTTAAAAAAATTAGAAACGGGGAATCGTTACTTTTTTGGGGGAAAATTATCAGGGTAATTCAAAGAGATTCGAAAAGTCACCACACGTTCGGTGACTTTTCGTTCTCTTCAATTCGGTTCCTTTTGCCGATCCCATTTCGGTGACCCTGCGGTGTATTCAGCAAGCATCACAGGGTCCCCAAATTGCAGGGAAAAGCTGCCGCAAACCTGACGAAAACTAACCGCAAAACCCACCGAATGCACCCCGAAAACACGCAAAAACATCTGGATTAACCATCGAAAAACCCGAACAGGAGCCGATCACACGCAGCCGAAGCAGCTGAGACCGCAGATGAGGCAGTGAATAAATTAGCAAAACCGTTTGTATGAATGTGTGAAAATGAAATACTGTTTGCAAAGAAACTTCTGAGCGAAAATGTCTGAAATTTGCATATGAGTTCCAGGGAATGATAATAAAAAGGGCTGTTACAGAACAAAGAAGTAAACTTAAAAAAAAAAAAAATCGGACTTTTAAAAAATAAAAAAAATCAGTAAGTATCCTAAAAAATCTATAAATAAAGAGACTCTTTACTGCAGAATTTTATAATGAACGGTTTATTAGATATTGAATTAAAACGGGAATATTTTTAACATTGAAGCCTATGGGATTCTCCTGAATTAACTTGCCGAATTAAACCACCGAATGGCAGGGCATTTCGGGAACCTTTCACTGCTGGTTTGTGTTCTCTGAATAGCCGAAGCAGTGCTTTTTCATGGGGATTTCACTGTCCTCGAACAGGCACCGAACAGGCACCGTATGTGCAGGCAATTTGCCAGGATTTGGTGAATTGCCTGCTCTCTGGATAGCCGAATGGCGAGGAAAGGTAACCGAACGCTGATTTTCAGCGTTCGGTTACCTTTCTCAAGCAATTCGGATCTCTTTGGATAACCCTGTATGTGTTTTTTAGCAAACGCCCCCCATAGAAAAAATCGTTAGTGCAGCATCATTGTTCACATTATAATTGAAATGGGAACAATATTGCTGCACTAATAAAACAAAAACATTTTTTTTAATTTTTTATTTTTTTAATTGTATTTTATACATAGTTACATAGTTATATAGGCTGAAAAAAGACATGCGTCCATCGGGTTCAGCCTCTCCCACATAACCTACTGCTGTTGATCCAAAAGGCGGCAAAAAACCCAGTCTGAATGCTTGCCAATATGCAACATACTGGGAAAAAATTCCTTCTTGACCCCAGAATGGCAGTCAGATTTCTCCTTGGATCAAGAAGCTTTTACCCACATATTAAATATTATAACCCTTAATATTCTGTGTCTGCAGGAAGTCATCCAGTCGTTTTTTAAAAGTCTGTACAGACTCTGACCCAACCACCTCAACAGGCAGAGAATTCCACAGCTTGATTGTTCTCACCGTAAAATAACCCTTCCCATGCTTTAAGCTAAATTTTCTTTCTTCCAGTCTAAATGGATGACCCCTTGTCCTATGTATAGTCCTGTTAATGAATAGGTTATCAGACAATGGTTGATAATGGCCCCGTATATATTTATATAAGGTTATCAGATCCCCTCTAAGGCGCCTTTTCTCTAAACTAAACAGGTTTAAGCTTGTTAGTCTTTCCTCATAACTTAACCCTTCCATCCCCCTTATTAATTTAGTTGCCCGTCTCTGCACTTTTTCTAACGATATAATATCTTTTTTTAAGACAGGTGCCCAAAATTGCACGGCATATTCAAGGTGCGGCCTGACCATTGATTTATACAGAGGCAAAATTATGTTTTCATCCCGTGAGTGAACTCCCCTTTTAATGCATGCCAGTACTTTGCTGGCCTTGGCGGCTGCTGTTTGACATTGCACATTGTTACTTAGTTTGAAGTCTATGATTATTCCCAAATCCTTCTCCTGCTTGGATTTCCTAACTCCGTACCATTTAGGGTATATTGCTTGTGTGTTCTTCACTCCAAAGTGCATAACTTTACATTTATCTAGATTAAATCTCATCTGCCATTTAAGTGCCCAGTCCCCCAATATATCTAAATCCCTCTGCAGCGAAGTAACATCCTGCTCACATTGTATTACTTTTCTAGCTTTGTGTCATCTGCAAACACTGATACATGACTTTCAATGCCTATCTCAAGGTCATTTATAAATAAATTGAATAGTATTGGTCCTATAACAGACCCTGAGGGACACCACTTACCACTGGTGTCCATCTTGAAAATGTACCATTTATGACCACTCTCTGTACCCTATCTTTTAGCCAGTTTTCTATCCAAGAACAAGTATTTTCATCTAGACCATTTTTTCTTTTAATTTAAGTAGTAACCTTTTGTGTGGAACTGTGTCGAAAGCTTTGGCAAAATCTAAGTAAATCACATCCACTGCGACCCCCTGATCTATACTTCTACTTACTTCCTCATAGAACGTAATTAGGTTAGTCTGACATGATCTGTGTTTCATGAAACCATGCTGATTTTTGCCAATTACATTATACCTCCCAATAAATTCCTGAATATTATCCCTTAGTAACCCTCAAATACTTTCCCAGCCACAGATGTTAAGCTCACAGGTCTATAATTCCCAGGCACAAATTTTAAACCTTTCTTAAATATAGGGATCACGTCAGCTTTTACATTGTACATAGTCATATTTGGTATCATTGGAAAGGCCACACTCTGGCCATTCCAGTGATATCAAACATTAACCCCTAGCTGTCACAGATCGGGAGATAGGGGGTTCATTGGAACCCCCTATCTCCAACATAGGTGGCAGCAAGGGGTTAATTGTGAAACTGGCACCATCGCGCTATGCGCGATGATGCCAGTCATTAGGGGGATATCCCGGAAGCTTGGCCGACATCCAAGATGTCGGCCAGCTCCGGGAGGGGACCGCGATACGGCGCATGTTAGCGCCATATTGCGATCCAGCCCCCTAGGTGTTAAAGACAGCCGCCACTTGGAAGGGCAGGCTGTGCCCTTCCAAGCGGTACCTGTCTTTAGTCGATGGCCTGCACGGACGGGGAGGGGGAGAGGTCCGAAGGACCTCCCCCCTCCCCTTCAGGCACCTTCCCCGCAATGGCGGGGGGTGCCTGAAATAGACTTCATCGCGCCCGCCGGGGTTCCGGAGGCTGGGCTGACATCGATGATGTCAGCCCGCACCGGGGGGCCGCCTCGATTGGCCGGAATCCTGGGCGATCGCCGCTGCAAAGGGAGGACGCGCTGAGCGCGTCCGGAGCAGCGAAGTAGCCATGCAGCAGGACGCGCTGAGCGCGTCCTCCGCTTGGAAAGGGTTAAAAAAATAAAAACATGGGGTTTTTTTGTGTGTTGTTTTTATTAATTCAGCAATATTGTTCACATTTCAATTATAATGTGAGCAATGATGCTGCACTAATGATTTTTTTTATGGGGCGAGTTTGCTAAAAATCACATAATTCCCCCCAAAAAATGTAACGAGTCCCCATTTATAATGTTTGTACAAGCGCACTCCATACAAAATATAGCCGCAAACGCTCATGTGATAAAATGTTAAAAAAAACACTTTACACACTAGATGATTAAAAATTCTAATTTTATTGCATTTTTTTGTTATAATATACAGGCAGGACATGACGTATACATCTAAAAATTATATATTATAATCTGCCGAGTCTTCCGGAAAGAACGATATATAATATGTCTGGGTCATATAATAAAATGTGACTTCAAATCGCGTTTAAACACGATGAGCGAAACAGGTAAAAATTAGCTCAGTACACAGAGGTAAAATGCCTCAGCAGTGAAGGGGTTAAGATAATAAAACTTCTGAACAACTATCAGGGTTATCCAAAGAGATCCGAATTGCTTGAGAAAGGTAACCGAATGCTGAAAATCAGCATTCGGTTACCTTTCCTGACCATTCGGCTATTCAGAGAGCAGGCAATTCGTCAAATCCTGGCGAATTGCCTGCACATACGGTGCCTGTTCGGTCCCTGTTCGAGGGCAGTGAAATCCCCATGATAAAGCACTGCTTCGGCTATTCAGAGTACACAAACCAGCAGTGAAAGGTTCCCCTAATGCCCTGCCATTCGGTGGTTTAATTCGGCAAGTTTATTCAGGAGAATCCCATAGGCTTCAATGTTAAAAATATTCCCGTTTTAATTCAATATCTAATAAACCGTTCATTATAAAATTCTGCAGCAAAAAGTCTCTTTATTTATAGATTTTTTAGGATACTTTAAGCATTTTTCTGAATTTTTTAAAAAAAATGTAAAAGTCCGATTTTTTTTTTTTTTTCAGTTTGCTTATTTTTTTTGTAACAGCCCTCTTTATTATCATTCCCTGGACCTCCTGCGAAAATTTCAGACATTTTCGCTCAGTAGTTTCTTTGCAAACAGCTTTTCATTTTCCCAGATTCATACAAATGGTTTTGCTAATTTATTCACTGCCTCCTCTACGTCACAGCTGCTTCGGCTCTGTGTGATTCGGCTCCTTTTCGGCTCCTTTTCGGCTTTTTCGAAGGTTAATCCAGATGTTTTTGCTTGTTTTCAGCGTGCATTCGGTTAGTTTTCGTCAGGTTTTCGTCAGCTTTTCCCTGCAATTCGGGGACCCTGTGGTGCTTGCTGAATACACCGCAGGGTCACCGAAATGCAATCGGCAAAAGGAACCGAATTGAAGAGAACGAAAAGTCACCGAACGTGCGGTGACTTTTCGAATCTCTTTGGATAACCCTGATACTGTTAATAAAGTGGGGTTCAGTTTTAATTTGAATTGTTCTATTAATTTTGTATTACAGAGCTCTTATATAACATCATACTTGGCCATTAAACACTAGATAGAAACCGTTCTTTTTTATGTATCTACATCTACTTCATTTTTGTTTATTACAAAGAAAAGTATTTGTATATACACTGTGTATTTCATTTTGGCCTTAAATTCAGAAAATTCACTATCTAGAATCACTAAACTTGTTTTAAATACTGCAGAGCTGTAGAAGCACGAATTCAAATTAAAAAGAAGATTATACTTTGGTTTCACTGTAGAGCAAACAGATCAGGAAGGCAAATCTTACAAGTGCTTTGGGGATTACAGAGAAAACTCATGAATTTATAAAAACAAGAAACAGAATTAACACAGAAAAGAATTAACAAATATTCAGATAATGAGAAAAAGCAAATGATTAGATTAACAGATGCTGTGTTTTTGAGACAAGTAAAAAAAAAAATACTCCCCCTTGAGATGTTTTACTGGATATTTGTGTGTATTGTTTATTTTCATTTCAACATTTAGGAATTTCAATTACCAACCAAGAAAACATCAAGACAAATTTGTTCTAAGTGACCTCTTTTCAGAAACAATCTTCATTATGGTTAAACTCCGGCAGAAGACTCTCAATGGGCCAATAATGTGTCGGTTGATGACGAGGTTCACTAGCTTTTCATTAATTGCATTTATTTTTTTCATTCTTCTATTATTTTTATGCTTCGAGTATTGACAACCCGAATTTCTAATGCATAACAATGTAACACTCATAAAAACCTACACCTAGTTAATTGCAAAATTACATTTGCATTCAGCTCATTAGCCCTTGACATTTTACAAGCTCATGCTATATATAGACGTTTACCACAATATTCTTATTTACATTACCTCCCCATTGGCATATATAAAAATCATTAACTGTACAAATAGCAAATTTACAATAACCTACAGCTACACTTTACAGTAATTAACATAATAACAGAGTATCATGACTAGGAAAAAAATACTGAAGATGACACATAATTTAAAATGCAGAAGAATGTAATCACTTTAATAATATATTCCAGAAATAGCGAAGACTGGCAAATATTATACAGGTAGGTTTACAAGGTTGCCAAGAAGTCTGTTATTATTGCAATCCTGAACAATCCAAGATGCCTACCAGGATTTGTGTATGTAAGAATAGTGAAGAATTATGTTTAAAAGCAGAATACATTTAGAGCCACTGCTGACAAAAGCTGGTTTATTCATTGAACTTATTTTAGTGACATGCCTTAAGCCTTCCAGTACAAAGGTCGAGTATACTCTATAGTCTTATAAAGCATTTGTCGGTGTATGTTCGATCTTGTCCGATTCTGGAGCAATGCAGAGGAATTTCATTTATAGCAAACAAATGGGCTTTATAAATGGACTAAGGAACAAGCCCCTGAAATGTCAATACATCAGACATGACAGGTGATGCGCTGAAAAAAGATTAAACGGGTAATTCAAAAAGAATCGAAAAGTCACCGCACGTTCGGTGACTTTTCATTCTCTTCAATTCGGTTCATTTTGCCGATCCCATTTCGGCGACCCTGCGGTGTATTCAGCAAGCACCACAGGGTCCCCGAATTGCAGGGAAAGGCTGCCGCAAACCCGACAAAAACTAACAGCAAAACCCGGCGAATGCACGCCGAAAACCCGCAAAAACATCTGGATTAACCCCCCGAAAACCAGGGAAAAACCCGAGCAGGAGCCGATCACACGCAGTAAAGCCTCCGGAAAAAGCCGAGACCACAGACGAGTGAAGTGAATAAGTTAGGAAAACAGTTTGCTTGAATGTTTGAAAAGTGAAACGCTGTTTGCAAAGAAACTACTGAGCGAAAATGTCTGAAATTTACTTATAAGGTCCAGGGAATGATAATAAAAAGGGCTGTTACAGAAAAAAACTTTAAAAATAATAGGACTTTTATAAAAAAAAAAATGCTTAAAATATCCTAAAAAATCTATAAATAAAGAGACTCTTTACTGCAGAATTTTATAATGAATGGTTTATTAGATATTGAATTAAAACAGGAATATTTTTAACATTGAAGCCTATGGGATTCGCCTGAATAAATCTGCCGCATGAAACCACCGAATGGCAGGGTAATTCGGGAACCTTTCACTGCTGGTTTGTGTTCTCTGAATAGCCGAAGCAGTGCTTTTTTATGGGGATTTCACTGCCCTCGAACAGGCACCAAACAGGCACCATATGTTCAGGCAATTCGCCAGGATTTGGCAAATTGCCTGCTCTCTGGATAGCCGGATGGCCAAGAAAGGTAACCGAACGTTGATTTTCAGCATTCGGTTACCTTTCTCAAGCAATTCGGATCTCTTTGAATTACCATGTAAGATTCAATTTTCATTCACAGAATCATGGAATCCGAGTTAAAATGTAAATGTAGTTGCGCTTTTCAACCAGCAGAGGGAACCCCCTGCCTATCAAAAAGGGTTTTACTATTACAAGCATTTATAAAGTGGCAACAGATTCCATAGTGCTGTACAATGGCTACCTGCAGTGAGTATATACAGTGGGACATGTCATGCCCCATGGCTGCAACCATCCTGACACCCCCCCCCCTCTGGTTGTACATTTCATGTACTGTTCCTGCCCTGTAACCTGCATTCAGAAACCAGCACATCCAGCAATGCACAAACACATGTGACTCACAGAATAAAGGGCTCTGCCCCACACTACAACATTGCTGGTTCATTACAGCTTGTGAGTGCTGAAAGAGACAGACTGCTTATTCACTGCTCTGCAAAGCCTATTTTGTTCCTGTTTCTTTGGTTTCCTGCAATTATTCCACGGTTCCCACCATTCTACAGAATTCATCTGGTCAGTTTCCACCTTTCATCCCGTTCCAACCCTTACCCACCTGGTTATCTGTGCAGGAAACTGCATACCGGGGTCATATTCCCCACATCCCAGTGCCACCCCGGTACCAGGACATGACAAACAACACTGAACACTGTATATATTTACATTGTGTGGAATGGAAAATAATTTTCCATAAAACAACTGGCTCCAGCCTCCAACATAAAATCTGAATTTTGGGCTCACAACCACTATTTTAATTAAATTGTGAGAAGTAGATCCAGTTTTACTAATATTTCTCCTGCCAGTTCTCCTGGTTTTCACCTTTCTCTGAATAACCCATATGAGAGTCAAGTAAAAATAAAAACTATAGAATATATACTGTATATCATACAGATACTGCAGATACCAAAACATCGAACCAGTTTAACAAATGACAAATGCAAATAAACAGATACAGAGTTATTCAGAGAGCGGTGAAAAGCAGGAGAATGACTGGAGAATGGAAAATTCTAGGTCAAAATAGCCAATTTGGAAAGTGAGTTAAATGGGAGAATTTTTCTGGTTTGGCTATTTTGACCAAGAATTTTCCATTCTCCAGTCATGCTCCTGCTTTTCACCGCTCTCTGAATAACCCTGATAATGTCACGTTCATGGCGCAGCAATGCAGGTAGAACCCAAAGTGAGGTCACAAAGCCAGCAAATAGGTTGCGGTGCAAAAAAACTGGTGGGTTTATTCTCAAGAAGCAGGTAAAATAAGACAGGTCAGGTAGAGCAATGGAAACAAAACAAATCAGGTAACATAAACACACAGGTCTAGCCATGACTGTTAATGTCAAAGCATCTGAGGCTAGGGGCGGCTCCCTTAAATAGGAAGCCAACAGATTAACTCATTAGAGCCTGAGGTCTCCCTCAAGCCAGACGGGGCAGATTGAAAAGTCAAACAGATGCAGCATGAAAAGTGATAAATCTACAGCAGGTCTTTATTCAGCCTCTGTGAGTCCCTTGATCTGGTGTGTGGCGGGTAACTTCAAGCTCCAACATAATATAACAGAAACTGGATTATCTTCATGGGCAGATCTTGTAAATCATGATTCCAAATAAGATTATAATGGTACACGGGTACAGAGGCAGAAAAAACAGAAAAACCTAATGTAGGTGACAACAGCTAACTGAACCAAGAAATATCTGCATTTTCAATGTTATACAATTGAATATTGCTTATTGCTTTTCTTTATTGATTAATTTCTGCTTGTGAAATTTGTTGGCAAAAAACAAATTTCATTTTGAGAAAGGATTTTACCAGGAAGGATACATTGAGATTTCTCTCGTTTTCAAGTATGTCCTGGGTGGCGAGTACGTACCGTTAGGTGTCTTGTCCAAGGACACTTACTGGAGAGGTGCTCTTGCCAGGATCGAACCCATGTCTCCACAGGCTCTCTCCACCCACAGCAGTGATGTTACCTCTACTCCACCCAGCCGGTACTTGCAATGATACAGCATAGTCTCAGCTTGTACAATATCATAGTGCTGTGTCTGCTACTGTTGAGCGTATATATACAGAATCACGGTAGTGAAGGGCTTAGAAGTAAATGAAAGGTTGGACTTGATGGACCGTAATCTTTTTGTCTACATACCTATATATTTGTATGCAACTGTATAAGCTTTTACTGACTCGGCGTATTAAACCAGGTATAGCATCCAAAAATCATATGCATCTTCATCAAACTCAAACTTACATGATGCCTAGCAATGTTATTGCTACCACAATAAACCTATGTGATCTAGGTATTGAAATTTAAAGAATGTCAGGGGATGTTTCATTGATGAAACCTGGCCTGACGTTATTTGAAGTTCCCTGTCTGGATCCCAAAGTTTATCATGGCAGCAACAACAGTGATTAGTGGTTAGCCCATATAACATACTTATGAACACAGGATTAGCAGCAATGATCTGACTGTTGGATTAGTCTATAATTTTTTTAATATATATATTATATATAAATATATTTTATGTGTGATACATACAGTATATATTAGGGTGACAGCCTTTTAATGCATGAATAGATAACACACACCACATTAGAGTATCGTTCTTATTCCAGTAAAGTAATATTGTTGCATGTTTACAATTGCATGCTTTTTTGCTTTTATTTTGTTTGTAATATACCTAAAACAGTTTCAACAATAAACCTTGAAGGAATCAAGAATAAACTGCCTCTAAAATAACGCCTGCATCATAAGTGCCGTTTCTGAAAAGACTGGAAGGCTGGTACACAGTAAACTGAGAGGTTATTAAAATAAAGTTTATAATTGTGTTTGACAAACACAGGCAGAATTGTTATAATTAGTGTATTTTAATAAGGATAACACAGTTATCCAGTCCTTCCCTAATTTGTGTCATTTTTCATTATGTAGAAGTGTGTTGCCAATTGGCACAAATTGTTAATCACATTTTCATTATGTTAAAATTATAGTCATTAGGCTATAAATGTTTCTTGCAAACAAATCCATTGCCAATGTCAAATATTAATCCAAGAAACTGTGTTACGATAAGAGAAGTAATCAGATGATTATGTGAGAATTTATTTATTTCTTTATGCAACAACACAGAGAGTCCAAAGGAAGTTTGACAAGTTCTACACATGAATGACTGCTCCCATCAGATCCAGTTCTATCAGATGTGAAGATTAGGTCCATCCGGAACTGGATTTCCATAATATTGGCCGACGTGAACGACAAGCTGATGGCTATCCATGATTGCTTATAATGTAATATTGCCAAATAAAATGTTTTTGCCTTTTTCTGGAAATCTACTTTCAATATTCTGGATTAGTTGTCAGTAGATGACTGGTAATATGCAAAACCTCACAATGTATTAATAATCCACGATGGGATAAAAGGCATGTAAATCCATCTGAAAAAGCTTTTTCTTACACCAACACCTGCTTCTTCTACTGTGACTCACATAACAGTTCAGTATCATTGGAACACGGAGTAATAAGTAAAGCACATGCTTTTAGGTAAGGAGGAAGATGTCGACAGTCTCTTGCACAGGAGGAACGCGTCTGTAGCAAATAAATAATCAATGTATACAAGGATAAAATTTGTTTTAAAATGCCATGTTGATATAGGTAAAAGTCACGCCCAATTGCAAAATCACTTTAATCCCTTCACTTCAAAGACTGACTATACTCGATATCCAAGGCAACTGCTGGTGGCCTGATATTGAATATTGTCGATATGGTGTAATGCCGGAGCAATTTAAAGAAATTTAGTTTCTGCAAAAAAAATTCTAGAGAGCCAAAAAAATAGCTACAATAGATATCATGCACAAGACAATAGCTTAAAATTCATTATTTTGATGTCTGAAGATTTGGGACTTTTTTTAGATGACAACAATGGGAAATGTAATACAATTAGTCATATGCACCAATGGAGCTAACACAATTTCATATTTATTCATGGCAATATGATGGCAGTTTTATGCCATTATTAAGTCAAAAAGTGTGCATGGCCTCCTAGCATTTTATTTAGCCTTGGAGGCACTTTAAAAGCACTCCAAATATCTAATGGATTTGAAATTCTTTTGATTGCACGCTGAATGATTAATAAATGCCTCTATAGAAGTATAAAAACATTGATCAAGCTTTAGTCAATAATTTGATTAATACACATCATTTATTATGTACTCAAAGGCTTTCCACGAATTATGAAATGTATTTGGAATTTTAAAAAGTTAGTGAATAACCACGAAAGAGTTCAACAAAGTATTTTCCTAGCATTCCCTAAAGACCAGAATCCAGAGATTATAAATAGAGATAAATAAATTGTATAAGTTCCTAGCAAAATAATCTATGTATATGTGAAGGTTGATCTTGACCATTACATACCTAAGACCAACAAGGAAATTTGGAGATTACATGTTGCATAATTTTAAAATTAAATATTAGGCATGATATTGGACAATATACCTGAATATAAACGATTTCAGTCCATAAATTACAGTTGTTTGAAAAGTGGGTTTATAATTTTAATATATAAATATATAATGTATTTTGTTGTCACTTTTATATATTATTACTTTTCTTGTGATACATTAAGGAAATTAATTTTGGTAATGTATTATTTTAAGTTCATTAATTATAATAATATGAACACTTCCAGCTATAAAATATAGGTGAGGAATATATTCCAGTATTGATACTGAATTGCTCTAGACATAGAAATAAAGGTAAAAGCAAAAACATTTTTTCTTTAAAGGGATGCTCTAACCACCAATGACTAAACTGACTTAAGGCGCAATTCAATTTGACCCAATAGCTGAAACTGGCACCTTTTCGGATGCATTTCAGTAGTTTTTTCAGTTCAGGAGGTTCAAGTTCATGCATACCGGCTTTTCAATTCCCAAATAAAAATTCAGGTCAAATACCGACTCTCACATCTATACTTTATAAAGGAAATTTTGACTTCAGTTATTCAATTTGAATTAATCGCTAAGCTGATATACGAAAAAATATCAAGCGTTGAAAGGTGTTGATAAATGGACTTTCAGGCAGGGAAACATGGAAAATCCCTCTGAGATCACACTGAATATCCTCAAAATTTATTTAAGCATTGATTTATAAATTCAAACCTATCCTTGACCATATACATTTTTAGAGATAGGAATAAGGTTGGGGTTATTTTTAACATTAACCCCTTAGTGACCGGGCGGTTTTACACAAATCCGTCCTTTAGTGACCGCTGCTGTTTTTACGTTTCTGCGCTCTTAGTGTTTACGTCAAATTTTCCTCTTACTCGTTTATGTAACCCACACATATTTTACACTGTTTTTCTCGTCATTAAATGGACTTTATAAAGATACCATTTTTTTCATCATTTCATATAATTTACTATAAAAAATATTGTGAAATATGACAAAATAATTGAAAAAACACCACTTTTTCGAACTTTGACCCCCAAAATTAAATCTCCCTAAAATCTCTCTAAATCTGCCTCAATTTTTCTAATCTCACTAAAATCTCTCTAAATCTGCCTCAATTTTTCTAATCTCACTAAAATCTCTAACCTGTCAAATCTGATCTATCTCTCTCGCTCACCAAAACACAAGTGAGGAGAGGGAGGGAGAATCACAGAGGTCAGAGCCAATATTTACAAAATATTGACCTGACCTGACAAATTAGAAATTTTATTATGATTTTTTTTTACTTCTGATTGGATGTTGCTAGCCTGCCTCTCTGATGAGGCAGGCTAGGAACATCCCACTCAGCCCCAAGATGACCCTGCCCTTAGAAGGGCAGCGCCATCTTGGCTGTCAGTTTATTTTATTTTATACCTTTTTATTGATTTTTATTTTTCTTTTTTTTACTTTTTTTACACTTTTTTTTACTCTGCTGGGTGCCTTGATCCCTCGAGGCACCCAGCAGAGCACCTGATCACTCATGTGATCGTTTTGTACTGAGTGCCACGATACCTCGTGGCACTCAGTACTTCCTGCCGCTACCGGAAGTGATCGCTCAGGGGGAGCGATCACTTAGCGGACCGGCGGCAGGTAAGCATATTGCAAGGATGCCTCGATGTCGAGGCATCCCTGCAATATACACAGAGCAGCTGGAAGCGATACCGATCGCTTCCAGCGCTCTCTAGAAGTGCCGGGCACCTCTCCGGTGAAACCGGATGTTGATCGCTCCCGGGGAGCGATCACAAGGTGCCCCGGCACTTCTCACTGCCATTGCACGGATGCCTGGACTCCCAGGCATCCTGCAATGGCGTTTGAGCTGCTGGAAGCGATCCGATCGCTTCCAGCGCTCTCTAGAAGTGCCGGGCACCTCTCCGGTAAAACCGTATGTTGATCGCTCCCGGGGAGCGATCACAAGGTGCCCCGGCACTTCTCACTGCCATTGCACGGATGCCTGGACTCCCAGGCATCCTGCAATGGCGTTTGAGCTGCTGGAAGCGATCTGATCGCTTCCAGCGCTCAAAAAACCGCAGGACGTACCATGTACGTCAGCGGGTCTAAAAGAGACCCGCTGCAATGACGTACATGGTACGTCCTGGGTCCTTAAGGGGTTAAGTATGCTAGCTGTGAATAATTAGATACACCTTCATGTCATTTTCACCTTTCCAAACAGGTGTTTAAGAGGTTTTCTAGGAAGCTACCACCCTACCTGAATAGGCTGCTTCCCCTAGTAGTTCCCTCATCCTATAGCCTCCGATACAGGACCAGCACCTTACTTGCAGTACCACAATACAAAAAGAAAGTGGCTCGATCCTCATTTTCCTACAGAGCATCGCAGTTATGGAATAACCTCCCAGACACCATCAAATCTTCCCCCAGTCTAAAGTCACTCAACAGATCTCTATTAATATACCTCAATACAGAATGCACCTGTAAACATGTAACATAGTGAATATATTTCCTACATATTTATTGGCTGTGTTAATCTGTATATTTATATTTTGTTTTTAATATCTTGCATTTAATACTTTGTTTTTCTGTAACGACTGTAAAAATTTCAATGTTCTTGAACCCAGGACATACTTGAAAACGAGAGAAATCTCAATGTATCCTTCCTGGTAAAATACTTTGCAAATAAATAAATGTGATTAATTTTTTACAAAAAGGACATTTATGTAGACAATTTTATTTTTCAATTGAAACAGACAATATTTCAAAGAGAATATCTGCCGAAACCTGCCAATATATTTTTCAAAATATCTGCCAATATAATTAAATTGAGCCTTTAGTTAGTACGTCCTCAGGATGTGCTAGGTGTCACTTCCCCCTGTCAGACCTTTTCAGATATGAAATTTCTATAACGCATTATATTTCGCAGGACTTTTAAATTTGGGGCCAGGAATTGCTTCACACAAACAACTTGTCTGCGTGTTTAAAATGAAACAAGAATATGCGTTTTAAAACAATGTAACAAGCTAGACTCGTTGTCTATCAGCAATCATCCATTGTTCTTAATTAATTCTGGTTGTAAGAAAAATAAGCAGATGTTAGATCAAATTGTTTAATAGTAAGGGAACACAATGACAACTGATCTTACCCTAGGATAGGTATCTCAGTATTGTGTTTATTTTGTCAGATCGAAACTCTGAAAGCCACGTAAACATTGAACAATGGGTTGCCCAATAAAAAAAAACCCATAAAAGGTTAAATGGCTTGGATAAACCAACTTGTAATGCTATGCTATTCGGCGATATGATCTAACACTATATGGTATTTGGATATTTAATTTATGTGGTCAGATAGAATAGATAATATTGGCGTCTTATATAAAACAGAGGCCATACCACATTCTTTACCACATTATTACAAATGTCTTGTGTACTAACATGCATAAAACAGATTAAGTCTGGTAATTGTGAATGTTAAAGACGATATCACGAATGAATGAATTAATGTATGTCTGCAGAATCCTCTCATATACACATATCTGTGGATTTAAGTAAAGGGGGTATGAAATGCACACACGCCGTGGCAAAGTATGCCGGCGATGCCACAATAGAAATAAATTTTGATTTGTTAATAAAATCTAAGGAGTCCCGGGATATAGGAATAAAAGGACCCCAAACCAGTAAAAGATTGGCCAAATACATAAATTAATTCCTGCAGAAGGTTGATGGTTGATCTGAGAGTGCCATCTGCTGGCCAGGTAATATAACACCTGGACAGACCCCTGGAGTTGATGAATATATATATATCCTCCAATCAAATGAGGCCACATAGTGATGGGCTAGATCTAAAACTGGGCTGAAGACCACTATATAGGGGGACAATCCAGAGCAGAAGGATCAACACACTGAGAAAAGCTTGGGGAGAGACCTGAGGGACGCTTGGAGGGGAGAAAGGGCAAATATCATCAGCCACCCAATAAGACGTGACCACACCCTAATCTTCCACCACTCTATCTTCACTAACCGGATGGTAAAGTATACCTGAATAACTTGATATTTATTTTCTAATTGCATAGTCCTTACTTTAGATGTCCATCACAAATTAAAGGAATATAAATGAATTATTTTGCTGTTGAAGCCTAATCAGTAGACTAGTAATCAGCCTTTCCACTCCAATGCAGAGGAGTGCTAAGGAAGAAACTATTACCGGCTAAATACTTGAGCCATAATTTAGTGAAATTAATTATATTCCAAGAATACTGGTTGTGGACATCTAAAGATCAATTGTATACCCATAGTGAGATACTGTCACGGTTCCCAGATCCCACCACGCAGTACTTAACGCCCCACACTCCACAGAACCCAGAAGCTACCAACAGAGTAGCCGTGAAAGATCTAACTGTCTGGTCCTTATAATTGGCCAGGTAAACCAGCTAGACAGATAGGGTTAACAACACGGGGAGTAGTCAGCCGAGCCAGAATCAGGAATACAGAGTTCAGAATGGTCAAATGGAATAGCCGGGACGATATCAGAGCAGTAGCGTAGTACAAGAAAATGGTCTAGGGCAACAGAAGGCAGAATAGTCAGAAACAAGCAGAGGTCAATAACGGGTTAATTCAATATAGCAGTCAGGTACAAGGAGCTCAGGTATGGATAACCACGATCTGGCAACTGCTGAGAATACACTGAGGGTTTTTAAAGACCTTCACCAGGCCATGCCCCCCACTCAAGCTGCGCCTCTTGCAACCACCTCCCTGCCTGTCTCCATTTAAACCGGGCTTTGGTCAGCGAGCAGCATCAGACATGCTGCCCTCAAGCACACAGGTAGGGCTGGAAGCTCCCAATGTTACAGTACCCCCCTCTCCACGGGAGGCCACCGGACGACCAACAGGACGAGCGGCAGGACGACCACCAGGGCGATCGGGGTGCGAGGCATGGAACGCCCTGACCAACCTAGAGGCAGACATGTCGGAAGCTGGAATCCAGGACCGGTCCTCTGGACCATAACCCACCCAATCGACCAAGTACTGCAGAGTGCCCCTGCACAGCCTAGAATCCAAAACCCTCCTAACCTCATACTCAGGTTCACCATCAACCTGAATAGGTGGAGGAGGAGGAACGACCCGCGTGTACCTGTTACACAACAATGGCTTCAGTAGGGAGGTGTGGAAGACGTTGTGCATGCGAAGATGTTTAGGAAGGGCAAGAGCATAAGCCACAGGATTAATGCGGCGAATGATCTTATATGGACCTATAAACCGAGGTGCCATTTTCATAGAAGGCACCCGCAACTTCACGTTCATAGTGGACAACCAAACTCTATCCCCCACGTTATAGGAGGGAGCTTGTAACCTATGCCTGTCAGCCTTGCGTTTCTGGACAGCAACATTGCGCTCCATATTTTCTCGAATCTGTCTCCAAATCTCTTGCAGTTGAGTGAGATGGTCATCGAGAGCCGGGATGGCCTGTTCAGTAAACTGAAGCGGTAGAGCCAGAGGGAAAAAACCATAGATGGCAGAAAAAGGAGAGTGGCCAGTGGTCTCGTTAATGGCGTTATTACGTGCATACTCAGCCCAGGGCAACAACTCCGACCAATTGTCTTGTTGTTGTGTGGTAAAGCAACGTATGTACTGCTCGAGACCCTGATTTGCCCTCTCTGCTGCCCCATTGGTTTGTGGATGATATGCTGAAGAGAAGGCCAATCGCACCCCCATCTCTGCACAGAAAACCCTCCAGAAACGAGAGACGAACTGGGCTCCTCTGTCAGAGACTATTTCAGACGGAACCCCATGTATTCATACAATCTCTCTAGCAAATACAACCGCCAGTTCTTTGGCTGTAGGAAGCTTAGGTAGAGGGACAAAATGAGCCATTTTGGAGAAGCGGTCTACAACTGTCAGAACCACAGTATGACCCTTGGACTTCGGCAAGTCCACAATAAAATCCATAGATAGATGAGACCAAGGCCTCTTAGGCATGGGTAAAGGCTGCAATAGACCGACAGGCAAGGATTTACTGGTTTTGCTTCTGGCACAGACTTGACAAGCCAAAACAAACAGACGTACGTCCTGTCGCATGGTGGGCCACCAGAACTGTCTGGAGATACTGGTAAGAGTCTTAGTAATACCAGGATGACCTGCTGGTTTAGAATCATGAAACATTATGAGTAATTCTTGTCTTTCCTTTTTAGGTACAAACAACATATCTGGAGGCTTGTCAGGTGGAGCCCCTACTTGAACTGCCTGGAGGCGTTCCAGGAAAGGCGAGGAGACAGACAAGACTGTGGAAGCCACAATACATTCAGGAGGAACTATAGGATTGTGGTCTTGTGTATTAGATTCATACGGGTCATATTGACGAGATAAGGCATCAGCCTTTACATTGCGGTCACCTGGTCTGTAAGTCAATACAAAATTAAACCGAGACAGTAGCAATGACCCCCTGGCCTGTCTCGCGTTCAAACGTTTGGCATCCCCGATGTACGTAAGGTTCTTATGATCAGTAATTATCAATAAAGGGTCAAGAGTACCTTCCAACAAATGTCTCCACTCTGAGAGGGCAGACACAATAGCAAGCAATTCTCTGTTACCGATATCATAATTGCATTCTGCTGGTGATAATTTTCTTGAAAAGAACCCACAAGGATGTAGAGGTTTTCCTGGAGACTCTCTTTGAGACAGGACAGCCCCAATGCCTATCTCGGAAGCATCAACCTCAAGAACAAACGGAATCCTGGGATCAGGATGCCGTAACACGGGAGCGAAAGTGAAAGCTTGTTTGAGGGCTTCGAATGCTTGTTTGGATTGAGAAGACCAGATCTGGTTCTTCAGACCTTTACGTGTCATATTAATGATAGGGGAGGCTACAGCGGAATAATTCTTGATAAATCTCCTATAATAGTTGGAAAACCCCAGAAATCTCTGTATGGCCTTGAGACCTTGAGGGAGAGGCCATTCTGAGATGGCCGTGAGTTTAGAAGGATCCATCTCAAAACCTTCTGGAGTGATAATATACCCAAGGAATTTCACAGTAGTTATGTCGAATAAACACTTCTCTAGTTTGCAATAAAGACCATTGTCCAGTAATTTTGCTAATACCTGTCTGACATGTGCATGGTGGGTTTTCAGATCGGGAGAGTAAATCAATATATCGTCTAGGTATACAATAACAAAGGTTTGTAAGAAATCTCTGAGCACATCATTAATAAAATCCTGGAATACCGCTGGAGCATTACAAAGACCGAAAGGCATGACCAAGTATTCATAATGCCCACTCCTGGTGTTAAATGCTGTTTTCCACTCATGCCCCTCTTTTATACGTATCAGGTTGTAAGCTCCTCTTAAATCAAGTTTTGTGTATACTGCTGACCCCCTTAACCTGTCGAACAGTTCTGATATGAGAGGGATAGGGTACACGTTCTTAATGGTGATCTTGTTAAGCCCCCTATAATCGATACACGGGCGTAAATCTCCCTCTTTTTTAGACACAAAAAAGAACCCAGCTCCTGCTGGAGAAGAGGAACGTCGGATAAAACCTCTCTCCAAATTCTCCTTTATGTACTCTTCCATAATTTGGTTCTCCTTTATGGAAAGAGGATATACTTTGCCTCAAGGAGGCATGGTACCAGGATGAATATCAAAAGGCACAATCATATGGTCTATGTGGAGGCAGTTTCTCTGCCTCTCTTTTATCAAATACAGCCCTGAGGTCGGCGTATTGGTCAGGAACCTCTGTAGACAATGGAGGAGCTGTGGGTGTGTTCAGGGCACCGACATGCTGAATGGGTATTAAACACGTCCCAAAACAAGCAGGACTCCAAGACAGTATCTCTCCCTTAGCCCAATCAATAACAGGATTGTGTTTCACCAACCAAGGGAAACCAAGTACAACAGGATTGGAAGGTGAATGGATAACTTGAAATATGATTTCTTCTTTATGCAAGAGACCAGTGGTAAGAACCACTGTAACCGTATCGTGAGTAATCCTAGGGCAGGATAACGGTCTGCCGTCTATGGCTTCGATGGCTAAGGGTGTCTCTCTTACAACCAGAGGTAGAGAAATGGAAGAAGCGTAGTTAACATCGATAAAGTTGCCAGCAGCCCCAGAATCCAAAAAAGCGGTAGTCTGTGTGGTCTTGGTCTCCCAAGCCAAGGATACTGGTAACATAAGTTTAGTGTCTTTGACAGGAGACATGCACGTCACACCCAAGGCCTGTCTCCTCAGCTGCCTTAGGTGCGGTAGTTTTCCGGCTTATCATGCATCTTAGGACGATTAGGACATTGAAATCGTACATGTCCCCCCAAACCACAATACAGGCACAATCCCTCACGAAAATGCCTTGTTCTCTCTTCCTCTGTAAGCCTAGTACGGCCTAGTTGCATAGGCTCAGAGGGAGGAGATAACTCTCTTGGTGGTGCCTGAAAGACAGGGGCCAACCTAGGTAACGGTCTCTTGGGTTTCTCTCTTGGAGTCCTTCTGTCCCTTATCTGATTATCCAGATCTATACAATAATCAATGAGTTCACAGAATACCTCAGGTAGTTTACGTGGAGCCAATTCATGCATCAATGACTCTGATAACCCCTCCATAAAAGCCAGAACCAGTGTCTCATTTGTCCAGTTCACATCAGAGATCAAGGTTTTAAATTCTATGGCATAATCAGAAACAGTCCTGTTCCCTTGACGTATGCGGAACAAGGATTTGCCAGCTACCGTGGCCTTTCTGGTAGGATTAAATGTACGTTGTAACTCGGCTATGAATTCTTTATAATCCCGTATGATAGGCTTCTCTGCCTCCCATAACGGAGTCGCCCATGTCAATGCTCTGCCAGACAGGTGATTAATAATGAACCCCACTTTGGCAATGTCAGAGAAAAACATCTGTGGATTTAATTTAAAATGAATATCCACATGGACCAAAAATTCCCGGCACTCTGAGGGAGTACCGTCAAACCTCATAGGAGCGGTCATGTGTACCTGGGATGTCTGAACGACAGGGGACACAGGTATATCAACCGGGGGTGCAACCCCAGCTGGTTCCAGGTGAGCCGTACGAGTCAGGATAGTTTGTAAGGCAATAGCAAACTGCTTTCTTTAAGTCCCACCAGAGGTTCTCAATCGGATTTAAGTCAGGTGACTGCGATGGCCACTCCAAAATGTTCCAGCCTTTAATCTGCAAACATGCTCTAGTGGACTTGGAGGTATGCTTGGGATCATTGTCCTGTTAAAAGGTCCAACGTCTCCCAATCCTCAGGTTTGTGACGGACTGCATCACATTGTCATCCAATATCTCCTGGTACTGAAGAGAATTCATGGTACCTTGCACACGCTGAAGCTTCCCTGTACCTGCAGAAGCAAAACAGACCCAAAGCATGATTGACCCCCCGCCATGCTTCACAGTAGGCAAGGTGTTCTTTTCTTCATAGGCCTTGTTCTTCCTCCTCCAAACATAGCGTTGATCCATGGGCCCAAACAGTTCTAATTTTGTTTCATCAGCCCACAGAACACTATCCCAAAACTTCTGTGGTTTGTCCACATGACTTTTGGCATACTGCAGTCGACTCTTCTTATTCTTTGGAGACAGCAAGGGGTGCGCCTGGGAGTTCTGGCATGGAGGCCTTCATTACGCAGTGTGCGCCGTATTGTCTGAGCTGAAACTTCAGTACCCACATCTGACAAATCTTTTCTCAGTTCCTCAGCAGTCACACGGGGACTTTTCTCCACTCTACGCTTCCGGTAGCGCACAGCAGTCGAAGTCAGCATCTTCTTTCTGCCACGACCAGGTAGCATTTCAACAGTGCCCTTTGCCTTGAATTTGCGAATGATGCTTCCTATGGTCTCTCTTGGTATGTTTAACATCTTTGCAATCTTCTTATAGCCATTGCCCTTCCTGTG
The DNA here is from genome assembly GCA_009667805.1 of Leptobrachium leishanense. NCBI lineage: Eukaryota > Metazoa > Chordata > Amphibia > Anura > Megophryidae > Leptobrachium > Leptobrachium leishanense. Next base: position 460,031,370 of record CM019063.1, read on the forward strand.
AAGAGTAATCACCTCTTCTCTTGTCTTCCTGGACCATTCTCTTGACTTCACCATGTTTGTAACCACACCAGTAAATGTCTAGAAGGAGCTGAGTATCACAGTCATTTTAAAGCTGCCTAATTGGTGCTTATTATGCTTTATTGCTGCTCCGTGACATCCACAGATGTTTTCAATACCTGATTGAAAACACTTGAATGAACCTCTGTTCTTCAGAGTGGTAGTCTTTAAGGGGTTGAATAATTGTGTCAATGAAGAATTCACAAAAGAAACATTTACTACTGTATTACAAAACCAATTGATGTCATTTTAGTTGCATATGGTTCTTTAAAAAGTCCTTGTAGGATTTCATTCTGAATACAATTACAAATGTACACTAAATTCCCTAAAACCCTTTACAGCATTGGGGGTTGAATAATTTTGAACACAACTGTGTATTGAATGAAGTGCTGTGATTGATTTGTGGAAGAGATAGTCTACCTATCGAGTGTGTTATGTATCTCCCTGAAGGAAGTTGCATTTAGTGAATAGGCCCCCACAATAATAAATTGTGCTGCAGGTGATGCCCAGTAACTGAGTGTTTATTTTAGCCAGGTGGAGGATTGGTTTATAATGGGAAAGGTTTAAGTGAATAGAATAGAGCTTGGTGTTTAAGAACTGAGGCGTGTATATCTGTGGTGCGGTCTATAAACCTAAAATATTTGTCCATTAGATTATTGCGTGTCGCAGTATCGCTACTAATCACGATCTATAATCACTTGTGAAATTGTATCTTGCTAATCCGTTGATAACATATGATTGTATGAAATTTGACGTGTGAATAAATTTTGGTTTGAATTGTTTTACCGTTACGCAGTATCATATCATCTTTATTGATTTTATTGTGTTTTAAAATATCTAGATAGCATCAAAAGAACTCGGGATAACGCGCCATATATTTGTTAAGACGTATATTCATTGATTGGTTATTAATCCCTATCTTAAGGGTTAAATACCAATTTATACCACTGGTATTGGAGGCACTGTCAATAATATATATATATATATCTATATATATCTACAATAAGAAAAATATACGTCATAATTAATATATCCCTGACCTTTTAAAGAAGTCAATAATCTCTAACACCCCTCTCCATCTCATCACCCTCAAGTGTTCCTGAGGGTGTTTGACAACTTTCCAAAGTGGAAGGTATCAGTCTGCCCAGAAGGCTTTTCAATCTGCTCATTCATGACAGCCTTTTGGGGTTCAAATCAATACTTTGCAGGTTGTGCAGTGATGGACAGCCAATGACTCACAATGTAGAAGCATTGATAAAGTGAAATTTAGAGGTATTGAGCGGCATGCGATTGAGTGGCCAGTTAACAGAGTGACACAGAATTCTGGTGCAGATGTTGTCAGTCCAGAAGACCCCAAGGAAGACCATGCCACAGGCAAAAGAGTGAGTGTTTAACACCTCTAAACTAGAAATGGGGGTAATAGAGTGGCTAATAATTAACACCTCCTCCACTACACTGTTTCCAGCTTAGAGTCTCACTTTAATCTTTAAAAAATTATAGCAAAATAAAAGTCAAATTACAAAAAAATCCTTACCCGGTGGTGCGTCTTGTTCAACATTTTCCCTTTTCTTGCATGACCTAGAGCTGGATTGTTCTGTTTACAGTTACAAGTTTTTATAAAGCGCTAACAAGTTCTGCTTATCATTGTTTGCATGAACAGTTGGGTAAACTTCTCGGTAGAGCATATATTATACTTGCTGTGCTGAAACGTATATTCAATTTGTTATTTTACAATGCCTGTCTTTAATAAAAAGGAAAAAAAATTAGTAATGTTTCCAGTTGTATGCTACTAAATATATTTATTTTTTGAATGGTTTCCATCTTGTTTTACATTTTATTATTTAAAAATGTGAGAGATAACCCCATTCTAGATGTTGTATCTCCATCTCCAGGTGATAGTTTCTATTTTGATGCAGCTGCAATTTGGACGAAGATACAAACCCATGCTTTCATTTGTGTGCCATCATCTGAAATTCAATAGCTCTGAGAACATATTGTGTTCTTATTGAAAATATGCTCTGTCTCGTTTGCTGCCAAAGCAACTAATTAGTTCATAACTTGGAGAAATAAGTGTCACTACCAATAAAAGTGATATGTTGCACAGTGGTACTTATTAGTATGTCTTTTTGCTTTGTATAATCCAGTGGTATATGCCACCTAGATGCTTAGATTTTACTTCTAGCTCCTTGAGTTTACAATTATTAATCCATAATTATTGCCCATTGCTCTACGTAACATAACATCATTATGAAATGTACAATTTGAGGGAAGAATTTCTATTTTGCAGGTCAAAATAGTCAAACTGAAGGAAACATTTTCACATTAACCGAATCTGAATAACCCGTTACATATTATGTCACTTGTTCCCTTTCAATAAAACTATATTTTGGTAAAGTCCAATAAACGTTAGTTCTATTCATTTTAAGGAAGTCTTCTTTCAGTATATTTTTTTTTAGTTTTGTGCTTGTTTTTGCAAATAACACAAGATCCTCAATAACTGTTGTAATAAGGATGCATTTACTTGTCATTTGCACAAAAACTGGTAGATATGATAGAAGATAAGGTACAGGTACCTTCGATAAATCCACCTTTAACTACCACTTCTTATATGGGGTACATTTATTTATGTATTTTATTGGTTTGTTTCTTGTCCTTGATTTTGTATTAGTGAATTGATAGCCACAGAGCCATAATAATATCATAATTGTGCATGCTTACCGATGTAGTTATGGTGCAAGGAATGTAAGCATTTGTAAAAATTGTTACAGGAATGTATCTACTTGCCCTTTTTCCCAGATCAAAAAGGATACTTTTGTTTCCATCTACAGCCATCTGAATGGATGAATGGGGTGTGACTGCTGACAGGCCAAGAAATACTACAACTAGAAATTGCAATGAGGCAATAGTTGTGAGTTCTTGCAAATAGCTCTCAAAAATACAAAAGGCACTATGAACTGTGGCAGCTCAGCAGAGACCCAATATCCATAGGGCTTGGTTTATAGAAACACACACTCGCTGGTGAGTGTGAGTTTACCTATTCCTCTGAAAACTGAGCTGTGGTTGAAATGAAAATGTAATTAAATTGAATGTAAATAAAGTACGGGAACTATGGGCCCTATCAAGTCCTTAATGCTAGCGCTCACATAAACGAGCATTGTTGCTGGGTTAATTGAGGTGAAAGCGTTACGGTTAAAAAACCCATTAGTGAATCGGTATTATCACATTTTAGTGCCAGCTTACTGAAATATGCTTTCCCTATGTTTAAAATGGGGAGTGCAGAGAGTAAGCAAAGAGTAATTAGCGTTAGGATCACAAGGTCCTAACGCTAATTTAAAACAGCTGTCGCTAACAAAGCACCAGTTTAGAGAAGAATTGGAATTTTCAGTCCCTTTTCATCAATTTGTCCTCTCTTGTTATCTAAAGTATCATTTATAGTACAGGGGGGGTCGCGCCTATTCCCCGATGGGGCGGCTGCAACCACCAAATGTACCCAGCCCAGCAACATGTATAAAACATAACAAGGGGAAAAAATGTCATCTGCGCTTATTCCCATTATACCGTGTGAAACAAAACACAATTAGAGGCTTTGGTTTCTATTAATGGCCATTAAAAGAGTAAGTAAGTAAGGGAGGGGGGCATTAATAAAAGCCCACCAGTCTACCTCATAACTGAAAAGCAGCATGAGCATGTTATGGTTTGCTATACAGCAGCCTGTGGCTTCATTTTTGCATAGGACTCACCCTCACTAGAGGTGCCGTGACGTTGGCAGGTGAGCTTACTCTTTTAATGGCCATTAATAGAAACCAAAGCCTCTAATTGTGTTCTGTTTCCCACGGTATAATGGAAATAAGCGCTGATGATATTTCTTCCCCTCTAAAGTATCATTTGTTGGGAAATTGTTGTATGCTGACAGATTATCTGTTACCAGTTCGCTGCTTCATTTTTCCTTCAACCTGATAAAAAGTGTCGGTTCAGCACCTTCAGGTAGAATAATTAAAAGCCTCCATCAACATTTAGTATCACTTTATTGTATTTTTTGACTATCCACAAAATTAACTGGCAAGTAGCCACCAGACTACATATTCTGTTATTGGCAACAGCAAAAAATATGGAATCTATGTCAGGTCTAATTACCTTTTTTATTTGACCAATTAAACATAATAAATGATCAATATAAAATGATTATGTCTCTTCTCTATGGCACTGTCAAATCTAATAGCCATTTAATGTTCTGTGCAAACATCCCACAGGAAAAAAAATATATAAAATATATATATAAGCACAAGTGCATCGGCCATGAGGGAATGTTTTACAATTTAATTTTGTCTGTCCAGGTGGATATTTAAATCTCTGTCTGCTAACATAAAAGCAAAACCAGATTAGTCAGAGTATCTCTCTAAAGCAGAGTGTGTATAAGCTGATTTAGTTTCCTGTCTCAAGAAAAAGATGAAAGAAAATCATGGTAACGGATGCTAGAGCTTTAAGTGTCAACTTGGTGCACCATCCTACTAATTCTACTTGTCAGCAGTTCTTTCAAGGACAGCTCATCAAGAGAGATATATAATTGTTCATTTTGTGTTGGTCACTAATGAATAAAAGTCCTTAGGTTTTATGTTTCTGCACATACTTATATTTAATGTTTGAAAAAGTCTTATAAATCTCCTAATAAAAAGTCTAACAAAAATCTTAACTGAACTTTATAAGGATTTCCTTGAGGAAGTATTCTTTTACAGATGGTGGAAATTGAAATGTATAGAACTTTTGTTATATAAAATATTCTTGAGAGAAATTACTTAGATGATCTCCGTCTGTAATTAATAGATCTTTTCTAGTTCAAGTTCTAAACTTAAAGTATAAGAAGCAGCCATTGAACTCTTTTTATGGTTTTCTGAGGAGTACTTTGAAACCTGTAACCTATTGTGTGGGACGGGTGACTTTAGTAAAGGCATTTAGAAAAAGTTGCCCGGTTTTAAAAAAATATATACTATTTTAAGTACTCTTTTAGTCAAGAATAGCTTCAACAACAGTATTGCCGAAACATATTCAAACATTGACGAAACTTATTCAAACATCGGTGCTACCGTTGTTGTAATAGAATTTTAGTGTAGTTTCAGTATATTGAAACTACAGTGAACAAATGTATTGGAGTAATTTACAAGGTTATTTAGAGAAAGGTGAAAAACAGGAGAACTGGCAGGAGAAGAGAACAATCTAGACCAAACAGTTGATTTGGAAAGTGAGATAAATGGGAGAATTTTTCTGGTTTGGCTATTTAGACCTAGATTTTTCACTTCTCCAGTTATTCTCCGGAGTTTCACCTTTCTTTGATTAGACCTGTTAGTAAAAAAATAAATATATATATATATATATATATATAACTTTTGTTAGGATTAGAAGTAGGATTATAATTAGGGTTATGGTCAGGGTTATAATTAGAGATAGGGTTAAATTAAGGTTAGAGCTAGAATTAGAGTTAAGTTTATGATTAAGGTTAGGGATAGAATTAAGGTTAAGATTAGAGCTAGAATTAGGATTAGAGTTAGGGCCGGAAATAGGATTATGATTAGAGCTAGAATTAGGGTTATAGTTAGGACTAGAGTTTGGGATAAAATTATAGATAGGGAAATAATAAGGGTGTTAAAATTAGGGCTAGGGTTATAATTAGGGTTAGGTTTAGAATTAATGTTCGGGTTTGAAAAGATTATGTATGGGAATCCTGTTTCCTATTAAACCCACCTCTAATGAGAAATACAAGAGACCCCCTACAGTATCTATCCATGTTCTGGACAGACAATATATATAGATGAAATTTGACTAAAGCAAAGTGAGGAGACTGGGCACTCCACTGTAGTTGTGGCTTTATTTCATTTTGTGTATCTAGCTTCCTTTGCCAAGTCAGCTGCTAGGCAAGCAAAATGTTGTCTTTGCTGTTGGTTTTGCTGATGACCTCTGCTTGTTACTTGACCACCTCTCTGATTGCCGCCTGCCATTCTGTCCTTTGCTTGTTCTAAGGAATATGTTGATTGATGCCTGCCAGTCTGGCCATTTGATTGTTCAAAGGATACGCTGAAAGGGTCAAAGGATTGCCCTTGCTGTTGTTTGAGCTTTATCTGCCTTTGCTATACTCTCCACGATTCCTGTAAACCATATCGCTTCTAAACTGTTGAAGATTACCAAGCCTGACATCACTTCCACTGGTGAGAGAGCTGTAACTATATCTGGCCTCCCTCCTAGTGGCTGTATTGTACAGGTCGCTTTCCACTGCATCTGGTTTCTGTGCTGCCTTGATATACACCTGATATTCCAGTTGCATGCTTGTGTTTGTGTGGATCTTGGGTAGTTGCTTATTCTAGGTGCCGATACATCCCAACTATACCGACTCTGGACACTAATACAGTGTCTGGGTTGGAATTGGCCTGGTAACAGGGAGCTGGTATGGAAAAAAATTGGGACAAGGCGATATCCCTTAACAACTTCCTGTTACCAGCAAGGATGGAATAGTGTCCATTGTTTGCAAATATATCTACTCACACAGAACCATCCAGCAACACACAATCAATATTTACATACATCAATGTCACCTAAATCCCCTCTGCATTCAGCTACTAGATCATAATTAAGGTGACCATATTGGCCATATTTAAAGGGACACATATACTTTCTTCACACTGATGGGCAGTGCATGACGAATGTGACCCCACCAGGGTCGTGCAGTCAGGGGTGGCAGAGCAAATTAATGTGGTCATTGTGCTGTAATGACATGTGTGATGTGTTTATTTAACTGTAAATAAAATGTTATTTATTGAAAAAAGTTCTCATACTGACTTGCTCCACGCTCCCTCACTGTGCTTGCTTCTTCTCTCTGTCCTCCGCTTTTTTTTTCTCCTGCACTTTCAGTTTGCCGGCTGGTGTGTGTGTGTGTGTGTGTGTGTGTGTGTGTGTGTGTGTGTGTGTGTGTGTGTGTGTGTGTGTGTGTGTGTGTGTGTGTGTGTGTGTGTGTGTGTGTGTGTGTGTGTGTGTGTGTGTTTCACTATACAGACAGCAGGGGCAGCACTGAGCCAGCCTAGCCTACGTAATTTGCACAGCTGAATGCTACACTAATTGCGAAGCTCAAGCTGGTTCTACGCTCTTCAGTGCCTCCAGAGGCAATGAGAGCAATTGAAAGCTTGAGCCGATGGGAAAAAAAATGCCCCCCATGGGAGGCAGAGCTCCCCATGGATTGATTGATGCAGGACAGTCATGTGACTGTCCTTCTCAGTCGTGGGGGGGCAGGCAGAGCTCAGCAATCAGCATGTGTGTAATAACGCCCTCTATTAGTCAGTATTGTAAGTGGATGCTCTTAAAACATTAAAAACCTGTATGCAAACTTTTTTACAGTAAGAGTTGTAATAGCGCCCTCTATTAGCCAGTATTATAAGTGCATGCTCTTAGCTGTAAAAAAAAGCAAACTTTAATTTATAAATAGTGAAACTCTATTCTCCTATATAACGTTAATCAAATGCGTAAATTGCGACTGCGTAACCCTGTGTATATCTGGCTCTGATACTAGCCAGTGCCTCACCAGCCACTGACCTCACCGCACGTCAATGGACCCCACAGCATGCAGAATCTATATGCTGCAGGTAAGAAATCAAAGAGAATTCCCAGGTGACCTGCCTTGATATCCTTACTGCCTCATATGAATTATACATGTTTTCAGGGCAGCACTTTTCCCTCTGCTCCCCTCTTCATGAAATAGTGTATATTACCCTAAATAGCACATACGAATATGTGTCCCTTTAAACATGACCGATATGGTCACACTAATCATATCATGTAAGTACCCTTTGAATAAAACAGAAAAAAATACATAAATACAGGCTATTATGAGCCCACATATGAAATTATAAAATGCTTATTTAAATGCAGTTAAAAGTAAAATGTGATAATAGGGCAGAGTTGGATGTCCAATAAGCGTCATTGAGGAAATAAGTAATTTACCAATATGTAAGTATTAAAAGTTTGAATGGGAATTATCATAACGCCCAACACATAACTTGTATTAATGTGTGTGCATGAAAGTCAGCAAACAGCACCGAGTGAGAATAATTTAATTTGGATTGAAGGGGCTGTAAGCTTCTCAAGAGACATGAAAACTAGAACTGTGAATTAGTGGATTTGCCAAGATGGCGAGGCAGAGTCTGCAAGGTTACAATCCTGTTACAACTAGAGATGTGCACGGCTGAAAAATTTTGTTTTGTTTTGTTTTTGTTTAACCACTTCAATGCGGAGGACGCGCTCAGCGCGTCCTCCGCATGGCTGCTGGTATGCGGAGGACGCGCTGAGCGCGTCCTCCCTTTGGGGCCAGCGTTCGGCCGGGTTCCGGCCGATCGCTGGCCCCCCGCTGCGGGCTGACATCCTCGATGTCAGCCCAGCATCCGGAACCGCAGCCGCTGAAATTAGGTGTCATCGCGGCAGCGCGATGACACCTAATTCAGGCGCCCCCCCCGCATGTGCGGAGGAGGTCGCCTGAAAGGGAGGGGGGGAGGTCCTTCGACCTCTCTCCCTCCCGATCGGCGGCGTTGCGGGGGTTAACCCAGGTACCATTTGGAAGGGCACAGCCTGCCCTTCCAAATGGTGCCTGGCATTAACCCCTGGGGAGCTGGATCGCGAATCGGCGCTGAAAAGCGCCGGTTCGTGATCCTTTCCCGGAGCTGGCCGACATCTTGGATGTCGGCCAAGCCTCTGGGAACTCCCCCTGAGAACTGGCGTCATCGTGCATAGCACGATGACGCCAGTCCTAGAGTTAACCCCTAACTGCCACCAACGGTGGAGATAGGGAGTTCCAATGAACTCCCTATCTCCCGATCCGTGGTAGCTAGGGGTTAAAGTTTGGTATCGTTGGATCGGCCAGAGCATGGCCGTTCCAACGATACCAAACTCGAATGTGAAAAAAGTTTTTTAAAAAAAATAAAAATTAAAATTAAAAATAAAAATATATTTCAAAAACAAATTATAAAAAAAAAATAAACATTTTTTTTCTTTTTTTGGTTCGTTAGTGTAGCAATATTGTTCCCATTTCAATTATAATGTGAACAATGATGCTGCACTAACGATTTTTGTATGCGGTGCGTTTGTTAAAAATCGCGTAATTTTCCCCAAAAAAAAATGTAACGAGACCCCATCTCTAATTTTTTTAACAAGCGCACCCCATACAAAATATAACCGCAATTGCTCGCATGTTAAAATGTGAAAAAAAACACTTTACACGTTGTAAATTATTGAAAATACATATTTTATTGCATTTTTTGTTATAATATACAGACATGACATAACGTATACATATAATAATGACATATTATGAATCTACCGAGTCTGGCGGAAAGAACGATATATAATATGTCTGAGTAATATACTAAAATAAGCCTTCAAAACACGTTTAAACATGATGAGCAAAACCGGTAAAAATGACCTCAGCACAGAGGTGTGAAAAGCCTCAGCAGCGAAAGGGTTAAAATAAATTTTGTTTTTGGAATTTCATTTTGTTTCATTTCGTTTCCTTTTGGTTCAATTCAAAATTTCATTTTGATTCGAATTTGATATCAATTCAATAGTTGATATATCAGTTTGATAGCTGATGTCAATTCGAATTTTGGATCACTAAATAAAACCCCAATTAATCAAATTTTGCTGTTAAAAGACAAGCTAGGGTTAAATATTAAGCCGTGTCACATATTTAGTATTTGAGTCAAATGAAAGAGTGAAATGAAATTAATTTGTTTCATAAAGTCGTTTGCTGACTATTACTTGTATTGTAAGTTAAGATCAATTTGATAGTTGATATCAATTCTATAGTTGATATCAAATTCAATTCGATAGTCCATATCAATTCGAATTTACCACCATAGTTTTCAATGTTAAAAAAATCCCAATGTTTAACTGTTTATTAAATATTTATTAAACCATTTATAATTTTCAATTGCAGCAAAAAGCCATTTTTAAAAATAAAAATTGGAATTTTTCGGTTAATCTTTAGGTTTCCTAACTTATTTTAAAGAAGGACATGAACATGTGTCCATGGACTGACACAATAGATACATTACATTGTGTCAGACCATGGACAGTTCACATTGTGAAATAGATTGATAACATGTTTCACTTTCCGGTACTGTCCATTTCACAATGAATCAGGACCATGGTTAACGCCGGCAGGTTTGGAACTGTCCATGGTCTGACAAAATGTACTGTATCCAATTGCTGAATGCACACAGACTGTAAGAAAATAATTCAGCTGCATGCGTTCAAAGAAAAACAGACCTCATTATTACATTTAAAATAAGTTAGGAAACCTAAACTTTCATCCAAAAAAATCCAGAAAAATTAAAAGAAATCCTAAAAAATAAATAAAAGAATGGCTGTGCTGCAATTGAAAATTCGAAATGGTTTAAGAAATATTTAATAAAAACAGATTTTTTTAACATTGAAAACTATGTTGGAAAAAAGCCTAGTTTCTTTAAAATAAGTTAGGAAACCTAAAGATTAACCCAAAAATTCCTAAAAAATGCCAAAAAAATCCTAAAAAATTAATTTTAAAAATGGCTGTTTGCTGCAATTGAAAATTCGAAATAGTTTAAGAAATATTTAATAAACAGTTAAACAAAGGGATTTTTTTAACATTGAAAACTATGGTGGAAAAAAGCCTAGCATCTGCATTAATTATAAAGTGACCGGTTCTGTTTTTTTTTTGTTTTAGATCATTTTGTTCTTTTTTTTTTCATGTCAGATCATTTTGGTTCAGTTTTTTTCATTTCAGTTCATTTCGTTATGAAATTTATTTTGTTTTTGATCATTTTGTTCCTTTTTTTAGCATTTCGTACCATTTGCGTTTAAATTTATTTCGTTTAGGTCCCATAATGAAATGATTTTGTGTGTGTTGAAACTTTGATTCGGGATTTTGGAATTTCAGGCGGCCGATATTTCGTTTTGGAAATGCTCCCGAAAGAACGAAAATGTTCAATTTCGTACAAAATTAAATTCGGAACTAAACAAATTGCACATCCCTATTTACAACTGATAAGTGACGATTAATAGTAAACCGTGGCTTGAATATACAATGCGAGTACTGTATTTTATCACATTACTGTAAAATATTAGCCTAGCAGAAAACTAACTCATATCATGAAAATGTGACATTTGTATTGGTTTACAGATCTTCACTGACATTGAATTTTACATTGACCATACAGTTATAAAGTTTATTCTTCTCACTACTGCGCACAATTGGGTGGCTGCAAACCAATTTCTGCACTTGTTATGAATAGATGTATGAGCATTAGTAACCAGAGATCATGTGATATTATCAGTTCCAGAAGGATCATTGTCATGACAACTGTAATATATTTCATTAAGTAGAAAAATATTTTTCGAAGTGCTCCCACATTTTACTAATTTAGCAATTTTAACGTAACTCACTGTTTGATGAATAGATACTCACAATGCCTGAATGGCATCATTACAGAACAAACTGAAGACATATAACCTTGTTTTTATTCATTATGCCGACTTTAAAATTAATGATATTTATTTTAAACAAAATATTTCAGAGCAGTCATGAAGAATATGTTTATGTTTTGTGAGCACTGTCTATCCATGTATAATTGTTTGCCGATTTTAACTCTATCCAATAAAAGTTAATTATTAATCATTGGTCTCTGGGAGACATTAGTACTCTGATTTTTTATCAGAGTAACTGTAGCTATTGGAATATTTAGGGGTAATCCCTCTTGTCTCTTACTACCTCTCATTATTAAAATTGTTCATTACCTGGTATAATTCTGTTACGCTCTACCATTTTGGTAGCGATTTCAGTCATGAAGAATACAAACAAGATCATGCACCTGCTTTATTATGGGTAAACATGTGCAGTTTATATTTTATTGTGTTCACTAGGTAAATAGGGAAATTCAATATCTTTGCATTTCACATATTAATGGATAATAACTCCTTCAATAATGAGGGTCTTTCAATGAAACCACTCTCAGGACCCAGTGGTTTTATGGAAAATTACCCTCACAGTAACTATGTAGAGACATTTCCCTCTATATATTTTCAATGTAAGTAAGGCTCCCTCTGCTGGCCGAAAAGTGCTACTGTATTTACATAACAGCTTGAGCATTGTGATTCCACGCAGCACAAATGGATCTAAAAACATTTCAAGTAATTTATATGCATTGACTGTCATGTCCAATGTGTTGAAATTCCAGTAGAATGTTCTGGAGCCCATCTGCAATAAACAAAATTCCTTTGCATTGCTCCAGAATTAGACCACATGAAGTATACTCAGTTTCGTGAAGATCGAGGATATTCAGTCTTGGTAGTGAAGGGGATCAAAATGAATAATTGGAATTATAAAGAAAAATAAAACAAAATAAAAACAAATGTAACAGAATAGATTTTCATTTTCAAATGAAGTATTTCCACTATTCAAAAGATTGTTCTGAATGGATTTTAATGCAAGTGTCCTTTACTGGATTATTGTGCTTCTGGGTTACTAAATTTAAGATGTGTCATCTATTTTTCACATGTTCATGAATTTACATGTAAAATTAAATAGCTAGAAGATCTATAAAAAAAAAGTTGATGTAAATGAATGTAACTGTAGGCAAACCCTTACATGATTGTCTTATATTTTGCAAAGAAATCACATCCATAATTGTTGTCAGTTTGAAAATGCCCAGTGACTCTTACTCAAAAGGGGTTATTCAGAGAGCCGATCTGGCCCCGAGATGTCACCAAACAGGGAATTTCCCCGTACAGTGACATTTTGGGGCTATTAGGCTACTCAGAGAGCAGGCAGTTTGTCAAATTTTGGTGAACTGACAGCAAGTATGGTGCCTGTATGAGGGCAGTGAAATCCCCCATAGAGAAGCAATGGTTAATATATTCAGAGAACACCGAACAGCAGAGAAAAGTTGCCGAAATGCCCTGATGTTCGGTGGTTTCATTTGGCAGGTTTATTCAGGCGAACCCCATAGGTTTCAATGTTAAAAATATTCCTGTTTTTATCCAATATCTAATAAACAATTTATTATTTTAATCTGCAATAAAAAGTCTATTTATAGATTTTTTAACGATCTTTTAAGAATTTTTCAGGATTTTTACAGCAAATTATTTTTCTGTTTTGTTTTTTTTAAAAGCGTTGTTTCTTTTTCCTGTAACAGACCTTTTTAATATAATTTCTAGGATCTTATATGTAAATTCCAGACATTCCAGACATTTTTGTTCAGTAGTTTTTTTCCAAACAGCGTTTCAATTTTGACACTTTCAAGCGTATTGCTTTTTTGTTTTTTTTTACCCAGTTCGTCAGCTTGTCGGCTTTTTCCAGCGGCTGGTCTGCACTGTGATCAACGGCTCGTCGGCTTTTCCCGGCGTCTTTTTTGCAGCGGTTCCAGTGGGTTTTCGGAGGGTTTTTAGCGGGTTTTCCCTGCACTCTGAAGAGCTATGATTCCCCCGAAGTGCAGGGAACTGTGAGGAACGAGAGAGCACCGAAATGTCAGTGACATTTTAGTGCTCTCTGAATTAACCCTAAAGTATATCTCATAATAAACACTTGTGTGATTACCACTGGTTGAATTGGATGGCTATTCATAACAACTTGAAATATAAGTATTACTTTTATTCTATTTCATAGTGCTTTCTTTACACATTTATACTTCTTTCGCAAAATTGCTGCTATACAAAATGCATTTAGAATAATATACTAAGTTACTGCTTAGGTGCGCCTGGAATACTTTTTGCTTTTCTTATCCTTCCTTCAAGATACAAAAAAAACCCTACTACTGTGCGTTCTTTTGGATCAACAGCAGTAGGTGATGTGTGAGAGGCTGAACCCGGTGGACGCATGTCTTTTTTCAGCCTATGTAACTATGTAACAATATTCTTATCTTATCAACCAAATTCAAGTCTTGCATAAAATCAGCATTGCAAGAGACAATTTAGAAAATGTAAGTTCCTTAGGTAGCTGTGTTCTCTCTGCCTCATGTCTGTTAAGCTATGTCCTACCCCTACCCCATTGCAACCCCTATAACGTGACTTGGAATATTTTGGCGCGAAGCAAGTAAATCAATAATAGTACATGTAAGGCAGTGTTTCCCAAACTTGTCCTCAGGACCCTCTAACAGGCCAGATTTTGCAGATCACCTTGGGGAAATGCAGACTGAATCCTGCAATCACTGAGCAGCAAATCATATCACCTGTGCTTCACATATCTGGAAAACCTGGCGTGTCCTTGGCAGTCAGCACTGGCCACCCTTTCTGGGTGAGAGCAGGCTGATTTGCATATGGAAAATTCATCCCTGTAATGGCACAAGCAAGCTAAAACCTTGTTTGTGAGACCTGAGCGGGCACCCACCGTAGAGCAGGCCATTGTGCTGTTGCTCGTTCTCAGGACCCTCACAAACACCCCTCCTTGCTTCTCACTATAATTGTAAAGGGTCATCCAGATGTGGACCCCTTGCTTGATGTGCCTAGAGGGGTGTCAGCTATACCCAGTTGATTCCTGGAGTTGCGGGACTGGAGGAAGGAACTGCAAGGCCCAATTTTTACTGGGTAAACGCAAGTCTATATCATGCTTTCTCTCACGCTTCTCCTCTTTACTTCTACCTTTCTCCTTAAATGGAACTCCTGCCCCTCTACCACCGACCCCTACACTATCTGCATCTCTCCTCCCTCCTCTCGTCCCACATGATGGCCTCACATGAGCTCCTTTGTTTCCTCAGAACATGGTCTCCCTCTAACTCTCGTGCTGCCAATCACTCCCACGCCCACAAATCCCATTCCCACCTTCTCTTTCTCACCCTCCTGCTGTTACTCTATTCAGGTGACATATCCCCTAACCCTGCCCCACAACACATCCAATACTTCCCTCTCATCCTATCTCCATCGCACATAAATCACCTCCCTGCAAGCCCAGCAACCTCATTCCCATCATCCCTCAGCGCCTGTCCTCTTTCTCCTGCGCCCTCTGGAACGCTCGCTCTGTGTGCAACAAACTCACAGCCGTCCATGACCTCTTCCTTTCAAACTCCTTCAACCTCCTAGCTTTAACTGAAACCTGGCTAACTCCCTCTGACACGGCCTCCGTTGCTGCTCTCTCACATGGCGGTCTACACTTGAGCCATACCCCCAGACCGGGTGAGAGAAATGGTGGCGGGTCGGGCTCCTGCTCTCTCCCACCTGCACCTACCAGCATCTCCCCTCACCCCATCCCTCTCCTTCTCCTCCTTCGAGACACACTGCATCCGCCTGTTCTCTCCTCTGGCTCTCAGGGTGGCAGTCATCTACCGCCCACGGGGACCAACCTCCCAGTTCTTTGACCACTTTGCTACCTGGCTTTCTCACTTCCTGTCTTCTAATCTTCCATGCCTAATTCTCGGGGACTTCAACATTCCCATTGACGATCCTTCCGCTCCTGCTGCCTCCAAACTTCTTTCACTCACGTCCTCCCTTGGACTCACACAATCCTCCCTCCTCCCTACCCACCGCGATGGTCACGTTATTGACCTGGTCTTTTCCAACCTCTGCTCCATTTCTGAGTTCAAATGTCGCCCTTTCCCCATCTCTGACCACCACCTTCTCTTTCAACCTATCTGGACTTCCTAAAAACCCTGCTCCCCCACCCCGCACACACACTCGCAGAAATCTACATGCTGTGGACCCCCATCAATTCTCCAACCTACTTCACCACCTCCCTCATACCTCATCCTTCACCTGCCCTGATGCTGCCACTAATCACTACAACACTACGCTTATCTCTGCTCTAGACACTCTTGCTCCTCTTCGACTCTGCAAGGCTCCACGCCGCCAGCTTCAGCCCTGGCACACCCTCCAAACTCGCTACCTGCAAAGATGCTCCCGCACTGCAGAGCGTGCCTGGAGGAAATCCCGCTTTGAAGCTGATTTTGTTCACTTCAAGTTTATTCTCCGGTCACACACCTCTGCCCTCCACTTGGCCAAACAATCCTTCTTCTCATCTCTTATATCTACGCTGTCCTCCAACCCTAAACGGCTCTGGTCCACCTTCAACACCCTCCTCCACCCACCTGCACCTCCCCCCCTCAGCTGCCTTCAGCGCTCAAGACCTGGCAGACTACTTCCTCAGTAAAACTCTATCTATCAGAAGCAACATCCCAACACAAGATAGTTATCTGCCACCTCCACTCCCACAGGTCCCCTCTGCCACCCTCTGCCGCTTCCTCCCAACCACTGAGGAGGAAGTCAATTCCTTATTGTCCTCCTCACATCTCACCACGTGCCCGCTCGACCCCATTCCCTCACATCTAATTCCTCCCCTCTCCTCCTCCCTCACCCCTGCTCTCACACACATCTTCAACCTATCTCTCTCAACTGGCTCCTTTCCATCCGCCTTCAAACACGCGCTAGTTACCCCTTTACTAAAGAAACCATCCCTAGACACCAACTCTCCATCCAACTACCGCCCTGTATCCCTGCTTCCCTTCACATCAAAGCTCTTAGAAAAACTAGTCTTCAACCGCCTCTCCCTCTTCCTGTCCTCCAATTCCCTACTTGACCCCCTGCAATCTGGCTTCCGTCCGCTACACTCAACTGAAACTGCCCTCAAAGTCACCAACGACCTCCTAACTGCTAAAAAACACGGCCACTATTCTATTCTCATCCTGCTTGACCTCTCGGCTGCTTTTGACACTGTTGACCACCCCCTCCTTCTACAGACCCTCAACTCTCTGGGTCTCGGTGACACTGCACTTGCTTGTGTTGACTCCTATTTATCCAACAGGTCCTTCTGTGTGTCCTTTGCTGGTAACTCCTCCTCTTCATTGCCTCTATCTGTTGGTGTACCTCAAGGCTCTGTCCTTGGTCCTCTGCTCTTTTCCATCTACACCTCCTCCCTGGGCAAAATCATCAACAGCTTTGGCTTTAATTACCACCTCTACGCTGATGACACTCAGATCTACCTCTCTACCCCTGATCTCTCTCCCCCTGTCCTTTCAAAAGTCAGTGACTGTTTATCTGGCATCTCCTCCTGGATGGCCTCCCACCACCTAAAGATCAACATGTCAAAGACTGAGCTCCTACTTATTCCTCCCTCTAATGCCGCCCCACCTCCTGACTTCTCGATCACGGTGGAGGGTATCACCATCTCCCCATCAAACCAAGTTCGCTGTCTTGGAGTTACACTGGACTCTGCTCTTTCCTTCATCCCCCACATCAAGTCTCTTTCTCCTCCTGCCGATACCAACTGCGTAATATTTCCAGAATTCGGCCATTTCTTACTGCTGTCACCACAAAACAACTCATACACGCCCTGGTAATCTCCCGACTCGACTATTGCAATAATCTCTTATCTGGCCTCCCTCTGTCCCGCCTCTCCCCCCTACAATCCATCCTGAACGCCTCCGCCAGGCTAATTCACCTCACCCGCCGCTCTGTCTCTGCCGCTCCCCTCTGCGAGTCCCTTCACTGGCTCCCCATCCACTGCAGAATTAAGTTCAAAATCCTTATCCTTACCTACAAAACCCTCACTAACTCAGCGCCCCACTACCTGTCCTCACTAATCACAAAATACACCCCAGCCCGCTCCCTAAGGTCAAACAGTGACCTGCGCCTAGCTTCTCCCCGCATCACCTCTTCCCATGATAGACTGCAGGATTTCTCACGCGCAGCCCCCACTCTCTGGAACGCTCTCCCTCGTGCTGTCAGACTTTCCCCTAACTTCTCTTCCTTCAAACGCTCCCTGAAAACATTCCTATTTAGGGAAGCCTACCACCCAACTCACTGACGCAACCATCAATCACTCTCACCTTACAGTCCTCTCCTCCTGTTTCCAACCCCAACCCTCCTAGATTGTGAGTTCCTACGGGAATAGGGCCCTCATCTCCTCCTGTACTGTTTGTCAAATGTTGTTCAATGTATTGTAACCCTGTCTGTACTGTGCTTATTGTACAGCGCTGCGGAATATGCTGGCGCTTTATAAATAAATAATAATAATAATAATAATACCCTCCTGACGAGGCCCAAGAAGGCCGAAACGATCGTCGGGGGTTGCTGCACCTCTCGTGCAGGGATGATGTCCTTGGCAGTCAGCACTGGCCACCCTTTCTGGGTGAGAGCAGGCTGATTTGCATATGGAAAATTCATCCCTGTAATGGCACAAGCAAGCTAAAACCTTGTTTGTGAGACCTGAGCGGGCACCCACCGTAGAGCAGGTCATTGTGCTGTTGCTCGTTCTCAGGACCCTCACAAACACCCCCCCTTGCTTCTCAATGTAAGGCAGTGTTTCCCAAACTTGTCCTCAGGACCCTCTAACAGGCCAGATTTTGCAGATCACCTTGGGGAAATGCAGACTGAATCCTGCAATCACTGAGCAGCAAATCATATCACCTGTGCTTCACATATCTGGAAAACCTGGCGTGTCAGCGGGTCCTGAGGACAGGTTTGGGAAACACTGATGTAAGGAGAACTATCAAGTCTAATCACTAATAGGTGAAAATCAGGAGGACTGTCAGGAAACAAGGAAACAATCTAGACCAAATATCACATTAGGAAAGTGAGATAAATGGGAGAATTTTTTGGATTTGGCTATTTTTTACCTAGAATTTTCACTTCTCTAGCCATTCTCCTGAATTTCACCTTTAGTGAATAGACCTGTATGTGTAAATCCACCACTACAATAAGCGCCTGATTTTCATCATTAATATTTATCATGCATTCTCATTTCTATATTTCACTGTTTTACCCATATCGATGCTTTAATTGTCATTTTCCATTTGCTCTTTTCTTTATTGTCTTATGTTGTATATGTTACACTGGATGCTTACATTTCAATTTCTTTCCCCAGTCTTACAGCTTTACTGTCATTATGTAATAATTTGCCATTTTAAAAAAATAAATAAAAAGATTTAAACATTTTTTGTTGGAAAGAAATACATCCACAAGTACCTGGTCCACAATTACCAAGTTTTCAGAATAACCCCATGGTAATTAACAGCTTGACTCTACAAAAACACAGTAATCAACCCTTGTTTCCTTTTTCAGATACTTGCAGTAGCTGAGAACTGTGACACAGCTGGCTCAAACTAATTCCTTGATTATTTCAATGAGAGCCAGAACAGTCTCTACCAGGCTTTATGTCAGAGCTAGTTTTGGAATATTAATGACAACCAAGTGATTTATCAATAGCAGCATTACTGAAGATACCATGGTTTACCTCTCAACTTGGAATAGGACCCATAATCATTCATCCATAAGACAATCCTCCTAGGTATATATTTTTGTGTTTGCGCACTCGCTTTAGATAGGAACGTGATACTAATTATAGTTTTGGATCCTTTTCAGATATTTACCTTACATTTGAACATCATGAGCTCTAATTAGAATATAATTAACTATAATTACCTAATTATTAATTCCCCTGTCTAAACCTTGGCTTTGATTATTTGCTAAATTTAGTACTCTAGATAATAGCACAACGTAAAACTATTAAATGAATAAATAAATCAATCCCTGCATTAGCAGTGAAGGACTGGAACTTCTCTTTTTGTAGACGAGGACTGGTTTTGAAAGGGAAAAAAAATTCAGTACAAAATATTATATACCCTATTATGCAAATTAATGAATGAGGCCCAAAAGAATTACTTAAAGCTTGTGAACCTTCAACACCCCAAATGTTAAATCTCAATTTTAAAACACAAACAGCCTTATTTGCATTTTGATAGAAGTGTTGAGGAGTGTTTTAATGAAGTGTCTGCATCTATCTAATCATGGTTAATATTACCTCTAATTTTCTCCCAACAGAGGTATGGGAATTTGATATACAATGCAATAAGTGGGCATATCCTGTAGGTGCAGTGCAATTCTAAAACCAATAGCCTCCTTTAAAATATATGAATAAGTAGTTTACTACTACAGAAATGATGCCACTTGCTGGATGCCTTGAAAACTACTGTTATTAAAATGATTTAAAAAAAATGCTCCATTTTAATGCCTAGCATCAATTTTGGAAGCGTTTTCAGGAGCAATCAAAAAATGGTGAGAGCAGTGGACCATTTTTGCCTGATCCCGAATTATCATTTTAAATGTGCCCATAAGTAAAGTTTATAAAAAATCCATTTAATTTTTATTTTTTTACTTTTAGGGTAATAGTTAGGGATAGGGATAGTTTTGGACTTAGGGATCTTCTGCATCATAAGAAGAAGCAGAACCTGTTTTCTAAAAATGAAGCAAAAGTAGAGCAGAATGTTAGGGTTTAGAGTTAGAGTAATCCCTAATCCTATATGCAAGCATAGCCCTAAAACAAGCACAAATAGTACCCTAACCATAAACTCTAACCCTAAGATTAAACGTATCCAAGGGCGGACTGACCCGTCGGGCAGTCGGGTACTGACCGAGGGCCCGTGGACTGGTAGGAGCCCGCTTTTGGCAGGCACAGTGGGCCATGCCATTTTCCTTCAGCTCCGGCTGGTAATCTGAGCCATGGCCCGGCAGCGGCGCCACAGCATGTGTTACATCCTTGGCCCCTGCAGCGCTTCCTGGGGGGCCAGGGCGCCAGGTGGCATCGCTGGCTAGCATGTTGCCAGTAGTAAGAGCTGGCAAAATGGCATCTGAGGGAGCGGAGCTAGGCATAAGTGCAAGGAGTCATCAGCCTTTAAAAGAGGGTGAGTGGAGCTGTTCCTTGGACTGTTGTGGGAGTAATTTGGAGTTAGTGGAGTCCTAGGTCTTGCTTTACCTGTGATCAAGTATTTCCAGAATCTGTCTAGTTCTTGTCTTGGTTATTTCTAGTTCTAGTTCTTGTATCTTGATTTCTAGTTCATGTATTTGAGTTTCATGTTCATGTATCTGAGTTCCTAGTTTATGTATCCTGTCGAGTATCTGTTTCCTTGGTTGCTATACAGAAGCCTATCGTTGATAGTAGGCCTGCCTGCAGGCTATTGAACTTTGTGTTCCCCCTCTGTTTAGCTAAAGTTCATGTCTCTAAATTTCTAGTCTGGTTTATGTTTTCATGTCTGTTTGTCTGTCTGGTTTCAAAGCCTTCTCTCGAGGCATCCAGTTCTGTGTCTAGATCAGTGTCATGTTTGTTCCTAGTTTCTAGATTTAAGTCCTGTCCAGTCTTTTGCTGAATTCATCTACTGTCTTGTTTCCTGTCGTGTATCTGTTTTCTGGGTGGCTATACAGAAGCCTATTGCTGATAGCAGGCCTGCCTGCAGGCTATTGAACTTTGTGTTCCCCCTCTGAATAGCTGAGTACATACAGTATATCCAATCTTAGATTGTAGGCCTTCCCTGCAGGCTAATGAACACAAGTGTTCCCACTCTGTATGTCTCAAAAGTAAGTCTTGCATCAACAATCTTGTTCACATTTGTTCATGTATCACGTCATGTCTATGTGTCAGGGAACAGATAGTTAATGTGTTTCCACCCAGCAACCTCCTGGCCACGAAGCCATTTGGAGCTGAGGTGATAATTAGGTTTCTTGTAGTACCTCCCTGGTGTGGGAATCAAGGTATTACAGCCTTTCTTGCTGTCTGTGTTTTCAGTATCTGTATCTAGGTATTGTGTGACTGCCCTGCAGGCCGCACAACTCGTGTATCATTGCGATTCAGCAATCTTGCTCATGTTTGTTCATGTATCACGTCATGTCTATGTGTCAGGACACATAGTTAATGTGTTTACACCCAGCGACCTCCTGGCCACAAAGTCATTTGGAGCTGAGATGATAATTAGGTTTCTTGTAGTACCTCCCTGGTGTGGGAATCAAGGTACTACAGCCTTTCCTGCTGTCTGGATTCTTTAGGACAGATTCTTGAACACAAAGAAACGTTACTCCAGGGTAGCGCCGTTAGCGCACCGTTACAGCATGCCTGCAGAGTCTCACACTGTAAGCTTGAACAGGACACGCTGCCTTGGCGCCGCCAATGTACAGTATCTTATAAACCTGAAACATTATTGGCAGCTACTCACGTGTGCCAGAAGGACCTTCTGTGCCGTTGTGCAGCATTAGCTGCAATGGGTGGGTGATGGCTGCTGCAGCAGATCGGTGACCATATGTAAGTCTGGAGGGGGTACAATGGATTCCCCAATTCGCTGTTGGGTCAGAGTGGATTTTCGTAAATCTGTAAAATCATTATTTTGAAAATTGTGTGAATAAATTAATTGTTTAACACAACAATGTACATGTCTGTTCTGCGTATTTGTTTTGGGGGGTTGACCTTCTGTGAGCACGGCACAAGGGGCCCCACGATCTCCTATTGGCTGGGGGCCCCATTAGTTGTCAGTCCACCCCTGAACGCATCCCTAACTGGAACACTAACGCTAATCTTAAAAATCAATCGTTCCAAAAACAGTCCGATTTGGGAGCAATCTAAAGTTTTTGGTTGTTTCCGAAAACTGTGAGGTGTCAAATTTGGAAGCATCTTAATTGGAGCATCTTATTTAGATTGATATTATTTTCATCATGTCAATTTCAAGTCGTCCACGTGGCGTTGTTACATAAGATACCAAAAAAAGTGTTACCTCCTCGCTTCTTAAACTATATAACCACTAACCTGGAATGATTCCATTCACCTGCATGGTCAGGGAGATGTTTGGTGGAGCCTTATAGTTTTGAGCATTCAAACTAGTGGTCTAAAACCTCAGTGTGTTATTGCAGTCTACAAGCTGCTGGCAGGGGCGGATCTAGAGCCTAGTCTCGGGAGGGGCACTGACAGAAAATAAGGTGTTGCTTACAGAACTAACAATATTTTATATACACGAAAAATTGTCATCTGTTTTTCCCTGGGCGTGAGTATTAATAAATACTCCTTTTATTAAGCTCTAAGTGGGTTTAATTTAAATGAACAGGGCGTTTCAAGTCACCCTGCTTGAGAGCTTACAATCTAAGAGGAGGGGTGTGACCCATTAGGTGAGGGTGAATAGGGTAAGTGAAGTGGTGGGTTGCATGAGGGCTGAATGGGAAGAGGAGGAAATGACAGTGGGGGAACAATTTTATATATTTTATTGTCCGATGACAAGATTAAATTCAAAATAATATTCGGATAACTTGAATATGAAAATAATTGTTGCAGCCCTACTCGCAACTGTTTTCCAGTAGTATTTCATCACCTCTAAAACAGACCCTAACCAACACACCACACCGTAAACACATACAGAAGCTGACTATCCCACAGTGCTCGCACCCAGACCCTGATCAACCCATTGAAGACACATAGACCCAGAGACA
Organism: Leptobrachium leishanense; assembly: GCA_009667805.1. Taxonomy (NCBI): domain Eukaryota; kingdom Metazoa; phylum Chordata; class Amphibia; order Anura; family Megophryidae; genus Leptobrachium; species Leptobrachium leishanense. Next base: position 460,054,656 of record CM019063.1, read on the forward strand.
ATCCTTTAAAAGACACAAACCTGTGCTCAAAACACAAACATAGTCCCCAACCCTCCTCTGCATAAACCAATAACCCCCTACCCTTGTGCAGAGCTTAATGTGCTCATGATGGGTTTGAGGACACTCTATTGCCCACCTCTATGGGTACAAATGGCATGCACCCACTCTCCCTCTATTCAGCATGGCCAGCACAAGGAGCTGCCAGAGGGTTGCAGCAGAGCACAATACTACAACAGCTCAATTCAAACTGAAGAGGGATGGAAAAATGTCCCCTTATCTCTTGCTGGGCTGAGCTCAGGACAGCCCTTATCACAGGAGTTTGATTTATGGGCATTGTAAACCAGCCTTCTGATGGTGCAGGAGTCAGGACCCGACTCAAGCCTCCCTGCTAACCCTGAATGAAAGAAAGAAAAAAAAAAGACATTTGACCTCATGTAAGTGGATGGCTGGCCAGAAACAGGAGATCTGCAGGCCAGAGAGTCACCACAGGAATCTGTTCAACTTGTCAGAGAATGGAGAGCTAAGAACTGGAGACAAGGGAGGAGGAGCATTTCTCCTACTGCCAGCCAATCAGCAGAGGCAGCACTGTGATACTGCAGGTGCTGATCAAAGGAGGGGAAATAGCCGGATCACGGCACAACTTGCCCCACGAGCATAGAGAACTAATTGAAGCTTCTTCTGGTGCTGGCTGGGTGGGTGATATTTTCTCGGGGGGGGGGCAATTGCCCCGTGCCCCCCCCGGATCCGCCCCTGGCTGCTGGAGGCCTGGAGTTTTTGCATTATTTATCATAATTGCGATAATATGGTATTTGTTTGCCATATAGCAGATGAAATAAAAGTAGAGGTCCTTGTGATATATGAGGCTTAAACATAAAGGTTAAGGAAACAGCAGCCGAGGAGGTAACAGAGGCAAACATTCTTGCTATTATATAGTCATAAAAAAGAGTATTATAAATAGTTATTCCTAGGATTATTTTTCAAAAAGAAGGAACCTGAATTATTTTGTAATTGATATATAGACTGTTTTGTCAGTAATATAAAACTAATAATAAAACTAGTTGACTTGATTGATAGAGGAGGCCCTTACAATCACAATAGAATTAATAAACTTGCAAAAAGAGCTTTGAAATAATAAAATCGCACAATTGTGACACTCAAACAATTGCTTTAAATTATGAAACTCCTCAGTGTCTGTCAGACTTAAATGTGCAATTGGATTGCCTGTCAATTCACTATGATGTTTAGTGAAATATGATATTTTGGTTGAAAAAAAACACCTTAGAAATAAATGAAGCAAACTCTTGCTTGAGTTATAAGCCAGCAATTTACTCTTTTCTTAATATTTGAATGTAAAAATGCAGTATGAATAATCTATGGTCCCTATTACAATCTTCACGCAAACGTTTGCGCTGGCGCAAAAATGCATTAACGCGAGGGGTAAAACCCTTTGCGTTGAACGTCGTATTACAATGTCAGCACAACAAACGCGCGTATACGTCTACCACGGGTGAACCTGCGCGAACCCTGCATGAGCGTAATTTACTGCGCACGTCGTATACTTAACATTGTGAGCGCAAATGAGTTTGTGCGCTGGTATGCGATGGTATTACAATCTATGCGCAGGAATTAACGCATAGACGTTGCGCGCATAATTTTAGCAACTCCTAAAAGCTGGTGTTAATGGCAAATTCTATCATCCTGGCCGAACCCAAATACACCAGCCCAAAAAAAAAAAATGCAGCAAAGTATAGTTACACATTCTAAACATACCAAACCAATAAATTTGAGAAGTTGTGTGAGCATTGTTTATTGCTGCAGCATATATGGTCAGATTGACTTTGAGAGGTGCAAAAACTTAACTTGAGATAAATGTGGCTCTTAATTCTGGTTGGCTGAATCACGTGAAAAAAACAGTCCACACACTGATTTCTGCACGCAACGTTGCTGCGTGCGCATCTGTTTAACGCGCGTTATTGCTTGACGGATGAAAAAATGCACGAGTATTGTAATTCCAGCGTTGATTTACACGCGTTAACATTTAACTATTGGCGCACAAATTAATGAGTTGCGCGGGCGTTTTAACACGAAGATTGTAATAGGGTCCTATATGTTTTCTATCCATTAACTCCTTCTATACGCAGTCATGTATACACAATCAGAAGGAGCAGACAAAGAGCAGCCCAAGATCATGTTAACATAAGATGGGGCTATACTGTATCATTTGCATCTGGACTCCAAAAGGTACCTCCAAACATTTTAGCACCATGGGCTTGATTCCCAAGATGCTAACACTTTTTAAAATCAGCTGTGAATATGTCTTAAATGACATCTCTCCAGCTGATCCTGCAAGGAGCACAGAGCGGTAGTAACACCTTTTGGCCAGCAGATGGCGACATCTGCCTATCAAATAGGTTATTACAGTAAGGAATGCTTTGGGAATATTCCAAAATATTTCTTACTGTATAATTAATTGAAAATTATTTTATAAACAAAAGCCTCTGGTTCCTGACAATTTTTTTTTTTTCGAAAATCGCTTTGTAGTGAAGGTGGTTAAGCATGAATTTTAACTCAGGAAACACCTAGCATTTTGAGAGAGGAAGAGCTATAAACTAAGCAGAGACAAGCACAACTGGCTGAAATAGCAATGTTGTTCTTGTCAGTGTCATTTCGGTTAATTGCATGGGGATACATCAGCTGTTGCTCCCGAATCATCAAGCTCTTCTCTATGCAATTAGCTGGGCTGACGAGATAGATTGACGAGCACTCTAATTGAGATTGACGAGCACTCTGATTTATGGACTCTGCAACGCCAGATGAGTTGCATTCCTGGTCACCTATTTGTTAGTTACTAAATTGAATCAGTGGTCTTTTTAGGGTAACATTTATCAAGAATGATATATTTCTTTAAAACAAGCAATAGCGTTATATTAGAAAGAAATTATTTTGAATTAAATGTAAGGGATAAAATAAAAGACAAAGGGCCATATTACATTCATAGCGTTAACGTTAGCGCTCACCTGTTTGAGTGGTAACGTTAGCTTTGGTTGCCCTAACGTGGGCACACCATATTACACTCCGAACTCTAAGAGGCGGAGCTAGCTGTGGAAGCGAGCAGCAGCATTTTGGAGGAGCTCTGTGTCTACCACGGATTTTATTGCTTTTTTCGCCGTTTGCACTGCCCTGTGAGCTTCCCGGTTGGCTAGAGGGATCCTGGAGAGTTGAGGTACCTGATTTAGCCCTGAGTTTCGTGCCCGGGGACAGATTGCTGCCGGCAGCGCGATTTGGGCCTAGTCACAGCGGCCATCTTGGAAGCCTACTCGAGGCGTATTGAGATTCCCTCACCGCCCTGCGACCTCGTGCCAGCCCAGCATCTCCGGAACCATGCCTACCGGTCGTTCCCAGCGACGGGCCCCCCGACAGAGGGACATTCGGGATGTTTTGCGAGGTGGGTCCGCTTTTACGGGACTGACTGCTTCTTCCTCCCTCCCCCCGGGCTATGGCTCCTCGGAGGCTGACAGCGACTATGAACCTCAGGGGGGTATTACTGGGATGCCCTGGCTTGCCCCGCAGTCACCGGCGTCTGACTCCCGACCCCTCTCGGCGGCTGCTAGGAAACGGGCACAGAAGAAGAGAAAATCAGCAATGCGGACATCGTCCGGGGCAACGCCGGACACAGAGGATATTTTTGATGGGGACCCGACTGAGATTCCCCTTACCTCCGCCAGTAATAGTGTGACCTCGGATCATCGGTCTGCAGTAGGGACGGGACTTCGACAGCAACAGGTGCAGGAGGAGGACGACCATCTCCCCTCCACGAAGGGGGATCTCCGCAGGATCTTGGAGGAGCTTTGGGTGATACGTGAGGTGTGGCAGCCTGAGGTGGCGGCGGTCCGCACGGAGATAGCGGCGATGCGTGCTCAGGTGAAGGTGGTACAGGAGACGACTTCTGCTGTGACAACGGAACAAACTCACCTGTCTGGTCAGGTTGCTGGTTTGCGATATCAAGTCGAACTTCTGACACGCTCTGTGGAGATGCTTGAAACGAGACACAGACGCCGAAACATCAGGGTCAGGGGTGTCCCGGACTCTATTACCTCCGACGCTCTGCCGTCCTACGTGACTCGTCTTGTGCTTCAGGTCACGGGGCTTCCCCCTGACACACCTGACATGCTTGGGTCGGTGTTTCGGGTCAGGAGACCTGCGACGAACCCACCTGGGGCTCCTCGAGACGTCGTAGTGGCCTTCCGTGAAGTGGCTTTCAAGGTCAAGGTTATGTCTGCTCCGGGCGCGAGGGATCCCGTACGCTTTGAGGGCTCCACTCTGGCCCTGTATCATGATCTCCCATTCCAGACCCTGATGGCTCGCAGGCGTTTTCGTGAAGTGACATCAGTTCTTCGCCGACAGGGTGTCCAATATCGCTGGGGTCTGGCAGGAGCTTTGGTGGTGACCCACGCAAATGTCCCCTATACCATCACGGATCCCGCGGTGGCTTGGATTGACCTTGCGGCTGCGGGCCTCTCACCAGATCCTCCGGACCCTCGACCGGATTGAAGGCTGGTTTCTATGCCCTCTACCTCTCCAGGTCTGAGCTTTACTGAATTACACCCCCTCCCCTGCATTTCTCTTATATGCTTACGTGTCCCTGGTCTCTAGCTTGGCCTAGTGCCTGGACTTTCAGGACGGTTCGTAATTTGTTTTGATCAGTCCCAGCCTGCATTGCATAGGGCTTTTGCTTTTTTGCCTGCACATGGTACTTTCTGCCTTTTTACTTATTTTTACCGCCCTGTCCTTCTTTGCGACGCATGTTTTTTGACCAGCTGACCGTAGTTACCTTGGCCGGCCTTAAGTGGCTGCATTTATATATGTTTGATTTCCCACCTTGATTAGACCCCCCGTCTAGGGGATGTTTTCTGCTAACATATTGCTATCCTTAGATTTTTTCGATTCGCTGTTTTTACGATGACACTTTTTTGGCCATGTGTGGTTTCCGTTGCTTGTTATGTCTTCTTGTTTGGCCCTGCGAGGTCATCCATTATTTTACAGTATGATGTAATGCTGACTTATTTCAAAATAAAAAACTTTAAATTTAAAAAAAAAAAAAAAAGACCCGTTAGCTATTCGGATCTTATGCTTTTCAGCGCGAGTTTACTGTACTCAAAGTGTTAATTAGCGTTAGGATTACAAAGTCCTACTGCTAATTACCGTCCTGCTGCGGTTAACTGAAAATTTATCCACAGCTAGGACCTAGTGATAACTGATTCGGCTTCTGCGGAATCAGTCAGCACCAGCAGAAACAACCCCCCCCAAAAAAATCACATACTCATCTCTCATCCAGCGGCGAGAATGACAGCTCCATCCGCCTCTTCTTGCCGCCAGGAGCAGAGGGAGACTGAGCGAGGCGAGATCCTGCAAGTCATGTGACCGACAGAGGAGGCTTTAATAGAATCCTATCGAGGGGGTGCTCACGGCGTTGCTTAGCAAGGCTTACTGCCTTTTTACGTTGCAGGCTGCTGGATTAGCGCTTGCACCATAATATGACGCTAAAACGGGAGACGCAAGTGCAGGTTTTTCTCCTTACATCTCCGTTTTAGCATGAACATTGTAATAGGGCCCAAACTGTATCCCTAGGGAAAATACTCTGCTACTGTCCTCTGATACATTCTACAGGTAAGTTATTGAGACACTGCATGATAGAGGACATTGCAGTGATCTTTAATTCCAGTCTTCTCTCACATCATATCTAACAAATTTTCATATTTCATGGTTCCATCAGTGATGGTTTACTTGACTTTCCCTTTAAAGTAGACCAAAGCTCCGATGTGATCGCACATCATCTTCATGTGGCCACCATCCTTTTCTATACATGTATGTGGAAATTGTGCAATGACACAATTTGATTTATACTAAGAACAATATTTACATGTTGCCTGTCTCCCGCACCATCATTTAATCACCTTAATTAGATGTTAGTATGCATTTTTTTTTACATCTTTAGTTTATATTCCTTATTTATCCAGAAGGCCTTGATGTAATGTCTGAGGGCTTATGTGTCTCAATTCTTTTAGTTAACCAGGAATGAAAAGGTGTATTGACATTAAGGTTAGATATATTTTTTTAATAGTTTGCAAATCAAAACAAAAATTTGCAGATCAAAAAATTTGAGAAATAAAAAGGCTATCAATCCAAGTAATAAGAAGATAGATAGAACAAAATAATAAGAAAAAACATGTAACTGAAGTTACAGTTACATGCATGTATAAAGCATGTTCCGTAGTGCTGTACAATGGGTGAGACAGAACTACAAATATACATACAGAACACACAGAACAGTAGGAGAGAGGACCCTGCTTGAGAGCTTACAATCTAAGAGGAGAGGGGTTACAAAATAGGTGAGGGTAAATAGCAGAGTACATGTGGTTGCAGGGTGCATGTGGGCTGTCAGGAAAATGGAGCAAGAAATGTACAGTGGGGTACAATGGAGTGAGCAGATAGGCTTCTCTAAAGTAATGAGTTTTCAGAGAGTTCTTGAAGGATTGGAGAGACGGGGAGAGACTGATGTTGCGGGGAGGGAGTTCCATAGAAAGGTGGCAGCTCGGGAGAAGTCCTGAAGGCGGGAGTTGGGGGTGCGGGTACGAGGAGATGATAACATCAGATCATTGGCAGAGCAAAGTGGTCGGGACGGGATGCTCCTGCTAATAAGGGATGAGATGTAGACAGGAGCACGGTTATGCAGAGCTTTGTACGTGGATTCTAAAGGTAACAGGGAGCCAGTGTAGAGATTGACAAAGGGGCGACGTGTGAGAGGTGCGGGAGGTGAAGCGGATGAGCCTGGCACAGGCATTCATTACAGACTGCAAAGGTCAGTGAGAAGGAGGTTACAATAGTCCAGGTTGGAGATAATAAGAACTTGGTGAGCATGATGAGCATTTTAGAAAAATCCTGATTATGAACAGGGCGAATGCGTGCAATGTTTTTTTAGGTGGAGATAGGAGGATTTGGTTAGTGACTGAATGTGAGGAGTGAAGGAGAGATCAGGGTCGAAGAGGACACTGAGACAACAAGCCTGTGAGGTAGAAGTAATGGTGGCACCATTCAAGTGAAGGGAAATGGGCACAGGAATGTTCACTTCAGAGGGAGGGAAGACGAGAAGTTCAGTTTAAGCTTTTGGAAACGGGAAGCCATCCAGTCAGAGACAGCTGACACGCAGGCAGTAACACGGTCCAACATGGAAGGAGAGAGATCGGGAGTGAAAAAAAAGGTAGGTTTGGGTGTCGTCAGATTAGAGATTAGCAAAAAGAGAGAGTGGGGCAAGAAAAGGTATTATAATGTGTTTTAATCCCTTGTCTATAGTGATTTTTCATAAAATGCCTGCCAGGAATGAGTGTTTTTTTTTATATCACTTCATTAATTATACAGTAAAAAAAAAATCTTTGGGAAAATGATGGCTTCCCTAGCTGGGGCTCCATGATGAACCAGCTGGGAATCTGTGTTTCAGACACAGAATCCTGGCTGTTCAAACTGTTTTAGAAACTTGGCTGTCATGCCCGAGGTGCTAAAACCTTAGGAGCAGGTTCTGGAGTCCGTTTGTAAATGGATTTTATTTGTAATCAGCGAAAATCATTTTCATTGTTCCAAAATTAGACCAAAACGAGTATACTCAATATTGGGGGAACCAGCAGGTGCTTTGAAGATGGGGTATAGTCAATCTTTGTAGAGAATGGCTTAAAATTAACTTTAAAATCCTTTACTGGGCAAAGCGTGACTATAACTCCCTCATCAGTTTCAATGAGACACCAGGGATTATTTAGAATATTTTGGCTGCATCCTTGCTAAGTGAATTTGAAATATGTGGAGACATTGAAGTCAGTGAAGTTTCTTATTCAAAATATTTTTAGAAAAGAGTATCCTTTTAACCACTTGGCTGCTATGGACGCGCTCAGCGCGTCCAGCCAAGTGGTTCTCCTGTGCTATGGACGCGCTGATTCTGGCGGATTGCTGCACCCCCCGGTGCAGGCTGACATCTTGGATGTCAGCCCAGCACTCCAGGACGCCGGCGGGGCCATTAGATGTCATTGCGGCGGCCGATGACATCTAATTCAGGCGCCCCCCCCGCGTGTGCGGAGGAGGCGCCTGAAATTGAGGGGGGAGGTCCTTCGGACCTCTTTCCCTCCCGATCACCGGGGGGCACAAAGTTAAGGCAGGCACCGTTTGGAAGGGCACAGCCTGCCCTTCCAAACGGTGGCTGTCATTAACCCCTGGGGAGCCGGATCACGATTCGGCGCTAAAAAGCGTCGGGTCGTGATCCTCTCCCGGAGCTGGCCGACATCTTCGATGTCAGCCAAGCCTCTGGGAACTCCCTCTGAGGACTGGCGTAATCGTGCATAGCACGATGACGCCAGTCCTGCAGGGTTATTCAAAGAGATTCGAAAAGTCACCGCACGTTCGGTGACTTTTCGTTCTCTTCAATTCGGTTCCTTTTGCCGATCCCATTTCGGTGACCCTGCGGTGTATTCAGCAAGCACCACAGGGTCCCCGAATTGCAGGGAAAAGCTGCCGCAAACCCGACAAAAACTAACTGCAAAACCCACCGAATGCACGTCGAAAACCCCCAAAAACATCTGGATTAACCTGCCGAAAACCACGGAAAAAGCCCGAGCAGGAGCCGATCGCACACAGCCAAAGCAGCCGAAGCAGCTGAGACCGCAGACGAGGGAGGTGAATAAATTAGCAAAATAGTTTGTGTGAATCTGTGAAAATGAAACGCTGTTTGCAAAGAAACTACTGAGCGAAAATGTCTGAAATTTACACAGGAGGTCCAGGGAATGATAATAAAGAGGGCTGTTACAGAAAAAATAAATAAACTTAAAATTTTTTTTTTAAAAAAATCGGACTTTTAAAGAAGAAAAAAAATCTGAAAAATGCTTAAAGTATCCTAAAAAATCTATAAATAAAGAGACTCTTTACTGCAGAATTTTATAATGAACGGTTTATTAGATATTGAATTAAAACGGGAATATTTTTAACATTGAAGTCTATGGGATTCTCCTGAATTAACTTGCCGAATTAAACTACCGAATGGCAGGGCATTAAGGGAACCTTTCACTGCTGGTTTATGTTCTCTGAATAGCCGAAGCAGTGCATTTTCATGGGGATTTCACTGCCCTCAAACAGGCACCGAACAGGCACCGTATGTACAGGCAATTCGCCGGGATTTGGCGAATTGCCTGCTCTCTGGATAACCGAATGGCCAAGAAAGGTAACCGAATGCTGTTTTTCAGCGTTCGGTTAGCTTTCTCAAGCAATTCGGATCTCTTTGGATAACCCTGCTGGAGTTAACCCCTAGCTGCCAGCAATGGTGGAGATAGGGGGTTCCAATGAACCCCCTATCTCCTGAACCGTGGCAGCTAGGGGTTAATGCTTGATATTGTTGGATCGGCCAGAGCATGGCCTTTCCAATGATACTAAACATGACCATGAAAAAAGTTTTTTTTAAAAAATAAAAATTAAAAATAAAAATAAAAAAATATTTAAAAAATAAATAAACAAGTTTTGTTTTTGTTTTGTTAATGCAGCAATATTGTTCCCATTTCAGTTATAATGTAAACAATGATGCTGCACTAGCGATTTTTGTATGTGGTGCGTTTGTTAAAAATAGCGACATTTTCCACAAAAAGAAATGTAACGAGACCCCATTTCTAATTTTTTTAACAGGCGCACCCCATAGAAAATATAACCGCAAATGTTCGCATTTTAAAATGTGAAAAAAAAACACTTTACATATTGTAAATTATTGAAAATTCATATTTTATTGCATTTTGTGTTATAATATACATGACTTATACATGATGAGCGAAACCGGTAAAAATGACCTCAGCACAGAGGTGTGAAAAGCCTCAGCAGCGAAAGGGTTAATATTCACTGAAATATAGCATGGGAGGTAAATACAATGTATGGTGTGTATCAAAGCCATTTATAATCAATGTTTTGAAAGTCAGGTTGACATCACAGAAAAATAGATTGTGTATGTCTAGTTATATATTAATATATTTTGCTGGGCATTAATACTCTCCCAGACTCAGCAAGGGGACCAGATACATATATTTGTATATACCATGTATAAAGCTATCCATCATGATAGATACCAAACAGCATGGAGGGTCTCTGGTATCTCAGTTGTATCAGAAATAAACATGCTTCATACATAAATGTTTACTAATGAGCCCAATATGCAACAGTCAACACAGGCTGAATTTGGAATGTACTTATGAGGAAGTATTAAGCAGGAAATTATTCTTTATAGCATCATGTTGGTGATGTAACTGATGTCTGCAAGAGCATTTTATCACTGAGCTGCCAAATAGTTAAAAGATGGAGGGGAAACAAGGTTTTAAATGGAATAACCCTATATTCAATGTACATTAAACTCCATGACATTACCATGCAGTTTCTGAAAATAATGAATATATAAGCTTTTTTTCTTTTTCTTCACGATATATTTCCTTTAATCAGATGTAGTCATTTACCTGGACACATGATAAGCGGACTTAGTGTGCATTCTGAGATGGGAAATCCTGATTACTGTGCTTTAGGGGAAAGTAAATGTGCCGAAAAACAGACTTTTGATGATATATTGCATTCATAAATCTCATAATATTATGCCGTGGAAACAAATTTGTGGCATTATCATGCATAAACAACTGCTACAGGATATTGGATATATCAGTGACTGAAAGTTAATAACATTAAGACTCATCCTCATGGTCTAGAAAAAAAAGGGATATATAGCATTAAAATAGGAAGAAGCAACTCCATAAAACCCTGTAGTGGTTATTAATATATTTACCAATGCAATCAACAGAAACCACTAATCCGGTAGCACACAAATGAAAAAATATATCAAAGTCAATATACCATTAAAGGAAAAAAGTATTTATTAATTCTTAGAGTTATAAACTCAGCAGCTCAGCTTGGTATTCAGACTATATAACGCTTTTATTAAAGATTGAGTTAAAATATTGTGAAATAAACTGAGAGTGACCCTGGAAAACAAGCTCATACGTATTTGTCAAGGTAAAATGTAAAGGACAATATGGTCGCCCTGCTTATTAATCTCTCCAACCCAGATACTGAGCCACCGAACAGCACTATCATAATGACTGTTGTTAGATGTAAAGACATATCAGACGGGCTTTCCCTGCATCCTATCGTCCATGGTGTGCTTTTGTCAATTATCTGAAAGTGAGTAGTTAGGCTCTGGTGGACAATATACACACACTTCTGTCACGGAAGGAAAAGACCTAGCTAAACTAGCTAACTATCTACCTTGCCGTGACACGCGGAAGGGAGCGCACACACGGGGATTACAGCTCCAAGCCTCTGGATTTACTAACTCTACCTGCTCAAGGGCCCCAAGTTATGCAAAGCTAACCCCCTTACAACGTACCCACCCTTCCGAATGTATACACTGCCACCACGAAGGTAATAGGGCACTCTCGAAACCCCACTATCTGTATAACACCCCAATCCAGGAGCCCAACCATATACAGCTAATATATATATACACACACCCCAAATGCTAAATATTACAGTAGCGATACCTAAGCGATTGCATTCGCAAAGCATGAATTGATCTAGAGCAAGACAATACTGTTTTTTTAAGTTTTAATGGAAAAAGATAAAATACAAACTTTACACAGTGCCAGTATCACATAAAAACAAACATACAAAATATACAAAAAAGGTGCAAATACAGTTCTTGAAATAAAAGGAGACTTACATAGAAAATCTAATTTGCGTAGATACTTCCATGGATATTTCCAGATTTCAGATGTCCCAGAAGGGTTCTTAGATGTTCACTCAACCCAGTGTTTTAGAGAAATACCACTTGTACAGGGAGTGCTGATTCTTTGTGTAACATCCCCAAACAACCCCCAACCATTTGCTTCAGGTCTCAAGTTTCCCTTCAGCTCCAGAGCATATCAGGTAAATACCATGCCTGGCTTCACAAACTCCATTGTAAACAGCAGAGAAAAAAACACCTATTCTGTGTTTAAAATCTTGCATACTGCTTGCAGAAAAATGATGCCCGATTGTGACAACTTCTACTTTCTGATAGGGATGTGCGTTTCGGGTTTCGGAATTTCGGAATTTTCACGAAATTTCCCGATTCGTGTTTTCGGATGCGGCCGAATTTCCGAAAATTTTTGACCCGAAAATGTCCGAACCGAAAAGGTTTCCGAGCCGAAACAAAATATTTTCGGAATTTTCGAATGAACTTGAAATGTGTCAAATCGAAATCTATTGCTTTGAAACGAGAACAGACTTTCCGAAAAAAGAAAATTTTCCGAAAACGGCAAATCCGAAAATTTTACCGAGCCAAATCCAAAAATTTTCGGAATTTTCGAATGGACTTGAAATGTGTCAAATCGAAATTTATTTTCCCTCTATTCATGATTTCGGTTCCATTCGGGATTTCGGTTCCATTTCGGCAATTCTGAACATCGTATATTTAACTATTATCGGTTATATAGCAGATTCTGTAAATTTTGTGTTTATTTTGTAAATGGTAAATGCGTATCACTTGTTTTTTTTGTTTCCAATGATCCGATAATTCTGTCGATACGATAATTCGTACATGAATCGGGTCGGAATTCCGATTGGACCGCGTGTCGCGCATGCGCGTGCGCGCGGATATCGTAACTTTATTGAGACAGTTTTGACAATTTTTTAACAGGCCAAAAAAATTGAAATTACTGTATTAGTAATGGCTGAAAGACGAGACAGAGAGTCCCATTCGGACACCTCCTCGTCCTCATCTGCTTCCACCCCAGAGACACCCAGGAAGAAACGGGCCAGCAATATGTCGTTTGAGGAGATGCTCGAGCTGGTCCGGATCTTTGATCGTAAGTATTACGATTGCTGTAAGGGCCCTTACGGCAGGAAGAAGAACGCTAGAAAGGATCGTATCTTAGATAAGCTACGCACCACCATTTTGGAGTTGTTCGGGAAGGACTGGACGAAGGACCAGCTCCGGAAACGCTGGTCTGATCTGAAAGTACGCGAGCAGGAGCAGCTGAGACACATCCGTCGCGTCATAGCGAAACGTAAGTGTCATGTTATATTGTAAAGCGCTGCACAAACTGTTGGCGCTATATAAATCCTGTATAATAATAATAATAATGTGCTTGCATGTGCTAATGTGCACAGAAATACCTTGATTTATCTAGTCCTGTTTTCATGCAATGTGATTGTGTATAGCTTTGCGTTTTCACGACTCGTCATGCATGCATTTTTGCCATAGCTCTTCCTTTTTGTGATTTTACATATTCGTAAAAATTGTGACATTTGATGTATGTAGATGAAGTTACAATGCTGGATTTCTTTTGGCACTGTGTGTACTGTAGTGTGCTGGGGGGGGAGGTTGTTGTGATTGAGTGATGCATATGAGATGACCCGCAGCTTGCCCAATATTGGCTCCCACCTGCGCATCAACAAAAATCTCTGCATCTCTGCTAAGTGGTAGGATGGGACATGTAGTTGTTCTGAAAGTGCATCCAAACAGAGCCGCGTTCAATACGTCCTCAGCAGCTGCTGAATTGTTGCAGCGCAGCGATTCAGTTTGCTGCAGCAGTGTGTTTATTGAACGCTTTAGATGCAAATTTCAAAACAAAATGGCGGATTTCTGTTGTTTCTGCAATATCCAGTTTTATTAGCAGAAACTGAAAGTGAAACTGAGGCTGAGGCCTTCTATAAAATAACTAAAAGCAGTCAGCACAATGCGTTTTGTATGCACACAACACAAATAATAGTTTTTATTGAATAAACGTAATGTTTACTTCTGAAAAAAATATATAATTGAACGGTAATATATGTCTGTGCAGAGGAAATAAATAAATATTTTGTGACTTTAGAACTATGAGATGGGAGTAGTGGGGGGTCAAGCTGAGGCCTGTTCAATACCTCAGCCGCTGCAAGTGCTAAGTTAGCAACTTGCCATTGAACGCCGTTCAACCGCTCAGCGCTCAGCAGTGCTAACCTAGCACTTGCAGCGACCCGAGGAGATGCTGAGTGTGACGTTTTAAAGATGGCTGCCGCCATGAAGCAGTAACAATGCCGTACAGCAAGATGGCCGCCGCCTCGAAGCAGGTAATAATTCCATACAGCAATGTTAATTTTGCGGTTTCTGTTCACCAAAGCACAAAATATTTATTTATTATTTCCCCCTGCACACATAGACATATATTACGGCTCAATTTATATATTGTTTCAGAAGTAAACATAACGTTTATTCATTAAAAACTATCATTTGTGGTGTGTACGTACAAAACGGAATTGTGCTGACTGCTTCTCTTTATTATATTTTGTCCGAGTGATCCGAAAAACAATCTGAATTTTTCATTAAGAAATCATCGGCCATTTTGGATTCAAAATTCGCATCCAAAGGGTTCAACGACACTGCTGCAGCAAACTGAATTGCTGCACTGCACCAATTCAGCAGCTGCTGAGGTATTGAACAGGCCTCTGGTAGTGGGGTAGAAGAGGGGGTGTCACAATACTTTCGGCAATATAGTGTATAGATATACCATTTTTTCCAGTCTGCATTATTTACGTGTTATTTTTTGGATTTGGCAGAAGACAGGAAGAAGAAGGCACTGGCAGCAGCATCTGCCCCGGCGGGCACCAGTGCCCCAGTGGAGGAGGAGGAGGAGCCACGGGCGTCTACCAGCGCTGGTATATACTGTTTTATTTTGCAACGACTTTTGGTCAAAAACAGAAACATTTTTTGTTTACTGTATTTTAATTTAATTTTTTTATGTATAGCACAAGAGGAGCAGGAGGAGGAAGAGGAGGAGCAGGAGGAGGGCGATGAAGAGAGAGAGCCGGAGCAGCAGGAGGCCGCCAGTCCAGGTTTTTTTTTTTACTGTTGTATTTTGCATCGACTTTTGTTCAAAAATAAATCAGTTTTGTTGTTTACTGTATTTTTTATTTCTTTAATTTCTTACATATAGCACCGGATATGCTGACGGTGGTGGTGGGGGAGGAGTCGGAGGAGGAGTCGGAGCCTCAGGAGGCCGCCAGCACTGGTATATACTACTGTTATATTTTTTCAAGACTTTCAGTCAAAGATAGAAACCTGCTTTACTTACTGTATTTTCCTTCTTTCATTTATTGGATATATAGAAGGAGAAGCCAGACCGAGCAATCGGGAGGTGATTGGCGAGCTACGCCTGGCAGTTAGAACACTTGATAATATCCAGGAACTGCTCCAGGAACTGCGGGAGCACCTGAACAACACCGCGGACATCCTGGAGCGGCAGTAACACAGACCAGTGGCAGCCTCCTCCCGAAATCTCAATACTCAATACGGATGTGCCTCAGCTGCTCCTGCTCGCCTGCTTTGAGGTCGGACCAGCGTTTTCAGATCTGGTCCTTCGTCCGGTCTTTCCCAAACACCTCCAGGATGGTGGTGCGTAGCTTGTCAATGATACGATCCTTTCTAGAATTATTCTTCCTGCCGTAAGGGCCCTTACGGCAGTCATAATCTTTGTAATCAAAGATGCGGACCAGCTCCAACATCTCCTCAAATGCCAGTAATTCTCAAGTGAAAGTGAACCAATATTCTGAACAAGATGTTCGCCTGGCTTAGACTGGAAGATGGCCGCCATTGTATGTTTGTTTGTGTTGTTTGTGCCCCTGTTGGGCAGTTTGCCATCCTTGGCATGTTCCCTTCCCAATCCCTTCCCCATGTTGTAAATAAATTTTCTATTTTTTCTATATTTTTCCTGTTTGTGTGCGTTGCTTTTCCTTACTTAATAAGTTAATATATTGCTTGGTTTCCACACTGTTAAAATTATATGTACATAAATTTATTGACATTTCTATGGACCCTTTGTCATAAATTTGTCAACATATTTGTGGCCATGAATGTGACTGTGCACATTCTACACTTCCTGCCTGGCCAAAAAATGTCACACACTAACACAACCTTGTTGTACTGCCTTGAGATTTCATTACCGACGTGGCCTGGTTTTGTTAAGCTTAGGCGATGTCACAACAACACGGATTTTTGTCCACAGTCACATTCATTGTATAACCAAGAATTTATCAAAAAATATTGATGGCAGCACTGCGTGAAGTCTTCTCCAACACAACCCAAAGATCCTTAGTGCGGCTCAGGTCTAGTTTATTTGTCCCTGTTTGCAGCTTCACGCAACACCTCCTCCCAGCTATGAGCTCTCTCTCTCCCACCGCTGCCCGCTAAGACGCTGCCCGCCAACATGGTCACGTCTTTGCAGGAAGACAACAGCGTGGGGGAAAAGCAGCTGTCGACAGTCCCAAGACCTCATCACAATGACGTCAGTTCTGGAGTTAACCCCTAACTGCGACCAATGGTGGAGATAGGGGGTTCATTGGAACCCCTATCTCCCGATCTGCGACAGCTATTGGTTGGTTAATGTTTGGTATCTTTGGATCGACCAGAGCATGGCCTTTCCAACAATACCAAACATGACAATGTTAAAAATTATAAAAAATTAAAATATAAAAAAAAATAAACAGGTTTTTTGTTTTGTTTTGTTAATGCAGCAATATTGTTGCCATTTCAATTATAATGTGAACAATGATGCTGCACTAAGGATTTTTGTATGGGTTGCGTTTGTTAAAAATAGTGTAATTTTCACCCAAAAAAATATAACAAGTCCCCTTTTCAATTTTTTTAACAAACGCAACTCATAAAATATAACCGCAAACACTCGCATGTTAAAATGTGAAAAAAACACTTTACACCTTGTAAAATAAACATTGAAAATTCAAATTTTATTGCATTTTTTGTTATAATATACAGACAGGACATGACGCATACATATGATAATGATATATTATGAATCATCTGCCGAGTCTGCCGGAAAGAACGATATATAACATGTCTGGGTCATATTATAAAAGAAGGCTTCAAAGCGCGTTTAAACAAGAGGAACGAAACTGTTAAAAATTAGCTCAGCAGCAGACCGCAGTGCCGCACACAGGCGTGAAGGGAAGCCGCGAATGCCTCAGCAGCGAAAGGGTTAATTTATTTTTTTGTCTGAAACTTTTAAATCATTTTATTTATTTATTTTTTTTCATTTCAGATCATTTTGATCAACTATTTTTCCGTCTTAAAACCTTTTTGTTCTGGTTTTTATTTTTAAAGTCAGACCATTCGGGTCAGTTTAGCGTTTTTTAAATCGTTTTGTTCTTTTTTTTTTGTTCCTTGGCTTTCATACCATTTTTTTAATGTGATTAAATAAATAAAGTTGTGAAATGTATATTCATAAGAAAAAAAGGATCTTTATTTAATAAAAAAAAACACGATAGAATCGCCAGAATTATCGTATCGACAGAATGAATTATCGGATCCGAAAAACAAACCAAAAATTTATTATAAAAAAATATATAAAGTATAAAAAAGTAAACCATAGCAGTTTACGTCAAAACGAATAGAGTTATACACTTTGAAACGAGGAGAACAGACGTTCCGAAAAAAATGAAAATTTCCAAAATCACGAAAAGTCGATACAAAAAACCAGCAAAGTGACCCGAAAATACGAAAAATGGTCGATATTCAAAAAAAAAATGTACACGAAAAACGAGCCGAACCAAACCGAATCGAAACAGAAATCGGTCAAAACGAGCCGAATCAAAAATTTTAAACATCAGAACAAATTGAACCGAATCGAACCGAAAAAAAAATCGGTGCACAAGCCTATGCATGAGGTGCTGGGGCATATCCACGAGGAGCTGGGGCATGTCCAGGAGGAGCTGGGGCATTATCCACGAGGTGCTGGGGCATATCCACGAGGAGCTGGGGCATATCCACGAGTAGCTGGGGCATGTCCAC
Source organism: Leptobrachium leishanense (assembly GCA_009667805.1). Classification (NCBI taxonomy): domain Eukaryota; kingdom Metazoa; phylum Chordata; class Amphibia; order Anura; family Megophryidae; genus Leptobrachium; species Leptobrachium leishanense. The sequence continues at coordinate 460,072,531 of CM019063.1, forward strand.
GAGGAGCTGGGGCATATGCAGGAGGTGCTGGGGCATATCCACGAGGAGCTGGGACATGTCCACGAGGAGCTGGGGCATGTCCACGAGGAGCTGGGGCATATCCACGAGGAGCTGGGGCATGTCCACGAGGAGCTGGGGCATGTCCACGAGGAGCTGGGGCATATCCATGAGGAGCTGGGGCATATCCATGAGGAGCTGGGGCAAATCCATGTGTGAGCTGGGGCATATCCATGAGGAGCTGGGGCATATCCATGAGGAGCTGGGGCATATCCATGAGGAGCTGGGGCATTATCCACGAGGTGCTGGGGCATATCCACGAGGAGCTGGGGCATATCCACGAGGAGCTGGGGCATATCCATGAGGAGCAGGGGCAATATCCAGGAGGAGCTGGGGCATGTCCACGAGGAGCTGGGGCATGTCCACGAGGAGCTGGGGCATATCCACGAGGAGCTGGGGCATGTCCACGAGGAGCTGGGGCATGTCCACGAGGAGCCGGGGCATATCCATGAGGTGCTGGGGCAATATCCATGAGGAGCTGGGGCACGTCCACGAGGAGCTGGGGCATGTCCACGAGGAGCTGGGGCATATCCATGAGGAGCTGGGGCATATCCATGAGGTGCTGGGGCAATATCCATGAGGAGCTGGGGCATATCCATGAGGATGTCGGATGTCGGCCAAGCTTCCGGGAACTCCCCCTGAGGACTGGCATCATCGTGCATAGCACGATGACGCCAGTCCTGGAGTTAACCCCTAGCTGCCAAAAATGGTGGAGATAGGGGGTTCCAATGAACCCCCTATCTCCCGATCCGTGGCAGCTAGGGGTTAAAGTTTGGTATTGTTGGATCGGCCAGAGCATGGCCGTTCCAACGATACCAAACACGGATGTGAAAAACGTTTGTAAAAAAATTAAAAATAAGAAAATATTTTTAAAAAATTATAAAAAAAATAAACAATTTTTTTTCTTTTTTTTGGTTTGTTAATGCAGCAATATTGTTCCCATTTCAATTATAATGTGAACAATGATGCTGCACTAACGATTTTTGTATGCGGTGCGTTTGTTAAAAATTGTGTAATTTTCCCCAAAAAAAATGTAACGAGACCCCATCTCTAATTTGTTTAACAAGCGCACCCCATACAAAATTCAACCGCAATTGCTCGAGCGTTAAAATGTGAAAAAAAACACTTTACACGTTTTAAATTATTGAAAAATCATATTTTATTGCATTTTTTGTTATAATATACAGACATGACACAACGTATACATATAATAATGACATATTATGAATCTGCCGAGTCTGCCAGAAAGAACGATATATAATATGTCTGGGTCATATACTAAAATAAGCCTTCAAAACACGTTTAAACATGATGAGCAAAACCGGTAAAAATGAGCTCAGCACAGGGGCGGGAAAAGCCTCAGCAGCGAAAGGGTTAATTAAAAAACACGATAGAATCGCCAGAATTATCGTATCGACAGAATGAATTATCGGATCCGAAAAACAAACCAAAAATTTATTACAAAAAAAATATATAAAGTAGTATTAAAAAAGTAAACCATAGTAGTTTACATCAAAACGAATAGAGTTAGACAGCTTTGAAACGAGAACAGACGTTCCGAAAAAACGAAAATTACCGAAATCACGAAAAGTCGATACAAAAAAACGAGCAATGTGACACGAAATACGAAAAATGGGCGATATGCCGAAAACCATGTACAATTCCGAAAAACGAAAATTTCCCGAAATCACGAAAAGCCGATACAAAAACCGAGTAAAGTGACACGAAAATACGAAAAATGGTCGATATTCCGAAAAATAAATGTACCCGAAAAACGAATCGAACCGAACCGAATCGAAACAGAAAGCAGTCGAAACGAGCCGAATCGAAAAGTTTAAAAATTCGAAAAATCGAATCGAACCGAAAAAAAAATCGGTGCACATCCCTACTTTCTGAGCGGACTCTCATTCCTTTACAAAAAAAAGCACAGGAATAAAGTAACACTTTGAAAGTGTTCAGTATGTAACAGAGCAAGAAATAGAAATGTGGTGCCACTGGGACACTAGGGATGAGCTGTTCGGGTTCGGACGGTTCGGAGTTCGACCTGAACTTTGGCAGTTCGAAAGTTCGTGAATTTCGAACTTTTTGGGCGTGTTCGGTTCGGGTTCGAAAAAAAAAAGAAATTTTGAAAAAAGTATAGAAAATGCTTAAAAAAATACTAAGAAAATCTAGAAATAAAGAGACTCTTTACTGCAGAATATTATAAGCAACGGTTTATTAGATATTGAATTAAAAACTAATGTGTACGTGGAAAGATTATCAACTCTAAATGACCTCTGTTCACAAGCGGGCATAACACCAGGTGTTTTTAGTCTGGTAATCAATTTGATACATTGTACAATATACTGAGGGTGGGGTGGTGTCTGCTTCTGATTGAGATTTGAGAATTAATTTCCCTAAAACATCCTAATATGCTGCATTTAACTGGTGTTTGAAAAAATTCTAAAGCAATGTTATTTTTCACCTCGGGATTAAACATTCACAGGGTTATTCAGAGAGCGGTGAAAAGCAGGAGAATAACTGGAGAAGTGAAAATTATAGGTCAAAATAGCCAAACCAGAAAAATTCTCCCATTTATCTCACTTTCCAAATCGGCTATTTGGTCTAGATTGTTCTCTTCTCTTGCCAGTTCTCCTGGCTTTCACCTCTCTCTCAGGGTTGTTCAGAGAAAGGTGAAAACCAGGAGAATGGCAGGAAAAGAGAACAATCTGGATCAAATAGTCGATTTGGAAAGTGAGATAAGGCTAGGGTCAGACTAATGCATTTTTCGCAGTGACCGTCAAAAAGTGCGTCCGAACGCATTGCCGTATTTTTTCATGGATTGCGCGAAAACGGTCATACGATGCGCATTTTTGTGCGTGATTTTTTACGGATCCAAACTAGGAAACTTTGGGTGTCTGGACGTTATGTTGGCCAGACATGAGCAGGGTCTGACGTCTCCAAATCACGTACACACGCCGCTAATGGACGCAGCGCACTCTGTACGTCCGTACTAGCGGTTCTGCGTTCTCGAAAAAATGCGTTCATTTTCCACTTGCGTTGCGCAGCCAGACTTTCGTGCGACCGTACTTCGTATATTGGCTGTCATTGCCCGTCATTTGCTGCTAGTGTGGCCGTGATTAAGTGCACCTAAACGCACCTTAAAAATTCACTAGTCTGACCCTAGCCTAAATGGGAGAATTTTTCTGGTTTGGCTATTTTGACCTAGAATTTTCCATTCTCCAGTCATTCTCCTGCTCTTCACCGCTCTCTGAATAACCCTGACAGGGTTATTCAGAGAAAGGTGAAACTCAGGAGAATGACTGGAGAATGGAAAATTCTAGGTCAAAATAGCCGAACCAGAAAAATTCTCCCATTTATCTCAGTTTCCAAATCGGCTTTTTGGTCTAGAAGTTTCCATTCTCCTGCTTTTCACCGCCAAAAAATCAGTAAACTTTTTCTGCGTGTCCGAAAATGTCTCCTCTTTTCATACAGACTGCCGCCCCAAGCAGTTGTTTATGGATAGATTAAAGGAAAAGCATTTACCGTCATTTGAAATGTCATTTTTTGGTTTTTACATATTTCTATACATCCTAGAAATCCGCCACTTCACGGGCAGGTTATGGGGACCTCCTAGGCACGATATTTGAAGGAATTTTTCATTTTTATTTTTAACCCTTATTTCATGGAAAACTCACTGTCCCTTTAAAAACATTTTTTTTTAAAACTTTTTGTCCTTGTTTCCTGTCCCCCAGGGCACTACCCGGACCCCCATACACCTTTTATGGCAAATATGTAGCATATATGCCCTCTTGGAGGGCACTCCAAAAAACCGAATTTTCAGCCCCATTGACTTGCATGGGGTTACGGGTTCGGGTTCGGTCCCGAACAAATGGGAAGTTCGGGTTCGGGCTCGAACCGAACTTGGGGAGTTTTCGGCTCATCCCTATTAGACATGTGCATTCGTTTTAGTACTATAACGATTTTGTCCGAATTTTGGGATAATTTAGTTTTCGTATGACTCAAGAGAAACGAAACTGCTCAGTACAAAAAAACGTAAGAAACTAAAATAAAATGCACTACATTTTAGTTTCAGTCCTTTTTGTGATATTACAGTGATGAGTGAAGGAGACCAGCAATGAAGAGCGCAACATCGCAACATCAGAAGTTCTGCACCCTCCACATGCCAATGCAGTAGGATGTTCTATACAGAGAGGGGCATTAATTAATGCAGGAGGATGTTCTATACATTATACAGAGAGGGGTATTAATGCAGGAGGATGTTATATACATTATACAGAGAAAGGTATAAATTGAGGAGGATGTTCTATACAGAGAGGGACATTAATTCAGGAGGATGTTCTATATATTATACAGAGAGGGTTATTAATGCAGGTGGATGTTGTATACATTATACAGAGAACAGCCTTTTTTTTTAGCCCTTTAAATCCAGTGGCTGTGAGCGCTGAGATCGGCTGCTTGTTACATTATCTCTCAGTACAATGTATCAGGCTAAGCTGTTACAGTAACTGGCTGTAACAGCGCTCAGAGTTTCAGTAAAATAAGGAAATAATATTGTTTTAACCTCTTATATATAAAAATATTATTTACAAGTTTTACTGAAACTCTGAGTGCTGTGATGAGCAGCAGTCAGTTACTGTAACAGCTTTGCCTGACACGGGGCAGTATTACAATGTTGGTGCTAACTTAACCAGAGCTGTTGTAAACTGAAAACCTCCATAGGCTATAATGGCTCTGGGAAGTTTACAACAGCTCTGGTTAAGTTAGCACCAACTATGTAATATGGCCCATAGTGTGCTGAGAGTGAGAGATACTGTAACAAGCAGCGATCTCAGCCCTCTGAGGAGCCACTACAATAGTAATTGTATCCACTGGTTTTCGGATGAATGAAATTAGTTTTCATACTAAAGAACTGAAAACGAATTTCTTTAGTAACTAAATAAATTGCATTTTAGGACTAATCCATTAGTTCAAAACGAAATTTTGTGCTGTGCACATGTCTAATCCCTATGGGACACACATCTGTGGATTCCAGTTACAAGAACTTCACAAAAAGCTGTCCATAACTCCAAGTTCTACAGCTGAGCCTCTAGGTGGAGGAAGCCCATTATAAGCATCATATCCACAAGGCAAAGGGCAGAGATCACACATGCAAAATATATTTATTTCTGCTTTTGAGAAAAAAAAAACACATTATTTAAATTATTTTTCAAACATAAAAATGCAAAAAAAATTCAGTTTTCACATTTGCATTTTGCTCAAAACACGCCATTTTTTGTCATAATACAAAGCTCAATGTTATGTACATGTGTGTCTATACATTTGTATATAGATGTATAAGTAAACTATAAATGAAGGTGAAGTGCACTCAAGGGTACTTAATCTAAAACTAAATATTAGATTTTAATCATGCAAACAAATCCATATTTGGGTCTGATCCATCTCAAAAATAGATATTTTGGTCCAAGTTCAACCCATCTCAAGATCTCAAGACATATATATATATATACTGTATTTATATTGCCGCACAATGTATAGTTGTGCAAACATAAGTAATGAAATCAATGATTGATGTGAAGAACAGATGTGGTAAATATAAAAAATTCAAGGACACAGTACAACTTCCTTGAATTAACTATTTCAAGAATACACACTAACAATATGTTAAAACCGCAGAAACATTTATGAGTGAAAAAGGCATATAAAAGAAATAATTTTGGTTGTTTATGGGTTTTCAATAACTTTGTTACAAACAAATTATCTTGCTTTAGTTCCAATATTTTAAAACCTTTACATCAAACACTAAAACTGTTATATGTTGTACTAAACGGCCTGTGCTTTACAGAAAGAAACTATTATAAAAAGTTTTTACTGCCAAGCAAATACTCCAAATATGCCATCAGCTAAATATTGCTGTTTCTTCTTCTAAGATAAATGGGAGTTTAATTCCATACAGCACAGTTTAATTAAAAAGCTATTCAAGAATTTAGGTCCTCAATAAACGTCAGAATCAATATGTCTGAATTTGAGTGGATAGATACATAGATAGATAGATCACAAGGCTGACATTTTCAAGTCCAATGCTGCTAGCCAGGCTGCAAAAAGTTACTCATCATTTATACTCCTGGCCATTTTCTGTCAACACCACTGCCAATGTGTCACATAATGCATCCTGCACTCATCACCCCACCTACTGTATATAAATAAATATATATATATATATTTATATATACACACACTTTTTAGAAACATCAGCATAATGTTCTGTTGTTTTTTAATATTTCCTTATTTTGATATTACAGTATCACACTTTCTCATTAGGTTACAATTTAGAAAAACAGCAGCCCAAGTAAGGCTGGGGTCAGACGAACGCAGTGCGAACGCGCGTGCAGCTGCACTTTATTACGGCCGTAGTAGTCAAAAATCATGACTGAAATAGCGCATCGTATGACCGCTACTGCATCTTCCGTGAAAAAGTGCGTTCGGACGCATCATCGCACTTTCTGACGGTAGACGTGAAAAATGCGTTCGTCTGATCCTAGCCTTAAACTGAAAGGTGGTGTGAAGGCAAGGCAAAAAATTAAGTCATACTCATTAGCCTACAGGAGATGATGGAATCATTTTATGCTACAGAATGTGAAGAGCTAAGAATCACCATACCTGAGGAAGCAGAAAACTCAAACAGGGTTATTCAAAGAGATTCGAAAAGTCACCGCACGTTCTGCGACTTTTCGTTCCCCGCGCTTCGGGGCGAGTCGGCGATTCCTAGTTCACTGACCCTGCGGTGTATTCAGCAAGCACCGCAGGACCCCCGTAGTGCAGGGAAAACTCACCGAAACCCGCAGAAACAGTTGGATTAATCACACCGGAGAAATCCGACTAGCCGCCAGTCACAGCGCATAGCAGCCGCCTGAAAAAGCTGACACGCAGATAAGCGAGGTGAAGGAAAAAAAAGTGCGCTTGAAAGATTGAAATTTGAAACGCTGATTGCAATAAAACTACTGAACAAAAATGTCTGAAATATACATATAAGATCCAATGATTGATAATAAAAAGGGCTGTTACAGAAAAAAGAAAAATCGATGTAAAAAAGTTTGCAAAAAAATGCTTAGAAGATTCTAGAAAATCTATGAATAAAAGAGACTTTTTACTGCAGAATATAATAGTAAACGGTTTATTAGATATTGGATTTAAACTTGAATATTTTTAACATTGAAGCCTATGGGGTTCTCCTGAATAAATCTGTTGAATGAAACCACCGAACAGCAGGGCATTTCGGCAACTTTTCCCTGCTGTTTTGTGTTCTCTGAATAGATGAAGCATTGCTTCTTTATGGGGATTTCACTGCCCTCGAACAGGCACCGTACGTGCAGGCAATTCGCCAACATTTGGCGAACTGCCTGCTCTCTGAATAGCTGAATGGCCAGGAAATGTAGCCGTACGCTGAATTTCAATGTCCGGTTACATTTCCGGGCCAGATCGGCTCTCTTTGAATAACCCTGTAAGTCTGAGAGTCAAATAAAAGTTAGTGGTGCATGTAGTAAGCCTAATGAATTAAATAACATACACCTCTTATATCTTCTGAGAAAAGATAGGTCAGGGTATGGCACACAATAACAGTTAAAGGGATACTCTATTGGAGCTAGAGTTCCCTTTTTTTTGGTCTTAAATAATTGAGGGCTGCTGACAGACTCTGACAAATTATTTTTTAATATTTTCTTCTCTTTTTGGATGAATTTACTCACCTTTTGTCCCTCACTGCACAAAGCTCCTCCTCCGGCTCAGGGATACCCAAACCCAGAAGTTCCTGAAGCTTTTCTGCTCAATTTGTGTTCCAGCACAATTTGCATAGAGTAGGAAGTGCAAATTGTGCGCCGCTACATGACTGGCACACTTTACATCAGGGCTCAAAATTCCATTCGCCTACTCGCATTTGGTGAGTGGAAATTAAGAGGGTTATTCAAAGAGATTCAAATGGCTGGAGAAAGGGAACCGAACACTGATTTTCAGTCGGTTACCTTTCTTGGCCATTCGGCTATCCAGAGAGCAGGCAATTCGCCAAATCCTGGCGAATTGCCTGCACATACGGTGCCTGTTCGGTGCCTGTTCGAGGGCAGTTAAATCCCCATGAAAAAGCACTGCTTCGGCTATTCAGAGAGCACAAACCAGCAGTGTAAGGTTCCCGAAATGCCCTGCCATTCGGTGGTTTAATTCGGCAGGTTTATTCATGAGAATCCCGTAGGCTTCAATGTTAAAAATATACCCGTTTTAATTAAATATCTAATAAACCGTTCATTATAAAATTCTGCAGTAAAGAGTCTCTTTATTTATAGATATTTTAGGGTATTTTAAGCATTTTTCTTTTTTTTTTTAAAAAAGTCAGATTTTTTTTGTTTTCTTTTTTAAGTTTACTTATTTTTTCTGTAACAGCCCTTTTTATTATCATTCCCTGGATCTCATATGTAAATTTCAGACATTTTCGCTCAGTAGTTTCTTTGCAAACAGCGTTTCACTTTTCAATCATTCAAGCAAACTGTTTTCCTAATTTATTCACTGCCTTCTTCTGTGGTGTCGGCTTTTTCCAGCAGCTTCGCTGCATGTGATCGGCTCCTGCTCGGGTTTCCGGTGTCTTCGACGGGTTAATCCAGATGTTTTTGCGGCTTTTCGGTGTGCATTCGACTGGTTTTCACCAGGTTTTCGGTGGGTTGTCGGCGGGTTTTCGGCAGCTTTTCCCTGCACTTCGACAGCCCTGTGGTGCTTGTTGAATACACCACAGGGTATCTGTCACGGAATGGACATGAGAGCTCTTTTCAGCGAGCCACAGGACTAAAGACTGAACCCTTTTTAAAGACCATTTTTCCTGTTTTCATTTTGGTTTTGCGTGTGAGCCTATGGACCTCTTATTTTATTGCTAGATGTGGTTTTATTGGTGTAATGTAATAAAAATGTACCCTGTATGATGTGACTGTAAAAGTATGAAAGAAACCGTTTGTATGTGTTTTTCCCCATCGCCATTTTGCTCATCCCAGCATGGTTTCACAGAACAAAGGATCTCATGCCCCAAAATGGAGGATGCAGGGGGCCAGAGGATTGAAGGCTTTTCCAAGACCTCATCTGCCTAATCCCCTGGACAATGGGGGAGCCTGAAAGGGCAAGATAGAGGATACAGCAAGCCAGTTTATTGGAAGCTTTTCCAAGACCTCATCTGCCTAATCCCTGGACAATGGGAAGTCTGAAAGGGACCCGATAGGGAACAGGAGGCTGGGAAAGGAGCCAATCAGTGCTGGTTGTGTGGGTGGGGGAGTTGGTAATCTGTTTGTGTGAAGTTGTATAAATGACCCTGTTGAAACCCATAAAATTCAATTCACTGTTTTAAAGCATACAGCCCCGTCTGGTGTCTTCATTTCAGAGCTACAATCACTATTTCAGGAGACACTCAGCGGTCTCCAAGAATCACCACTGAACCCAGGAACGGGATCCCCAAGGCAACACCGCACCATCTCTCCAGACGCCGGACCGATGCCATTTCATCCTCCAGGCTGCTCGAGACGCCGAGTGCCGTGCCACTCGGTAGTCGGGCTGGACGCCATCAAAGGGGGGGGTCAGATAGAGCAGGACCGCAGGCGGACTTCCATCCCGCCACACTGGTGGCAGCGGTGGGATAGCTCTTTGAACCCCCAGAAAAAGCACTCAGCATGGCAGGGTACGCCAACTACAAAAAAGACACCCTGCGGGCATCCTGGAGAGCCGAGGAGGCACCCCGGGCTCAAAAAGTAAAGCCGCCCTGATCGAGGAACTGCAGGAAATGGACCAGGGAGCCGTGGGCATGCCAACCTTACCACCCACCCACCCAGGCATTGGTCCCAGAAGATCCCTTCCAAAGGAAAGTGCGGCAGCGGCTAGCCCTCTTCGGAGCTGCCCCGTTAGAAGCCGCTATAAACAACGCCATCCAGGAGGTCCGGCAGAAAGAGGAGCAAAAGAAGGACCGTCAGCACGAGCTGCGGATGGCGGTGCTCCGAGCAAAAAGGACTGAATACCCTGCCCCTGAACCCTACCCCGTAGAACCATGGTTCGAGGTTGACAGCTCGACTGGAGCTTCATCCAGGGAATCTACACCCCCCAGCGATACTTCTTTTTGGACTTACAGCTCGCCTGGAGTTTTAATTGAGGAAACCGCACATCTCAGCAACCCTTGGATAGAGGCTTACAGCCCGCCTGGAGCTGCATCCGAGGATGCCACACCCCCCATCGAGTGGTGGTGCCACTGTTCCAGCACCATCGCAGACACGAGGGCTGAATTCCCGAGATGGCTACAGGAGGGCCTGGATCGGTATCATGGATCTACAGTTGAGCCCTCTGTGCCCGAGTGGCGGGAAGATCTGCCAAGAACTCTGGTACGAGGCACTGTACCATGAAAGGGACTACCATGGTGTTAATGTTCCCTCCGATGCTGCCATCTACCAAGTGCAGTACAATGCCAGAGCAGCATTCCTGAAAGGCCGACCCCCAGAGGAGTGGGAGGAAAAGCTCCAATACCTGGTTCAGCAGGAGATCGCACTGGATGCCGCTTACCGGGCGTCCCAGTGGTTAATAGGCCCCCTGCTACCCCGCACCATCGACGGCGCCTCCACCGCAGGCCTCCACTATGGCGGCACAGGACTGCTATACGAAAGGATGGCCAACGACCCCGGGTTTGGAGAAGAGTCAAAGTGGCGGTTGGAGGAGATACTGGAACGCCGGGAAGAGGAACTCTCATACGAGAGCAAGGACTTCGAGATAGAGGAACTGGAGTTCCTGGTAGAGCGTGAATGGGAGCTTGAGAAGGCCTACAGAAGGTTGTTGGACGACGCTCCGCAGTCAGGCCTAAGCCCCATGACCTGGGACTGTCTGGCCGAAGAAGCAGACAGTCCAAGTGACACGGAAGTATTGGAGCCCAGGATGCTCCCATGGGTCCCCGTCGGGACCACAGTAGACAAGCCGGCCAGGTCGGAAGAAGCACGGCAGGTGCCAAGCGACCAGAATGGGCCGCGTAAAGGGTCCGAGTGGCCCAGAGAGGAAGTTATCCTCCCGCCCCCGCAAGAAGACACTGTGGCAGTGTCCGCTTACCCAGCAGAAGAGCTGGCAACGGGGCCGAGTGCCGCTGGCCTCTGCCCATCCTCCACCATCTGCCCCGAGGAGCAGAAGGGGGATACCCTTGAGCTGCTTATCCCGCTGCCGTTGACCCCATCCGACCCCCTGGACTTTGTTCCCACACCCGCTTACCCAGCAGAAGAGTTGGCAACGGGGCAGAGTGCCGCTGGCCTCTGCCCACCCTCCCTCGTCTGTCCCGAGGAGCAGAAGGAGGATTTCCCCGAGCTGCTTACCCCGCAGCCGTTGACCCCATCCAACCGCCTGGACGTCGTTCCTGTGCCCGCTTCCCCAGCAGAAGAGCTGGCAACCGGACAGACTGCCGCCAGCCTCTGCCCATCCTCCACCATCTGCCCCGAGGAGCAGAAGGGGGATACCCTCGAGCTGCTTATCCCGCAGCCGCTTACCCCATCCAACCCCCTGGACTTTGTTCCTGTACCCACCTCCCCAGCAGAAGAGCTGGCAACGGGGCAGAGTGCCACTGGCCCCTGCCCACCCTCCATTGTCTGCCCTGAGGAGCAGAAGGAGGATTTACCCGAGCTGCTTATTCCGCAGCCGTTGACCCCATCCGACCCCCTGGACTTTGTTCCCACACCCGCTTACCCAGCAGAAGAGCTGGCAACGGGGCAGAGTGCCGCTGGCCTCTGCCCACCCTCCCTCGTCTGTCCTGAGGAGCAGAAGGAGGATTTCCCCGAGCTGCTTACCCCGCAGCCGTTGACCCCATCCAACCGCCTGGACGTCGTTCCTGCGCCCGCTTCCCCAGCAGAAGAGCTGGCAACCGGACAGAGTGCCGCCGGCCTCTGCCCAACCTTCCCCGCCTGCCTCGGGGAACAGAAAGAGGATACACTCGGGCTGATTATTCCACAGCCACTGACCCCACCGGAGGTGGAGGACATCATTCTCCTGCCCGGGGACCCTTCCTCAGCCTTGAACCTCCAGCCGACGCGCTGGCAATGGGGCAGAGCCTGTTTCAACTCTGCCCATCTCCACACCCCTTTTGCCCGGAGGCCCCATGCAGCCACTGTTTTTTCTAACGGCTGACCAGGGCACTCGGGGCGCGTGCATTTAGCACCCGTTTTTCCCAGGTGCGCGATACCTCCGGAGGTGGTACAGGTGGTACCCCTCCCCGACCACAGGACCCTTATTCCGGAGGGGGTACCCCCAAAACTTGTACCCCCAACACGCCAGGCACTGCCGCAAGGACAAATGGAGAAGCCTGGTGGCTCGCCTCCTTCCCACAGACTATGGGCCACAAAGACTGCTCCGACTTCCCCGAGTCGACCAGTGTGGGTCCAACCGTGTCCGTCGGACTCTAGAAGGGGGGAGAAATGTCACGGAATGGACATGAGAGCTCTTTTCAGCGAGCTACAGGACTAAAGACTGAACCCTTTTTAAAGACCATTTTTCCTGTTTTCAATTTGGTTTTGCGTGTGAGCCTATGGACCTCTTATTTTATTGCTAGATGTGGTTTTATTGGTGTAATGTAATAAAAATGTACCCTGTATGATGTGACTGTAAAAGTACGAAAGAAACCGCTTGTATGTGTTTTCCCCGTCGCCATTTTGCTCATCCCAGCATGGTTTCACAGAACAAAGGATCTCATGCCCCAAAATGGAGGATGCAGCGGGCCAGAGGATTGAAGGCTTTTCCAAGACCTCATCTGCCTAATCCCCTGGACAATGGGGGTGCCTGAAAGGGCAAAATAGAGGATACAGCAAGCCAGCTGATTGGAGGCTTTTCCAAGACCTCATCTGCCTAATCCCTGGACAATGGGAAGGCTGAAAGGGACCTGATAGGGAACAGGAGGCTGGGAAAGGAGCCAATCAGTGCTGGTTGTGTGGGTGGGGGAGCTGGTAATTTGTTTGTGTGAAGTTGTATAAATGACCCTGTTGAAACCCATAAAATTCAATTCACTGTTTTAAAGCATACAGCCCCGTCTGGTGTCTTCATTTCAGAGCCACAATCACTATTGCAGGAGACACTCAGCGGTCTCCTGCAGCACCACTCAACCCAGGAACGGGATCCCCAAGGCAACACCGCACCATCTCTCCAGACGCCGGACCAACGCCATTTCATCCTCCAGGCCGCTCGAGACGCCGAGTGCCGTGCCACTCGGTAGTCGGGCCGGACGCCATCAAAGGGGGGGGTCAGATAGAGCAGGACCGCAGGCGGACTTCCATCCCACCACAGTAGCCAAAATGGGAAAGCTGATTTGCACCGAATTGAAGAGAACAAAAAGTCACCGAACGTGCGGTGACTTTTCGAATCTCTTTGAATAACCCTGTAAGTGAGGGCGAGTGGAAATGCACACACAGGCAACACAATAAATTATTTTGTGCTGCGTATTCCAGCGGTGCCACCGTGCAGTCCCCACTTCCCCAGGTTCACGGTGGCAGGGATCAGCTTCCTAACCTGACCCAGCTCGTCTCTGTCACTGACCGGGGGGTGCAGAGGAGCTTCCCTGCCTTTTCGCTCTGCTCACACTGGGCTCTGATGACTGGGTATACATGTATCTGGGGTTTGATGTTTGTGTATTAATGTTATTTTTGTAATTTTTATTCCAAATAAAACCTTTATCAGTGTAATTTCAGAAGATAATTTAAGGGGGGTGTTTAGGGGTAGAGTTAAGGGCTGGGTAGAGGTTAGGTGGAGCAAATGATGGCGAGTAACTCTTATGGCCTGGTTAGTAGCTTGGGACTTGAAATTTTGAGCCCTGCTTTACATACACAAGTTCCGAAGCGCCAGCAGAGAGCAATGGATCAGAACTGCGTGCATTAGCAGATCTGATCCCTCAGCTGCCGCTCTGAGACTGCAAATGATCGCAGAGAGGTTACCTGTTACGTAACATCTGATGTAGTTATCTTACCAACAGGCATTGCTACTCCACTCTTGCTGCAAACTGGGCTTGCAGCTTAAGCATTGCAATTCCCTGTGTAAGGTTACTGTACATTAAGATCTCCTATACTTATTATAATTTACGCCTCTGCAAGAAAGTGCAGGGTACGAGGCTAGGGTCAAACAAACGCATTTTTCGCATCGTCCGTAACACAGTGCGTCCGAACGCATTGACGTATTTTGTCACTGAAGACGCGAAAGCGGTCATACGATGCGCATTTTCGTCCGTGATTTCATACGGATCCAAACCAGGAAACTTTGGGTGTCTGGACGTTATGGCCCCTATTACAATGTTCGCGCAAATGCGCTTGCGCCACGCAATATTTTTTGCGCAAGCAAAATAAAGTTAGCGCGCGCAAATTAACGCGCTATTACGATCCGAGCGCTGTTTTTCAGCCTTCATGTTTTTTTGAGCGCAAATCTGACGCGCAAGCCCGGGCGCAAATGACCGTTGCGCGTAGGAATCGGTGGGCAGACTGTTTTTTCACGGGATTCAGCCAATCAGAATTAAGAACCACCATTTGCTAGGTTTCGGTTGTTGCGCCTGTCAAAGTCAATCTGCGTATATGTGCTGCAACAAAAATAAAAAATTCAACAATTTATTAATTTTATTGTTTGGGTATGTGTAGAATGTGTAACTGTACTGTGCTGTATTTTTTTGTTTGTGTAGGTTCATTTCGTTTCGGCCAGAACATTCAGATTGTAAATTAACACCAGGTTTTCAAAGACGTTACGATACTTCGCGCGAACCTCGTTCGTACGACGTTGCGCGAAGATTCTAATACCATCCGCTCGACCGCATTCGCGCTGACAATGGTAAGTATGGGATGCGCGCACGCACTGGCGCTCGCGCTGGGTTTGCGCAGGGTCAATCGCGGTAGACGCTAACGCGCATTGTTTGCGCGAACGTCATAATATGACGTTCTGCGCAAATGGTTTTGTCCTCGCGCAAAAGCGCATTTGCGCGCACACAAATGCGCTGCGCGAGGATTGTAATAGGGGCCTACGTTGGCCGGACATGTGTAGCGTCTGTCGTCTCCTAATCACGCACACACCCCGCTATGCGGGCGCAGCGCACTCTGTAGTCTGTACAAGCGGTTCGATGTTCTTACGAAAATGCATTTGTTTGCCACTTGTGTTGCACGGCTGAAGTTTAGTGTGGCCCTACTTCATATATTGCCCGTCATTGAACGTCATTTGCTCCTACCACAGCCGTAATTAAGTGCGGCTAAACGCACGTTAGCACTGCATTCGTCTGACCCCAGCCTTATACTGTGAAATTCCATCTCCTCAAAGCTGGTGTTAAATGATTTTGTATTTGCAAAATCATGTAACAAGCTGTGAAACCACCCATTAAATCTGATACTCGCCTCTCATCCTGCGGTGGAGAGGGTGGCGCGATTTACCACTTCCTCTTGCTGGCAGTAGAGTGAGATTGGGAACAAATAGTTCCTAGTCTCCCTCAGCGATTCCTCTGTGGTGCTGTGAGATCTCAAGAGACTGATGTTGTGCAGTGCTCATGGCCGGAATGTGCAAGGCTCTATTTGGTCAACGGGCCAATACATGCAGCTCTTAGCGCCGCTACCGGTATCTGGCTGTCTTGCGAATCTTTCCAGATTCTACACTCTGGGATACAGATGGGGAAATGGAGATGGTTAGAAAAATCTGCAGGCACAAATTTTCCTGTTTAGCGACTACATTTTACCGACCACTGTGCAATAGGGCCCCTGACCGAGAGAACAGGGAGAGGGAGAGACGACTATAAAATGATCATTATCGGTAGAGCAGCTGTTGCACGTCCAGTCACATTCTGCTTCCGCATATCAACATTAGAGTTCTACCCTGGAGATTGAGGACAAGTTAGATTTGCATCCACATTAATATCAATTAGACTTGACTGGCAGAAACTCTTTCACGGGAAAAACACTGAGGATAAGTGGAATATCTTTAAACTAACACTAGAAAAGTACACGTCACAATATATTCCACTGGTTAATAAATATAAAAGAAACAGACTGAAACCAATGTGGCTTAGTAGGAAGGTAACTAAGGAAATGAAAAATAAAAAGAAGGCATTTAAAGCTTTTAAATTTGATAAATCTGAGGCATCCTATAAAGCATATAGGGCAGCCAATAAAGCATGTAAAAATGCGATTAGATGGGCTAAACTAGAAAATGAAAAAGAAATAGCCAAAGAGAGCAAGACCAACCCTAAAAGATTCTTTAGGTACATAAATTCTAAAAAACCCAAGAGTGAAAATGTAGGTTCACTAAAATCTGAGTCAGGGTTATTGTTAACTGAAGATCAGGATAAGGCAGAAATTTTAAATGATTATTTTTCTTCAGTATTTATCAAAGAGAAACCTATAACAGGAGACATGAAATTCATTAATAAAAACTTACTAATACAAAGTGACTGGTTGACTCAGGACAAGGTTTTACACAAATTAAACAATGTGAATGCTAATAAAGCCCCAGGGCCAGATGGAATTCACCCGCGAGTACTAAGAGAGCTATGTGTTGAAATATGTAAACCTCTGTTCTTAATCTTTCAAGATTCTTTTCTTTCAGGAATAGTACCAGAGGATTGGAGAAAAGCTGATGTGATCCCTATATTTAAGAAAGGTTTAAAATTTGTGCCTGGGAATTATAGACCTGTGAGCTTAACATCTGTGGCTGGGAAAGTATTTGAGGGGTTACTAAGGGATAATATTCAGGAATTTATTGGGAGGTATAATGTAATTGGCAAAAATCAGCATGGTTTCATGAAACACAGATCATGTCAGACTAACCTAATTACGTTCTATGAGGAAGTAAGTAGAAGTATAGATCAGGGGGTCGCAGTGGATGTGATTTACTTAGATTTTGCCAAAGCTTTCGACACAGTTCCACACAAAAGGTTACTACTTAAATTAAGAAAAAATGGTCTAGATGAAAATACTTGTTCTTGGATAGAAAACTGGCTAAAAGATAGGGTACAGAGAGTGGTCATAAATGGTACATTTTCAAGATGGACACCAGTGGTAAGTGGTGTCCCTCAGGGGTCTGTTATAGGACCAATACTATTCAATTTATTTATAAATGACCTTGAGATAGGCATTGAAAGTCATGTATCAGTGTTTGCAGATGACACAAAGCTAGGAAAAGTAATACAATGTGAGCAGGATGTTACTTCGCTGCAGAGGGATTTAGATATATTGGGGGACTGGGCACTTAAATGGCAGATGAGATTTAATCTAGATAAATGTAAAGTTATGCACTTTGGAGTGAAGAACACACAAGCAATTTATACCCTAAATGGTACGGAGTCAGTGAGTTGGCCTACCCCCCAACTCACTGACACAATCATCAATCACTCTAACCTTACAGTCCTCTCCTCCTGTTTCCAACCCCAACCCTCCCAGATTGTGAGTTCCTACGGGAATAGGGCCCTCATCTCCTCCTGTACTGTTTGTCAAATGTTGTTCAATGTATTGTAACCCTGTCTATACTGTGCTTATTGTACAGCGCTGCGGAATATGCTGGCGCTTTATAAATAAAGAATAATAATAATAATAATAAATCCAAGCAGGAGAAGGATTTGGGAATAATCATAGACTTCAAACTAAGTAACAATGTGCAATGTCAAACAGCAGCCGCCAAGGCCAGCAAAAGTACTGGCATGCATTAAAAGGGGAGTTCACTCACGGGATGAAAACATAATTTGCCTCTGTATAAATCAATGGTCAGGCCGCACCTTGAATATGCCGTGCAATTTTGGGCACCTGTCTTAAAAAAAGATATTATATCGTTAGAAAAAGTGCAGAGACGGGCAACTAAATTAATAAGGGGGATGGAAGGGTTAAGTTATGAGGAAAGACTAACAAGCTTAAACCTGTTTAGTTTAGAGAAAAGGCGCCTTAGAGGGGATCTGATAACCTTATATAAATATATACGGGGCCATTATCAACCATTGTCTGATAACCTATTCATTAACAGGACTATACATAGGACAAGGGGTCATCCATTTAGACTGGAAGAAAGAAAATTTAGCTTAAAGCATAGGAAGGGTTATTTTACGGTGAGAACAATCAAGCTGTGGAATTCTCTGCCTGTTGAGGTGGTTGGGTCAGAGTCTGTACTGTCACGGTGGCCCCCGCACCCGGGCGCCTGGCAGCAGCTTCCTCGCTGCTCGCTGGCCAGGCGCCGAATGATATTGCGGTCGCTTCCGCACACGTGGGGAAGCCGGGGGGCGGGGCCTGGCGGGCTGACGCGGACCCGCCGGGTTTAAAGCCCAGGCTCTCAGAAATGCCGGTGCCCTGACGTGGTAGTTACTTCCCGCAGCGCTCTTGTATATTTGGCAAACAACTATTATTCTGTGTATTGACCCCTTGGCATTGGCAAACGACTATTCTGTGTATTGACCCCTTGGCATTGGCAAACGACTATTCTGTGTATTGACCCTTGGCATTGGCAAACGACTATTCTGTGTATTGACCCCTTGGCATTGGCAAACGACTATTCTGTGTATTGACCCCTTGGCATTGGCAAACGACTATTCTGTGTATTGACCCCTTGGCATTGGCAAAATACCATTCTGTGTATGACCCCTGGCATTGGCGAACGAACCACTCTGTGTATGATCCCTGGCATTGGCGAACGAACCATTCTGTGCATAACCCCTGGTATTGGCATCAACTCTTCTAATTCTGGTATTGAGGTCAGTCTGTGTGGCACCCTAAGCACACATCAGACTACCCCTTGTGTTAGGGTCTTGGGAAGAGCTAATTATTCTAATTTCTTGTGTATCATTCTGTGTCTGTCTAGTCGTGCCGACCACTCTAAGGATCGGAAGGGTAGAGACTGTTCTGTGTCTAGAAACCACTAGTCAGATAAAGCAGAGGGATCCGTGACGTCTCTCTTGTACGTGCTCTGTACTGCCATTCTTGTAGTCTGTCTAGTCGTGCCGACCACTCTAAGGATCGAAGGGTAGAGAGTGTCCTGCGTATAGGGACCACCACTCTAGTATCAGGGGGATCCGTGACATTACGTCAGGGCCATGGATCCCGCAGACCTCTCTAATCAGTTGACACGTATTGCAGCCAGACAAGAAGAGCAGGACCATAGAATGGACCAGATTGCTCTTGCCCTGCAAACCCTGCTAAACCGATCCAGTTCTGGTACTGCAAGCCCGCCAGACCCAGTAGTGCCTAGGGTCAGTTCGGCCGCTCTCGAGGGTTGTAGGCTCAGTATGAAGCACCCGTACGTTATGACGGAACACCGAACTTATGCCGGGGCTTTCTGACCCAACTCGAGATCTTATTCGAAAACAATCCCGGGTCCTGTATGTCTGATAAAGCCAAAGTAGGCTATCTGATTAATCACTTGACCGAAAAAGCTTTATTATGGGCCACGCCCTTGTGGGAAAACAAGAAACCCATCATATACGACTATGAGGGTTTTACCTCCGAGTTAAAGCGTACTTTTGATCCCTCTAGACGGGCTACCAATGCGGGTAGATCCCTGTTTCACATCAAACAAGGTAATAGGAGGGTTTCCGACTATGCCATAGAATTTAAGACTTTGTCTTCTGAGGTACACTGGCCGAACGACGTTTTAACCCTGGCCTTTACCGAAGGTCTGAACGAGGCGTTTTGTTTTTGAATTGGCTCCCCTAAAATTACCAGAACATCTGGATCATTTGGTTGATTTCTGCATCGCCATGGACGATCAAATCAGGGAAAGGAGACACACCAGAGACAGACCCAGAAGGGTCCTACCTCCTTTACCCTTAGTACCCAGGCATACCACTGCATCAGGTAACCTGGAGACCGTTAAGACCGATGTACCGGCCATTGAACCTATGCAGATAGGTAAAACGGGTATTTCAGAGGCAGAGAGAGCTCACCGGAGAGAAAGGGGGCTCTGTTTTTATTGTGCCGGGGCAGATCATTTCCGCCTTCAATGTCCTCAGAGACCCAGGGGTAGCAGGGGTGAGAGTGGCAAATCAGGTCAAAAGACAAGTAATACCCAGGTTATTGGTTCTCTGTATGCCTCCTTTGTGGATGATGAAAAAAAAAAAAAAACTCGGATTCTGTTACCCATCTCCCTCACCTGGGAGGGGGTTCACCTCGAGACTGAGGCATTCCTAGACTCTGGGGCCTCAGGTAATTTTATGGATAGATGTTTTGCTGCCAACCACCTCTTACCTCTGGTTCTAAGGAGAGGCCTCTTATGGTAGAAGCCATAGACGGGAAACCCCTGTCATGTCCCCATATCACACACGACACTATCGATGTGTGCATGACTACAGGAGTTCTGCACTGTGAAACCATACGATTTCAGGTTATCGGCTCTCCCTCATGTCCTGTCGTTCTAGGGTTCCCATGGTTGACAGAACATAACCGGTGATTGACTGGCCCAGCGAGATATAATGTGTTGGGGTCCTA
The DNA here is from genome assembly GCA_009667805.1 of Leptobrachium leishanense. Taxonomy (NCBI): domain Eukaryota; kingdom Metazoa; phylum Chordata; class Amphibia; order Anura; family Megophryidae; genus Leptobrachium; species Leptobrachium leishanense. The sequence continues at coordinate 460,093,038 of CM019063.1, forward strand.
GTTGCCAGTCAAAGTGCCTGGGCAGGGTTAATGTGATTGGTAAGTCTCAACATTGCCACAGCACCTCCTTTGTCCACTGAAGTCCCAAGATGTTATATGGCGCTAAAGGAGGTGTCTCTAAAACCAGGACTGAGGTCCTACCACCGCATCGTCCTTATGACTGTGCTATAGAGTTACTCCTGGTACTATGCCTCCTAGAGGACACGTATACCCTTGTCTCAAAGGGAAAATGACATTATGGAGGAATATATAAGGGAGAATCTAGAGCGAGGATTCATCAGACGATCCTCCTCTCCAGCAGGAGCAGGTTTCTTTTTCGTTTCCAAAAAAGAGGGTGACCTGCGACCTTGCATCGATTATAGAGGTTTAAATAGGATTACCATAAGAAATGCATACCCGATACCTCTTATAACAGATTGTTCGAACCGTTTAAAAGGGGCCCGTATTTATACGAAACTTGATTTACGTGGAGCGTACAACCTGGTCAGGGTTAAGAAGGGGCACGAATGGAAAACGGCATTTAATACACGTAGCGGGCATTATGAATACCTGGTGATGCCCTTTGGGTTATGCAATGCGCCAGCCGTTTTCCAGGACCTCATAAACGACACCCTAAGGGATTTTCTGCAAACGTTCGTTATAGTATATCTGGACGACATCCTGATATACTCTCCTGATAAGGAGACTCATCACGCCCACGTGAGACAAGTGTTGAAGAGACTATTGAGGGCTGGGTTATATTGTAAGCTAGGAGAAATGCTTATTCGACATAGAGACAGTGCACTTCCTTGGGTATATAATAACCCCTGAAGGTTTCCAAATGGATCCTAAAAAACTCTCAGCGATTCTTGACTGGCCTTTACCCCAAGGGCTTAAAGCCATCCAGAGGTTTTTGGGGTTTACTAACTACTACCGGAGGTTCATTAAAAATTTTTCGGCCTTGATAGCTCCCCTCACGGCTATGACTAAAAAGGGGGTGGTGAATCAGAAGTGGACTCCCCAGGCCAGTCAAGCCTTTGAGGCACTTAAACAGGCTTTCACCACTGCCCCTGTTCTCCGACATCCTGATCCGGCTCTGCCTTTCCAGGTTGAAGTTGACGCCTCCGAGCTAGGTCTTGGTGCAGTCTTGTCCCAAAGGGAGGCACCCGACAAGCCCTTGCATCCATGCGGCTTCTATTTCCGCGAAAGTTGTCCCCGGCAGAGAGGAACTATGATATCGGAAACAGAGAATTGTTAGCAGTTATTGCAGCCTTGACGGAATGGAGATACTTATTAGAGGGGTCTAGGGACCCCATTGTCATCATAACCGATCATAAGAATCTCACGTACATTGGAGACGCTAAACGGTTGAATGCCAGGCAAGCGAGATGGTCATTGTTTCTTTCCAGCTTTAATTTCGTCCTCACATACAGACCTGGGTCGAAAAACATTAAAGCAGACGCATTGTCAAGACAGTACGAGTCATACGAACATAACATCCAAGATCAACATCCCATTGTACCCCAGGAAAGGATTATAGCACTTACCACGATTAGTGTCTCGTCTCCTCTAATGTTAAGATTGCAGACGCCCAGGCACAGCTCCTGGGGGAGACCTCCTGCGAAACTCTTTGTACCTGAGAACGAAAGGGAAGAGGTATTAAAACTGTATCATGATAACAAAATCTCTGGGCACATGGGGATCACCAAAACAGTGTCTAGTATACGTAAACTCCTTTGGTGGCCCACGGTGCGCCGTGACGTTAAAGATTACATAACCGTGTGTGAAGTGTGCACAAGACATAAAAGTCCCAAAACAGCGCCTATTGGTTTACTCCAGCCTCTGCAATCCCGAACGACCATGGTCGCATTTAGCTATGGATTTTATAGTAGAGTTACCTGAGTCTAGAGGGAATACTGTAATACTCACGGTCATAGATCGATTCTCCAAAATGGGTCACTTATGTTCCTCTTCGGAAACTTCCTTCGGCAGCCGAACTGGTGCCCATTTTTGTTTCCAATGTGGTCCGCTTACACGGTATTCCTCTTGGGATTGTCTCGGATAGGGGGACCCAATTCGTCTCCAGATTCTGGAAAGGGTTTTGCAAGAGTGTGGGGATAGACCTATCCTTCTCTTCGCCTATCACCCCCAGACCAACGGGGCGGCGGAACGAGCCAACCAAAATATAGAAAAATATCTCAGGTGCTTTATATCCGAACGACAAGATAACTGGTCAGACCTGATACCGTGGGCAGAGTATGCCTTGAACAGTGCAGTAAGCGAAGCCACAGGACGTTCCCCCTTCTTCACTGTTTACGGTTTTGATCCTCCCGTGCTCCCTGCTACGTTTCCTGATACCGCGATTCCTGCTCTGGATGAGCATTTAGTGTCATTGAAAGAAACCTGGGGAAGGGTTAAACGGGCACTGGAGGATAGTAGTGTTACCCAGAAGATCAAAGCCGACAGACACAGGAGGCCGGCACCCGTGTATCAAGTTGGGGACAGGTTTGGCTTTCTTCACGGAACATTAAGCTTTTAGTACCCTCCATGAAACTGGCACCCAGGTACATAGGCCCCTATAAGGTTCTGCGGCGAATCAATCCGGTCTCCTATGCTCTGGCTCTGCCCTCCTATCAAGATACACAATGTGTTTCACGTGAGCCTTTTGAAACCACTTTTGTGTAATCGGTACACCAGGGCCCGTGTCCCCCCTCCTCCGGTCTCTGTGGAGGGCGAGGAGGAGTTTGAAGTTGAGGCCATTCTGGACGCCAGGGTTTCTAGGGGGGTCCTTCAGTACTTGGTTGACTGGGTGGGCTACGGCCCAGAGGATCGCTCTTGGCTTCCGGCTACTGAGGTTCATGCTCCTCGGTTGGTGAGGGCTTTCTATTTGGCTCATCCCCACGCCCTTGGGGGTCGTCCAGTGGCCGCCCGTAGGGGGGGGGTTCTGTGCACGGTGGCCGCCCGCGCACCCGCCGGCGCCTGGCAGCAGCTTCCTCGCTGCTCGCGGCCCGGCCACTGGCGCGCAGCGTGGTTGTGAACTCGGCGGTCGCTTGCCGCACACGTGCGGTCGCGAAGCGGGGGCGGGCGGGGCCTGGCGGGCTGACGCGAACGACCCGCCGGGTTTAAAGCCCAGGCTCTCAGAAATGCGGTGCCCTGACGTGGTAGTTACTTCCCGCAGCGCTCTTGTATATTTGGCAAACAACTATTCTGTGTATTGACCCCTTGGCATTGGCAAACGACTATTCTGTGTATTGACCCCTTGGCATTGGCAAACGAACTATTCTGTGTATTGACCCCTTGCATGTGCATTGGCAAACGACTATTCTGTGTATTGACCCCTTGGCATTGGCAAACGACTATTCTGTGTATTGACCCCTTGGCATTGGCAACACGACTATTCTGTGTATTGACCCTTGGCATTGGCAAAATCCATCCATTTGTGTATGATGACCCCTGGCTTTGAGCGAACGAACACCACTCTGTGTATGATCCCTGGCATGTGGCCGAACAACCATTCTGGTGCATAACCCCTGGTATTGGCATCAACTCTTCTAATTCTGGTATTGAGGTCAGTCTGTGTGTGGCACCCTAAGCACACATCAGACTACCCTTTGTGTTGTTGTTAGGGTCTTGGAAGAGCTAATTATTCTAATTTATCTTGTGTATCATTCTGTGTCTGTCTAGTCGTGCCGACCACTCTAAGGATCGGAAGAAGGGAGTAGAGACTGTTCTGTGTCTAGAAACCACTAGTCAGATAAAGCAGAGGGAGGATCCGTGACGTCTCTCTTGTACGTGCTCTTGTACTGCCATTCTTGTAGTCTGTCTAGTCGTGCCGACCACTCTAAGGAACGGTAAGGTAGAGGAGTGGTCCTGCGTATATAGGGACCACCACACTCTAGTATCAGGGGGATCCGTGACATGTACAGACTTTTAAAAAACGATCTGGATGATTTCTTCCTGCAGACACAGAATATTAAGGGTTATAATATTTAATATGTGGGTAAAAGCTTCTTGATCCAAGGAGAAATCTGACTGCCATTCTGGGGTCAAGAAGGAATTTTTTCCCAGTATGTTGCATATTGGCAAGCATTCAGACTGGGTTTTTTGCCTTCTTTTGGATCAACAGCAGTAGGTTATGTGGGAGAGGCTGAACCCGATGGACGCATGTCTTTTTTCAGCCTATATAACTATGTAACTATGTAACTATGTAACTTGACCTTTTAAATTTGATAAATAAAACCTGTGGCCTAATTGGACAAATGTTCGATAAGTATATTTTGGCAATTATGGGTGACCATTAAAGCCCATTTCTCTAACTCAGCATCATGAGATTCTTTATTAAAGTTACACTCCAAATCGTGGTTCATGGCAGCTCTTTGAACCAACTTCTAAGTCCTATCAGATGGCTTTTTTCATGTATCCAGTTATTTAATATTACAAATGCAAGTATGTGTATTACAAACAAGAAGTTAAAGCCTCAGATTACACAGGCTCTATATATACTGGTCATAATTTTGAGTGAACGTAGAATAGACGTAAAAAATGTATAGTTTACATATACATATAAATATATATATTTGTTTTTGATTTGAACAACATTTTTAATAAAGTTCGATTTTAAAGTTGATGAATCACATTAGATTTAATCTAAACATAGAATGCTGAAACCTGAATATGTATGTTGTTCACAACATTTTTCACTTTGAACAGCATTTACCGCCCGAAGCTGTTATATTTTGCTGTTATAAAAAGAACTCTGCCACAAAATTCAATGTGTGATTGACAGCTCAACCATACTTCATTGAATAATAGTCTGCCTTTCAATTATGCAAATCATGTATATTTATCCACTAAGCATAATGAATGCATACAACATGTTTGCACAAAATGAAATATTTAGGTATTGTGTTTTAAATCACAAGGGTCAAAAATAGAACAGAAATTTTTTATAATAAATGATTGTTTATTTCATTTTTTCAATCAACAAATTGTTTTAATATACATATATACAGTTGTGTTCAAAATTATTCAACCCCCAATGCTGTAAAGGGTTTTAGGGAATTTAGTGCACATTTGTAATTGTATTCAGAATGAAATTATACAAGGACTTTTTAAAGAACCATATGCAACTAAAATGACATCAATTGGTTTTGTAATACAGTAGTAAATGTTTCTTTTGTGAATTCTTCATTGACACAATTATTCAACCCCTTAAAGACTACCACTCTGAAGAACAGAGGTTCATTCAAGTGTTTTCAATCAGGTATTGAAAACACCTGTGGATGTCACGGAGCAGCAATAAAGCATAATAAGCACCAATTAGGCAGCTTTAAAATGACTGTGATACTCAGCTCCTTCTAGACATTTACTGGTGTGGTTACAAACATGGTGAAGTCAAGAGAATGGTGCAGGAAGACAAGAGAAGAGGTGATTACTCTTCACAGGAAGGGCAATGGCTATAAGAAGATTGCAAAGATGTTAAACATACCAAGAGAGACCATAGGAAGCATCATTCGCAAATTCAAGGCATAGGGCACTGTTGAAACGCTACCTGGTCGTGGCAGAAAGAAGATGCTGACTTCGACTGCTGTGCGCTACCTGAAGCGTAGAGTGGAGAAAAGTCCCCGTGTGACTGCTGAGGAACTGAGAAAAGATTTGTCAGATGTGGGTACTGAACTTTCAGCTCAGACAATACGGCGCACACTGTGTAATCAAGGCCTCCATGCCAGAACTCCCAGGCGCACCCCCTTGCTGTCTCCAAAGAATAAGAAGAGTCGACTGCAGTATGCCAAAAGTCATGTGGACAAACCACAGAAGTTTTGGGATAGTGTTCTGTGGACTGATGAAACAAAATTAGAACTGTTTGGGCCCATGGATCAACGCTATGTTTGGAGGAGGAAGAACAAGGCCTATGAAGAAAAGAACACCTTGCCTACTGTGAAGCATGGCGGGGGGTCAATCATGCTTTGGGGCTGTTTTGCTTCTGCAGGTACAGGGAAGCTTCAGCGTGTGCAAGGTACCATGAATTCTCTTCAGTACCAGGAGATATTGGATGACAATGTGATGCAGTCCGTCACAAACCTGAGGCTTGGGAGACGTTGGACCTTTCAATAGGACAATGATCCCAAGCATACCTCCAAGTCCACTAGAGCATGGTTGCAGATTAAAGGCCGGAACATTTTGGAGTGGCCATCGCAGTCACCTGACTTAAATCCGATTGAGAACCTCTGGTGGGACTTAAAGAAAGCAGTTGCAGTGCGCAAGCCTAAGAATGTGACTGAACTGGAGGCTTTTGCCCATGACGAATGGGCGAAGATACCCGTAGATCGCTGCAAGACACTTGTGTCAAGCTATGCTTCACGTTTAGGCTGGGGTCAGACGAGCGCACTTTTAACGTGCGTTCTGGCGCACATAATTACGGCCGCACTAGCAGCAAATGACAGGCAATGACGGGCAATATACGAAGTACGGTCGCACGAAAGTCCGGCCGCGCAATGCAAGTGGAAAACGAACGCATTTTGTCGAGAACGCCGAACCGCTAGTACGGACGTACAGAGTGCACAGCTGCGGCATAGCGGCGTGTTTGCGTGATTAGGAGATGTCAGAAGCTGCTCATGTCCGGCCAACATAACGTCCAGACACCCAAAGTTTCCTGGTTTGGATCCGTGAAAAATCACGCACGAAAAATGCGCATCGTATGACCGTTTTCGCGAATTCCGTGAAAAAATACGTCAATTCGTTCGGACGCACTTTTTTACGTTCGCGTGTAAAAATGCTTTCGTTTGACCCTAGCCTTAAAAGCTGTTATAACTGTAAAAGGATGTTGTACTAAGTACTAAGATTGAATGTCACTTGGGGGTTGAATAAAACTGATAATGATGTGAGCACAGAAAAGACATTTGTGGTTATTTCATTATAAATGTTATGTTATATTTGTCTGACCTACACGTGCCTCTTTGATTTAATTGTAAGCAAGATGACTGAATGATCAAAATCAATGTCAAACTGGCCAAAACACTCAATTTCAGTGGGGGTTGAATAATTTTGAACACAACTGTAAATATATATATAATGCCTTTTTCTAGGAAAAATGGTGGGGTACTCACCATGAAGTGTCATAAAACGTCAGGCAGCAAGCAGCCAATGAAAAGATGGCGTACACACGCATGAACTAATAGAGGGTGCACGCCAGCGGGCAGCCAATGTATACAGCCAGGGCTAAGCCGTGATATTGTGTTGCCTGGGTCCAAAGATGAAATGCTGCCCTCCTCTTCAAACTATTCCAACCAAGACACACCCATGCTTATCACAGAGCTCCACAGCAATAAAACTCACAGTAACGTGTGGTGTGTATGAGCGAATTACAGAGGTCTTTAGCAATAAAACTCACAGTAATCTGCGCTGTGTATGAGTGTATCAGAGCTCCACAGCAATAAAACTCACAGTAACGTGTGGTGTGTATGAGCGACTCACAGAGCAGTAAAACTCACAGTAATGTGCGCTGTTTATTTATTTATTTATAAAGGATTTAAGTCGCCTACTGATGACCGGTTCGAACGCAGGGAGACAAAAAATACTCAAAAAATACACAAACACATAACTGCGGAATAATATATATATACAGTCATGGCCGAAATTGTTGGCACCCCAGACATTTTTCCAGAAAATAAAGTATTTCTCACAGAAAAGTATTGCAGTAACACATGTTTTGCTATACACATGTTTATTCCCTTTGTGTGTATTGGAACAAAACAAAAAAATCGAGGAAAAAAAGCAAATTGGACATAATGTCACACAAAACTCCAAAAATGGGCTGGACAAAATTCTTGGCACCCGTAACTTAATATTTGGTTGCACACCCTTTGGAAAAAATAACTGAAATCAGTCGCTTCCTATAACCATCAATAAGCTTCTTACACGTCTCACCTGAAATTTTGGACCACTCTTCCTTTGCCAACTGCTCCAGGTCTCTTATTGGAAGGACACCTTTTCCCAACAGCAATTTTAAGATCTCTCCACATGTGTTCAATGGGATTTAGATCTGGACTCATTGCTGGCCACTTCTGGACTCTCCAGCGCTTTGTTGCCATCCATTTCTGGGTGCTTTTTGACGTATGTTTGGGGTCATTGTCCTGCTGGAAGACCCAAGATCTCGGACGCAAACCCAACTTTCTGACACTGGGCTCTACAGTGCGACCCAAAATCCTTTGGTAATCCTCAGATTTCATGATGCCTTGCACACATTCAAGGCACCCAGTGCAAGAGGCAGCAAAACAACCCCAAAACATCATTGAACTTCCACCATATTTCACTGTAGGTACTGTGTTCTTTTCTTTGTAGGCCTCATTCCGTTTTCAGTAAACAGTAGAATGATGCGCTTTACCAAAAAGCTCTATCTCAGTCTCATCTGTCCACAAGACGTTTTCCCAGAAGGATTTTGACTTACTCAAGTACATGTTGGCAAACGGTAGTCTTGATTTTTAATGTCTCTGTGTCAGCAGTGGGGTCCTCCTGGGTCTCCTGCCATAGCGTTTCATTTAATTTAAATGTCGACGGATAGTTCGTGCTGACACTGATGCTCCCTGAGCCTGCAGGACAGCTTGAATTTCTTTGGAACTTATTTGGGGCTGCTTATCCACCATCCGGACTATCCT